>BMAU01006116.1:12500-652346 GCA_019973935.1 Trichonephila clavipes | reverse complement strand
TCTCGCATGATGCAATGTAGCCAAGTGGTTATGGTCAAGAACTCGTAGTGAACGTTGACGCTATCGTTGGCGGTTCGAGTATAGTGATAAGGCCTATTGAGGCTCAAATTCTTCCCATTGCCATGGTGTGGAAATTCGTAGAAGAGGATAAGTGTCATTATCATCATCAAATAACCAGATTCAAAATTATAGAGATTTGTCATTACACTGTTTTACCCATTACAATACATTACCTGGAATACGCATTTTTTTCATTTTTTGTTTGTTTTGTTTGATCCTGTATTTTTTCCGTAGAAACAATTTTTATTATTTTCTTAAAGCCACTTACATTTCAAGGAAGTAAAAATTTACTACCAATTTGGATGCATAATATTTAATATCTTCGAAGTTCAGAATCTAATAACGCTTAGAGAATAAAAGTCATTATTGTATATCTGATTTTTAATTATTAGTTTCCGGTATAAAATGGAATTCATTTTTTGATGTGTAGCATCTTCCTCTCGATTGCTGAATATTTGTCGAGTGATTTCGTGAAAAGGACATATGTGGGTAACATGAAGTGACGTAAGCGCGCTTTTTGATTTGACAAATTAGAAAAAAGCGTGGTGTTGTCTTTTCGCTACTCTCTCGTATTCTTTTACCCAACTTAAAAGCTTACTTTACATCTCTCCACGAGTCCTCGTCGCTTAGTGGTTAGAAAAGCTGACTTGAAAAGAATTGTTCTGGATTCTATTCCCCGGGAGTTTTTTGCTTTCAAATTTACTTTAAAATACTTTAATTCCTTTCGAAAATTATTCATATTTATCAGATTTAAATGTTTCCATACTTTCTATTTTTTTTTGTACTTTATTTTATTAGCCCACTCAAAAACATTGATTTAGCTGTTACAAATTCTTGGTTACTGTGCAAACAAGATGCAAGATTAAATAAAATTCCTCAAAAAATCAAAATGGATAGCTTAAAATTTAAGTTGGAGTAAGTTGAAGCATTATGAGCCTCTCCACTTACTAACAAAAGTGATTTAACTGATGATGAAGACAATGGTGTGGTAATTCCCCTCCCAAAAAGATCGAAGCGTTGTAATCCATCTGCTTTAATCCTGACCATTAAAGGATAAAAGGCTTGATATGTATAGCCATTTTCGATGTGTTGATGGCATTTCAAAGCCCCGCAAGTGCAGATATGAAAACCATGGAAGTTGCTTGAAAACATGTTGTGAAAAATGCAATGGTTATACTTGCCAAAAACAAAACAAAATATTTTTAACAGTAAATAAATAATGAATTAATAAGAGAGGTAATTAGACATCAATAATTTCTTTATTTGTAACAGCTTTCATTTTACTTGAATCAAGATTGTTTCTTCTATCAACTAAGAGCTAAAAATGTACAACTGGTAAAATTACATATGTGCCCTGTTTCACAGATAACACCCAACTCGCACAATCGTGCGGGTACCGTCTATAATCAAGGGGGGGAATTTCTTAAAATTTTTACCAGTGTCATTGTGGTCCATATAGTATTAATAACTAGAATAATTTAAAATTTAAAATAAAAAATAATTCGGGTCTTAAATGGATATACCGAAAGAGGCTCTTTAAAAACTATCACTTACTCCCCATGATTTTGAGTGGTGATTTTAACTTAAACATGAATTTGCCTACAAATTAGCCGCCCATAGATTTTGGAATAATGAACTCAAGCACAGAAATGAACAGAAATCAAAAATGTTTCGACTACTAACAGTGGTACTGTTATTCATGCTGTTTTTCAACGGTTTTTAAATACTTTGAAATCACAAGTATATGCGTCATATTTGAGTTATCATAAGTCTATTATCTCCGCTCTTCCTTAAATTGTACAAGAATCATTATTTATGATAAAAAAAAATTGCATTACTCCTTGTGTTAACTAAATAAAATTTTCATTAAAGATATAGTTATTCGATAGAAAATTATTTCCAATCACATACTCGATTCATATTTTTTTCAGGATATAAGTTACTATTGCGTATTTACCATGACAACATATCAGGTGTTACACATCATATGCGACAACTGTAAGGCTCTTTTTTTTCTGTGTAGCCATGTGTTACTTGAACTAAGTTACCTTGTATCATTATACCTTTTACTTATTCTGACCGCCTTGAAAGTCCTTGAGCTAAAAATTATCACTATATGTTTACATTATCATTTGACAAGCCATTCCAAGTTAATTATCCGGGATTCGATGTAAATATTGCAAATTTTCAGTTACATGTTACATAGTAAATTTTGTATTTGGTTACATGTTAACTATCTAAGACATTAAACCGTAAATAAATAATTTAATTAATAGTTTAACAATGTTGAATTATGGAGATTCATTACACATTTTCAAGGGATAAAGTAAATTAGATTATTACTCCCATTCCGTTACGTTTTATTTAATTTAATAGCTTGTAGAATTAACTAATTAAGTAACCGATGAACGCTGTGCAACTTAGGATATAGACTTGTACAGAGATATTTAGTTCACAAGTTTAAAATAATCATTGACAGTGCAAATCTTTTTTAATTTATCTGTTTTTTTAAACCAAAATTAAAAAAAGCATTTTTGTAAATGAGTCATGCACAATCTTTTATTATTTCTTTCCGCACTAGATGTATACTTTTTTCCAAATTTTGTGCGATTTAATTGTAAACCTTAATCTGAACTGAAGGAGCTTAGTTTCAGTATATAAGTTTTGAAATATATGTCTATTTACTTACGTGTTAATTTCTAGATGTACATTTAAGCGCATTAAAAACACACATATAGTATGCATATAACTAATGGAACATATATTTTAATAAATGTAATCACTATAAATTGATAATTAAAAACTACTGAAATATATAAAATTATCATTTTGACAAAAATTTTCCTTTTGTTTTGAATTTCCAGCGGTTTCTCCAAACTCCATTTATTAACATTTTAATAGCGAATGACGTTTAAGTAATCTTTAATAAACTTTCAACATTATTTTATTATTTTGGATACTTATTTCTTTTCCTTTGCAATTTAACCTTTTTCCTCATACTATTTGCGTAAAAAACTAAAAAATAAGCAGAAATTAATCCTATAATTATTTTTTTAAAAAAATGTGTTTTGCCTTAATTCAGTGCTTCTCAAGGTTTCAGTATTTGCAACCCAATATTCCAACATAAATTTCATAGCGACCCCTCCATACAATATCAATGTATTTAATTCAACAATACTATACTTTCAAGCTAAATTTACAACATGACTTTAACCTCTTAACGTATATAAACATCTCGCTCATCCAAAGCGTTAATTACCCCGAACGTATAAATAAGTCTTTCCGATGTTTTTTTTTACACTGCTATCTGTAAAATTACTCCGAAGACTATGGGATGCAATGAAATAGCCTTTGACAGTATTTGCGAAGAATTTACTAATTTCAGAGGATTTACTTATTTATTCCTTTTCTTCCTTCCTCAACCCCCAATAAATCACAGGCACGCCTATACGAAAACGATGCCATTGGGAAGCAAATTGGCAGTTAAGGGATTAATTACAAACCGTATAAATACTTTATCAAGATAAGTGCTGATTTTTGTATATAATTTTGTGTATCAAATGCCCATGGAGTCATTGGTAATTATTAATGTTGTTCTTAACTAAGTTTTGTTAAAACTATATAAAAAACATCGTGCAATACTCATACCTCTATAAGTGTATTTATTTTTTGTCAGAATGTATTTTATTTTCAGTAAATTAATAATTTTTTTTTAAAAAAAAAATAATTTTTTGTTTTCCACTTTTGTATATGATGGTCCCCTCGTTGATTTATCGCGCCCCCTAGGGGGGCAAACCCCACAGTTTGAGGAACGCTGTCTTAATTGCAAAAACATTTAATGATTTTTTTCCTCAAACTATTTTGTATAATGTAATATACAATCAGGAACATTGAAAATAGCGACCCAAGAAGAAAGCATCGGATTGAAATGAAATTTAATACACATAATGACACAGATGAGAGAGTCACTTGATCTCAAAAACAAGACAATTTAACGAATACAGGGTGTGCCACGACACAAATATTTGGCAACTTCAATAGCGCGTTGGACTACTTCCAGCTGCATTACATGCCACCAAACGGTCCGGCATTGAGTTGTTTAGACACCTTATGTTGTCCTGAGGCAGATGGGCCCACAAATCTTGAACAGCCAACTCTAAATCATGTACACAGTGACACGAAGGCATCTGCCGTTTTAGCTGATCCTACACGTGCTATACAGGGGACAAATCTGGGGAGCGGGCCGGCCATGGAAGCGTCTGAAAATGACGTAGGAAGTCCTGAGCAACTATTGCTGTATGCGGACGAGCATTATCTTGCTGGAAAATTGCCACTGGGAGATCATTTAGGAAAGGTCCTACATGGGGTCGAAGGATATCATCAACGTAACGTTGGCCCGTTAAGATTCAACGTATCACAATTAAAATGGACCGGCTATCATAGGCTATGGCCCCCTAGACCATTACACCAGCTGTACGGGCAGTGTGACGTAGAACAGTGTGGGGGGAATTGTACCGCTCACCAGGGCGCCTCCACACTCGTGCACGGTTATCTTCTGTCCCCCAAACAAACCGGAATTCATCACTAAACACAATCATTTACCAATCTGTGACATTCCACATTGATCTGGCTTGGCACGACTGTAGACGCAGTTGCCGATGTTCCGGTGTTAAAGGGAGTACACGGAAAGGGCGCTTGGATTTAAGATTTGCTTCTGCAAGGTGTCTGGAAATTGTTTGTGGAACAATTGCTATGCCTACGCCCGCTCGTATCGTTGAACGAGTCACTGTGGGGTCCACAAGGGCTTGCTGCACGTTCCTTTCTCCTCGTGATCTTCCTGGTCGCTCCAGACCCGGTTTTCCGCACGTGGGTACCTTCTCGTGTCCACTGCTCCCAACAATTTCTAACGGCACACTCCAAACGATCCACCTGGCCAGCAACACGGCACGTCGACCAGCCTGCATTTTTCATCCAGATGATCAGACCTCTCTCAAACTCGCTTAACTGTGAGAAATGTCTTCTAGCACGTTTACCTAGCATGTTTCGTTTACCAAAGTCTTCCTACAATCGGCGGGTAATCGTCACGTTTATGAATCTTCGAGGGCCGTGGGTAGCCTAGTGGTTAGAGCATCGGACTCCAGACCGGAAGGCCTGGGTTCGATACTCGATGTCACCAAATACCCTCCGAGTGCACACGGAGTACGTGCTCGTTAAATCAGTGGGTCCGTAGTCTTGTGGGCTTATTCACTAGCGCAGGAACTGGAGAATATTTCCCTCCCCTTCAGTTCACTTGCAGAAATTGTGGAGGTGGAGATAGAGGTCGTGTCGCCATCTATCGTCCTTTCGGGGAAGTTTTTCTGAGCTTAAATCGCACTGTCACCTGTATGGTCCTCATGGCCAACGACAGGCGTACCTCTTGCCCATGCCACGATGAATTTCGTTGGCCTCGTTCTGACTACGTCAGAGAGGTGGCATTAGCCACAACAACAACAACAACATCTTCGAATTTGCGCTGGCTTATATAGCACCCTCTTCCTGATTGTAGCGCCACCTCGGCGTGTATGAGCATCCGTATTGGCACAAAACTTGGATCATTTGCATATCACATTACGCTGTGCTTATTTGCAAAGTTTCGCGATTGTACTTAGTTTTCTTCTTGGGTCGCTATTTTGAATGTTCCTGGGTGTATAATTCAAAATTAGTTTTTAGATAAAAGAAAAGCTCTTTAAAAAATTCATTTTTTATAAATCTCTTAATGTATCTCTTTTTTATGATAACAAAAAAGTATAACACATTTCTAAGTTGAACGAAATGAAAAAAAAAAAAAAAAAACAATCATTTTGCTATCGATAAATATGTAAAGAGTGCAAGACATACGTAATAAATCCATGCGTGTGTATTTTTACTGTAAAAAACATTATTTTATAAACTTCTGTAAATTTATCTCTCGACGTTGAAGGTGCAAGCGCATTATCACTTCTCAAGTTTACTCCACGAATATGCTATGACATCTTTAATTTCCAGCGTGCTTCATTTGCTTATCATTAGCTTAAACGAGCAGTTTGGATATACTCCCAGACATTCTAAATTAAACTGAGATCAGGTCTATGAGTAAGCTGGTCGAAAATGATAATTTCTCCCGCCTGCGACCAAGTTTGGGCGATGTATACATTCAAGTATCTCTGTTAAATTTAAAAATTACTATCACGTAGGGACATATCAGCAAATAAGAATTTGAATAAGTTAGTTATATTTTTTACAATATTCAAATTCATGTTATTTAATTGTTATTTAATGCTTCATACCCTCTACTTCCAGTAATAAATAGGGTTTTAAATAATATACAGATGAATACTGAATTCCACTGTATGTTATACTTTTCCATTGTTCCACTATAACATTTTCAGTGTTAAGTTTCTTATTTAAGAATAAAAGAATTATAATATCAGTACGTTTCTTTCTCCAATTCCTACTCTATTAGTTCACACTCTCCTTATATATATATACAGTCGAACCTCTGTTGCGAAATTTTTCCTGGAACTGAGAACATTTCAAGATTTTCTTCGTAAAATAACCTCCCAATAGCGAACCTTCTATATAGCGAACTGTTTCTCTAGTGAATTAATATTTATTCTCCCGATTTTTATCTCGACATTTCAAAATATTCTCTTTTAATTTATTTTATGGTCGCCAAGAACTGGTTTTATTAAGAGACTATCTCGCCGAGGGGAATAGAATTCTGGGCCTTTTATCCAAGAAGTACAACATTTAACCCCCATTGTCCAGTTCACTGGACACGCCTTCGATATCTCCTTTTACTCTCAGTGGAGTTATCTCTTGCCCTTTAACTAGTCTCCATTCATTTTTAGTGTCAATAATCTGTACTGTGGTAACTTTGTTTCTGGAACCTCGAAAATGTTAAGGCTTAAGAACTTGAGCAGCAATGAAAAAAAATTTAATTCTTCAGGAAATGGATAAAGGCAGTGTTTCTCAAACTGTGAGGCGCGCCCCCTGGGGCGCGGTATCCCTGCCAGGGGGGCGCGAGCATATTGAAAATAAAAGGTTGAAAAAATAATTTTTTGGAATGAAGAAAATCAATGCTTTTTCTGACATAATAACAAATGCACATATACACTGATATTATTTATATATATCATCTGGTGATCATCAAAAATTAAAGATTCCATCTTAAACGTTCATTAGCTATCTCTGATGCTATAACCAAATAAAAAAAAAGACATTTTGTTTGCTTTACTGTAATCGCACGATGAGAGATTTTTTGATTGCGTTTCTTTTAACCCCTAAAATACTACTTTTAACTATCATATATTTGACCTTCTAACTTACTGGTATGTTTCACTCGATCTGTTTTTCTTTTAGGAAAGTTGTAAATAGGATTTTTCTATAGCTTTTTTTCCCATGTGAATTAGTTTTATGATATATGGATAAGCATATTGAGTACTTTAAAAATTTTTTTGGCCAAGCTGTATTTTTATGAGTATTCTGAAACATATAATGCATAACGAAAAACTTTTTTACGCAATTCCTTTTCAGAACTAATATCCATATGTTTTCTTGAATACACTTTTAACACGAGATCGGTCGTGCGATGCGCAGAATCATCTGATGTTCACGAAATCTTTAATTCTGGGAAAACTGTTTATTTCTTACCAATGACCTTGACAGAGTATCCTCCAATATGACAGTCTTAATGGGAACTAAAATGAATTTATCACATTCCGCCCTCTTTTTTGGGGGGAGTTGCAAACGTTTTTTTTTTTTTACAATCAAGTTACTAGTTTTGATCGAGTTCCCTGCGCGACCACTTTTGTTCAAAAATATTTTCTATGAACATGATTTATGTCCTTTATTAAGGCATTATTTAAAAGTAACACATACAAAATTTAATACTTATCTTGTTAATTTGTACGATTTATAATATGATCGTATTGTAGCTTTAGCAACCCCCCTCCAAAGTGCATTATTATTGCATTCAATACATTATTATTTTTTGGCGGGGGCGATAAAATTTATGATTGAAAATTGGGTCGCCAGTACTTAAAGTTTGAGAACCACTGGATAAAGACTTGCCACACACACACCACACCACCCGATAATCAATTATAGTTTTCATCGCCACCCATCCATACTAAAGCAATATATTGAATTAAAAAATACTATGCTTTGAAGTTAAAGCTAAAATAAAAACTAAAAACTCTAAAGCAACTTAGAAATTGTACAGGATCAGAAATTAAGGGAAATTATGAGCAAAGGTACTGGTTATCGATTGACTATTTCAAACAGCAATTTAAATGTGAGAAAACAGCTATCAGAAGATATTAATAAATTTATTCTAAATGTTGCAATTAAATATAATTTACCTACTCAGGCTTTTAAAGAATATGGTTTTCATGTCCTCAAGGACTTAATGAATTTTAATTTTAGAACAAAAAATGAAGATTGTTATAGAAAAATTAAGGGACCAATAGAAAACTTACAAAAACACTTTGTGATTGTTTATGTAGATAAAGTACCAGGAAATTATGCAATTATATGTAAATATTATTATAGTAAATTAATAAATGATCATATATATACAAAATTATAATGCATATGATGTAAGTAAATTTAGTATGAAAGAAATTAACAACAGATTATTGGCATTTGGTAAACAATTAAATATTTCTAGCAATAAAATTATATATCCCCATATATTTCTGACTCCTAAATTTCATAAGAATCCAATCAAATTCCGCAGTGTAACAAATGGGGGTTCAATACTTATGTATCAAAATCGGGAAGAATTTTGCATACCATATTACAAGATACAATAGACAAAATTAAGGATACTTCTATTATAAAAAACAGCCATGATGTAATAAAGAAAGTTGATCAACAAGAGGTATTTTCTGTGAATGGGTTCGATTTCGAAGATTTATTTATATAACTCCATTAAAATAGAAGATATAATTCAGGTACTTTCAGATGCATATGAGAAATATGATTTGAATAATTACATTAGTTTTGAAAAGTTCAATACACTTATTCGTTTTGTTATACAGGAGAACTTCATTATTTTTGAGAAGAAACTTTATAAACAAATCAAAGGATTGCCTCAGGGTGGCCCGGCTAGTAATAGTCTCGCTAACCTGTATTTACACCATTATGAAATAGTTCGAATAAAGGAACCCTCTTGCCTCTTGTTAAGATACATAGATGATTTAATTGTTATAGGTCATGATAGAGAATTTAAACCTAACATTAATTTTTATCCGGAATACCTAAAATTAATACAGACGAATTTTAACTCAAACAAAGTTGAATTTTTGGATTTGGATTTAACTATTATTGACAACAAATTATATAGCAATATATATGATAAAAGGGAAGCGCGCGCGCGCATTTAAATTCAATGTCATAAAGATACCAAACTTCAATAGTTGTCTTCATATATCTGTATTTAGAAATATAATTTTAAATTTTTTGTTGAGAAATAATAATTTAACTACGCACAATATTGATAGATTCAAAAATATCCAGAAATTTATATTATTGTGCATACAAAATGATTATCCCATCAATTTCCTGAGAAAATATATAGATCATAAATATTTCTTAAAAATATTTTTAAACTCGTAAATGCACAAATCCACCACACAACATTAGGTCCACAAAGTCAGCTTGTTAGTGGTCCAGCTGTGAAGAATTTGTGCATTCCACACACAGGTTACATTTTAATATACATTTTAATACACACACACTTAAAACAATATTTACACGACTATATATACACTTTAAAATTATTTATTACCAGTTAAACATTTATGTCCAAACTGACATTTACGACCAATCAATCAAGCAAGTCTTTTACATGTGATATGGTTTGCATCTAATGCCAAGTAATCATACTCTAGTGTTGGATCAAGAATCGATTGGATTGACATGGTTAGATGTTAAGAGCAAAATATGATGTGTAATTGATATATTAAAAATGAAAAGTCGTGCTATAAGAAATGGATCATATTCTTGATGGGATACTGTTTGGTGAGTCTTTAATGATTTACTCTATTCATTTGTGAATGTACTGTATTTTTAATGATTTACTCTATTCATTTGTGAATATACTGTGTTTTTAATGTGAACATTCGGTTTTTAGAAATTTTTAGTTTGAACTTTCGGATTTTTTAGCTTGAACTTTCAAATTTTTAGATTGAACTTTTAGATTTTTAACTTGAACTTTCAGATTTTTTAACTTGAACTTTCGGATTTTTTAATTTGAACTTTTTGATTTTAGATAATTTTTGATTTGAACTTTCGGATCTCAAATATTTTTTTATTTGAACTTTAGGATAGGAATTTCTTTTTTTTTACCTTTACAACTATTTTAAAGATGGGTGCATCATCTTGGGAGTTTGAAGGTTCACTTATATTATGCTCTAAATTGTTTTTAAATTTTAATATTGCAATATCTTTCGGAATGTGATGGCGAATAGTTTTATTTTCAAGTATAATGATTTAATTTAAAGTATAATGGTTTAATTTTAACTTTTTAATTTTTAATTTTTAATTTTTTTCTTCTGAAATTTGAAAATTTTCCAATTAACTTACCAAGTTGCAATAGGGGAAGGTTGGCGCCATCAAACTAGTTTAACCCCACTTATCGGTCCTAAGTCCGAGATTGCACTTGATATTGTATAAATTTTTATTTTATTTTATAATTTTTTAATTTTGTTTGAAAATGATGGAACATTATCTTTTATATTCGCCATTGATATTCTGAAGTGTTTTGGTATTTTAGGATTCATATATTTCAATTTTTAAATTGATATTGTGATTTTTATATATTTAAATATATATATATATATATATATATATATATATATATATATGTGTGTGTGTGTGTGTGTGTGTGTGTGTGTGTTTGTGTGTGTGTCTTTCCGAAGTATGATATTTAATGTGCACTGCTATCCATAAAATTATTCTGAGGGATTTGGAATGCAATAAAAGGACATTGACAGTGTTTGCAAAGGGTTCACTTATTTCAGAGGATTTGTTCATTCCCTTTCTTCTCCCCCAATACATCACATTCGAGCATCTACTCGGAAAACGATGGAATTGGGGAGCAAATCGCGTATCTTTTAACTGTCAGTTGAGGGTTTAAATATAAGCCGTTCAAATTATCAAGATACTTGTTAATGTTTGTACTTAATTTTGCATACGACAAGCCCATGGGGTCACTGATTATTGATAAACTTTTTCTTAACTTAGTAATGTTAAATTAATTATAAAACGCGATGTACAGTACATTTATTAGTATATTATATCAGAGTAAATATGTATTTATTTTTTATTATGCCAGAATATATTTCTTTGCTTACTTTCAGTAAGTAAATAATTCGTTAAAAAATCTTTTGTTTTAAGTTTTTTAATATGCTCGTGGCCCCCTTGTAAAGTTATCACGCCCATCAATGGGGGCTCGGCCCACAGTTTGAGAAACGCTGCATTAAGAAATTTTCTTAAGGGGTCACAGGGGTGTTAAAAATGTTTCGAGAGCACAAAATACAAACAATTTTCGACTAGAAATAATTATTTGAGGTTAAAATGAAATAAATTGATTCTTTTACACATATCTTATAAAGGAATAAAGTTTCAAAAAAGTATAAAATATCTAAAATATAATCATAATTTTAAAATAATAAGCACGTAAAAGTAAGAAAAATTTTTGTAAGAAACAAATAGTAAGTTTTACGATGCGCATGAATATTTTCTGCAATAATAGTTCTAATTACTAGCAATAAGTTGATTTATAAAGTCAAATATATCCTTATTACATGATGGCTTATCTTATATACATAGAATAAAAAATAATATTTTTAAAAATAAAAAAGTACATTTTTTAAAAAATTTTTTAAAAACATTCAATTTTTGTTAAAAATTTTCAAAAAATTAAAAATTTATAATACTATAAATAGCTAGGATTTGAAGATTATGATAGAATTTATAATTCTGTAAAGTTTTATGCATCAAAGTATGATAGATTTGAAACGCAATACACGTAATTGAAAAAAACACAAACTGAGAAAAAAAGGCTTTAAAATTTTAAATTGAATTTGAGAAAATAAATCTCTTAAAACCTACATGCTAAAATGCTCCAGGATCGTAAGATATACCTTCCTGTTCCTGGAACAGCTTAATTTCTTTACTCTTTTTAATTTTCTTGGCTCTGCAAGCTTCAAAAGATGATTCTAAGTGCCTCTGTCTTGACGTAAAGATTCGACGATTGTCACGTTCAGCCAGGGGCACACAAATATATCTGTTAGTTTTTAAGCCAAATTTCTCTAAAATAGTAATAAGTACTTGATTTCCATCATTAAAAACACTGGTTGCTAGATTTGCAGCAATCTCTGCAATCTGAAAACTAGAACCAATCGTCTTAGGACAAAACTTCCAAATTAATGAATTTAAACTTTCATTAGGATTCTGTGTCTTACCTCCTAAACATTTCTTCAGGAGTGCCGGATGAGATAAGTCTGCAAATACAGGCTTAATAAGATCTCGAACAGCTTTAGCAACTGAGGGTTTCTGTTTATAATTTTGTAAATTATTATTAATTGTGGCATTATACTTACACCATGTATTTGGATTTGTAGGACAAAACCAGTGCATCGGTTCATCATCAGTGCTGCAAGAATGACCCCAAACAGCATAAATGGCTTTCCGCATTTCCTTTACACTAGTAGAATTGCATCGAATAGCATTGCCATAGTAATGCGCAAGTTTATCAATTAAACTATCTGTTAACCTACCTTTACCGCCTATAGTTTTACCATCAGATAATTTATTTTTACTATATACTAATTTAAGCTTCCTAAGTCTTGTATCCATTCTCTTTTGCACATGACCTACACATTCTATTTTCTGAATAAGATGGTCATCACCGTATGGCTTGTTTTCAGAAAGGGCATTGAATGTTTTTGTGTCGCCATATCCTATGTAGTTCGGATATTTCAGGTTGTGAAGCTTTTCTGATCGATTAAAAATCCTCAACAACCCGTCTTACCAGCAACCTCCATCTTACCAGCAGAGCCAGAATAATTTTTTCTACATGATATCTTATGCGCTCTTTGCCATTTATTGTACTTGATATCAAACTTTACCCTTTTGTAACCTTCGCATCCCTTGCAAAATGAGGACAGCACTTACCTAACCAATACCTTACCTGTGTGTGTCGACCACAATTACAGTACATACTTCAATCAATGATGAATTTCCTCTCGTTTTCCAAGTACCATCACCACTTACCGTTAAAAGGTTATCAGGTGACGAAAAATTTTCTTCGACAGCTGCCCTTTTCATGCTTTCTTCAGCGACTTCCTTCATAACACGTGAAAGTTTATTATTAATAACATCATGTGATTTTTGTTCAACAGGATTAGGAAGACTCATTACAGCACAAAAGGTTTTTAATGACTCTAAACCTTGGCCTATGCATCTCATTGCTAAAATATATCTTCTGTTAATTTCTGGAGCATTATTTTTATTCCCAGTGTTTTCACAGCTTGAAAAAGTACAAACACTTCCACAGTTTTTACAACGTATTTCAAAATTCGAACATAAACCACGAGTGGACTTTTCATTAATTGTTAACGGTTTATGACATTTTAAACAACATGATACTGACAAAATAGAGCTAAAAGTTGAAATAAAATCAAAAATACGATATCCTTTGAAGAGAGAGAGAGAGTTTTCACTTACCTTAACAAGATTTGACTTTAATGAAGTCTGAATTCCTTGAGATTTTATTACTGGAAGCACACACTTACCTATATCTCTCCTTTCTGCAACATTTGTATGAGGGCATACCGTCATGAATTGTTTGCCTCTAAATCTCTCTCTCTCTCTCTTCTTTCTTTAGGACGTTTATCTGAAGGTCTACGATGTGTATTTTCTATTTCAATCAAGAGAATCTTGTTTTCAATTTAGATAAACGGTTTTAAATAACGCTGTTTGGAATTTCGATAAGTTAATTCAAACAACGTGCTTGCATTACCAAAACAGAATGAAAACACAATTAACCCTCCAAGCGATTAGCACAATTCCATCATTCTAAAGATGCTTCAAAAATGCACTGCACGGGTTTTTTTGCCTTCAAGTAACATTTCCCAAAGCGGATTAGCCATACTTTTCTGAAATCCTTTCCCCCTTTTAAAGGTTTAACATCTTGAAAGATAATTAGGGACAGTGGAGCAACACAGCATGACACTCATAGGAAGTTTTATGACTAGCAGGGAACCCCGTGTTTTGACCCTGGAGCAATCGTAAAGAATCGGGGAAAATTTCTTAAAACCCCAGGAAGTGTTTGTTTGTTAGCTTGTGTATTTTAAAAGTTTTTGAAAAGTCCCAACGCATAAGTAAAATATGTTGCAATTCCCTTTTGGTTTCATATTAATTTGAAACTGTAACAAGTTGGGGCGTGTCAGGGCAATCTGCTATTTTATATAGTTAGACAAATTATCTTTTTAAAGTATATTCTTTGGCTTCATTTTTCAAATCTTATTCAATGCTTTCAGTTTTTGAAACATGATTATTTAATTATAAGATGCCAAAAAAATAATAAAACACCAAACACTTCAAAATTTGAAATCTATTCAACTTTCCAACCACTAAAAATGAATAAATTTAAACTTCATCAAATAATTTGAAACATTTTCTTACACTTTGATAAAAAATAATAACGAAAAAAACCCAACTAATTAAGATCTATTAGTTTTTTTTTTTTAGATTTCAAATTCCAAGTGTTCAGGGAAGTTTACGTATAGTGCCTAGTTATATATTGTTAAAATACACTGAATTATATTTGAATTTCAAGTGCTTGAACTTCAGTTTACATCAAAGACAACATGAATGAAGATTTTCCCACATTTTTTTTATAACTTGAATGTTTGAATAAATGGTAATCAAAAATATACGGAAACATTTACAGTAAACATTTATGCATATAAATAAACATAAAAATCAATTTTAAATTCAAGCTATTCAAAAACATTTGAATTATTCTTCAAAAATATCTATTTATGCAAAATACCCCAACATTTATCTTTTTTTAAAGGCTAACTGAATAAGTAATTAAAATCTGGATATTTTTTGAAATCTCGACTGTACAAAGCTAGAAATTTTATGTTGGAAATTCCATTTGAAATTTCGAAAAAAAAATGTATCGCGCAGTTAAAAATTATTTACCATAAGTTCTAGCAACTCTTTGAGTATAATATAAATTTCAAATTTTATTATATAGCTTCTTTGGTATTTTTTAATATATTTCGAAGATTTCATACAATTCAGTTGAAAATGACATGCTAAAAGCAAAAAATATATTAATGACACATTCATTTCCTAATAAAAATTATAATGGTCATTGATGCGAATGTCAAGAATTTTATGTAATTTTAAATTCAGACATTAAGATATTGATGTAGAAAATATAAAACGACCATCTAAAATACATGAAAAATGCAGTCCGCTATAAAATGATCTTGACAAAAAAAATACGGCATTTTCACTTACTATGGCAGAGCCGGCTTAGTCAGGGGCGATCTGGAAAAACAGAGAGGGAACCGCGGTTTAGATGGATGCCGCTCTAGCTTTAAAATCTCTCAGGA
This sequence comes from Trichonephila clavipes, assembly GCA_019973935.1. Lineage (NCBI taxonomy): Eukaryota > Metazoa > Arthropoda > Arachnida > Araneae > Nephilidae > Trichonephila > Trichonephila clavipes. The sequence goes on along the minus strand of BMAU01006116.1, from coordinate 636,627 downwards.
AAAAAATATATAAATTACAAATGCAAAAACTAAGTCTTGTAATTTTCCATACATTTTTATAACAACGAATTGTGGAATTGGCTCCCAATACTTATTTGTGTTTGACTAAATCTAAGGTAACCAATCATACTTTAGATAGATTTGCACTACTTTTTCGTAACCGTATTCCTTTTAAAATTAATTCGTGCAGCCAAATTACACTTTTTGCACTCTCAAAATTTATGTAAACTTTAACAGTTAATTTTAATTTATGCAACTTGTGAAATGTTCATAATTAACCATTTCCGTCTAAACAGTTTACATGAAAAAAAAAGTTTGAACTCCCTCATTCATTAGGGAATTATATAAGATTCTAACATTAAGTTTTATTTTTTCCCGAATAGGGTCTAGTGGTAGTGTATCGTGCTTCCACACCACAGGTCTTGGGTTCTATTAACGAGCTGGGCAAGATCGAATCTGGCTTTCATCCCCGCTACATTGGGTCGATAAATGAGTACCAAGCTTGCTTGGGGTCTTTAGGTAACAGAACACCTTTGAAGAAAATTTTTTGAGTTAACCTGAATTTTGCCTGTAAATGCATATTTTATGACCTTATGGGTCTTTAAAACTAGAAAAACACCTAAGAATTTTTTTGTTAGTATACAATTTTATTGTCAAAGGGGTATTTTATAAAAAAAATTAGCAAAAATAAGACTTTACGCAAAACATGATAACTGAAAATAAAATAAATATATTGACATTTTGTAAATTGAATAATATAGCATACAACCTTATCTAGGGAATAGACTCTTATTTTGGTAATATAACTATTATGTGGGAAGTTATTGTGTTTCGAGCTTCTAAACGTTGACATTTTCTTTAAAAGCTATTGTAATTTTCATTTTATTGCTATATAAAAAAAATTCTACTCAACACAAACTCTTAAGAAAGGTCTATTCCCTGTATAAGTATTAAAAAACATACATATAAAATTTTTATTTCATTCAAGCATAATTTTTTGAGATATTGTGTTTTGTAGTAAGAAAATATGTAAAAAAATTCGTTTTGAGAAAACGACAAAAATAACATTAAACTATTCTGATTACAAGATAAACACTTACTTTCTTATTAAAATGTACCAGATTTATAATTCTCCCCATCTTTGACTTCTAAAACACTAATTTTTTTCTTTTTTAAGTGCTCTTAAAATTTTCCTGTTTTTCTTTGTTTTGGGGTCTGCATTATGAATTGATTCACGGATTCTGCATTTATCTAAATGTTTATATCCCCGTAATGTAAACACCCCAGGATTTTCAATATTCATTTTAAAAACTTTTAGACACCCATTTAATCCTTCATTGAAGTGTATAATAGCATCATACGACCCAAATTTAATTGTTTTGAGCGAAACAAATACTTCCTTCGGTACTTTTTGCCAAACTATTCCATTAAAACACTCGTTGGCATTTTGCGTGCGTCCATGCAAGCACTTACTTAATATTTGTTTGTCGCATAGTTCTAAATATATTGGTTTAATGTTATTTAAAACATCATTTGATAAACCAGCATATTTTTTGTGAAACATTTTGTTCCATTTGCCACCCCCCGCTGAAAATAACTTCAGCTTTCTTTCCCTATTGGGCATTGACCATGCATCGTTTTCTTATCACTTGATGCACAGTGATATAACGCAGCAATTACATTTTGCTGCATGGCAGTTAAGTTACCGACATTGCTGAAAACAGCAATTCCATAATAGTTTTGAAGTCGGTCAATAAAATTATCAGTTAATTTGCCTTTACCAGACAGTCCTTTAGTTTTAGTTTTCTCAGACGCGAACCCACTCTCTTTTGTACATGGCCAATGCACTCAAACTTGGTCACACTGTTTAATCTGTAAGTGTCTTTCACACTCATGAAAGCTTTTGAGTCGCCATCCCCATGATATTGAGTGTATTGCAGTCTGCGGTTTTTTTCAGATCGAAGAAATATTCGGGAAGCCCCCACAATTTCCATTTTTGATGAAGAGCCTGTGAAATTACACTGACATATGTGGTCGGCTTTTGACGACTCATATTCAAAGTTTCTTGGCATAGTCTGAAGTCTCTTACATGTTGGACAGTAGTACGACATAACTTCTATGTCTAACACCTTACCAGAGTATCAACTGATATTGCAGCAACACAGCCATTCATAGATGTATAGCCTCTTCGTTGCCATGTGCCATCCACCGATATGCCACATTTTACAATATCGGATGAGAGATTTTGTTGTTTCTCCACAATTTCAGTAGCAGCTTTTATCATGGATTCCTCAGCTACTTCCTGAATCACTTTTAAAAGCTTTGCTTCCTGATTTTTGTAAGCAGTTTTGGTTAGTCGAGGCAAATTTAATGTTGAGCATAATTTAAATGCCCCAGCAAAGCCTTTGCCTATCTGCCTCATACCATATACTAGCCTGGTATTTACGACAGGTGCATTTACAACTTTTTTTGATGAAGCAAATGCAAAAAAAAAGTCACAACACTTTCATTTTAGTGTAAAATGGGAGCAAAATCCATATCTGAAATCCTCGAATAGTTCTACTTTTTCAGCAAAACATTTTGGGCAGCAAAGTTGAGCAAAAGCTTCCACAATAAGTTCAAGGTCAACGATTCTGTTACCAAACACAAGACCAGGCATTTCTTCTGCAGTTGAGAAACTCTCTTTTCCCAACTTAGAACAGCTAGCAGTACATTCAGGAACTGCTGAAGTGCTATTTTTTTCGAAGTGTTTGTGAATTTATTACCATAAAATTGCCGCTTGCGCTTTCTAGCAATACTTTTAACCATTTTTAAGTTAAAATAAAGCAGAATAAAACAATCAAATAAACTTTTTTACGCTGTCAATTCTTTCAGCATGAAAATAAAACGCATATGTAAACAAAGTCAAAACAACAAACTTGCTGCCAGGTTTTACACATAAAAAAGGAAAACTGTATTTCCAAATACATTTATATTTATTCTTAAATGTTCTATTTTAATTTCTGACTAAATATTTGTATATTAATTATATAATATTTCATGTCATATTTTATGAAAGAGAAACGTAAACAAACAACTCGGCCACTTCCGGTTAGCAGAAACTATTTCGGGTCCGAGAAATTTATGATTAAGTAATATTGAAAAAGCTGTAACTCGGCTTCTAATTAAGATAGAAACAAAATTTTAACATATTTACAAAGATAAAAGATTGAATTTTAATATAAGACCAAAACGAATAATCGATATATTGACCAAAAATTAAGTTTTAGAGGTGTTCTGTCACCTTAAACACTGAAGGTCTCTTCAGACAGACCACCAAATCGGGACATCTGTTCATGCACCTCATCGCCCAATATTCACGTATATTGAGGTGGGCATAGTAGTTCCTGGCCCTCATGGATTGCTGTGCCACTGAGTTTGAGTTTTAAGTTTGAGGATTGCCTCACTTTGGGGATACCCCTTAGATAAACATGTATTTCCACTCATTTGCAAATAAACATTGTTCTTTCAATTACGTTTATTTCAGAAGGAAGTTTGATTTTTCAAATGTATTTGCTTAATAACATGTATATTTGTGTATTATATCAAAACTTTGATCAATCCAAAATTACATATTTTTTGCTCCTCTAAAAGCTTTTAGGATTTTAGAACTGATCTTACATTCCGTATACGTTTTATAGTAGTATATTTAAAAATGATAAAGACATTTTTACGACTGTGTGAGCTTTTATTCCTCGTTTATAAATATAAACAATTGCATTCAGCTACAGTTTTTAAAATATACTGAAATAAGTGGAGGAATATGATAATTACATATTATGAATATTTTTGACTGCAGTAAGATATATTTATATTTCAGTTTCTTTACAATTTGAATAGAAGTTTTAAACCACACACACACAAACACACATTTTGCAAATAGTTTGATATTGAATATACACCCATAGGCTGTTTAATATTGTTAAGTGTTTTATTTTGATACCAGCACACATTCAAATAAGGCTCATTTGTAGTTGTATGATCAACTTTAGTGATAATTAAATTTTAAAAAATAGTCTACACGTACGAAAACACTCTTTCAAAACCACACACCAAATCTCATACTTTGTCTTCAATACAGCATGAAATATTTGAGTATACTCAAAAAATTTAATACAGGATAGATTTCAAAATGTTAAAATTGTTTTTAAAATTTGGTATGGATACATTGAGGAACTGTCGGTTAACTTCACTGAACAAAATTGTTTTAAGTGTACTGTTTTGAAAGACAAAATTAATTAGGAAGAACTTTTCTCACAATAGAATTTGTAATGACTGAATAGTGTGAAAATGTAGTTATCGATGTGTGATATTTTTCCTTGTAATAAAAGAAACAGAAAGATAAGAAATTAAACTTGAGTAGAATATGGTTAGAAGTACTGTCATGATCATTTGAAGAAGTATATCCCCCATTTAAATTAAAAATTTTTGACTGAATGTGTGTTATGTCCATAACAAATGCCGATCTAGAAAATAAATTTTTATTTAATACAAGAAGTTCGAAAAGGAGAACACTAGGAATGAAAATTTAGATATTTTCCGAAAAATATTCAGTTAACATAAAAATATCATTTATATGATTTTAATTAAAATAAATTAAAAGTATTGAAATCTTTTTTATGTTATTTTAATTTAAAAATATAATTGAATAGAGAAAGATCGGTTTTATTTCATAAATCGTATGTATATCACCGTATGCACCATTTATTGTTTTATTGTTTAAAAATGAGATAAGGCCTTCGCTCTTTTTACCTCATTACTTTTTTTAAAAAACAGGAAAGCGAGCGCGTTTTCTTACTCTGATATTCAAAAATGAATACAGGATGCTTTTTCCTGGTTGAAATCGCAATACCAATATATATATATATATATATATATATATATATATATATATATATTTTAAAAATGAAAAAATGAAGAAAAATAAATTTTGTTTGAAGAAAATATAATTATTTTTCAACTTGTAACACACCATTTATTTCCTTTTTTCCACCCTTCATTTTGTTTTAATTTTACTGTGACTAAACATATAGGGGAAACGACCCAGTTGCTTTACAACTTTCAAAAAAGATTGCCCAATGCAACTTGACAGCTAGCTGTAAACAATTGATCTCTTGGTTCTTACTTTACAAAGTTACAAAGGGACCGAACTGAGACATAAAAATGTCCCAGTTCGACCTCCCAAGTTTTAAAAGGGGGAAAGGAAAGAAGTCTGTTGCATTTTTAAAGTGAATGGCAATATAAGAGTAAACGCTTTCGGAATAACTTTTCAGGAGGAAGCTAACCACCCAGAGGGTTCAAAAAGTGTATTTTTAGTTGCAAGCTTCCTTCTCATTCACCCAAGTGTTAAAATATTTCATGAGCTTTTTTAAAAACAGAAAAATAAAACGTATGCGGATATCAAGACTAAGTGGGTGTGGCATGTGACCATTTAAACATTGTTATTAGTAAATTGCTGTTTGGAATTTTTCGAATAACTTTCGAAGTTTTTGTAGTACTATCACGTGCTTAGTATCAAAATATTCAAAAGAAAATGAGGAACAACATATATTTTTCTCGAACATTCGAAAAAATCCAAGATTAACACCCCTGAGACCTATTAAGTTTTTTTGATAGGTAAAATACACTCAGGAACATTGAAAATAGCGACCCAAGAAGGAAGCTAAGTCCAATCGTGAAACTTTGCAAATAAGTACAGCGTAATGTGATATGCAAATAATCCAAGTTTTGTGCCAATACGCATGCTCATACACACCGAGGTGGCGCTACAATCAGGAAGAGGGTGCTACATAATCCAGCGCAAATTCTAAGATTCATAAACGTTACGATTACCCGCCGATTGTAGAAAGACTTTGGAAAGCGAAACATGACAGGTAAACGTGCTAGAAGACATTTCTCACAGTTAAGCGAGTTTGAGAGAGGCCTGATCATCGGGAGGAAAACTGCAGGCTGATCGACGCGCCGTGTTGCTGGCCAGGTGGATAATTGGGAGTGTGCCGTTAGAAATTGTTGGTGGCAGTGGACACGGGAAGGTACCCACGTGCGGAAAACCGGGTCTGAAGCAACCAGGAAGACCACGAGGAGAGAGGATCGAAGGATCGTGCGGCAAGAACTTGTGGACCCCACAGTGACTCGTTCAACTATACGAGCAGACGTAGGCGTAGCAATTGTTCTACAAACAATTTCCAGACACCTTGCAGAAGCAAATCTTAAATCCAAGCGCCCTTTCCGTGCACTCCCTTTAACACCGGAACATCGGCAGCTGCGTTTACAGTGGTGCTCAGCCAGATCAATGTGGAATGTCACAGATTGGAAAAGTTTGTGTTTAGTGATGAATCCTGGTTTCTTTTGGGGACAGATGATAACCGTGTACGGTTATGGAGGCGCCCTGGTGAGCGGTACAATCCCCCCACACTGTTCTACGTCACACTGCCCTCACAGCTGATGTAATGATCTGGGGGGCCATGGCCTATGATAGCCGGTTCATTTTAATTGGATGCGTGGAACCTTAACGGTCAACGTTACGTTGATGAAATTCTTCGACCCCATGTAGAACCTTTCCCAAATGTTCTCCCAGGGGCAATTTTAAAGCAAGATAATGCTCGTCCGCATACAGCAAGATTTGCTCAGGACTTCCTACGTCATTTTCAGACTCTTCCATGGCCACCCCGCTTCCCCGATTTCCCCCTGTAGAGCACGTGTGGGATCGGCTAAAACGGCAGATGCCGTTGTGTCACTCTGTACTTGATTTAGAGTTGGCTGTTTAAGATTTGTGGGCCCATCTGCCTCAGGACAACATAAGGTGTCTAATAAACTCAATGCCGGACCGTGTGGCGGCATGTATTGCAGCTGGAGGTGGTCCAACGCACTCTTCAGTTGCCCAGTATTTGTGTCGTTGCACACCCTGTATTCGTTTAATTGTCTTGTTTTTGAGATCAAGTGACTCTCTCATCTGTGTCATTATGTGTATTAAATTTCATTTCAATCCGATGCTTTGTTCTTGGGTCGCTATTTTCAATGTTCCTGAGTGTATATAAAAAATATACATTAATTTACAAAAAAAGCATGGATAACTATTTTTTTTAATTATAGTGTTTTGACATCTTACGTGTCTTTCCTTTAACAAGTCCTTTGGGTTCTTTGGGCCAGAAATAATGGCAACTCTTTTCCAACCGAATCCAAGAAACGAGAAGTGAAGAAATGCAAATAATATATGATAAATATAGGATCTTAGAGTAAGCGTGATGGGAATGTAAAGGAATGTTAGACAATTGAGGTGCGTTGTGGCAGTTGATGATTATTGAAGTTCGTGGTTCAAGATTTAAGTTCTACGTGTCGTTGATAAACATATTGATGTTCAACTAGAAGTTAGTCGTCAAGCTACATACCATTGTAGATAAAGACAAGTTTATTACAGAATAATATAAGGTAGGATTGATTACTTATTAGTATATTTGAAGACTATGCGGCTCGATTATTGAGATTGGTCTGAATTATTTTGTGTGTTGCGTATTGCGTCATCGTAGATTCTCTCATATTAATTGTTGTAATTAAATTTGTTCAAAGTTTAAGTTGAATATCTTAATAAAGTCCTATTAAGATAATGTTTGATCCGAGTTATTTCGTTAACCCTACGCCTCTAGCTCACGCTGATGCTTCGAGGGATGCACTTCCAAGGGGAGGTACATCAGAGTGTTTAAGAATTTAAAATATTTTTTTATTTAGTTTATAAGTAAAATTTAAAGATGAACCTCCACATAGCGAATTTTCCATAGAGCGAACTTTAATTCACACAGTATTTAGCTACTTCGTTTTATAGAGGTCCGATTGTATATGTATAGCTTATTCAAATTTGAAATAATTAATGAAATTATTTCTAATCATCCACTCAAGTTCAAATACAATTTTTTAAAGTTTTAGTAGATGACACTCTCCGATGATGCAGTTTTGCAAATATTAACGCATTAATTAAACACTCATAGTTAATACAAATAAAAAGTGTTTTTTTTCAGGTATAGAAGTTTAAGTTGGCATTACTTTCCAAGATGGCGACCGATTTAACAGCTGTCAAGTGATTTATTCTCAGTTTGGTTTGGCAATTCATCAAAACGATCATCAAGCAAGGCGTAGATTCGTCAAATGGGCCCAAAACGAGATTGCCGTTGTTCTCGATTTTCATAAGCGAATTTTGTTTAGTGATGAAGCGCACTTCTGGTTGAATGGCTACGTCAACAAACAAAACTGCCGCATTTGGAGTGAAGCTAATCCACAAGTGTATGTCGAAACACCGTTACATCCAGAAAAACTGACTGTTTGGTGCGCTATATGGGCTGGTGGAATCCTTCTACAAAAACGATGAAGGCCATAACGTTACAGTCAATGGTGATCGGTATAGAACCATGATTACTAACTTTTTCATTCCTGAATTGAATAATCATGATGTCCAGGAGCAGTGGTTCCAACAAGACGGCGCAACATGTCACACAGCTCTGCCAGAATCGATTTTTTGAAAGACACGTTTGGTGACCGCCTAATTTCACGTTTTGGACCTGTGAATTGGCCTCCAAGATCTTGTGATTTAACACCGCTAGACTATTTTCTGTGGGGCTATGTAAAGTCATTGGTCTATGTGGATAAGCCATAAACGCCTGACCATTTGGAAGACAACATTTGCCGTGTTATTGGCGATATACGGCCACAAATGTTATAAAAAGTCATCGAAAATTGGACGTCCAGTTTGGACTACATCCGAGTCAGCCATGGCAGTCATATGCCAGAAATCGTATTTAAAATGTAATGCCACTAGATTATTTTTCGAATAAAAAAATTCATGTCAATCGAATAATACATCGTTGTTTTATTGCAATTTAAAGTTCTATACCTCTAAAAAAACACCCTTTAGAGAGGAAAATAGAAAATTGCAAGGACAATCGCTTTCTATTTTGTCACTTTATATTTTTAATTCTGTCATATGTATATTACTATTTATACTATATAGTTGTAACTATTTAATAAAAAAGTAACTAAAAAAATTTTTTTTCTTTGTTATCCTTGTGGGAAATGACTTATTTTTTATATTATCTATAGTTATAATAGTAAACTTTTTTCCGTTTATGATCTGATATATTTCTCTTTTTATGTGAGTAGTTCGACAGAGAAAAAAACAGGTTCCGCACTACCTTATGCTACCGAAACTTTCCAAAGCAAGATGTCATAACAGCTACCTTAATGAATATAGTCAAAAAGAGAATATAGTAATTTTCTGAAAGTAAATCCTCTGAGACTGGCAAAAGTGACAGCCTTTACACTATTTATCGCCATCTATCAATTTAAAGACAATATTTAGGCAGTCTGAAGAAATAAAACTAACTATTCTATCTCGTTCATTCAATCATTATAAACATTACTTATCAATGACGAACTCATATATATTTGACCTTTTTTTTCTATAAAATTAATTAAATGTTTCAAAGTACAAAAATTTTGCATCCAATTTTATAACTAAATTTAATGTCAATCAAAAGGATTGTTACTCCGCAAATTTCAAATTAACTTATCAAAATAATACAAATTATATTTGCTTAAGTATAATAACTAATTTAATACCATTTTATACTATTTAGTTGCAATGAGTTATAATTTATCTGCACATAATTTTTAACTAATTAAATTTTTTTATAGTACATATGATTACAGGAAATGAATAAGGATAAAGCAAGATTTGTTTCATCAATTTAGTTTTGCTTGAATTTTTCGATTCCTACTATTAACTCACACTCTCTATATAATTATTTATTTGTTTATTTATTTATTTATCTTGGTGGAATTTTTAATTGTTAATAAAATACATTTTAAGGCTACACGGTACCTTTTTTCAAAAAAAAATTTTGGAGACAGTTACAGTAAAAATAATTGATGTTTTATAATTAGATTATATTATTAAGCTGATTCTGTAAGCAAAAAGTCAATTTGACCAGCCGTTATTTTACAATTTTAAAAAAATTAGGAATTTTTGAAGTTTTTTCAAACTTTTATAAAATACTCAATTTTTAAAAGGTTTTAGTAATTTTAAGTTATTTATGGTTCTTAGATTATTACAAACAATATTTAGTATGGATTTGAAAATCCATTCCCTTGTTGATTTTTAATAATTATTTTTCTAGAAAAACCTGGAAAAAACACGAAAATTTTTAAAATATCAACTTTAGCATTGTTTAGAAAAATAACTAGAGTTCACAGCCCTGAATCCACACTAACTTTTATAGAACATACATTTGGAAGTATATACAAAACAATTCAAGGCTCTATCTTGAACAGGAAAACAGCCTTAGGGATTAGAAAATACTTATACCTTCAAAATTAAAAGTCTGAGAAAAACGCATTTAAAGTTTGTAAAGTCATAAAACAAAAACTTATAATGCCCGTAAAACTCTAATTTTTAACATGTTATTTTCCAATTTATGTTCTACATTGAAACATTATTTTTATTAAATATGACTGAAAATTATATTTTTAATTCAAAATATATTTTTGCATAATATTGATAACATTTGTAAGGACGTCAGTTTATTCAGATTTATCTCCTAATATTGCACAAAAGTTTTGAAACTCGAAGCATTTATGTACAAAATAATAATGATACTAACTTAAGCTAAAAATAGTCAGGTTTGCTCATAAAATTTAATTTTTTTCAGTTTTAAATTTGGGCCGTATAGGAAGTTTTAGCTCTTGTCGTACTACTTTAAAATACTAAAATATAGTACTACAATATGTTTAGTATAATGTAGTTTGGTACATCAAGAAAATATTCAGTTATGTCTGCAGCACTAGAATTCAAAATACTTGTATTCGGAAGTCTAACTGCAGAATCAGCTGAGGACTAATTTTTAGATACATCTTTTTCAGTAGTATTCCATCTCTTCGAAATATTGTTTCTCACAGAAACCCAGAACGCATTTGCAATGGCATTTTCTCTACAGGAAAAATATAATGATAACGCTTTTAAGTTATGTAAACCAATTTTAAAGCAAAAATTGGCCATGAAATTAATCTTTATTAATTAATTATGAGAACTCAAAAAACTCAAAACATAATCAAGCAGAAATGATTTTAGTAATGAAAATTGGAATTATCAACCATTTCAAACTGAAAGCTCAAAAATGTTTTTTAATTAATTCAACTTAAGTGTGAAAAAATGATTTAAAAGGAAACCGAAACCATAGCTCACAAAACTTCAAATATCTTAAAAACTAATTTTCTAACAGATCTGAAATTTCATGGAAAGCATCTGAATGATATGGGCCACCAAAACATGCAAAAAAAAACTTTCGGTAAAAATGAAATTTTTAGGGTAATGTGTAGCCATAAACAGCTTAATTGAGCTGAAAACAATTATACATGACTGTAAGGAACAGATGCCTTGCACCTGGCAACAGGTCGAACGAGAGACGATATAGAGAAAAGGATCTGGCAACGACGGGGGAGAAAAAGGTCGGAACGGGAGAGAAGAGAGAGGGTGACGAAAAAAGTAGACACGGCTGAACGATGTATCGTAATCCTGTAACATCTCAATATATTCTTGATTTTAAGAAATGTCCCATAGAAGGTATGGAATAAACAGTGGGACCAAATCCTGTCTGCAATTATTTTCTTGTCACAATTCGAACACGGTCGGAAAAGAACTCACGAGTTTACACTGGTGTCAGGAGTGGGATGCAATGGAGCAAAAGTTAAAGGAACAAAATATTTCAAATTGATCGGTGTTCGTACTACATAATTGTGAATAAGGTTCTAGTGGACATTCAGTTTGAAAGAAAAATTTTAACAAGGAAGTAGAACCCTGCAGTGTATCTTCAAGTTGATGACCACGTGCATCCCGGGAATTGCCCTGCAGCAGTTTCAAGTGAAAAAAAAAACAAGACCTTCTTCATATGGAGTTTTACCATCACCTGCCGAGTTGGGATATGAAGGAACAGATGCCGTATTTTTCTTCAGTTTCTGATGAATGGAGTCGTGATCTGAAAAGTGTTCAAGTACAGAAACAGCGTGCATGTCTAGGTAAGTGGCTATTGTTCCCCTAAGTTAAAATATTGTGTGAATATTTAAAAAGTAATGGGATGCAGTCATATTTAATTTGTTTTTTTAGAAATAAAATAGAAAAAGCAGATATATCTGAAAAAGAAAATTTCATTGGTTTATTGCAATATTCTATGTTGTTGGATTATTGTGTAGATGAAATAAGAAAATTGTGTACTTATTTTTACCTGGAAATGATAGGGTATCATTTTAAATGTTGTAAAATATGGTATTTAGAGTTCTAGTGTTAAACTATAATTTATTTTTTTATCAGCATTCTTTACTGCTTTGAGGTTGTCTCAAAAATTAAAATCTGCGTACAGAAAGTGTTTTGCATAACAATTCAGTTTGCAGAATTAAAAAAAAAAGAATTAGATTAATTTATCTTGAAATAATGGTTGCGAAAAATGTATGAGTGGGTAAAAAAAATATCCATTAAAAAAAAAAAAATGTATATGTATTTCAAGTAGACTTCCTGTTAAAAGGTTGTAAATAAGAGATTTTGTAGGTTATTTATGACTCAGAATATGGCATGTTTTTTTCTAATATTAAATGATTGTTTTTCATTTTAAGCAAAAGTTTTGCAACTTGTCAGTTAGTTGATAGTTTAATGCAATCTGAGGTTATTTCCTTTGCTCGTAATTTAGGATGTATATGTATATTGGTTTTTTGTTTCCTGCATAAGATTCTTCTTTTAATTAAAAAAAAAGAAACTAAGAGTAGATTTATGATTTGAGAAATAATTCTATGGTAATGTAGCTAAAGTATGTTGTTAATTGTGTTTTTTTTTAATTTTGAAAACGGTTTTGATTAGTAACAAATAACTGTGTCTCATATAAGTTTTATTGTAAACATATTTCGTATTGTGTTTCTGGAATTTGAGTACTCTTAGAAAAAACGAGTAGAATTTTTCTTGCTTGTTAAATATATACTAGGTCATTTAAGTGTTTGTAGTTAAATTTGTCAGAAGGTAATTTGGCATTAGGTTTAGCTTGATTAAAAATGGCATTTCTCATTAGAAGTAAGAAAATTGATTTAATTCAATTAGCGCGGGACTTAGATGAGTCACCTGATCCATCTATGTCTAAAATTGTTTTGAGGAATTTAATAATCTCTAGTAAATATTACAAGGAGGAAGAGGCAAAAGAGTTATTGGAAGTTATTACAGCTGAAAGGTTAGAGACAGAACAGCAGCAAAAATTAGAACAACAAGAACAATTATCAATTGAAAAATTACGCTTGGAAATAGAATTATCTAGGAACGCTAATCAGAATGCTACTCAAAATAATGGTCAAACCTCACGTGTAAATTCTTTAGATGAAATACTTAAAATGGTTAGGCTGTTAACTGTAAAGGTACCCAATAAATCAGACGGGTGGGACTATTTTTTTTCTAGTCTTGAAAAGGCTTTCGCTAGTGAAATGGTTAGCGACGAGTTAAAACCGAAGGTTTTGTTATGCATGTTAGGAGACAAAGTGTCAAACTTATTAGTTAACCTAGGCGAAGAAGAATTAAAAGATTACGAGCCTTTAAAACAGGTGGTGCTCAAGGAGTATGAACCCTCACCAAAAATATGTTTAGAAAACTTTAGAAAGGCCAAACGTAACTCTGGCGAAACTTTCTCTCAGTTCGCGTCCCATTTAACATCGATGTGGTTATACTACTGTAAGTTAAGAGAAGCGAATGATTTTGAGTCAGTTAATCAACTGATCGTAGCAGATAAAATGTTTGAAATGTTGGATTCTGAGACGGCGACCCATATTGGTGTGCTCCAAGGGGAAGAATGGTACAAACCCAGGGACTTGGGCAAACAATGTGATATATTTTATGCTTCCAAAGGGAAATCCTACGATGAACCTGAGAGAGCTAAATGGAATGATAGTGAAAAGAGAAGTTTTAATGGTAGTTGGGGTAAACAGCCATTTGGGGAGAAAAAGTCAGATAAGTTTTCTTCTAGGAAAAACTTTGATAAAGGTCAAGTAACTGAAATTAAAAAATTCGCTTGTTTCACCTGCGGATCAGATAAACGTTTTAAGCGGGATTGTCCGAAAAACAAAGAGGTAGATAATAAAAGACTTAATGTGAATAAGGTGTCAACAGAAGGGACGGAATTGGTAGATGGGACGGTAGCTGCTAGAGTTGATGTGCTAGGTAAAGTCATTCTTAGGGGGGCTATTGAAGACAAATTAAGTAAATTAGTGAAAACATCTATCAGTGTAGATGGGAAGTTAGTCCATGCGTTATTGGATTCTGGTACGGAAATTACTGTTATCAAGAAAGACTTAGTTCCTGGAATATCGGTTGAAGGAGCTTCCACGATTTATTTGAAAGGTATTTTCGGTCCAGCGGTTAAATGTCCTTTAGTATATGTTCCAATTGGTCTTGCTATCGGTGGCCAGGTTAATGTGGTGCACCAGCAAGTGTTATGTGCTTTGGCAGAAGTTTTGGTAGAAGACGTGTTGCATCCACCAGAGGTTTTGGATATGTTGGGAGGAGCCCAGAGTGAAGAGAATTCACTGGCTCAAAGCTCTCGGGACCTGAGGGTTGACTCAGGAAATGTAGATGAAACCGAGGTTTCATCGGGTATTCTGCCAGAGAAAGCACAGGAGCACATTGAGGATTCTCAAAGGAATATTACTTCATGTCGGAATAAAGTGGGAACATTGGGTACTAAGGATGAGGAGGTGACCGCTGAGATGGATAAAGGAATCATGGTGGCTGATAATTTTCGTTCCGAACAGGAGTGTTGTGCCGAGTTAGCATTGGTTTGGAAGTATGCTAAGGAAGGCAAAGGAAACTACTATGAAGTAGATGGATATCTCTATTTCGTAGGGATAAAATACTCGGGGAGAGTATTGGGCAGCTGGTAATTCCGAAGTGCAGAAGAACTGAGGTGTTGAAACTAGCGCATACTTCCGTGTTCAGTAGTCACATGGGTCCCAAGAAGACGCTTGAACGAATAAAGTATTCTTTCTTTTGGGAGGATCTGAGGGCCGATGTGAAGAAATTTTGTGAGTCATGTAAAGAATGTCAGCTCACTCGATCGGTTAGGATTAAAGACCGATCATCCAGTACACCTGTGGCAAGGCCCGAATTGCCATTTGAGGTGGGGAATATGGATCTGATAGGTCCAATTGATCCGCCAAGCTTAAAGGGACATAAATATATTTTACGTCGGGTTGATGAGCACACTAGGTGGGGCGAGGCTGTGCCGTTGACTAGTCTCAGTGTGAAGGTAACCTGTGAAGCTTGGTTAAACATATTTTCGAGAACCGAGATTTATCTTTTGTCAAAAAGGGAAGGTTTTGTAGAAAAGAATAGTGCAGCATCGTGGGTCACGGTACTGGATTTGTGGAAGTGGTATTTTTGTCGTTCTCTCACGAAGAATTATGCAGCATGCGTTATGCCGTTTGACATTTACATGACTAAAAAAGTGAGGTTTAAGATTGAATACACTTCTTATGGATGTAATTTAACGGCTCAGGTTTTAAGAATGTTAGAGCAGTTTGTTGTATCTCGAATAGTCGACATAGACATTCTGATGCAGATTTGGAAAAATCGTGTAAAACAAATTAACTTTGTATTAGAATGGGTGAGATGGGTTGGGTCGGAAATTATACCGGCCAAAGGCAAATTAGAGCCATAGGAAAGTTTTTACTGTGGACTTAATATGGATTTAGTGAACTCATTGAGCATTCACATTCATGAGTTAATGAAATAAACATTGTATAGATTAAGATAAAAACTGTATGGTATATATTTAGTGTTGTTTTTTTTTTGTATAATGTCTTTTCCCTGTATCTGTTTGCAATCCCATTACAGTTTAGATCTTTCTGGGAACATAGTCACTTATTTCAATTGGGTGAACTATTAATATTATTTCATGTGTTTGTATTAAGGAACTTTCACTAGAACAATCATCAAGACTTTTGACTGTTGAAATTATTGTGTGTTCTGTTTGTGAATTTTCTGTTTCACGGTTTGTGAATTTTCTGTTCCTGGTGTCTGATATGGTAAATTCAGCCACAAGGGGCAAATTTTACTCTTAGGTGGGGCGTGTAAGGAACAGCTGCCTGCACCTGGCAACAGGTCGAACGAGAGACGATATAGAGAAAAGGATCTGGCAACGACGGGGGAGAAAAAGGTCGGAACGGGAGAGAAGAGAGAGGGTGACGAAAAAAGTAGACACGGCTGAACGATGTATCGTAATCCTGTAACATCTCAATATATTCTTGATTTTAAGAAATGTCCCAGAAGGTATGGAATAAACAGTGGGACCAAATCCTGTCTGCAATTATTTTCTTGTCACAATTCGAACACGGTCGGAAAAGAACTCACGAGTTTACAATGACTATTTTGGATGACAATATAATTTAATTACAATTAATAATAAATAATTGATTAAAACTAATTGTTTAAAGAATAACAAATACAACCACGTTAGTGACTTAGCGACCATTTTGGCGACTTATGTCAAAACTTGAAAGGGTTTTTTTTTCTCACGTTTTAAAGCATTCAGTGAACAAAAATTTTATATACACGATTTTTTGGATTGCATGTCGATGCTTTAAAAAACTTAATAAAAATAATTACCAATTAATGTTGTTATTCTGTCTTATGTATATACATATTTATATTAATTGTAACAATTTAATAAAAAATAGCTAAAATAAAATGCTTCTTTGTTGATCTAAGTAGGAATTGACTTAATTTTTTCATATATATTACTTTTTTTTATTTTTTCATCCATTTCGATAAGATTTCCCTATAAGATTCTAAATGCTGTAGTAAACATTTTACTTCAAGATAAACATTTAAAATTTATTATATTTGCTTACTTAAACAAAATTCAAGTAAAATATTCCTTGCTTCACTATGGGAACGAGATCTTATTTAGTGAATACTTTCATGATTTTCTAATGCAAACTTATTAAAAATAGTGTTTGCCTATTCAGACATTTTTGATAATATTTAATTTTATTAGAAGTATGTATTTATATCATCAAAGCCATTGAAAAGTAAAGATATTACTCGTTTATGGAGCATTACGATACTTTATTCATCTCTAATGTATTACGAGTAAAGAAGAATTGAAGTAGAGAGAGACACAGACAGAGGCAGAGAGGTTGCAGTATTATCTTTATATTATGAGGCAAAACTGTACACACTTCAGTCTCATTCTAGACGAGCAGAACTATCTCCTAATTTAATGTTTCTGCTCAGTCTTTTCTCACCAATTAGCGAATATAATCTTGTAACCATCTATGTTCTCAATACAGTATTTTATGAATCCATTCTTTTAGACTAAACTGTGAATATTTTACTTCAAATATTTATATATTAGATATTTATTGCAAGCATGTATAATTACTACGCCAGTTTTGTTAACTGACATGAGTGAAACAAGAATAAAAACATTTTTATTATAATAAAAATATTTTAAAATTAATTTTAAGGGAAATAAGAGATTCGCTTTAAAGTTATAAAGATAAAAATAATTTGAAGCAATTTTTAACTTAAAATTTTAAAATTGTTCTTTAAATACATTGTGTTTCATTTCTTCACTTCTTAGTCCAAATTAAAAATGTGCTGTGTATATAACTACAAAAGAATTTGAATAATTATTTAAAGAAAGGGATATTCGCAAAAGTAATTTGACAAGTTTATATGAATTCAAAATCGTTAAAATTCCGTTACTTATCCCGTCTATTAAAGCCTATAAAAACAATTTAGAATGAAAATAATTTAGATTAGAAAAAATTCAACTGACTGCATTATGTTTGTGATTCTATGAAGATAAATCATACTGTTACGTAGATCCGGGTTCGGGGATTATATGCAAAACAATCACAAAGGAAATAAACAGTTCTTTAAGAGCGATGCAAATTTATTATCAAAAGTCCAATCCTTTAAATGAGGGATTCAGCAGCAATATTCACAGAGTAAATCTCCGAAGGTCTTCACACCTTCAAAAGAACTCAAACATAATTGCCAGTGTTTAAAAATACACGTATGTAACAGATTATTCAAAAGAACAGCCGAAATAATCGCTAGTCAAAACTATGTTCATTCTTCGCTGTTTGAAATAAAGACTGACTGAATTCAGCTGGCATTGCTCTATTTATGAACCCGACGTAAACTTCCTGAAAAATCCGCATGCATCTTTAAGCGTGAACTTAGTGGCGAGATCCACTGCTTTCTAGAAGAATCCAGACGGTTCCGAACTCGCCAATGACGCCAAAATGGTCGTCAAATTGGCCCAATTGGCCGCAAACTTGGTCAACAAAAATGATGCCAACTTGGCTCTACCGCTAAGATTATGCCAAGTTCTTATTGAACAGCCACTATAACATAAGGGGTGGCATTTCAAGTGAATAGTACAATTTTAACACAAATAAATATAACATAGAGTTATAAAAATGCATTAAACATCCAAATACAAGTTATTTACACTATTTACACAAAAGTCGTAACAATATTGTCAACAGCAAAAAAAAAATATGTCAAACTCGGAATTTTTATTTATTTAAAAAAAAATATGTTGTGTGTGTTTTAAAATAACACTTGAATCAGTATATATTTTTTAAACTACTGAATACAATAAAATTCGCATATTGTTTAATTTTAATTCATCATATATATTTTATAAAATTTAAATTTAATTACATGCATAAGTTAAAGGATTTTAATAAGTTACTTTAAATTTAAGAGAGGCTCGTATATATAAAGGGTGTTTTTTTAGAGGTACAGAACTTTAAATTGCAATAAAACAACGATGTATTATTCGATTGACATGAATTGTTTTTTATTCTAAAGATAATCTTGTGGCATTACATTTTAAATATGATTTCTGGCATTTGACTGCCACGGCTAGCTCGGATGTAGTCCAATCTGGACGTCCAATTTTCGATGACTTTTTCCAACGTTTGTGGCCGTATATCGGCAATAACACGGCGAATGTTATCTTCCAAATGGTCAAACGTTTGTGGCTTATCCGCATAGACTAATGACTTTACATAACCCCACAGAAAATAGTCTAACGGTGTTAAATCACAAGATCTTGGAGGCCAATTCACAGGTCCAAAACGTGAAATTAGGCGGTCACCAAACGTGTCTTTCAATAAATCGATTGTGGCTGGAGCTGTGTGACTTGTTGCGCCGTCTTGTTGGAACCATAGCTCCTGGACATCATGATTATTCAATTCAGGAATGAAAAAGTTATTAATCATGGCTCTATACTGATCACCATTGCCTGTAACGTTGTGGCCTTCATCGTTTTTGAAGAAGTGCGGACCAATGATACCACCAGCCCATAAAGCGCACCAAACAGTCCAAACATTTTTCTGGATGTAACGGAGTTTCGACATACACTTGTGGATTAGCTTCACTCCAAATGCGGCAGTTTTGTTTGTTGACGTAGCCATTCAACCAGAAGTGCGCTACATCGCTAAACAAAATTCGCTTTTGAAAATCGGGAACAACGGCAATCTCGTTTTGGGCCCATTCGACGAATCTAGACCTTGCTTGATCATATTTAAAATGTAATGCCACAATATTTTCTTTCGAATAAAAAAATTTCATGTCAATCGAATAATACATCGTTGTTTTATTGCAATTTAAAGTTCTATACCTCTAAAAACACCCTATATATATATATATATATATATATATATATATATATATATATATATATATTATATATATATATAAATATATATATATATTTATATATATTAAACTAACTTTCACCTCAAAAACAAGACATTTGAACAGTTGTTTTTAATATGCTATTGAAATAAATTTGGGCAGTTGAAGAAAATGTAACGTTTAGCTAAACAAAAGTTTTATTTTCTCTATTGATGAGTTTCATAAAATTTTACCTTTTTATATCAAATTTAACAATACACAACATATATTATTATAGTTAACATTTATCAACATTTAGCAATTACATTTAGATGATATGCTAATTTTTACATCTGATGATTAGCGTAATGAGAACAATTTTGAATCTTCAAATTTTTATATTAACTATAATGAAGGAGATAAGATCAAATTTTTCAAACAGTAGGAGTGAAATTTAAAAAAATACAATAACAAAAACAATATATCGCATTCTAAGTAAATACAAATTCCACTCTGTATTTTTCAATTCCTACTATTAACTCACACTCTCTATATATTTAATTATTTATCTTTGTGGAATTTTCAATCGTTCATAAAATACATTTTAAAGCGCTCCATTGAGCTGAAATTGTATATGCGTGATTATTTCGGATGACTACAGTAATTTAATTAGAATTAATAAAAATCAATTGATTAAAACTAAGTATTCAAAGAATTACAAATTCAGCAAAGTTGGCATCATTTTTGGCGACTGAGCATATCTTTTGGCGACTTGTGACAAAAGTTTAAAATATTTGTTTCTCTCACGTTTAATACATTCAGTTGAAATTAAATTTTATATACACGATTGTTTTGGATAACAATACGATACTTTAATGATAATTAATAAAAATCAATTACCACTTAATGTTGTGATTCTGTCATATGTATATTCATGTGTATATTGTGACTATTTAATAAAAAAGTAGCTAAAATAAAAGTTTACTTTGTTGATCTAAGTAGGAATTAACTTATTTTTTTTATACCAAGTGGGCAAAAAGTCCGTAAAAATTTTAAAAATTCATAAAATCCGGAGAAATGAACGAAAAAAAAACTGTTTGCAGGATCAGCATTAGTATGTCACGGGATTTTTTTTAAGCTAGAAAAAAAAATAATTCGAAAATCATCCGGTAGGTGGCGCTGTTACATGCCTCTGTGGTGTAAGTATGCAAATTAGACGGCTATAAAAACCTTTGCTCTCAATGAATCCACATTCATTTCCTCATTACATACAGTGAATGTGAACAAAGATGCTCAGTGCGCCGGATAAAGCTTTGTTGGTGAAGTCATTTTACATGAACGAGGAATCACCAACCCTTGCCTTGCGTAAATTCCGAATTCAGAAAAATGTGAAGACTAGAAAAGGCCCTTTAACACCTTCAGGTCTCTTAAAGTCTGTTAAACGTTTTGAGGAAACTGGAAAGTTGGAGGATCGAGCACGAGCCGGACGACCATGCTTGAAAGAAGCACGTGCACCCTGCATTGCTGTCGAAATGGAAGCGATTGCCTCCGAAGCAGCTTCAGGGACCAACAGTGCTCGTGAAGCTGCCAGACAATTAGGCTTACCCCCATCATCTGTCCGCAATATTCTTCGTCGAATCCTCCAGCTGTACCCATACAAATTGCAATCGCGCCATGAACTTTTGCCAGCAGATACCGCACAGATGAAAGCATTTGCGAAGTGGGCCTTCTCTAAAATGTAACATGGTCCCACCTGGGATTTTAACATCTTGTGGACAGATGAAGCTCATTTCTCGCTTCATGGTGACGTTAACAACCATAACTGTCCCATTTGGGTGACCTCTAATACACGTTAGTACACACAGAAGCCATTGCATTCCCCAAAAGTGACAGCATGGGGTGGTTTCACGGGTTCATTTATCATAGGACCCTTCTTCTTTGAAACGCAGTGCCCAATAAATGGATGGATAACGGAAACGGTAAATGCTCAGCGTTATCTAACGCTTCTGCAGGAGACTGTCGTGCCATGTTTAATTCAACGAGGTCAGATTTTGAATGTCACGTTCATGCAGGATGGAGCAACCAGTCACACTGCTAACCCAGTTATGGCATTCCTGATACAGACGTTCGGGGAAGACAGAATCGTTAGCAGACACTGCAGGTACCCATGGCCTCCTCTGTCTCCAGATATAACACCAGCAGACTTCTGGTTGTGGGTATATTTGAAATCTCGCGTGTATCTATCCGGTCCATGAAGTCTGTCGGAATTGAAAGATGCGATCCGCAGAGAAGTATCCTCCATACATCCGGACGTGTTGCACTCTGCCGTTGCTGCATTTGTCACTCGCCTAGAATGTCTTCTCCCCTGTGGTGGTGGTCATGTGGAACATATTCTGGTGTAATAAAGTTGTGAAAGTTTTCTGTTCATTATTTATGCATTGTTTCTTTGATTTGCGTACATCAGCGCCACCTACCGGATGATTTTCGAATTATTTTTTTTTCTAGCTTAAAAAAATCCCGTGACATACTAATGCTGATCCTGTAAACAGTTTTTTTTCGTTCATTTCTCCGGACTTTATGAATTTTTAAAATTTTTACGGACTTTTTGCCCACCCGGTATTACTTGCTTCAACTTTGGTCATTAGTAGCAAAAACCATTTCTAACTCACACGTCTAGAATTTCATCATAAAAATAACACTCAATCATTCATTTTCTGCCATATTTCATTGTGATTAGAGTTTTAAAATGGATGTCAAAACTGAGTGTGACATCTTTAAGAAAATCCACTTAGACTTTATTTTCTTTTGCAAAGCTGGGGATTTAAGATTCTGCATTATCTGAGGGAGTTTTCCTTTTTTCCATAGGGGGTTTATAGTTTTTGGTAAGTCCATAAGGAGGATGAGAGATCTAGTAATCTTTATTTCAACCATTGTAATGTGTCACCTTTTTCATATTTACTCATATTTGTCACATATACATATTTTCTCAATCTAACATAATTTAACTTTTATTTATATAACCTATATTAAGTATCTGCATGAATTGTCTAATGAATGAAACTTGTATTGACCTTATCAACTTATCATGATGGCCGTGGAGTAACACATTTTTCATGGCTGGGAACTCCTGCTGGCTCTTTTTTTCCGTCAAGGAGGTGTTTCGAGCCATGGTGCCTTTTAAGAACCATTGTGAATTGGAGTTGATACACGTTAACAATATAACTCTCGAGACCCTTAAATATCCACTGTTGTCGGTTCGACACCATGATATAAAACATATAAAATAATTGTAATAACTAAATAACTGCAGTAATACTGGTCAGTAGGGTTCAGTTTTAAGACTTTTTAATATTAGTTAATCTAATTATCATATAATATGATTCTTTATGTCAGGGGTTGGCAAACTTCTACTTGACGTAATCTACATTTTAATCTCTTCAAGGGGTATTGTGGTTCTCCTTGTAACGTAGGTGAGATGAGCAAAAAGAAGCTCAACAATATTCAAATTTTAACAATAGTAAATACAGAATGCATGTACTTACCTACATTATACATTACTACAGTAGAAAACTTACTCTTTTAAAACTACATCTTAAGTAAAACGTAAAATACAAACGTAATAATTATACCCATGAATTTAATAACATCGAATAACGGTTTTCAAACAATTCACAATGCATCAAAATTAAATAATTTTCACTTAAAAATAGCTCTCATAACAATAGTCTCAGTAGAAGACTTAGTCTTCATATTATCCACCGCAATATTGAATATATCGGCATATAATTACTAACAGCTAATCTTGCGCTGGATTCTAAGTAGTCGTCTGTGAATCGGGAATGATATGTCTTAATTATATTCTTCGTTCAAAATATAGATTCACACAGATAGGTAGAGCGAAAGAAAGATGTTAGATGAATTGTAACTTTTTTTATAATAAATTCAAAAAGTTACTCTTCACATATTACGTCCTTTTGAAGGAGAATAAAAGATTCGCGTTTTCCTCGAAAACAAGTAACATATCTAAGTTATACTTTCCACATCAACATTGCCAAATGGGTGACCCATGAATGCCATTTTTGATTCTAGTCCAGCAAATTCTTGAAAACGTCTCTCATATATGGGTTGCAGTTTTATTGACGGTGTCTCTTTCATTCACGTGGGTTTTCATTATCTTGATACAACCTGAGTATCTTTTAGTATGCTTACCTAACTTTTTATGCGAATGCAATCACTACAAAATTATATATATATGTATACACTGCTGGACAATTGCTAAGGACGGATCACAAATTGCTATGTAGCATAATATTAAGCGAGACATGAGGCCTAATAGGATAAAATATAGTTGCCACACTGTTCAGACATTAGAATAAAGAATATTACGGAGAAATGGAACAATGCATCTAAAAGTCAGGAGGCACCTTAAAGAAAGGTATCAGTACGGGATATGTGCACCGTGGAGTGTGACACACGTCGTACCATGCTTTGGACAACATTATCCAGCAGCTGTTGAGACAATTTATCCCATTTCTCTGTGAGTGCACGGATGAGGGTGTTCTTGTTTGTCGGAGGATAGTTTCGACCAGCAACTTGCCTTCCCAAAGCCTCCCACACATTTTCAATGGGGTTTAGATCTGGAGAATGCGCTGGCGATACGAGACGTTGAATACCCTCGCTGTCTAGACAATCTTGAACAGCGAGTGTTCGATGACATGTTGCGTTGTCGTCCATAAAAACAAATTTATCACCGACAGCACCACGGAAAAGACGAACATGAGGAAGTAGAACTTCATCAATGTATCTTTGGCCCGTCATAGTCCCATTCGCAGCCACATGTAGGCGCGTGCGGCCATTGATCATGATGCCGGCCCACACCATGATACTGCATATCGGATATCGGTCCTTTTCCTGGATATTTTCTGGACGATAAGCAGTAGAACTCTCGCGCCAAATCAGTTGGCGTCTACAATCCGATAACGGACTGAACCTACTCTCATCTGAGAATAGTACGCATGCCCAGTCCTGTTCAGTCCAGTTGTGATGCTCTCGACATCATTGCAAACGGGCACTACTGCGCTGTCTGGTCAATGGGACACACACAACAGGTCTGCGTGCGTATAGTCCTCCTCCCCTCAAACGTCTGGCAACAGTTTTTTGGGAGATCTGCTTTACTGAGGCAGCAAGAAACTGATTTGCCACCTGCTGAGCTGTGGTGCGCCTGTTCCTTTTTGCTGATAGGACGATGTATCTCTCTTTTGCAGGCGTCGTACTTTTAACACGACCTCCTTCGTGCCGTCTACTACACATTCCAGTAGTTTTAAATGACTTCCACAGCCGTGAAACAACGCTGTGAGCGATGTCGAACTCCCTGGCAACATCTGTTACTTTTCGTCCTTCTTCGATATTTCCAATAATTTGGCCACGCATAAAATCATCTATGTGATGTCGGGAAGACATGCCAAAAATTTTAAGTTCGTCCATTAAATCTTTCCTGTAAAACTTTGACTTGAAACAACAACTGTCCACACGCGTCAAAACCTTTAAAGCTCTTATGAACGCTATCACGTGATGAACAGACGTGGAAAAAAATGTGCATACTCATACTTCTTCTTACTAATATCTCGCACTTATTCTAATTTTCCCCATTTTGCTTCCTTTCATTTTGTGGTTGCTATGGATGATAGTGTTATCCGTCCTTAGCAATTGTCCAGCAGTGTATATATATATATATATATATATATATATATATATATATATGTATTATATTAGTGTGTAAATGTGTATTTTATTTTTATTATGTCAGAATTTATTTTGTTTGTTTACACTTTCAGTAAATGAATAATATTTTTAAATGATCTTTTGACTTCTCGACTTTTAATTAGCTCGTGCCCTCTTGCAGAGTTTTCACACCTCCCAAGGGGGCATGCCCCACACTTTGAGAAACGCTGCTCTATTGTTACTCTGTTGAAGCTCAAAATTAACTAATTGGCGCATTAATACCATATTGAATTTTATATTAGAAATTTAACCTCATAGGATTTGATATGAACTGCATTGTTGAATGTAATTAAAAAACAAATATTTAATATTTTTGAAAATATATTTTTAAGAATCAATGTTCTATAATATTGCTTGTTTTCACATTTTTAAAATATTATTTTTTTTTAATTATAAATACTAATGGAATATCATGTAGTGTTCTATAGTTGAAACAAAAAGAAATAATTTTTTATACTTGTTGAAAAGTAGCTATGACTCTGCGTTAATATGGAGTTAATGAATTTTTTAAAGTAACAATAAATTGATATTTATTTGCCTCGACTATTTACATTGAAGCTTATTCATGAAGTTAAATTTTCTATTATATAATAATGTGAATTTATAATAAGAATTGTTTCGGACTTTACACAAAAAGCATTTAAAATCATTAAAGTAAAAGAGAAAAGAAAAATTTATTTCAACGATATTTTATTTATTTGATTCAATCTTTTAAGCATTTATGTTATCTTATAACAAACAAATTGTATTTGATATTCTTGTAATTTCCAATCGATTTAAAAAATAAAATTTGTTCTAAGCAAGTTATGTATTGGACGAATTCTTTAAGTGAAACATGTTAATTCTGTTGAAGGATTTTAACTTAAAGAGTAACCATAAATGCAATAAACGTTTTAATTCCAGTTTCAGAAGTATACATCTTTTAAAAGTGAAACAAAATATATTTTAAATAAGCTGTTTTTAAAGTAATAAGTGATTTTTTCCTCAATTTTCATCCGGTTTCGTTTCTTTTTTTGTATAACCCTTTAGTTCACTACATAGTAAAATTTATGCATAAAATTGAAGTTAAACTTAGTTGCATATATAAATTGGAAAATTCTCCCATTTTTCATAACTAGAAATAAGAAAAATATGAAAAATTTTAATTCTATGAAAAAAAAGTTGCAATTTTCAAATGATTAGGAATTATCGGCCATGAAAGACCCGTAATGATGCAATACATAGAGTAGAAAGCATAGAGTAAACTTAACATATTTTATTCTGTCAAAATAGCTAAATTTGTTTGATATATTCGCTGTAGGGAAATTTTATTTTTCTCGTTCCTTTTATCCACGCACCTGCGACTCTTTTGAAAATAGAATTTCGCCCAAGATCGTCGAAGAAAAGTAGGAAATATCGGAAAGCATGCTGATGCATATAAGCTCACATCCAATAAGACTTTCCACTATCTTGGTTGGAAAATACAACACCCATGGACACTTCTTTCAACTCAAAGAGAGAGAAATATAAATTTTTATTCCTCTGAAAAAATATATAACCTTTGAAGTGATATACTATTTTAAAATAGTGTTGCTGAACGGGAAAAAAATCTTAGAGAAAAATGAATCATGTTTCAATTTTTCAATCTGCTTAAAGTAATAAATTATTGACTTAATTAGAAATAGAATTTTGTTAAGTTTGCATAAAGGCTTATTACATTAGAATATATATATATATATATATATATATAAAATATAGTTTAAATAATATAAAAAACACTTTTTTATGGTTAATTGAACTAAAGTTTAAAAAAAAAGATACAAGAATAAAATGATAAATTGATGTAATTGTGGTAAAGGCGTGGGGGCTTAATATTAATGGTTTTAGTTTCTTTTTAGTTCTATCCCTAAATGCTGAGTTAGTCTACAAATTTAGTACAAAATGGCGCCCGTTTTTACCCCAATGCCATTACAATTTTCTTGTTAATCATTTTATCCTTATATTAAGAATCATTTTTTTACTTTTCAGTTTAATTTAAAATAAGAGCGTGATTTTTAACTTTTTTTAAAAAACTATAATTTATATTCACTTTTTCGCTCAATCTAATATAAATGCATATATTATTTTTTTTAAATTATCCTTTATTCATTGATGAACTAATTTTAATTGCGTCATTTTTTTAGAATCTGGAATACTTTTGACATCAGTGCGTCCATACGGCATGGTTTGTTATTTTTCTTTTTCTATTTTCAGAAAACAACTAGACAATTGTTTATATTAAGGTAAGAAATTCTGAAGCTCGTTTTCGGTGTTACAATTTGGGGAGTTGTAAACCTCTCTCTCACTCTATATATACTGACAATGCTAAATTGGCTGTTTTCGATGTACCTTTTCTCAAAATCTGTTATATGTACATGCTTGAAATTTTTCATACAGTTAAAGTACACCTTTCTCATTATACTGAAATGAAATTTTAGCTAATTTTGAATTGTTTATTAATTTATGAAATGTTTTAGCAAACATTTCGAAATTTGATCCATTTTCCACTTGAAAGATTTGAAAAGTAAATTTTTGAGTTTTTTTACAGAAAGCTCATTTCAGTATATATTAGACATCATTATAAATATTTCATAAAAATTAACATATCTGTGAGCAGTATTTTCTCAGAAAAAGGAAATCGAACATTAATATTTACAATTTGAGATAAATTGATTTTAATGTGTACAGTGAGACTTCTAATCGGCTGGAAAAAAAATTAAAGGCTCAGTTTAAAATAAAAGATACATGTTTTGGTTTACATCAGACGTTATACTTTTAAGCAAAAACGAAGTACTTTGTTTACATTTTTCGCCATTTAAAAGGTCGTGGCCCAGATTCAACTATTATTTAGAAATATGTTCTATAATGGATTCTAAATACCCAAGATGTTAAATAAGGTATTTTTAGAAAGGTTAAAATCTTTACATTTTAAAAATGTAATAATCTTAAATTGTCAAAAAAAATAAGATTTTAACTTTCCAACACCTCTTAATCTTTCAGTCGCCAAATCTGCAAATGTGATCTGGAATTAGTCGCTAAATCTGAAAATGGAATTTTGAATAGGTCGTTAAATTTGGAATTGATATACTTAATTAGTAGCCTAATCTCTGGAAATCGTTAATCCTGATGATTCTGATCTCCGGACAAAGAAAAAAAAAACTATGCAATTATTGTAGCGTCTTCGGTCCTTGACAAGTGAGCAAAATTTCGAAATAATCTGACCTTTTAAAGTTGGTAAAAGTCGAGTTCAAGATTCTGTAACATATAGTGGAAGCTTATAGAAGCGTTAAAAATTAAAATATGAATAAAAGCAGATTAATAAATCGTAAAATTGAAGGTTATTTGATTACAACAAGAAATTCAAAATACAATTTTGTTATAAAAATAATTGTAATCAACTGCCTCGGAAATAATTTATTTTCAAAGTAACTCAAATGAAACGCACAAATTTCGCTTATTTATTTCCAATCAAACTATTTCGAAACTTTTTTGAATGTTTTAAAACGCTTTAGTGCTATAAATTAAAAACTCAAAGTTTCGTCAAATAACTGTCTGGATGAAATTTTAAAATGCAGCAAAATATATTTTAGTTTTATGAGAAGTAATTATATTGCAAAATAGTTTTACGAAATAGCAGATTTAAATATTTTTGAAAAAGTTTAATGACAGTAACCTAAATTAATACTATTTTTAAATAAAGAAAAATATTGAAATATGTGTATTAACTTGTATTTTTATCTTAAATTTCTTATTATCATTTTCAAAGAAAAATTTAAGTTAATTTTGATCAGAATTCATTACCCAAAATTTTTAATAACCAAAACAAAACTAAAATATTTTTTTACATATTTTGTTTTCAAAATTTAATTTTGAAAGCAGTTTCTGGAAATATAAGACTTCTGAAGTAAATAAATCAAATATAGCAATTGGGCAAATAGTTTTATATTTTAAATATTTTGGAGTAAAAACAACAATTTAATTTCAAATTAATGTTCCCCGCTTATTGCTTTTCTGTGGCATTTGATGATTTTTTTTGAATTTTTGAAAAATTCTTAATTTTGGAATATTAGTTTAAGTTACCCGACTACGTTCGGAACCGTGATTTTAAAAAAGCGCATAAATGGATAATTTTCGTTATACATAGTGTCACTTAGATTATAATACATGTATAAAATTGTTTTAAGGACATTTTGACAAAGAAAATTTATTTAAATTCAATGTTTTGGCAAAAAATTAATTTAGAATAACCTTTTTTCAAAATGTTCTCCTTTTATAAAAATGCTTCTGAAACAATAATATTTTTTTCTTATATAAAGTAAAGACTTTTCCAGAGAGTCTGAACTATGTTTCTTTTTTTTTTTTGAAAAATTCACATTATTTTCAGAGATATAACCAATTGAAATAATAATCGGCGGTTTTTTCTTAAAATTTCTCCCCTCTGTTGTCGTAAAAACATGGATAAAGCCACTTCTAAGTTAAATATTTCAAAATTCTAGTTGAGACTTGTAATTCGATCAAAATTCGGAGAAATTAATTACTTTTTCTTTTTCAACTATTAGTTCACCTTCGCTCTCTCTCTCTGTATATATATATATATATATATATATATATATATATATATATATATATATATATATATATATATATATATATAAATCTTGTTCAAATTTTCCACCTTTAATAAAATACTTTTTATTCATCCACTGAAGATCAAATACATTTTTTAAAATTTTAGTGGTTGAAACTTTTTTGTTAGTACAATTTTTTCAACTATTAATTAATTCATTATTTTTTCTTAATTTTAAATTTATTCTACTTTATTTCTAAAGAAGGTAAAACTTGCACCAACAGATGGTGACAGGAACTTTTTCTTATAATTTTTGGCTTGCATAAATATAGTTTTTTTAAACTTTTAGTTGATAACACTTGCTTTTTATACAGTTTATTTTTCAAATTTTTTACTTAAATAATTTTAATTAACTAAAATAAAGTTTCTTTGTAGACCTAAGTAGGAATTGACTTAATTTTTTTTATAATACCTGTTTTAATCAGTACATTATGTAACTGCTAACCAGCATGTACGATACTAGCGTTGGGCAAAGAAAGACGAGTTTTGGCATTGTTATTCCTAATCAAAATTGCATTTGACTATTAGGTGCATGCTTATGACGACTATGTGTAGCCTTGTCGCTGGAGGCTCACAACATAACCTGGCCTTGCAATATTTTTTTTTAAATATATGTTTATTTATTTATTGTATGCATGAAAATTGCTTCTGATTATTAATATATCTTCTAACTTGGTTCACTGAAATTACTTCTGTTGTCTCGGAGAATAATTTTCAAAACTTGAAAGCGCTCTTTTAACTCTTTATTGGTTACATTAACAAAATGACTAAAGATACATCGAGCCAAAATAAACCCATGTTTTTTTTCCGTTCAATACCCGTTCAATACGACCAAAGCAATGTTTTTTTTCCGGTTTTCGGTTCAGTTCCGTATCGAAGCCCAGATTATTATGCTGTTTTCAATTTTTTCCTGCAATAGAAATCGAGTTAAATAAGGCTGCCGAAATGACATTTCTGAATTTTTTTATAACGGAGTTACACTTTACCGGTTATTTTTTTCTTTTTTATTTTGGAAGAATTTTTTTTATAATTTGGCATGATAAATTCGAATACTGCTTGCTCATCTTGAAATGATCATTTAATTTTAGACCTTGATAATAAATTTTATATATTCAAATAATGGTCAACAGAATAATATTTATATTAGATTTGACATTCTAAAAAAAAGAAATAGAATTTTACTTACTTTATTTTACAGCAATACGAACTTGTGTTTAAAAAAGACATTTCTGAACAGTTTCAGAAAGTAATAAAGCTTCAAATAAATTCAAGTTCCTGAAACGGTCTCATTTCCAGTGTCCCAAATTATAGCAATAAGGAATGTCTGGGAAACACGTCTGACAAGTACAAAGAAACATACAACACCTGTGTCTGAAAGAGTAATTGTAAAAAGTTTACAATGTACGGTGTATTGTGCACGGTTGATAAAAACAAACTGTAGCTCAGTAGCAATATTTACAATTTCAAAAGTATCTTTTTCCTCATAAAATTTTTTTGGAACTCAAAATTGTCACATTTGCTTTTTCTCAAAAAGGAAAATTGTGAATGTCTACATGTATTAGCATGTTTTGGGGAAAATATTTATCAAAT
Source organism: Trichonephila clavipes (assembly GCA_019973935.1). NCBI lineage: Eukaryota > Metazoa > Arthropoda > Arachnida > Araneae > Nephilidae > Trichonephila > Trichonephila clavipes. The sequence goes on along the minus strand of BMAU01006116.1, from coordinate 604,870 downwards.
AGATGCATTTGAAAATTCATTTTTTTAAAAACTAAAAAAATGTTCAGTTTCCAGGAAAGTTACGTTAAGAGGACTTGGTACCCAAAAAATCACAAACCTATCGTTTTTTTTATTTTCATTTAATCTTATTCTTTGCATTATTATCTTTCGATTGATATATCACTTGTGCATGTCGGAAAGTTAGAAGTTGACTAAAACTTCATTTGAAAACAAATTAGGCAATTCAGCCACACCCCCTTTTTAGAAAAAAAAGCTAAAAAATGCCTTATGATAAAAAAAATCTATTTTATAAATAGAAATAATAACTATAAAAAAGAATGTGTAGTATTAAAAGCAGAATATTTCCGAGGCAATACAATAATGTAATTTTTCTTCCTTGTGAAATGTGTGCATGTAAAATTTTTAAATTAAGGCATTTTATATTAATAATTTTATAGTTTCAGTTCTTCTTCCTGATATATTTTTCATACAAATGTAATACTTTAATATTATAAGAAGAAAAACAGCTAAAATTTTTGTCGTGACAGAAAAAATATTTTTTTTAACATTTTTCTTGAATTTTCATGGGCAATTAGTACTCTCTAAAAGTTGATCATTTATAAAAATGTGTGGGTTGAAAAAATATGAAAATGCAATTATTTTAAAGAAAAACGTATAACTAATATCTTAAAGTGGTATTTTAAGTTTAATTAAGCTTATAATAATGTTTTTTTCAGAATTATAAACTTTAAAGTGGTTTTTCTCAGTTTGTGTTTTTCGAAATCTTAGTGCATTCAAAATGCTACTCCTTCGACAATTATTTACCAATCACTTCCATTTTTTTCTTGAGTGTTGAAAATAAATCATGTAATAAAATTAGGGATCCGTTTTGCTATAAACTGAATACTTTTTTAAAAAAAAATAAAATGTAAGACATGTTGGCTTTTTCGTTGATTTTTAGCCTGTATATCAACATTTTATTTTTTTCTCGAAAACGAATGAAGTTATTCTAAAATCGATCCCTAAAGTTGTTTAGATCATCCATAAGAGTATTAGAAAAAAAATTCAGATCAAAAATTTATTTTTACACAAGGAGTAGAATTTTAAAATTTTCCCAATTTTCTTCAAAAAATTAAAATTTTTAAAATTGTGTGAATAATATATGAAAATTTTCATCTGGTAACATTTTCTTGAATAGAAACATTGTATAAAATGTTAAAACATAATTTTTAAATACGTAAATAAAGAAGTTTGCTCAAAGGGTGCCAAGTCCTCTTAATATGTCAAGACAAATTTCGAAACATAATTAGAAATATCAGAACGCACATATAGCTTGAGAGTAATATTTATTTCTTCGAAAAATAATTTAAAAAATTCTATTAATCATTATCAAAAAGAATTCGATTATTTTTTACTTATGCTTTTTGAAAAAGCGGAGCCATTCATTGTGGAAAATTGGGATAGCTATATAAACCATAAATTGAAGTTGGGAAAAATATTTTTCTGTATAATACAGAATATTTATACAATAAAAAGATTAATTAATGTGAAAAAATGCATCAGCAATTTCTTACCATAATATAAACAATATTGTCTAGTTTTTCTGAAATGAAAAAAAAAGATTCATACATGTGAAAAAAATTATGTTCTACCCCACTGTTTTTCAAACTGTGGGCAAGATAACCCTACGCGAAGGAGGGGCGAGCATATCGAAGAGTCTCAAATAAAAATTTAAACTAATTATTAATTCACCGAAATGAAGCAAAACAAAATATATTATGACGTGTTAAAATTAAAATATATATTTACACTGATATGAGATGCTTATGTGTACATGACGTAAAAAGTATTTAATAGTTGATTTATCAGTACTAAATTAAAAGCAAGTTTAGTAATTACCAGTGACTTCAGTGGGCTTGTCTTATACAAAATATTATACATATATCGATAATATGTGGAGTTTATAATATTAAAGTCGCAATGTATAGATTTAGTGTTGAAGTACATTATTATTGCATTCAATACATTGTTGTTGTACGAGGGGGGGGCAATGAAAATTATGACTGAAAATAAAGTCACAAATATAGAAAGTTTGAAAAGCACTGTTTTAACCACTAAACTCATAATTAAAGTCAGTTTTTCTAAATTCTCTTGACGAATCTGTTGAATAAAACATCATTCATTGTTTCATTTTACCAAATCAGGGGAGAATTGATTCAAAGGTCCTTGAATTAAGTAATTTATCTCATCTTTTATTGAAAAAGTGTACTTTTGTGTATAACACTGATGCTAATTTGAGAGAGAATATTGAGCTGTTTTTAGTGAAAAATATCATTGACTTTGCACCTTCTTTCATATAAAATTTTTCAAACTTACCAGTTCCAGATTTCCTTCAGTTGGCTGATCCTGCATTTTGCAAACCAAGGCATATTGATGCACTAATAGGACGCTAATGGGTATTCCAGATTCTAAAAAGATACGCATTTAAGATTAAATCAATGAATAAATGGTAGTTTAAAAACAAAAAACGCATGCTTTTATTGTAGATCGAACTAAAAAAATGAAAAATAAATTAAAATTTAAAAAAACTAAACACATTTTTATTTTTAATTGAACTAAAAAGTTAAAAAAAAATCTTAATGTAAGAATACATTGATTAACGTCAGAAAATATTAATGGCATTGTGGTAAAATCGTGGGATGCTGTGTACTATATTTTTACACTAAATCAACATTTCGGAAAACAACTAGTATGGAATTATAACAATTCATTTGGAGCACCCCACGCTTTTTAATTAATTTTCTCGTTAATCATTTTATTCTTATATGAAGAATTATTCTTTTACTTATTAGTTCGAATAAACATAAAAGCGTGCCTTTTACTTTCTTTTAAACTATAATGTATTTACGAAGGAACTTGCAATGTGCGTTAGCAATGCTATAATGTTTTAAAGTCATTTGTTCGAGGTATTATCCAAATATTGTGAAGTAACTAGAATTTATCTAAAAAACCCTTTAAGTTCCCAAGATGTGACATTTCTTTTAAATAAACAGTATTTCAATCTTTGTATAAGTATGTTTTATTTTATGCACAACTCTACTTTTATTTTTGAAGCTATCATTTTGATACCCTGCGTATAACGTGTACCAGTTAATTTCGATCTTATTTTTTGTGTTGAAAGCGCGCTTTATACGCCGAATTTTATGGTATATAAATATGTGTATGTGTGTAATTTTAATAAATATAGTAATTATATAGATATAGTAATACAGGAAATTATTATACTCTGATGTATTTAGTTCGGATTAACTATTTCAGAAAATATTTTATAATTATTTCAAAATAAATTATTCTTTCATAAATTATTATAAAACTATTAGTCACAAAATAAGCCATGGCCGTTGAAGAAGATCAAGTATTTTCATAACGATAAAAAACTATTTACTTTTGATTAATGTTTTGTGAATATGTTGTAGCTTTTAATAAAAATGTTGAAAATTTTACTTAATATACTTATGATTGTGCTACGGATATACATTTTCAAATAATTAGATTTTCTAAAGCTTGCTATTTAAGGTATGAAACATCTTATAAAAGTAGTAGGTATTCTAGTAATCGAGGATTCATGAAAAAAGCTATGTTTGGTATTTAAAATTTTTTCTTATAAATATAGTAGAAATTCTAGTAATCGATGATTCCGGAAAAAAGTTATGTTTGGCATTTAATAATGCAGATGTAAATATATATATATATAAACTTGCAACAAATTTTAAATAAAGAAAATGGACGGGATGGGAATCTTAAGTGAAGTATAAGTTTCCCTTTGCTTCTAAGCATGTATTTAGAGTGATACACTGGTGAGCAACAATCAGACGATGCTATTTTTCTAATGTAACGTCATGTAGAAGTTCTGTAAGTCATCAGAAATAATATCATGATATCCCTAATACATAATATAATACACATTAACATCACTTTCCAAAAGAAATCTAAATTTATTAATCCTTGCATGTTTTGAAATTAATATATTTTCCTTTTTATTTATTCTTGATCTTGTTGCCATGATTCCATTAGTATATTTTTCGTTCAAATTGCAATGGTATTTTTATTATCAATGAACTAATGTTCTATATGAAATCTACAAGGATAGGTCAAAATAGCCTTTTCAATAGTCCACAATTGATGATAAATTCTATACATTAAGGTATCCGTCTACTCAAAAATTGCGAATTTTGATTTGCCATTCACTAGAACAAAAACTACAAGTAAAAGCAGATGCCAATACTTTAAGCATGAGGGCATACTTTAAAAAGCGTTTTACTCGAAATGTGTTTATTTTTTAAAATGCTCAACATGGACAACGATTGCTAAAAAAGTTTTTAAAATAATCATCTGAAATGTTTTATGTATGTTCTGTATAACAGTAGAAATAGTTTATCCTTCATATTTATCAATCGCTGTTTTATTACAAAGTTTACATTCTCTTATATGATTATAATCAATGTTTTACTAAGCAATATCATATAATAACTAATATAAAGTGCTCTATTTTTTTGTAAAATTACAATATCTTTTATCTAGATAGCCATTTCGAAAATGAATATAAAAGCAACAAATCAAAATCGGAAAAAAATAAAAATTTGTTCATAAACTTTTTGTGCAGAATGGACTTTGTGTTGGCGCATGCGCGCCAACGTCATGCGCACAAATGCAAATATTCTTCCTTGTCGCTCTGTGCCGGCAGTTGACAACTTTCTATGGAATTTTCATTTTGTATTTTTTCAAGCTTCAAAATATTTTGAACATGCATATTGATTATTTGCTCTGCGAACATATATTTCTGCTGCTGAAAACAGAACATTTTTTTTATTTATTTGATTGGGCCATGTGTTATTACTCAACACTGATGCCGGATTATTCGGATTAGAATTCTTGTTAACTGTTTCGCAATATTCTTTTTCATTTCCGTTATCTAAAGGATTTTTTATTTTCGATTTATTAGAATTTCGAGTACATATCAAATAACTGTGTGAATCACCACATTTGCATCGATATTTGGAAAGGCAATTAATTTGAATATGGTTAGATTTTAAACACAAATTACAAAGTTTGTGTTTGCGAATGAATTTTAGTCTTTCGTCAATACTGAATTTTAAAAAAGTAGGACATTTATATATTGGATGTTGTGACTTACACACTATACAATTTTTGTTTTTAATGTTAAGCGACCGTCTTTTTTTATGGCCTGATGAGGTAAATAATATACAGGTCTTTTTTAATTTGTTATCTGTAATTTCGGTTTTAACTTCTTCTATAATACCCTGTTCTGTGTAATAGCGAATGGTTTCACGGTATTGCTGATATAATTCCGAATCATGGCCAAATCTTCTCCATAAATTTTGGAAACGTTGTTTAGCTAGGGGATAGTTATCGGACAATTCATTATAGGATTTTCTAAAGGGAAGTTGCACGATATAACGGCCTTTTTCGAATTCAACAGTTTCTTTAAAAATTTCTAAAGCTTGATCTCTTTCATGAAGAACTGGATCATCTCGTATGCGCCAACACTTTGTTTATTTAAATTTTTTGTCCGTTTTTACCGTTTTTTTTTCCATTTTAAGAGGTATAATTTTCTGTTTCACTTCTTAATTTTAGCATATATTTCTTCAAATGTACTAAATAAATCCAAAAGCCACAAATAAATTCCGCATATCTCATTTCCATTTTTTTAAAGTAGTAGCAAGTAGTCGGAAATTTGAATTAATCCAGCCGTGCTAATAAATGAGGAATGAATAACATTTTAAACATTTTTTTTCCTACCTTTATAGAGGTATATGTTTTCGAAAGAATATCTTTCCATTCTTTCAAAGATTAAATTGATCTTTTTCTATTCAAAGTAGAATTAAAATTTCGAAACGACTATCATACCAGTTGCTTGCTTCCTATCTCTACCAATGAGTTATACCTTGAAAATTCAGTTCAAAAACTAAGATTCCATCCGCATCAATCATATGCAAAAATTATTCCATCGCGTTCTGAAATATTTATTGCAGCTGATGATTAAAATATCTTCAAAGTCAAAATAAAAGTCCAATTATACGTGAAAAGGTAATATCTTATAAAAATGCATAAACTCTTTGAAGCCTTGCAAAATTTTTCAGAAAATAGAATTAAAACTTTAGAAGAAAATTGCCTTCAAAATTACAGTCACGTGTATGGCTAAAGAAAAATATGTTAAAAGAGTACGTGCAATCATACTTCGAATTAAAACGGTAGCCTAATTCAATCAGGACATCAATATAATCTTTTATTGCCCTTTGGTGGTAATTTCGCTTCGTAATGAAATTATTAAATCCATTTTATATTTCCGCCTTTTCTAATTGAATGAAAAGTTTTAAGAACTCATTAGTATTTTGTCCGTATTCTTCAGCAGTTTGAAATAGCGTAATTCCCTACTTAGTTAATATATTTCACTAAAAATCTTCTATTTTTAGATTTTGAGATACTCGAATGCGGAAAAGAGTTCAGTTTCGTTTCATTGAGCTGTGAAAAAGATTTTTTGAAAAATTATCGATTTTTACTTTTTAATATTTTCTAAAAGTTTAAATATTTCTGTTTAATATGATATAAGATATGAAGAAATATGATAGTTAGAAGTGTATTTCAATTCCTACTATTAGTTCTTACTCTCTATATATTTATTTGTTTATCTTGATAGAATTTTCAATCGTTAATAAAATACATTTTAAAGCTCTCAATTGAGCTAAAACTTTATATGCATGCTTATTTGAAAACACAATACAATAATTTAATTATAATTAATAAAATTCAATTGATTGAAACTAATTATTGAAAGCATTACAAATACCGCTAATTTGGCATCATTTTTGGCGACTTTACGACTTTTCTATACACTATAATTTTAAGGTAAAAATACGATAATTCAATTTCAGATACAGCCATGTTGATTTCATTTTTAACGGTTTCTGATGGCATCTTATATTCTTCTCTATTGTTGTAACAATATAACTGTTGAAACAAAGGCAAAATTTGGCGATGAAAACCTATTTTTCAGCCAAACTTGCTTTGTATTGTTACAACAATGCTGAAAAATCATGCTCTTTTTTTCAATTCCTACTATTAGTTCACTCACTGCCTAAATATATATACACTCTGTCGCAAAAAAATATATGCACCCGGAAGAAATCAAGCTACAATCACGAAACTCGGCAAGAATGTAGTCTGGTAAGAGATATGCAAATGATTAAAATTTCGAAGCCAATGAGACAAGGCTAAGTGTGCTATGCGCAGATTAGTTGCGCAACTGGGAGAGTTTAAAAGCATGAGTACGAGCACCGTACGGCTATCCAAACGAATCTGATGACTTTGATAGACGATATTGAGACTTAGGATGCCTCTAAGACGTAACCGGCGGCAGTACGAGCAGCTGACGGACTTTGATAGGGGCCGTATAATAGGCCTCAGAGAAGCAGGTTGGTCGAATAGACGTATCGGCCGCCACCTCGGTCGGAGCGATATGGTAGTTGCTCGGTGTTGGCAACAGTGGATCACAGAAGGTAGAGTGTACCGTCGCGGAGGGTCAGGACGTCCCAGGAACACAAATGATCGCGAGGATCGTGCAATCAGAAGAGTGGCCACTTCGGCACCAACAACGTCGCTAGCATCGATTCAACGCCACTTACCTCCTTCCAGACATCCAGTGCCATCGAGAGAAACCATAAGGAGACGACTGACCGAAGTTGGCTTGAGGAGCCGACGTCCGCTAAGACGCTTACCACTGACCCCACATCATAGGCAGTGTCGACTGGATTTTTGCCGACCTCGGGCAACTTGGAGTGTGACAGACTGGAGACGTGTCATCTTCAGTGACGAATCCCGATTCAGTCTCAGTGCTGATGACCACCGCACACGTGTCTGGAGGCGCACCGGCCAGCGGTCCGATCCGGCATTTATTGTCGAGCGGCATACATCAATTTCACAAGGTGTGACAGTGTGGGGAACAATTTCTTGGGACACACGATCATCTTTAGTGGTCCTTCAAGGCACTTTGACAGCTCGCAGATACGTGGACGATATTTTAACGCCGATTGTGCTACCCATGCTATCAAGTCGCCCAGGTGCCATTTATCAACAGGATAATGCTCGTCCACATACTGCGCGACTCTCCCAACAATGTCTTCAAGGATATGACGTCCTACCATGGCCTGCCAGGTCACCAGATCTTTCGCCAATAGAGCATGTCTGGACGCGCTGGGAAGGCAACTGCAGCCGTCCCGAGATACAGAAGAATTAACTGCGCAGATGCAAAGACTATGGCAGGATCTTCCACAGGGGGTCATAAGTGATCTAATTGAATCGATGCCACGCCGAATTTCGGCTTGTATAGCTGCCAGAGGTGGCTTTACTACTTACTGATTTTTAACCTTTTGCAAGCTGTAACCGCTTAATAAAATGATATTTTGTTCTGAATTTTTAATCATTTGTTTATTTTCATATGCACTACATGCATACCAAATTTCGTGAATGTAGCTCAATTTCTTCTGGGTGCATATATTTTTTTGCGACAGAGTGTATATATATATATATATATATATATATATATATATATATATATATATATATATATATATATATATATATATATATATATTACTCATGTCCATAAATTAAGGATAATTCAGAATCACACAGAAATTGAACTCTAAAATAAAAATTTCACCTGTAGATTGATAACACACATCATGAAGAAGAATATGCAATTTACAGGAAACCACCAGATGGCGCGGATAGTAAGGCACAATGACGAGAGTGTAAGAGAGGGGTATATAAGGAATTGTGGCAAAGAAGTAAAATTGTTCACAAGCGCTTTAAAAGCCTTTCAGTGCAATAACCGCATAGTTATGGCACAAAGGAAGCATTTGGATGTTTTTTTACGTGTTAGAATTATTGGACGACTGGAATGTGGACGTACCCAGCTGAAAGTATCCGATGAACTAAGAATTGCCCAGAGTGTCATCTCCAGGCTTTGGCAACGATTCCAAGATTCTGGCAATGTGAGTAGATGTTACAGCACAGGTCACCTCCGAGTTACAACGCCGAATGAGGACCGGCATTTGGCAGTTACTGCCAAAAGAAACAGACGGAGCACAGCATCAGACCTGCCTCATCAGCTCTCTTCAGCTACCGGTACGACAGTTTCAAGGCAGACCGTGTACAGACGCTTAGGGCATATTGGACTATATGCTGGTAGGACGGTCAGGTGTGCCACTTACTGCAACTCACTTTCGCCTACGATTAACCTGAAGTAGAGAGCACGCATTAGGGACACCACAACAGTGATCTTATGTGATGTTTTCCGACGAGTCCAGATTCAGTTTGAAGTCTGATTCTCAACGGACTTTAATATGGAGAGTGCCAGCTACACGTTACCACCAAGAGAACCCCATTGAACGACAAGGTTACGGTGGTGCAGGATGGCTCGTTTGGGGAAGAATTATTCATGGTTCCAGAACTGACCTGCATGTTCAGATTGTAACGATGACAGGCCACATCTATCGAGATGTCATTCTTGAACAACATATACGTTTGTTTCGGGGTGTCATGGGTGCTGAATTTCTGTTTATGGATGACAACGCCCGTCCTCACCGTGCAAACATTGTAGACGAATGCCTTCAATCGGAGGATATCACCCGTATGAATTGACCGGCATACTCACCGGACTGAAATCCAATAGAGCATGTATGGAATATGCTTGGCCGACGAATTGCAGCCCGTCAACCCGCTCCCACCTGTCTACCGGAACTTCGGATAGATATGCTTGATGAGTAGTGTAATATTCCCCAAGATCAAATTGATAATTTGATACTCAGCATGCCTAGACATTGTAAGGCCTGTATTGCATCATCCGGGAGACATACTCCGTATTTACCATCATACTAACCATGTTATTCTGTTTTTTGTAAATAGGTTCTTTTTTGAAATTTGCTCCATTGAGTAAAAATCGCAATTTTTATTAATTATGTCAAACATATATTATCTTTATTGCTCTTTACCTTTTGTTTAATAAATAGACTTTACAAATAGGTCAAATTTGTTTTGCTTCTGTCTCTTTCTTTGCCCGAACTTCATTATCTTTTATTTATGGACATGAGTGTACATATATATTACTTGATATTTTTCTTTTTTAATAAATCTGTTCCTTGATGCACATCAAATGAGCTGCTTTAGGAGCACCTGTGTTTCTGCTTGCATAAGTTTCTGATGAACGCGAATCCTTCTCATGTTCAAGTGGAATAGTTACAGTGTATTGGATTTATCCAAAAGTGTATGAGTGTATGGTTTGGTGTTTATAACACCAAGTAGTCAGTGAATCCAATATCATCATTTGCGGAATTAAGAACTCTAAAATTGGCATAAATATAGCTGTTGCACAATTTAATGTAAGCCATGTAGCAAAATTAATGATCTTAAAACATTGTCATACAGAATTAATTTATAACTGTGTGTCATGCTTCAAAAAATTATATTTATGCAGGATTTGTGTAGCCCAACAAAATCATCTTGAGATCCCCAAAAAAGGCAAAATTGTTGAAAATAATGAAAAGAGAAAGGACATTATAATAGTCTTTTGTAGATGTAGATGATAAAGTAAATGCTCCATATGTGCTTCTGGATAGTATTAAGTAAAGCAACTGTTCAATAAAATACAAATGTTTGCTTTAAAGCATGTTTTCTCAAAATGTAACATTTTCCAATTTATGTACCTTTTTCTCAAACACTACTTATTATATAATCCTCAAATGTTCAGTAAACCTACTTGTATCATGTCCAAACATTTTGAAGGAGTGAATTAGATATATCTGGTAAACTGTTTTTAATAAGGCTTTTTTAAACTAAATTTTATGGAAAAAAAATTGGACCATTTTTTATAAAAATAGTAATTGCTTTCACTTTAAACAAAAAGACACTACTCCTAGTGAAAGTTTTGTTGATAGTACACATAACTTACTGTACAGATTTTATTCATTAGAAGTAAGTAGTTTCTGAGAAAAAGGTACATAAAATTAAACAATTTAGCATGGGTTCCTATGGACGTGCCGGATCCCTTAATTACATTTATTCTATTATTTAGTTCTGTTAGAAATAATAGTTTTATGTGCTTTCAAGTATTAACCCTAACTAATAAAGTTTTTACCATCTGCACAAATTTAAAATAGATGTAACTACTAAATGTATGTCTTATTCTTTTTAAAAAATAAGACTTAGTCTTTCATTTACTTCACATTCAAAAAAAAAATTAAGAAGGAATAACTCCATCATTTCAAAAAAAAGAATAATCCTCAGGATTAATTGTTTCTAGTGTAGTGCTGTTAATTGTGCATTTAGATATAGGTAGTAATTTTAAAGTCCTAAAAAAAGTAAAAGTCCTAAAGTAAAGTTTTTTTATTAGTCCATGTATATAAAATGAAATCATTTTATATACATATCGTTTTAACAAGATCTATTAACCAAATACAGTAACACTTCGACTTACATAAGCCAATACCCGAAATAAAGTACTCACTTGACAAGAAGACAAACACAACGTTAAAATAAATAGAAAGCAAGAATTTTAAAATTGGACAGAAATGTTATTAAATTAAACAATTTTATTTTTGCTTACAATGGATGTCGTAATTCACATTAGGAAACTTTAGTCCTAAACCTTCCAAAATATTTATTAGACGCTTACTAAATTTTGTATTAAGGACAGCTTGATTATTATGTAAAAAAAAACTTAAAGATATAGTCCACGTTTATTACTGTAATATCAAGCTAAGTAACTAGACATTTTAAATTCCATCACTGCTATCAGTATTTCTATCAAAATGGTTGGCGTTCTCAAACATATGTAAAAATATTGTTTGGGAATACACACGTTATTGCTTTAATTAAATAAATTGCATTCTGACATTCTGAATTCTGCAGTGTAATTATGATACGTGTTCAATTGAATGTGACTTAAAGTGCAAATATTTTTCAATATGTTTTCGTGAATCAAATGCGATTGTTAAGGTGTATATACCACACACGCACATGCGCAAGCAATATTTGTGATAGTTGCAATATTAAGGATGTTACATTCATTTAAATATGGCTGTTATGAATGCAACTGCGTCCAAAATAGATCAGCAAGCTATAATAAAGTTTTTTAGCACTGGAAAGGTTTACACCTGTGGATATTCTTCGCAGAATGCTGGTTGTGTACAGTGACACATGTGTGTTGAAGCCTAAGGTGACGAGGTTGGCGATAATGTTTAGTAACGATTGACAGGGTATAAGGAATTCCTGTGGCCCTGTCAGGTGAATAAAGCTGTGACAGAGAAACTGATTACATACATTGACACTGCAATCAAGGGAAATCTGACGTCGAAACATTCGTGACATCGCAAATGGGTCCAAGCTCATTTCTGCAGCACAAACAGGCAGGGGATGAAACTTTGTGTCACTCATCCCAACAGTGAGTGAAGCCCGCCAGTATACAGTGTAAACATCTCGACTCAACTAGGCCCAAAAAATTCAAAGCTCAGCAGTCAGCCGGAAATATGATGTTGACGGAATTTTTCGACATGCAGGAAGCCCTATTACAGGAGTTTAAGGAGCCGAACGTTTCCACCATCTCCCAATAGTACAACCAAACGATAAGCTGCATAAGGCTATAAAAACAAATGTCATCAAATTTCGTCATTCTGCATGGCAATACATGGTTTCCTGTTGCCAAGGTTTATATCGAGTCACTGTCGCGTAAAAAGTGCGAAGTCCTGGAACATTTAACTCAGTCCAGATCTGTCACCTTTGGCTATCATATCTTTAGACTGCTGAAGATACGCCTAATGGGTCAACAATTTCCCTTCGGCAATGACGTAATGGCTGCCGTTTTAAACAGGTTACTTGATCAACCAATATCGTTCTTTGCGGATGTAATTCGTTACCTTCCTAAGCAATGAGACGAATGCCTAAACACCATAATTCCGTTCATTTATTAAGTAAAACATTTAAATATTACGTTTTAATCAAGTTGTATATGTTCAGTGTTTAAGTTGTTCACTTGTAATGTGAACATTAAAATGTGACAACGTGATTAATTATTAATTTATTCTAGTCCTTTTATTTCATTTTAACTCGTATCAATTAATGCCTTCACAGATAGTTTATGTGTAAACTTCTTTTTTGCTGCATTATGTTTTTAACTTTATTAAACAGCGAAATATTTTTATGTGAACAAGATGCATACTTTAAGAATACCTGAAATGGACTGCGAAAAACCTTAAACTATGCCAAAAAATGTCACAAATAGTTTTTACAAGAATAATCTTCTAGGATCAACTGAGTTTTTCGTACAGAATTTTAACGATGTAATTAAAATATCATAAATCACTTTCTGCTTTCAACCAAATCTATCAATCTGCTGAACTTCCTTTACAAACTACATTAAGTTCGTGATTAATGCATCTTCCAGAGCAGAGTACTCTCTTGAGAGTTCATGAGCTCATCTTTAGACCACTAAAATTTAAAAGAAATAATTATAGAGAAAAACAACATTATAAAAAAAACTTTAGAATACCCTAAGTTTCCGGTCTTCATTTTAGAGGTAAAAGCTTTACTTCTATTAAGTCTCTAGTTTCCCGACTTATCGGAGCTATTACGCTGATTGGATGGTCTCGCTCTCTTCAATTTGTTAGTAATGACTCCTTTTGTTTTCCCATTTGATGCTGGAAAAAGGGCTTAAATCTTCCTTAATATTGCTGTAAGAAAAATTTCACCTTTGGTGACATGTATAACAATACTTTTTTTGTACAGTCAACTTTAGAATTCCTCTTTGAAATAGATTTAATGTTTTGTTTTGGTGGTCTATTAGATATTTTCACTTCCTTAGAAATGTGGCAGCATCAACCATCATATAAAAAACGAAAATGGTTCTTTTATTTTATGTTTTTCTGATTATAATCTGATGGGTCTTGTTTTAATAAGCCTAAATGTTTAATTTTATGGTCGGTAAATGTTTAAGTAGAGCTCGGTATAAAATATTCTAAAAAAATTAATAAAAAGAAAATTTATACATATATGTATATATATTATAAAAATTAACGTATATAATTATTAATTATCAAATAATTACATCTTATTATTAATATAATTAATAAATACATAATTTGTGCATATATATTAACGGATTTTGCTTAATTAATACTCATTTTAATCTTAAAATAGTGTACTTTATTTTTATCTGGATGTTTAATACGTTATTAATTATCGTACGTTATTTTTACGTATTTATTTTATGAAAAGTATTCTAATAATTGCAAGCAGCACTATCCCTTACATCATAATATTCTTTCAATCGAAACTTGATGAAATATTGGCGATACAATCAAGTTGGTATCATATTTGTTGACCAGATTTGGCTACTTGGCAACCACATGGATGCTTCTGAGAATCAATGGAGAAATTTAAAACATAACGATTTAGAACGTTAGTGAATTTTTCGAGATATCACTGGTAGTTAACCACACAGACTATAAATAGCGGTCGCTCACCGATATTGAGTCAGTATTACTTCAGCTTTGGAAAAAGTTTACTAGCGAGTGGTTGCTTGCGGATAACCTTTAACATTACGCACTTGTATTTTTAGACATTGATTGTTGTGTCTGAGCACTGTAGAAGGTGTAAAGTTCTTATGGGATATTGCGCAAATTTTATGGCGATATCCTGTACTTTTTTAGGGTTGTTTTTCGACAGTAAACTCCATCTCTCTTAAGGAACTGTTTATTTTTCCTTTAGGCTTGAAAACATTAAACCCACGAACCCCATCTACTAAAAAATATACTGTGAATATAGTCCGCAATCTTTCTAAAACGCTACATATCGAAATCAAATATAAAACGGTGAAAAATATAAATAAATAAAACTTACCTTAATTTTTTTACACTAATCAGTAGTGATTAGTTTACTATACTATTATTCATTCAAATAGCTACACCTTGAAGAAATACAAATAAACTAGTAATATAAAAAAAGTCAATTCCTGCTTAGATCAAAAAAGAAAAAAAAAATATTCTAGCTATTATTTATTAAATAGTTACAATTAATATAAATATGTATATTCATATGGTAGATTCACCGCATTAAGTGGTAATTAATTTTATTAATTATCAAAAAAGTATCGTATTGTCATCCAAAACAATCGTGTATAAAAAATTTCAGTTCAACTGAATGATTTAAAACGTGAGAAAAACCTTTTCAAGTTTTTATACAAGTTGTCAAAATGGTCGCTAAGTCGTCAACGTGTCTGTATTTGTAATTCTTTAAATATTTAGTTTTAACCAATTAATTTTAATTAATTATAATAAAATTATTGTATTACCATCCAAAATAATCATGCTTATAAAATGTTACCTCAATCGAGCATTTTAAAATGTATTTTACTAACGATTGAAAATTTCACCAAGATAAATAAATATACAGAGAGTGTGAGCTAATAGTAGGAATTTAAAAAAAGAGACATTTATTGTACGCATATATTATACTGGAAGTAACAAAGGTTTAATTTTTCAAGAAATTTGGAAGCACAGATTATGCGAAATCCGTACCCTGAATATCTATTTCTGGCAGCAAAAACAGCTTTTTTTACGCTTAGGCATTGAATCAAATAGATTGTTTGACATGTACAGATACATCAGATTAAGATAGATAAATACGATGCGAGCAACATGTGACCGTACATTCTCCTGCTGAAACATAGCGTTTCATATGGCTTGAAAAAATGGTAGAACCGTGAGTCTTAACTCTCCAGAAATGTAATAACCCATCAATGTGAACCAGAGGTGTATAATACATGTAACCAATTACACCTCATTGTCATACTGGCCCATCACCTTGAGTAATGGGCCATTATGATGGTGTCGAAGGCACGTTAGAAATATACATTTTCCACGATGATGCCAAATGCAGATGTGAATATAATGATTCTGCAAAGATAAAAGGATTCGTCCGAAAAGACGACGTCACTCCATTTCTGCGTGCAGCTTCGTCATTGATTATATCATTGAAGGTGTGATACAGTGTTAAGGGAAGCCAAAGTCAGGGTTTCCAAGCTAACAGTTCATACTGCCGTAAACGTCTTTGAACTGTTAGGGCAGATCCATGCTGTCTTGCAAACGATCTCATATCTTGACTCAAGACTCATGACATTGTTGAAGAATTCATTACGGTATGTAACTACCTTCGCAGCACTTTTTTTTTTAATGTATAAATTTTCAACTAAATAAACACTTTTTTATTTAAAATGATGTATAAAATTAGGAATTCAAGAACAATTTCTGCAAAATTAAAAATAATTTTGGATAAATTGGGAATTTTGAGTGAAATTTTAGTGAAAGATTGTAGTTATGGTAAGACTTGTATCGCAAATTCTAATTAATATATATCCGGATAATAGTTATAGATTATTATATAAATAGCATCATATTATTTGTGCATAGAGCTATAAGACTTGTAATACTTTTTGTAAGTTTTTGAAATATGCCAAATTTTATGCAAGATCTCGATTTTTTACAAAAAAACTGATATTATTTTCTCACGAAAAGTGCAATAAAATACATAAACATATACTCCGACATTAGATAATAGTACAGATTGCATATAAAACTAAATAAAATATTTTTTGAAAATTTTAATTCAATATCATAAAAGAAATCTTGTAGTGATCTTTACCATGAAGCAAAAATATTTGAAAACATAGTTTCTCGGAAATTGCATTTAATGAATTTAATGCAGTGTAAAAATTTTTCTACTGTTTGCTCATTTTTAAACTCACCTTATTTATAGGTCAAGATCTATTTCACTTCATGTTTAACTAATTCGATTTTTTTAAAAACTCTTAATGTTTTCTAGAGAGTTTTATAGACGATAACAATTGTCGTTTTTAGTAAAATTTAGATGAAAAATTGCAGTTACATAAAATTTTAATAAATGTATTCAGATAATATTTATACAGTACGTGGACAATATCTTTATATGTGTTAGGAGTTAAAAGATTAGTGATACTTTTTTTGAAAGTTTTTAAATATGCCAAACTTTACACAAAAACACGATTTTTTTTTAAAAAAGTCATTTTTTTCATACAAAAGCAATAAAGTACATAACTTCATACACAGAGATTAGATTTTGATTCATAACACAGATTAAACTAACATGTTCTAAAATTTCAATTCAAAATCTTGAAAAATGTTGTGAATACAGGTCTACTTCCAATTTTGTAAATTCCCTTTGCCTCTAAATATCGTATACACAAAAATAGAGTGTTTTTGGAATCTGAAATGTATAGGCTCTAAATAAAGGCATACAAGAACGTTCGAAATTTTTTACAATAACAGCGAATTTTGGTTAGTCACATACCTTAAGGTTATGGTGGTAACATGCCTGTCCTCTCAACTGTTAGCGATAGTGGGCCTTTGAGATCCTTCACGGACTTCCGTATGACCATCTTGGAACCATATATTGTGTATTCTGCAAACAGTTATGTGATCTCGACAGACGCAAGTAATTATACTGCGATTTTTATCCGGTAGTCTAATATCCGTTTTCAATCGAAGTCAGAAACATGTTAGTAATCACTTCTCCTTCGTACACGAGAACACTGAAACTTTTAACCTGGCAGCAGAGCACTCAAATTTCATTTAGTGTATGTGAAACCATCTGTAGAATTTATTCAAAAACATTGTAGGTGTCACTATGGGAACCCGCTTTGCATTAATAGGTTCAAAATATAATTATTTGTATATTACAATAATTTCTTCTTGTCGAATATATTTCACAAGGGTAACATTTCGTTCTCTTTGTGATGGGCTCATAGCGCTTTCCATTAATTGTCCTCTTGGGTTCTTTGGGACCGAAAAAGCAAATTCTTTCCAACCAAATCCAGAAGCGAAGTGTGATTATGCAAATTAAGAACCTTTTAAATAGTAGAAGTTTAGCGTAAGCAGTGTATATCGGGAAGTGATTATGCTAGTCTGTGTTTAAGCGCGTAAGCAAAAGTAAAAGAAGTTTACCGAATTTCAAGAGTTCAGTTATTCGTGACAGAGCGATCGTGTCAAGTTGGATACTGTTCCACACGAGTTAAACCATAACGTCATTTCGGATCCAAGAGAGTTGCTGCTACCTAAGATATAGAGGTAGGATCGTTCTATTATAACTACTAGGAACTGTGTATATACAGATGTTAGGAGTAAGTGGTAAAGTAGTTAAATATAGTGATCAGGGTCGCGCTTATTTGGTAATACTTATTGTGTGTTTTTTCACCTCAGATCCGTTAAGTTTAAATATATATATATATATATATATATATATATTATCAATGTATAGTCATTAAGTTAAGATCTTAATAAAGAGATATGGCAACACCTGTTTCATCATTCACTCCCACACCTCTAGGTCACGAGGATAACTTAGAATTATGGCAACACCCCCGGGTCAATGCCTCAGATCTTGATGTAGCAATTGTAATGGCCAGTATTGTGATAATATGTAATTAGCTAATAAATAAACTCCCAATCATTCATTCAAAGATTTTATCTGAAAAGAATCTTCGCTTTATCTGAAAAGAATGTAATTTTTTAGAAATATGCCTATTTTTATACTAACCCGCGAACTAGCAGAATTGTGTTGATCTCGTCAAAAACTTTGGATAACTGTATTCTTGATTAATTTTCAAAAACGTTTTTTTGAAAAAAAAAAACTGTCTCTTTGAGTGTTATTTCTACGTCTAATACTATTTTTCTAACAAGATGTTTGAATATCAGCGTTACATTCTATACAATCTGTTAATTCTGGGATTCCGATTTTTTTAGTTCGTAGGTCTCCACGATATACAAATGTTTCATACAGGAAAAAATCTTTCAAAATATATTAACAATTAAGAAAGAAAGATTCTTCATAACTGCATTTAGTGTTGGTAATATATAGGTTCCCTATATGTATGTATATATATATATATATATATATATATATATATATATATATTTGTCAGGTTTGAAAAGTTTAGGTTCAAAATTAAGGAAGTAATACATGAAAATAGAGCGAACTCTTTACCATCGCGTAAGGATTTATGAGTAAACAAGCCTGTTAAAAGGAGCAACGAGCGCTGACGAAGGCGAACGCATACTAAGGAAGGACTTGGCTGGTGTCTCCTCGCTGCGATGTTGTATTTGGTAACACCCGGTTGCGCGGCAAAAGGTCCGCCATGTTAGATTATATATGATGAAAGCGTAATAAAGGAATATTGTGAAGATGATGCCCTCTTCATTTTACCAGCAGGCCTGGGGCCTGTCATATATATATATATATATATATATATATATGGAAGACAACAAGGGGTCCAATACGTTTGTCTTTCCTCTATTTTATTTAACATTAAACAAAAATTAATTAAAAAGGTAGATAAGTTTGACAATGACATGCAGAATGTAACGCCTGCTCGCGCACCTCTCTCGTTCTCCTTTCTCTCTAATGTCCAAGAGTTTTTGTTTCTCTTCCACTAATTCAAAAGTTTCAGTTCGTGTTTTAGCTGCGCCTGCGCGCGAAGACTGCGTGGAGTTGTCGATAACTATTGGTTACTATATCCGGCCAGCCTGACTGTACGCTGTCCGCAGCGGTACTTCCATGGAGACCAGAGGAGAATCTGAAACATACAAAAAAAAACGGAACAGACAAGGACTATACGACAAATATATAGAGATTAAACATATCATAATTTTTCTGAACTAGACAGTTTCTCCATCATGTGAAGGCACCTCTTCGACATCCGGAAGGTTCCACAGGAAAACATTGTTTCACAGGCATAAGAACGTCTTTTTTAACAAGTTGATCTTTGGTTGAACGCATCGATATTTTCCTCTGTAGAGTTCTGGACGTCTGTTCAAAACGATTTCTCTTTTTCTTTCGCTTCCACTGCCAAGGCTCAAAAATTTTTCGGAGCAACACAAACCGTCGATGTTCACTCTTCATAGGTAAAGGGTTAGGTGAGCGGGAGATAAATTCCACGGAACTCGTTTTCATGGCGCCATTGGCTTTCTTACACAATACTATAGGTGAACAATAATCAAAAACACTCTCTTTATAATACCTTGTCGTAACCAATCATAAATTTGATTGTTTACCTGTAATTTCTCAGAACAAGATAAACGTCTGGCTCTCTGACACACAGGAATATCATTTTTCAATTTAATATTCATTTTTAACTTAGTACTCTTAATTTTATTACATTTATAATCCTTAATTAGAGAACTCAAATCATTTCTAGTATTAAAGTTTTTAACATATGGCAAATCATAACTAGAGTTTTCTATCACATTTGAAACAGAAACATTTGGAAAAGAAACACCATAATCTGCACTCAAAGAGAGGATTCACTTTCGCTTAATAAAACATCGCTCTTTGCATGGCCTAGTTTCTCTATTTCAGAATATACACTGGGATGTATAATAAATTCTTCGGTCAAGGTCGGTGATATCGCCGTTCGAACACTTATACCGGGAGAGTGTTGATTAAGAGAAAGATTTATGGGTTTAACTTCTACCATACGCTGTTCGCCAAAACATGAGCTTAATGTTATGATTTCTTCGGAAGGTGTTTGCACTCTAATTAGTGAGGAATTTAAAACTGGGATCTGGCAACCTGAATCGATCAAGGCTGTTACGGGTTGATTTTCCACAAAAATGTTTACATATTGAAGATTTGCGCATTCATCGCTATTTTGTTTTTCGCTCTCGATTTTCAAAGTATTCACGTTTATTTTATTATGGATGTGGTCGTTAGATTCTTTAGGTTTAAAACGCTTCGCACAGTCTCTTGCGCAATGAGATGAATCACCGCATATAAAGCAATTTTTATTTTCTCTTTCAAGATATTGGGGATAGTTCTCTTTAATCTTTGTTTTAAAGTTTTGTGATCTATTTTTAAAGGGGTCTTGGGTATATCCATAAGTAATAGGAGTTTCCTTATGTGATCCGCTTCTAGATGAAATATAAATATCACACTCTTTAGCTAAATCAATAGGCCTAAACCAATCTTCTGCTTCTCGAATGCCAATATGAGTTGCGGTTTCCTTATTTAAAGTTTCGAACTGTTTCTCTTCGACTTTAGCTGCAGGATTTAAACTTAATGCTTTATTTTTAACCCTTTGAAGTTCGATTTCTTTTTCTAATTTTGCTAACTGAAGTTTCGCGAGCTCAATTTTCTGTTTTTCTAAAGTTACTTCTCTTTCGTTTCGCGATACTCTCTCATCTATACAGTTTTTAATTAAAGTTTTAACGAAATCTGGATCACTTTCAAATGTACTACTGTTCTCAATTTTAGTCTTTAGTTTAACTATAGTGTCCGTACTCTCCACAGTACCGTCTCTAGATTCTCAACAACTCTTATGAGATCCTCTTTAAGAGCGTTTTTATACATTTTAGAAAAATATGGAAAGATCCTACCTTTTATTTTCTAGCTCCCTTGTTGCTCGCACGTACGATGTATCCAATAAAAACGTTGATTCCACTGATTTCACCTCTTCGCAGGTAATATAGTTGAAATTGTTCGAATTGACACCTCTTCGCAGGTTATATCTTGAAATTGTAGTTCCGGCTTCTACACAGGCGGATTATTCACACTGAGTTAGTTCCAACCTCTACACAGGCGGGATTTTGAGGGTTCGTTGAAAAATACACCTCTACACAGGTTATTTTGTTATTTGTTGCAACCTCTACACAGGCGGAATGAAGTTGAAAAATTCAACCTCTACACAGGTTGAACGAAGTTTCCGAAAAATGGCGGCGCGTCTCCTCCACGGACGGCTTTTTTTTTTCACGTTCCAAATTTTGATCAAAATCGAAATTTTTTTCAATCCCGGCCGAGCCCCCATAATTTGTGGGAGACAACAAGGGGTCCAATACGTTTGTCTTTCCTCTATTTTATTTAACATTAAACAAAAATTAATTAAAAAGGTAGATAAGTTTGACAATGACATGCAGAAGGTAACGCCTGCTCGCGCACCTCTCTCGTTCTCCTTTCTCTCTAATGTCCAAGAGTTTTTGTTTCTCTTCCACTAATTCAAAAGTTTCAGTTCGTGTTTTAGCTGCGCCGGCGCGCGAAGACTGCGTGGAGTTGTCGATAACTATTGGTTACTATATATATATATAATCAAATTTCCAAACGTTAATAAAAATGTAGTCCAGTAGCATATATATAGAAAGGAAAATCGTTCGCTATGTCGTTGTAGGGCAATGGATAATGCGTTGAATTTCTAATCCAAAGGTCGTCGGTTCGAATTCCACCTAGGTTGGTCAAATTTCGGAGATTTTGATTTCTTTTCTACATTCTATTTTATTATAATAATTAAATTTAAGTAACAAACAAAAATAGTCCAACACACCCTATATTAAAAAGAAAATAGAAAATTGCGAAGAAAAATTGCTTTATTATGCCACTTACTATTGTGATTCTGTCACATGTATATGCCTATTTATATTAATTGTAACTATTTCATAAAGAGTAACTAAAATGATTTTTTGTCAACCTAAGTAGGAATTGACTTAATTTTTTCTTTCGTATTACTTTTATTTTAAAAAATATAAGGAATGTTTAATTTTACTTCTATATACTTATTTTTATATTTTTTTTTAAGAACATGATATAAAAGTTCAAAAACTCGTTCAAAGTTATCCAAATATCTAGGGATAGATCTAAAGACATTTCCCTTCAGTTAAAATAAAATACCTGAGTCAGACCAAGCAAATCTTGCATTTTATCCATAAGTATGAAGTAATTAAATGAATTCACAAATATATATCATGTATGTATATCAAGATCTGACACGTTTAATAGTAATTTAATGAGAAACAAGTATATTATCTAAAAAAAAACTTTTTAATGTAGTTTCGTTTTTGTTTTTTTTTACATTTCCATGCATTGTCATCTACTTCTGAGCAACGGTCCAAATTTCTAGCTTATCAGAAAATTAGCTTAAAATCTATTACAAAATACAACCCGGAAAGACATACAAGCCTCTTTGTGGTCCCGTGTGTTCGAGACGAGAATTTTTTTTTCTTTACATTTTCATGCATTGTAATTCACTTCTGAGCTATGGTCCAAATTCCAAGTCTGTAGCTCATCGGGAAGTTAGTTTAAAAAAATTACAAAATTCCACCCGGACAAACAAGAAAGCGAGTTAATAAAAATATGGGAAATAATAATGATTTTATTTATTTAAATGATTTCTTATAAAATAACGACTGACAGGGAATTGGTAATTAATATTTAGAAAAAAAATACTTTTTAAATACTTTAAAAAGTAAAAATAATACTAATAAATAATAAAAAAATACTTTTTTTATGTATTTCTTGCTTAAATACTGGCAGGCTGACTGGTTAAGTGTTCACACGGTCAAAAGAGTGTACACTATTTCCAATAAAGCGATTTTTTGAAAGCGAGTTAATAAAAAAAACAGGGTAACCTTGGGGGCCCTCTTTGACCCCAGAGCCACGGAATTGAATACGTAGACGCAACTTGACCCGTGTTATCAACAGGTGTTTTTTTTTCTTGTAAATTCTGGTAAGTATCGGAGTTACGGGGTCTTTGTCGAAATCATGGCCCACCTCTTCGGGGGCCCGGATAACTTCTTTGTTTTTTTACATTCCAATACATTGTGATCCACTTCTGCGCTGTGGCTCAAACTTCAAGTTTCTAGCTTATCGGGAAGTTAGTTTAAAATCAATTACAATACTCCACCCGGAAAAACAAGAAATTGAGTTAATAAAAACATGGTAAAAGATTAAGAGTTGAATGCATAGTATAAATAGTTATACTAAGAAAAATATTAAGTGCAACATTGTAGTAACTTTCAATAAGCAGATACTATTTGTGCTATGATTTTTCCCTACGATTTATTAAACTTACATTTATTTAGAAATATACTTATATAAACTCTATCTTCGAAAATAAAATTCTATATTTAATTGCTGCATCAATAAGGGAAAATAATTCCTTACATTATAATAATCATTGAATAAAAAATGATTTTTAGGAGGAATTTCTCATGCGTTAAATTATTAAATGTATTTCAAAGAGAAAAAGTAGTGAATATACTGAACATTATGATGAATGAATATTGAGAATAAATGTACGGTTCTTATGCTAAGGGTTATTTTTCAAACTGGAATCCGTTTTCCCGCATCCTTGTAATTTTTCATCTCTGTATCATATCTATAGCGACTTAAATTCCATTGTTTATATTTTATATATAGCAGAACATATCATTTATCAGTTTTTACAATCATTCAATCAAAGTTTCATGAGCTTCGATCATTTCTTTAAAGAACAATTTTATTGTTGTTTTAAATAAAGTATAAGAGCCAGTTATAATAATTATTAGTAAATCATTTGAATTGCTAATTTTTATTTTATTAAAATTGTTGCATGTTGTTAATATATTTTCTAATTGAAATATTTTGTTTCCTCTAGTGTAGACGCTGATTAACATGGTGTATCCTGGCTAAAATTATACAAACGTAAATGCTTAATATTACGGAATTACCCATCAGAATGTAAAAAAACTGTTCATCTATGAATTGGAAAGCTCAACGAGTATTTTTGATACTAGTCCGATCTACCGCACGTGCATGAATTTTTTGGCAATCGCAGATGATAAAATTTACCCTGTCTTCATTAGTAGAGATGCGGACGTGACATTAAAAGATGCATTGCATACTTTGGTTAGCGCAATGTTTCTCAAACTGTGGGGCGTGCCCCCTGGGGGGCGATAAACATACAAGGGGGCGTAAGTATATCGAAAATAAAGGATTAAAAAATATTTACTGGAATGAAGTAAAACAAAATATTTTCTGTCATAATAAAAAATACACATTTGCACTGATATAATATATATATATATATATATATATATATCATCTGCGATATTACGTCATAACAAATAAAAGCGTCTACTTCAAAACCTCATTTTACCTATCTTTGATAATGTAACCAAATAAAAAACATTTTATTTGATTTGCTGTAATCCCATGATGAGAGATTTTTTTATTACGGTATCTTTACAAACCAAAATGAGAAAAAAAAACCCAGACCCATAATCAAAAAAAAAAAAAAAAATAGGAGGATAAAAAATTCATCACTGCTATATTATTGTCATCAGCCGTAGGCAGCAGAATGTATTTGCTGCGGTTTGACCTTCGAACTTACTTGTACGGTTAGTAACGTCCCTGCTGTTATGTGTATTTGTTTTTTCATTTAGGAAAGTTGTAAATAAACTATTTCTCCCGCGATTTTTTCCTTGTAAAATATTTTTATGATTTTTGGAAAAGCACAGAGAGCACTTTGAAGGATTATTTGGCCCAGATTTATTTCTATGAGTTATTCCCAAACATATAAAGCATAATGAAAAACGTTTTACATAATTTTTTTGAACATCCATATTGTAATAAATACACTTTTAATCCGGAGCTGTCACGCCGAGCACAGAGTGCGCGAAATCGGTAATTCTGGCAAAACTGTTTAATTGTTACCAATGGCTCTAACACTCTACCCTCCTGTTTGACAGTCTTAACGTGTGAACTAAAATATATTTGTCACATATCTCTCTTTTTTGGGGGGGGAGTGACAAACGTTTTTTACAATCTTAAGGTAATTGTTTTGACTCAGTTCCCGGTGTGATAACTTTTGCTCCGAAATATTTTCTGTGTCCTTGAAAGTAGGTGAGTATATTTTCTCTTAATTAAATTATTCACTGGAATTACGATTTTTATAGTGTACTATAAAAATAATTATAAAAAAAAAGGATTGGGGTGACTCAATAACCCAGCTCGACCATTAGTATCGAGTGCGTGCCTGCTCCAGGGTTAAAACATGGTGAAGTCTTTTCACTTTAAATATTAAAAATAATACAGTTATTTTTTATCAGAATTTTATATTATTGTTCATTATTCAACATCAAATCTAAATGCTAATTCTGTGAGGCTTAAAATTACAGTTCGCTTAAAACTAATTATAATTTGAGCAATGATTTAAAAAAGTCATTTTACATTTTTGTAAACATCGCCGCACGCTTGGATTTACTCTCCTTAAAATTCAGCGATTTATATCAATAATGTTTTATTTTCTTATAAATGAACTCGTGCAAATAGTGGGAACTTCAGCCGGTATAGTTTTAAGGTATCAGTGCTGCACAGAGTATTTTATAACTAATTAAATAATGGTAAATTAAGAACATGTGTAATAAGTATTAGCGACTTCCGTGGGCTTGTCTTACAGAGCAAATTTTTCAAAGGAATGCTTATGATTAGAAATTGACCCACTGAGTTCTTTCTAAAAAAAAGCTGATATCTATATTTTGTCTTCTAAGCAGCCACCGCATTTTACAATATGTTTCAATTTAAAAATTAGAGAAAGGAAAAATAACATAATAATCATCCTATTCCATTTTTTTTCTTTGGCTTAAAAGCGACATATACGAAATTTAATGCTTATGTCAAGAACTTGTACGGTTTATAATTAAGATTATTTCTTTAGCGTAAAAAAGTGCATTGTTATTGCATTCAGTACATTATTAATGTATAAAGGGGGCGCGATAAAGATTGTGATTGAAAAGGGGGGCGCCAGTACTGAAAGTTTGAGAATCACTGGGTTAACGGAATTTAAATCATTTACGCGCGTCGACGTGTTCGAACAGAATAGAATGAATGTCGTTACTGGTTTGCCTAATAGACTTATCAGGAGTCCTAAAATATGAATCACGCAAACGATCAACAATGTGTTCTATCATGAAACCTTACGGATGCTTGCTAGATTGAAATACCAAAGTTCCTGTTTCCTTTAAAGTTATTTATTTCCCAGTGGTGGATAGATTTTAAAGTCTGAGGGTCGACATTCCATTCTGTTCTAACTCGACGCTATACAAGCGTGTGACTGATTGAAATTCCGTTAACCTAAGTACGCACTACATATTTTACTGTCACGTCCACATCTTTACTAATGATTTCAGTGTAGAAATGTTATCGTCGGCAATTGCCAAATAATGCGGGCACGTGCTGCCCATCGGATATTTTGGGTCTACCAAAATATCTCGGAATTTTTTCCAATGCATAGATAAAAAGTTTATTACATTCTTATGAATAGTTCTGTAATAATAAGCAATTACTTTCGGATACTTTTAGCCCGGACATGCTGTATAATAATTAAAAATAAGCACTACTAATGCAATATTGATATATATATATATTTACATTATTATTTAAATGACTAATAGAGGCTGAGATTTGGAATTGTTTATAATCCTATTTAATTGACAAGACATTTGAGGCTTGTGTCATCCTAGGAACAAATCATGCTCATGCACAAGCTCGTCTATCATAGTAAAATATTATTAATCAACACTCAGAAACAAATATAATTTTTTTAGCATGCAGGGTGACGTAGTTGTTTTCTCGCTGGATTTATGCACCTAAGGTTGCGGGTTCGATCCCGGTCCAAGTCGGTGGATTTTCATGATGCAGAAAATTGACAACGACCAAATCGTATGATTCTACGGCATGTAAAATATCCATCGAGTGCCTGTTGTGCTTGGGTCCTCTCGGCAAAATTAAATCCTAATACCGGTTTGCATCGTCCTACCTCAGGTCTCTCCCTTTTGGGAGGAAACTGGACGTCGAAATTACCTACGGTAATTGGTATCCGCCTTTAGGGTGCCGCACCAAAGAGAGATACTAACTTCCGAGGAATGTACTTGGTCTGCAATGGTAAAACCCCAATCCGCAGCCTATTAGAAATAAAGATTCATTCTTTCAACGGATAGGATTTTTTGTAGTATATTTATAAATGCTTATAATTTGGAGTATTACTTTAAAAGTTGTTTACATACTTACGTATTTTACAGTCGGCGAGCTTCGTCAAAATTAAAAACATCACCAAATGCTGCGATATGCAGTTAAGACTGAAAAACCGAGTCCATATACGTTGAAACATAATATTGTTCAAAAATGGCATTGTACATAATACGTAATATTATTTTCTTATTGTAATGTGAAAAATGATTAAAATTTTGAATTTGTTTTCTACCAAAGCCAGCACAATGAAATATTTCCAGAAATGCGTTGTGAAACGTATTGTCCTCCACATTTGAACGTTTTGATTAAGTTTTACTCACCTGAATAATTCGCTTGGGATAGTACCTATTGTTTATTTTACATGCACGACTTCAGCTCAGCAAGTCTCAATCTGTGGGGCACCCGCCCTAGGGTGGTGCAATAACCATACGAGAAAGGTTGAAGGTTATCGAAAAGTCGAAAATAAAACATTTTTTTAAAGAAAAAAAATATTAATTTTCTGAAGCAAAGTAGAAAACATCCATACATTATAAAAAAATTAAATACGTATGTACTCCGATGTAATACACTTATATAAAGGGTGTTTTTTTGAGAGGTATAGAACTTTAAATTGCAATAAAACAAAGATGTATTATTCGATTGACATGAATTTTTTTATTCGAAACATAATCTTGTGGCATTACATTTTAAATAGGATTTCTGGTATAGGACTGCCACGGCTGGCTCGGATGTAGTCCAATCTGGACGTCCAATTTTCGATGACTTTTTCCAACATTTGTAGCCGTATATCGGCAATAACACGGCGAATGTTGTCTTCCAATAGGTCAAGCGTTTGTGGCTTATCCGCATAGACCAATGACTTTACATAGCCCCACAGAAAATAGTCTAGCGGTGTTAAATCACAAGATCTTGGAGGCCAATTCACAGGTCCAAAACGCTAAATTATGCGGTCACAAAACGTGTCTTTCAATACATCGATTGTGGCACGAGCTGTGTGAAATGTTACGCCGTCTTATTGGAACCACAGCTCCTGGACATCATGATTGTTCCATTCAGGAATGAAAAAGTTATTAATCATGGCTCTATACCGATCACCATTGACTGTAACGTTGTGGCCTTCATCGTTTTTGAAGAAGGATTCCACCAGCCCATAAAGCGCACCAAATAGTCAGTTTTTCTGGATGTAACGGTGTTTCGACATACACTTGTGGATTAGCTTCACTCCAAATGCGGCAGTTTTATTTGTTGACGTAGCCATTCAACCAGAAGTGCGCTGCATCGCTAAACAAAATTCGCTTATGAAAATCGAGAACAACGGCAATCTCGTTTTGGGCCCATTCGACGAATCTACGCCTTGCTTGATGATCGTTTTGATGAATTGCCAAACCAAACTGAGAATAAATCACTTGACAGCTGTTAAATCGGTCGCCATCTTGGAAAGTAATGCCAACTTAAACTTCTATCCCTGAAAAAAAAACACTCTTTATGTAGACAGAAAAAGTAATGGAATGCTTAAGTGAATGAGTGAATATTTATGACTCATTGTTCAGGTACTTGAGGACTTTCGGGTGACAGTCCTCGTCATTTTGAACCATGGCAAAGGGATTAAGGTAATGCTTAAAGTCATTTACTTAACATATCCATTACTTAACAGTAACATTTACAAAATTTAGTACTTATCTTGATAATAAGTACGGTTTACAATTAAGGTTGTATTGTAGCTTTATCGTTAAAAAACATTATTGTATTGTATATAATGTTAATATATGTGTGGGCGGTGAAAATAATGATTGGAAAGCGGGCCAAAATTATTGAAAGTGTGAGAAGCACTGGTCTAACGTCATCATTAAAACACATACAATTGCCCATCACTACAATTGGTTGATTCATAAAGTAAATATCTTCACGTGAAAATGGCAACACTAGGAAAAAGTTTATGACGAATATCCACTGGTCACATTCATTAGAATCTAAAAATTAATTAACAGTTCCTCAAAAGAATGAGGTACTTAAGATATCCGACTGCGTTCGGAACCGTGATTTTTTAAAAAAAGCACATAAATGGATAATTTTCATGATATTTAGTGTCACTTAGATTAGAATACATGTATAAAACTGTTTTAAGGCCATTTTGACAAAAAAAATTATTTAAATGGAATATTCGACAAAATTTCATTTATTATATGAAGTTTCACCAGTTCTAAAAAGAATGGAATAACCAGTATGAAAAAAAATATAATTCATATATCTTACTGTAAACGAAAAAAAATTTTTATTACAGACTATCATTAAGTGTCGACCTTTCAAGAATTTAATAGAACAGAAATAAAAGAAGGGTATCTGTATTAAATAGAAACAATTATTTTTTTTTTTCTTTTTAGTTAAAAGCTTTCTCCTTTTTAGTCTATACCTTATTTGATGCTATTACAATTATTGGGAAGTACTTGTTCTCTTCAAATCATATTAATCACAATTATTTCTTTCCTATCTTATGGGGAGTATATAAGGATAAATTTCCGACGAATATTGCTCATGGAATGGCGCGTTTTAACCATTGATGAAGCGATGACATTAGTTCTTGGTATCACTAATCGTTAGTAAAAAATAGCGGCTTTGCTGTTATGATCAAAAAAAAAAGCTTTTACTGTTTTATTACTTAAAGAGGGAAAAATATTTGTTTTCATTTTAATTTTTGCAATGCAGTTTGACTATTTTTTTTTATGGAAGTTTCGAAGAGTTTGGAAATTGTATGAAAATCGAGAGATACACTGAACTCCTTTAACAAATCATGATCAAGTAATTTATTTACTACATATTTGCTAAAAGGTTTATAAATAAGCATTTTCTTGAAGTTGAAAATGACATTTGTTCCAGTTTTCATTTATTCCGTCAATTAACTCAACTGAAGAACATGATGAAAGTTACACGATTGGATACCCAGTATCTCCGTTTTATACATCGGCACGCGTGTGTGGTGTATTGAAGGGAAAATAAAAGGCAAAAAAAGCAAAACTTTCTATGGAATAAATAAATCATTCTCAAGCAATGCGTGTTTATCAAGTTAATTTTATTGCATTCTAAAAAAATCGGAATAGTTTTACTGATTGCAGTGAAAATAATAAGATCGTAATTCAAGAAAACGCAAATATAAGTCAGGGGCATTTAAAGCACCTGTTGAACAAGACGTATATATGCGGTGATGACAGTTAAGGGGTTAATACCGTCTTTTTTGTTTATATCGTAAGGATAAAATTGAAGACAATTTCAAACTGATGAAATGAACCAAAATAAGTATTCATGTATACATTGAAATTTCAGTGCTGTTCAGATGACATTCAAAAGTTTAAATTTAAGTTTTATGAAACTGGAATGTATTTTTCGATCATTGATTCTAAATCATGATTCCAGTATTTTAAGTTTTTTTTTGTAACATTTAAAGAAAATACTCTACAACAAAAATAAATCCTCCTCGATATGTTATAGGATTTAAAGAAATTTCATATGAAAATGCCTCAATTGTTTCTGATTCAATTTCAGGATGTAGTTAATGATTAGATATCTAAAAATTTTCAATTAAGTATCTGGATATTGTGTAAAATAGAAGTAATTTCTGGAAGATACTCTCCTTCTTTTTTAACTTTGATCTCATATAATATAAATAAATGATTTTATTCCAGAACAAAATGTACAATTATGCTAGATAAAAGCAAGGTGACCATATTGGTAAAGTATAAAGACAATGTGTGCTTTCGTTTTATTCTTTAGAGCAGTGTTTCTGAAGTTTCTGACATATGTGTACACATTAACGATGAGTACCCCTCTTAAAAAATAATGCATTTTCATAACAATCAAAATATATATATTTCTTTTTTTGTGACGTACACAAAATAATAATAAAAGAGGAATAAAATTATTTATAGTACAATCTAAATATTTATTATATAATAAATAACATTTCTTTGTATTAATGGGTATAATAAAATTGTTTGTGCTGAGATGCCAGATCGTCAAAATCCGGTCCCCTGGTTGTTAACTTCAACCTGAGATGAGGATCCACGTTAAATATGTTCCTTTTTTTCTACTTAATGCAGGGATTCTCACACTGTGGGGCGTGTCTCCCTACGAGGGGAGGGTGAGCATATGAAAAGTCGGAATTAAAAAAAATAACTTACTGAAACGAAACGAAACAAAATACATTCTGACGTAATAAGAAGAAAATACTCTTTACGTGTTTATTGCGATTTGTTACAATTTAAAAATTAGAAAGAAAAACTAACGTAATTCTTATCCTATTGCTAAAAAGTAACTACATTAAAATATGTGTCACTTAAAAGTAACATATACAAAATTGAATACCTTATAATTTGTGTGGTTTATAATTAAGGCTGTATAAGTGGCGTAACGGAAATTATTAAGGCCCTACTGCTAAGTCAGGTTTTGTGCACCAAGCTGTACTTAACGTCAGTCAGGATTTGGGTCCCTAGAATCCTTGCCTTTCTGGGACGTATCCACTGGGACGTATTGTAATTTTTGCGTTTAAGTACATTATTATTGTATTTAATCAGTGGCGTAACTTACTCCCCCGCATTTTTAGATCCCAAATCCTAACTGACGCTAAGTGTATTATACCTTTCGTAAGATCCAGCTTGGAGCCCAAAACCTGACTTTGCAGGGAACCCTTATTATCTCCGTTACGTCAATGCCTTTAATACAATTTTATTGTATGGGATGGGCGCGTTGAGAAAATTATGATTGAAAATTGGGTCACCAGTATTGAAAGCTAGAAAAGCACTGACTTAATGTGTACAGATGCTGAAAAAGCAACTTCACATAAATATGAAGTTGAAAAAGCAAGATATATTTTTCAAAACTTTTTCTGTTCAAACCATAATGCTGCATTAGTAACCAGAATGATGTTAAAGTACACTACTTATGTTTTCTATTTCCCTAATCCGTCTGAAAGCGAAGTGTGGTATATTCCCGCTGTCTCACACCGGTCCATCTAACGCCTCAATAGGCTGGGTTAACTTGATTCATGAGAACGTACAATTAGGCAGAGCTAAGCATGGTGCAGTGCTTATCCCCACCAACCTCTAGCGCAATGCGGGCTCTCACAAAACGCTCACCGAGCATCTGGGGGTATACAAACCACACTTTAGGAAACAATGCCTAGGATAATACAGCTTTCGGGAAAATTAGTAAAAATGGAATGTTGAGTTTTATTCTCGAATGCATTTTTCGTGTTTCAAAATGTTGACTCTATACTCTCAGCTTGTGAAAAGTATATTATACCTCGGATTCAAGATATGTGTATCCGAAATATTTGCCACGATCGTGCGTAATGGGAAATAACCCTTTATTGATTCTTTTGCTCTAAATGCATATAGTGTCGTGATAAATAATCTCATTGTTTAATCGGAGACAATTTATTCTGTTATGGCACCGTTCCTCAAACTGTGGGGTGCGCCTCTTTAAGGGAGCGTGATAATTCTACGAGGGGGACGCAAATATATTAAAATGTTAAAAAAAACAAAAAAAAAAACATTTTAAAAAAATATTAATTTACTGAGCGAAAACAAACAATATATTCTGTCATAATAAAAAAAAATAAAATGCGCATTTACACTACTATAATATAATTGTAAATGTATCGATATTGCATATTGCATTTGATAGTTAATTAAAAAAAATACTAAGTTAAGAACAAGTTTAATAATTACCTGCCACCCCCCCATGGGTTTGTCATACATAAAAATAAAAAAAAAAATAATACTTATCTCGATAATTTGTCTGGTTTGTAATTACTCGTGAAACAGTAATTAAAAGTTACACAATTTGCTCCCCAATACCACCCATTTCCACGCAGGCACACGTTTGTGTTGTATTGGGTGGGGGTGGAGGAAAAATAGCAGATTCTCGGAAAAAAGTAAAACATTTCCAAACACTGTCAATATTATTTTATTGCATCCTAAAGTCTTCGGAATAGTTTTATGGATAGCAGGGGATCAAAGACATCTTATTTTGCAAAGACGTAAATATACGTCCGCGGCAATTGATGCTTTGGCTGAGCGAGACGTTTACATACGCCAATGGTGCTTAAGAAGTTAAAGTCGTATCGTAGTTTTAGCGTCACAGTATATTATTATTGAATTCAGTACATTAATCTTGTATGGAAGGGGGCAAAATTATTATCAAATATAGGGTCGCAAATGTTGAAAGTTTGAGAAGCTCTTACTTATGGTTATTAGTGATAAGTATTGATGCTGACGTTGAGACATATTTTGAGTCGTCTATATAACAAGCTTAGTTACTCCTTTTTTTTTGTATGTGCTGTGATAACTTTTTCTTACCCTCACTATTCGAGTATTTATTCCAAAACTTTTTTTTTTTTTATAATTTATGCGAAATTTACAAATTTTTAATTGATTCTGAAAAGGAATTCTTTTTATGTCATGTTGTTTTATTTTGTACTTCATTAAAGGGATCAAATGTCGAATTTTACCCATGATAGATTTGTGCAATTATTGCTCTGAATAAGTTATATAACTGCAAATATATATAAGTCTATGATACTTTATTAGACAATAAGACAAGGACAGTGGTTCTCAAACTTTCACTACTGGCGACCCAATTTTCAATTACAATTTTTGTCGCGCCCCCCTAAAAATAATAATGTATTGAATGCAATAATAATGCACTTTGGCGCTAAAGCTACAATACGATCATAATTATAAACCATACAAATTAACAAGATAAGTATTAAATTTTGTATATATTACTTTTAAGTAATTTTTTTTTTACTTTTTAGTTCGATTCACTATAAAAGCGCGTTTTTTGTTTGTTTTAAAACTATAATTTGTTTTATACTTATTTTTACTATACACGATAATAATCACAATTCCAGTGAATAATTTAATTAAGAGAAAATATACTTACCTACTTTCAAGAACTTTTCAATTTTTCTTTGAAAATTTGAGACAAAATCCAATAAAACTAAGGAAAATGTTGCAAATGTGCGTGTCCTTAATAAAGGACGTAAATTACAGACACTTTTCGCTAACACAGGAACGTTATTTTCCACAGCAAAACTATCATATTTTGTTCACTTTTTTGTGTAGTTTGATGATCTACAAATAGCATTTTAAACTTTTTCTTCTTTGTGTCTTTTTGACAAAGTGAAGTGCTACATTATGGCTTCATAGTTTTCGTCATAGAGATCTTTAAGCAGCAAATCAACTCAAACGTTTCATGTCTAACGCTTTTCTGATATTTACTTTCGCTATATATATATCTTGATTAATATGCATTATTTCAGTAGGTTCTTCAATAGCTTGATCAGTTTCAACTTTTTTCTATAGGAATCACAGATGCCCATTTTTTTTAATATCCTGCTCATTTATATTTATAAACCATAATAAGTCACACAAAACTGCAATCAAAACCACAAAATTGTTCTTGGGGGGAAGTGTAGCATGTGTTCTAAGCAATAATTTTGTAAAACGTTTTTCATTATGCATTATATGTTTCAAATTACTCAAAAATAAATCTTGGCCAAATAATTCTTCAAAGTGATATGCTTATCCATATATCATAAAACTCTTTCACATGGGAAAAGGCGAAACAGAAATATATTATTTACAACTTCCCTAAAAAAACGACGGAGATAACCATACCTGTAAGTTCGAAGGTCAGCTAAAGTAATATTTTAGGTTAAAAGAGACGTAATAACAAACCTCTCATCGTTGGATTACAGCAAAGAAAACAAAATATTTTTTTTTTAATTTGGTTATAGGATTAAAGATGGCTAATGAGCGTTTGAAGTGGAATCTTTTATTTTTGATGATCCCCGGATGATAAAAATAAATTATATCAGTGTAAATGTGTATTTTTTATTATGTCAGAAAGCATTTTGTTTTACTTCATTCCTAAAAATTATTATTTAATCCTTTTATTTTCAATATGCTCGCGCCCCCCTCGCAGGGTTACCGCGCCCCCCAGGGGGGCGCGCCCCACAGTTTGAGAAACATTGGACAAGGATCAAAACTTATATAACAATAGATTTCTTATATAGACATATAATTTTCGGAACAATTAGTAATGTTTGTTCATATGATATTCTTGTTAGTTTGGCACATCTGTGTGCATTAATAAATGAAACTACCTTTTAATTGACCCCACTGTGCTCACCCAAAAACTAATCAGTTTTTCAGAATTCACGGCAAACCTGCATACTATTTATAAAATTAAAATAAATTACTTTCAATCACAAAGCTTTTCAATTTGAAACCATCTTTCACTATAATAAGATATTAGTTTCACTTAAATAGAGAAACCAAAAAAGTATTTTGCTAAATCAGTAACATCAAAGTGAGTACAAAGGAAATTTAATCTGGTTAAAATTGACTGATATCACGAATAAAGTTTAAACTGGAATGATCCTTATAAATCCTACACAGAGTAGAAAGGAAGTAAAAATCTTCCTTCCTACATATAATGCATTTACAGCAATCACAGTAAAATACCTATTTAATCCTATATACCTTAAGAACAGAAGACTAGCTTAAGGCCTTATTCCCCGCTCGATCGATTCCGAAATTAAATTGTTTGGTTTAGATAAATCAATTTTGTTACTCTACTTCCTCGAAATAGTTACTGTCTCAGGAAGCCGGGAGCCATTGGTCGCTTGATAATTTCTAAATTTCTTAGAAGGTAAAAAAAAACTCGTAGAGTTTCTATTGGATACCAATTCTTCAGGGAAAAGTGACTAATCGACATAAAAACTAAATTCTTAGTATTTATCACTCCTCTCTTAAAAAGTGACCGTCTGCTGACGAGAATTGAATACTTTTTTTTGCGTTTCAATATTAAATGTGAAATGTATAAGTAATAGTTTAATATTTGGTAAAGCAATTATATTTACATGGTTTTAATAACATTTTATGTACAATGTTCTAATGGGCTACAGTGAACATACTTTTTTAAAGCGGTGTTTCTCAAACTGTGGGATGCTCCCCAAAGGGAGCGTAATAATCGTACGAGGGGGGGAAAAGAGCATACTGGAAAGTCGAAAATGAAGGATTATTTAAAGAAATTATTAATTTACTGAAAGCAAACAAACAAATACTTTGATGCACTTAAAACATATACATTCGCTCTGATATAAGACACTTATAAATAGTTTTATGGATAACATTGCACAGAAAAGATCGTACTTCCGAAAACGTATATATACGTCTGGGGCAATTAACGCACTGGCTGAGCGAGTCTTTTTTTTTCTCCAATGGCACTTAAGAGGTTATGGTTGAATATTGGACCGAAAATATTGAGAGTTTAAGAAGCACTGTTATAAAGAGAATAAAATATTGAAAAAAATAATAAAATGAAAGAGAGAGAGAGAGTAATAATTCTAAGGAACAATTCCACATCTTTCTCAGAATTCAAATTCAGCAAAGTGTAAGTAAAATATTATAAACTTAGATGAATGACAAACAAGAAAATTTTGAATTGGAAATTATTTTATGGTTTGAAATGCATTGAACACACAAAAAAATATCGGCTGAAACAACGAGATGGAATTTAGAAAAGTTGTTTATCACTGTCTTCAAAACTAACATTAATTATCTAAAAGAAAAAAAATGCAAAATATTTTCGTATATTTAATCTACAAGCTTTTTTAAATATTAAATCTAATGAGAATTTTTAAATAAGCTCTGACGCAAGAAATAAACATTGACGTCATCAAAATTTAAATGAGCGTTTTATGTGCTACAGGCTATAAATTGTGTAAACAAATGTTGTACTTTTTATGTAAACATAGCGCAAAACTCTTAATTGAATTAATTCCTAACATTAACTGTGTCATGACTACTTACTCACTTGTAAGTAGATGCATGCGTAGACATCTGATAAAAAAAATTTGCGCATAATATTATGGATTTTGCTCTCCAGAATATAAGACTTTGACAACCAAGTATTTGGCATTTGTTCTTCATTCATTTTACTTTTAAAATTACATGTATTTATCATGACTGGCCATTTAAGTCGAAGGAGAATTATTAAATCTCAAGATGCTCTGAGTGTAGTAGGCAGAATATATATATATATATATATAAAAGAAATATGTATTATTTATTAAAAACAAGAAATAATAGATAAAGATATATATATATATATATATATATATATATAGTGGTCAGGATATGCGCATTTCACAAATATCATCCTGTTGCTAAATTATTTTAAAAAAAACTTCTCTGCGGCAACTTTTAGTCAACTTACAAACTTATAAATAAAAAATTTTAGTACATCATCTAAAAATTTTAACTCACATATACTAATTTATATATAAAATAAAGTAGTAAATACTGACCACATGACCGGAACATCTGCTCATGCACCTGAGCACACAAGGTCGCGTATACTGACTTGTGCACAGTAGGCATAGGTCCTCATGGACTGTTGCGCTACTGAGTTAAGTTTATAAGGTAGTAAATATTTTTTTACATTAGCGTATATATATATTTAAATTCCCTTTAATTTCATTCATGCAACTTTTTTAATTTGTAATGTTCATGACCCTTCAGAACTCGCGCGTAAGTAGTTGACTATTTTCCCTCTAACATGATTTAGTCGTGACTTTATCTCTAAAAAAATATTGGCTTTTTAAAAGTAAGCTTACATAAGAATCATCGTACGATATATATTTCCACGAAACACAAGATCCGTCCACGAAAGTCATGTGGATTTTGGAACTTCATGTTGATGCTTTATATAAATGTTCTAATTTTCATGGAAGTTTTGCCTTTATCACTCGTGTTGTAGTCTCTGCATTTGGTTTTATCCTCCGTCTTTTGTCTTGTGTTAGTTGTATGTATGTTTACCGTTGGAAATGCTCTACATCATATGCAAGTGTATTCAAAAGTATCAAGCCTACTCAAGTATACCAGGACATAATAAACATAACATTTAGTAATCAAACTACTTTAAAAATTAATGCAAACATTTTTTTCTGATGATTCATAAAAAACATTTTACGCCTAGTTCAATTTCTCCTCTTGCAATAAATGAGAGGTTTAATTAATGAGGTTAAATAACTATAGTAAAAGAAACAGGCACCCGATAAAATGTCTTTCAATTTGTCAAAATACATAATAGTATTGTTCAACAATCCTATATTTAAATCATGAGTCCAGATTTTCTATATTCCGACAAGAGATTGTTGATCAATGCAATATATCTCAATAATTTTCTAAACTTCTCAATACACAATCAACTACTCCTAAACAGCCAACATTCCACAATTCACTGCCAACAGTAGTTCAGACACTACAATCAGGTTTAGATAAAAAAGCATCATAGGTAGTGCACATGTCTTGCCCCATACTTACTGTACAATTGTCTGAATGAAGTCTTAAAACCTGGTGGTATTTCTGTTGTCATGGACTTTGATCAGTAGCAATTAACACAAAAAACCTATTATTTACTCCAAGTTTAAATTCTTAAAAACTCTTTAACCTGTATTTTTAAGGAAGCATTAAAAAAACGGGGAACACAATTCGTTTTTACAAAATTAGTTGGAACTAATTTTAATTTTATGAGTATTTTTTGGCTTATTTCATCAATATCTCAGTTTTTCATTTCTTTACGTTATATATATAAAGAGGAAGATAATTATTTTTGTCCCCAAGGAAGTCGGTAAGATAAAGTCAAAAATGGTTCTTAAGTTCCGAAAAGCTTACGTTAAATTAATTTCTTAATGATGTAAATCTAATGGTTTAAGCATCAATCTCGCATCAGACTACATAATTGCAGTATTAATGATGGACTTTATAATAAGTAATTACTGCTAGATGCTGGGAATATTACTTAAGCTAAAACTGTTTACTTCAAACTTCTGTATCATCCACGCATTGCTTCATTAGCTTTAATAAAAATATAATAATTTTTCAGAAAACAGAAATTAGTAAAATTTAGTTTTAATTGTCATTTTTCATACTTAAGGCTGGCTATTTGCTTACAGTTTTCTCCAAATACTGTCTTAAAAAAACTCATGTTTCATTATACTTAAATATATTTTCTTATCTTTTTTTTTAAATTCTTGCCGTTAGTTCACTCTGTCTTATATATATATATCTTGTTCAAATTTTCAATCGTTAATAAATTTTTTAATTATCCACTGAAGTTCAAAAAACAAATATAAACGTGTATGTGATGACACTTGATGTTAATACAGTTTTTTTCAAATGTTAATTCATTAATTAAATTTTATATATATATTTTTTATTTTAAATTTAATCTGCGTTATATATTTCTCTCTTACGTAGTATTTATGTCCTGCAACAGATGGCGATGGTACTTTTTCTAATGATTTTTTTTTGTTTCAAATACATTTTTTTTAAACTTCTAGATAATGACGTTTGATGTTAATACACTTGTTTTCAGTTATTAATTCATTAAATAGATTTAATAAATGAAAAAAAAAACTTTGAAAAATTATTTTGACGAACACTACCTGACAATTGCTAATGAACAGTTACGTTTTTCGGAATAAGTAAGAATAGACAATGATTGAAAAAGTGAAACTAAGCACGTATTTGGTAGGGACAATGTACATTTATTATAGTGCAAAATGGAAGAGATATCGCCGTATCGAAGAATTAAAAACTTAAAAATTTAAAAGAAAAAGATGCTCCTTGGGTGATTTCCAAACAGCCACAAAAATTAATATTCAGGTCAGAATGATGCAGATATGAGTACCTTAAAAATATGTGTGTTGACCAATGACTCTAATGCACATTTTGCATCTGCTCTCCATGATCTTTACTAAACTATCGGTACTATTAACAAACTATTACTACATGGACTAAACTATTGCCCCACTTATGTCTTATTGCGGTTTTGAGCTCTTGCACTGTACGGTGAGGGAGGAATTTTTGTCCAACACGTTTTCTAAGAACATCCTAGGCATGTTCAGTAGGATTTAGATCGAGGTGAGTAATTAAGCCATTACATATAGTCAATATTTTCACTTTGCAGTGTGTCCGATACCAAACTCTTCTGTATGGCCACGCATTTTCACCCATAAACTGAAAAACTGGACCTACATCCCTGTACACTCTATAACAAAAAACCCGACGCACTAAGAAGGAGTTGTCCGATAGTAATGAAATTTCGTAAGCGAAGGCATTTTTATCGAACATGTAAATGATTAACATTTGGTGTCCAACGAATAAGTAGCGGGAGCTACAACGCATCGGAACTAAGCCCTCAGCAGGTATCTATAAGAAGCGATTTTCAATATGAATGTCAAAATTTCTGTTGCATTGCGATTTAGGACACCTTCCAACGACTAAAAAAATGATTGGTGCAGGGTTCTAGCTCGTTGCGGGCAGTTGTCCGAGTTTGAAAAAGGTCGTATCATTGGAATGAAATAGGCAGGTTTTAGGAAAATCAGAGAATCACTCGTCATATGTGTTCAAGCGATGTGGACATTAGAAGATGCTGAAGAGAATGGGTGGACAGTAGCAGATTTCAGCATTATGATGGTAGTGGCTGACCTAAGGCCACAACAGATCGAAAAGACAGATTGATTGTCAGATCAACTGTCTCAGTGCCTGATTCATCGCTAACAACTATCAGACGTGCGACCACACCTGAGTGTCCCTCATGACCATTCACATACTTCTAATAGAGCGAAATTTTAGCTTGTACCGACTGCACCGCCCCCTGCTACTTACACCTGCACACTGCCGAGTCAGGTTACGGTGGTGCTTGACTCTATCAGGCTTAAATTATGCTGACTGAGGACGTATAGTGTTTATTTACGAATCTCGCTTACAACTGTGTTCTGACGATCATCGAAGACGTATCAGAAGACGTTCAAGACAGCATTACGATCCTGCTTTCACTAATGCACGCCGCAAAGTCCATCAACCAGGAGATATGTTCTAGGGTATGAATTCTTTTGACAGTCGGATCCTTTTGGTCATCATTAGAGGCACACTTCCAACCGAACGGTTCATCGACGACAGTCTGAGAGCTGTTTTGCTGCCATTCTTTTCGCAGCAACTTGGCCTTTTGTTTTTAGAAGATAAAGCCAAAATGCATGCAGCACGTGTTGCTATGAACTGTTTTACAGCTTGTGCAAACACTTCCTTCGCCAGCCAGATCGCCAGATCTCTCTTCAATAGAGCATATCTGGGATATTATGGGAAGGTGTCTGCATTTACCAGGGAATGTTGATGACCTTGCCCAATGATTGGAGCAAATTTTGCAAGAAATACCGCAGGAGACCATCAGGGTGTCTTATTACTCTATGTCACGTCGTGTGTTAGCTTGTATCCAGGCTAGAGATAGGACAACACCTTATTGATCTCGTTACTTTATATCTATGTAACTCCGAGGTAAATTATTCAATTTTTCTGAAATTTTAATAAGTTTCTGTTCCGTACACATAATCTTTTTACCAACCAAATTTTATCTTAATCGGACAACTCGTTCTTGGTGCGTCGGTTTTTTACTGTCGTTTTTGTTATATAGTGTATAAATATGAACATTTTACAGAATAATCTCTCTGCAATACCGTTGCGATGTAACGTTTCTTCGCTCAGAGATGTTAAGTGATGTTTTTCTTTCGTGCATGATGCCCGCTCACATCATCACGCCTTGACCATAACGATCAGGTTCACAAACAAACTTTGGGCATAACGTTTTCTACGCTCTCTTTACAGTAATTGGTGGCTAGAATCACTTGTCAGAATGAAACTATATTGGTCAAAGAACATTCTTCAAGATCAATTTGGATGATCCCAACTAACACCAGGGTAATGTCTCTCGAAGATGGCGTGGTTGAAGTGGTATGCAACAAACGGGCTTCCGGGCATGCAAACCAACTCTGGAATTTAAAAACCGTGAGACGTGTCTTGCTTAAGTATGCGTATCTGTTGCAGTTGTCCAGTTTGCTGCTATCCAGCCAAGAGTGAAATTTCTGTTTCTTTTTTGCAATGAGGGATACATAACTATACTTTAAATGTGTGGTGTTTCTACCTTGAATATCGGGATATTTTTCCAATGTATTTCCACTTTCAGCGACCTTTTTTCATCGCTCGAGATGATACTCTTTGATACACCCATTGCAGCAGTTACAGTGTTGACATTCTTTCCAGTCGTCCAACTGCTCATCCTTGTTCGTAATCACTCAAATGATTCCTTGCTAATATTTTGGTCATAAATATTGCAAGAACCAAATCGAATTACAGAGAATAAACTTTTATAATATCTAGCACTATTTTCGTTGAACATTAAAGTAGTCGGTACCTCCTATACCGACAATGTTAAATTGAGCCATTTTAGGAACCTGTTTCTCAGAAATAGTTACATACAAACACTTCAAATTTTGTCTGTAAAGTAATTAGGCTTTTTTATTTAAATAACGGTAAAATATTTCAAATATATTGTTTACGTTCTTCAAAAAAATTAATCGTAGATGTATCGCTTTGAAATTTGTGAAAATTGTCATTTCTTTTACGATAAATGCTTCGGAGCAAAATGTTTTGGAAAATCTCCAAGAAAGTATCTCCATTATACATATTTACATATTATTTACGTGCAGTAAAAATTACAAATAGTTTCATTCAGTATTTTCTGTGAAAAAGGTACACGGACTTTGAAAACAATCATTTTGAGAAAATTGCATTTTAAGTGTAAAAAGGCATTTAATCACAAAAATAATGAATTAGAACATGCATTTGCCCTATTTTATTAAACATTAGTATCGTCTTAATTTTGTAAGCATAAAATAGGAAACAAAAAAGTCTTAAAATGTTCAGAAAGTACATGTATAGTAATTTTCAGTTTTTGTTCAACGAGATTTTTTTTTAGCATTTTGCATCAATTTTCACAAATTATGTAACAATCTGTGAAGAATTTTTAACTTCGATGAATTATAAATATCAAATTTGATTTTATAACATCATATATATAATGTAAACATGTATCAATATGTAAAAGTCATGATTTGGAGAGATGTGATTTTACGACTTTAGAAAAATTTAATTATGGATTTGTATGTTCCCATGCAAACACAATTTCTAAAATTTTCAAAATTCAAAATTTTCTCTAAACTTTACAAAAGATTTCTAAAAAGACAAAAATAAACTGTTTATGTTTTTCAATACGAAATTGGTGTATTTTTATGCATGTAACAAGCTGCTCGCAACGACAAAAAGCCTTACACACCTGAGTTGTTGTTAGTTACCTATTATTGAA
The DNA here is from genome assembly GCA_019973935.1 of Trichonephila clavipes. Classification (NCBI taxonomy): domain Eukaryota; kingdom Metazoa; phylum Arthropoda; class Arachnida; order Araneae; family Nephilidae; genus Trichonephila; species Trichonephila clavipes. Next base: position 560,689 of record BMAU01006116.1, on the reverse strand, counting down.
AATCTTTTGAATATTAAAGCTTAAAAACTTGTCTGAACAATAAATAAACATTAATATTTTCAATTAAGTGAAGTATTTAAAATATATTGTTTAGTTTTCTCAAAAAAATGTAACATAAAAATTTCACTATTGATTTTTAAAAAATTGACTTTTTTGCCACGATATATAGACTCCAGTCAAATATTTTGGGAAAATCCACAAAACACTCACATGAATATATATAATTGGATATAAGTATGAGGGGGAAAATTTTATGTACATTGATATCTTATATTCTGAGAAAACACAAATACATATTATAAACATCATTTTTGAAAAAAAATGAATTTTCACTATTAAGTGCCACTTAATTACAAAAATAATGAATTGCAACATGTATTTGTCCCATTTTATAGAATATTAACATCTTTGCAATTTATTTTTCATAAAATAGTAATTAAAAAAAGTCTTAAATTGCCCAGAATAGCATTTTTTAGTTTTTTAACGAGATAAACATCAAACAACGAGTATTACATCAATTTTCTCAATTCTGTATCACTTTTTGAAGAATTAGTAGCTTTCATGCTTTACAGATATCAAATTTGAACATAAAGCAACATAAATATAATGGGAAAATGTAACAATATGGTTTTTGTATGAATTTGAGATTATATTTAAAAATACCTGATTATACGACATTTTTGAAAATTTTCGCTGGGATTTTGCAAAGTTATCATTAGGTTTTGTTGTTGCAGACAGTTTCTTAGTTTTAAACTTCAAAAAGTACTAAAAACTAGGCAAATGATTTCTAAACACATGAAATTTATGTATTTTTATGTATGTAACGAGCTTCTCGCAAAGACAACAGATATCACATTTGATGTCTCATCTCATACCTTTTTCTCAGAAACTATTAAACATAAATACTCAAATTTTTATTGTATATCGATTAGACATTTATATTTATACTGAAGTGAATTTTTTATATATATTAATTAGTTTTTTTTCTAAGACAAACTGTTAGTTCACCGAGTGTTAATATTATGAATTTATTTGAAAATTGTTATTTTTTGTTATATCTGCTTTCTATTTGGATGTTTTAAGAATATTTCAAAAATGTCATTTCAGTATACACAATTGCATTTAAAACACTGAGTATATGCATACAGGCATTTACACATTTTTTAAAAATATAAATTTTAGAGAATATAATTTTTTATAAAAAAACATCTTACCTTATCAAAAAAAAAAAAAAAAAATTGTATCCTACAATTTTGTTATGCAAGGTAATGAAGGATAAGAATATTGGTTTCCCTTCAATTTCTATTGATTTAATGAATGGTTTGAAATGTCTTTTACTGTTGTTTAGATGAAAAGCAGGTGATTTACATATGCAATATTTTAATAACTATTGCCTGTTCAGTATTTATATTGTTTGCACTAAAGGCATTCTCATTTCTGTCTTAATCTCATTTTTAAGCTATTCAAATAATTTGATTATCATTTTTTCAAAAAGCACGTTTCCAACGTAATTATCACAAACAAGTTATTAAGTATTTTGAAGTATAAAAATTTCGAAAGGACAAATTTCACTATTTGTTTCTACTTACACTACCAAAAAATTTTGTACATGAACTAAATTTCAAATGAAAAGTAAATATTTTCGTCATTTTTTACAAACTTGGCTCCAAAAGGACGTAAACAAACTAACAGTTAAAATTTCAGCTAAGTTTCCTTTAATCTACAGTTAAATGTGTATGGTTAAATGAAATTTTGTGGAGGCTTTTCAAGTTCTCAGATTTAAAAAGTCAATATTTAGTCTTAATCTGTCAAAGTGGGCGTGATTGAGGTTGCTGATTATTTTTTAAAAGTAATTTTAAAATACTTCTAATTCATATGATGGCTTGTGTGTTACATCATTGGAAAGGTAATAATTTGGAGATTTAAAAATATTAAAAACTCAAAATCGATTTTCAAAAAGTTTTTACCCTACTGACTGATCTTAAACAACATGAATTTTCGTACGAATCATGAACGTGTATGCACTCTGACTTTTATACAGATAGCGAGTCATGGTCTGTCACGCCCGCTGAATTTGAATTTACCTTTTTTGATCAGCAGACTTAGACACAATTTTGCATGAATCACTTGTTCCTTAGCAAATGTCAAGCAGTGTAGGTAGGAATGGACTTAATTTTTTTTTGTATTACTTGTTTTGTTTTAACATATAATCATAAATTAAAATTATTAAACTAGTTTAAGATCATTTACATTTTATATAAAGAATTCTTAAAGATAATCAGAACTAATTTTTCTATTTAATAATGTCCTTGTTTATGTGTTAGTTCCAATTGATTTTCTCAGATGTGGTATAAATGATTTTTTTTCGTTAAAAACTTTTTATATTAATGAAATTAATTATTTGAACCTGAAAGTTTATCCGTAGTTATACCCTTATTATATATTTCCTTTAACTGAATTTCCGTATTATAGAACTGATCCCATGTACTGTGTCCTATTACAATAAATTGGAATTTTGGTGAATTAATCATCATTTAATGATGTTTGACTATCATATGCAATGTATAATTTGTTGTAAAAGAAACATTAAAAAAGTCTCAGGATCTATTTTACTCCATCTCAAATACTTGATTTAGAAAAGTAGTTTTCGGTTTAACCAAACCATATCTTTGGTTGTGCTGAGTACTTTTCAGCCCCCTACCTTCATATGCTGCATTTACTTTTGATAACATTCCTCGCACGTGCTTTTCATTTCCAGAACCCGAGCGGCAGTCGCTGTCGGTATAAACATTTTCATATGCTCGAGTATAACCTTCCACTTTCCTAAAATTGAATGTTACAGACTTCGGAGATTCGGAAGGCTTCTGCCAAATATATCTTCACATCTGCCATCTCGACCCGATGGAAAATATTTTGAATTTTGCTTACCATTGCGTATGTGTCAAAAATTTTATAATAAAGTATATTTCGCGGAATGTTCATATACGGTGTATTTTTTATAGAGAGTCGAAAAAGATATTTGAGCTTTGTTATTGAGTGCTCCAAGTTCATATAAAGCGTTATTCTATAGAGAAGATAAACGTTTTAAAATAGTTATAAGAGTTTTATGAATTGTGTTTTTTCAGTAATATTTTACTTTATATTTATTTATTAAACGTTACTTTTCTACATTATCTCTTAATATTATTATTAAATGTATTTAAATGATTTGACGATGAGAAATCGGTAATGATGGAATAAAAATTGATTTTGTAAAGGTTAATTTTATAAATAATTTGACCCCCTTCCAAATTTTTCTTGTATGGTATGTTTTTTTTTATTTAATTTATTTGCAAAACTCCTCATACTCCACATTGCATAACATAAGGCTTACAGATACAAGTGGTAAAGCAATTATATAACTTATAACAAAATTAAAAATGCATTAAGAAAAAATATTAAATAAAAAGGAAGGGAGAGAATACACTAATATAAATAAGGGGATATACCAATAAAAAAAACTTTAAAAATATGTACAGTGTAAACAAATTTTCTTAAGACATTAAAGCTTTCAGTACAATTGACCAACAAAGACAAAACAGGTGGCCAGGAAATACCCAAACATTTCAACTCATTTTTTAAATTTTCTCTTTTAGAAAAATATAAGTTGCATTACAACAATACATGTTCTGCACACACACACACACAGGCAACCTACCACAAGAACAAATATTACGACCAATAAAATTAAACCTAGACCAATAGCTCTTAAAATGTCCATGTCCTTGTATAGTATTTGAGAATGATTTTTTTATAAGCAGTATTGTTTATAACATCTTACACTAATAGGAATGAGGTAATTCTTAATTTTTGTGTAATCATGTTCAAAAGATTTAGAGAGGCTCATGTTAAAAGTTATTTTGATCTTTTAATAAGTGTTTATATATGGTAGTCTAATGGTTATGACATCTGGAGCTCGTGGGTGGTGTGTAATGAGTTCGAGCCAGGCGGCACTGGTTGGCCGCTATGTAGATGGACTGATGTCCCCTGAATCTGTCGTAGATCAAACGTCCTCTCGTTGAAGTGATGTAGAAGCTCGGAGAGAGGGTGCCAGCTCATGCATCAACCTAGTCATTTGACCGGGATTCATAAATACGAGGTTAATAATGTTAACGATGTACTATGTTAATATACTTGTACTCTAACTTTTAATAATTGATTCACTACTAAATGTTCCATTTATATTATTTAAAAGAGCAATATATTATTGAATATATCAATATGTAAAATATCTAAATAAAGTTTTATTATATAACCTATATTATTTTGTATATTTGTTTTACTGGGATTATCAAGAAGCATATGTTTTATTTACGTATCATGAAATCATCGCTGAAGTATGAGAGTTCACCAAAATATGATGGATTTTATTAAAATATGAATTTTATTGTAACTATCTAATCAATACCTAAATTTGACCTAAGCAATCGGAGCACGTCAACTTAAATAGTAATCTAAATATCTAGAATCTAAATATACTGTTACGAATTCTGTGTAAAGTAGTATAAAAAATTTGTATTTGGATGTGATGTATTTTTATAGCTCTATGTTACATTTTTATGATAAAATTGTAATATTCGCAAACAACGCCGTCCCTTACGTTATAATGGTAATTCAATGGGAACTTGGTGAAATCTTGGCGATAGAGTCAAGCCGACATTACTTTTGGCGATTAATTTAGGGAACATTTTCGTGACTTTGTGACATTTAAGGGGAGTTCGGGACCCTATGGATTTTTCTCGAAAATAGTGGAGAATTAAACTAATTCCACGATGTGTGATGCAAGCGGATCTTTCTCGAAGAATCCTCGAAGGCTATAAATAAGGAGAGGGTCAACGGGTCTGAATTAGTATTTGTTTTGACTAGAGATTAGTAGTCTTGCTTTGACTAGCGTTTTGCTCGACTGTTAAGTAGGAAGAGTGATACTTATAGGTAATATTTTGCATACGTCTACTTAAGCCAGTGTTAGTTGCGCCTGAGCGCTGTAGAAGGTCTGAAGACCATCTACTAGTTATTTTGCGAATTTTGCTGCTGAATTCTGTATTTCAAGGATTGTTTTCTCGACAAAAAATTCCCATCGCTCTTAAAGAACTTTCTTGTTCTTTGTGACTTTTCTGGATAAAATCCTCGAACTCCAATCACCGGAACAATGCTTATCACAACGGACAACAATACTGCTAGTTTGAGGATTTTCAATACGAACTTCTCTAACATCTTACAAGGGGAGGGCAAGACTAAGGAAATTTATTTGGGGACGAGACTTTGTATAACAGTGGTACTGCTATAGGGTGTTCAACCCTCAATGTAATTCCGCCGACTGGCCAGTCAATCCGGAGAAAACAGACTTCGAAATTCATGCTTAGCTTTTATACAACTAAGATTTAATTTCCTGCAGGTGCTCAGCAGCGTGGTTGGTAAATAACTGTTTAAAACGCGCTCGGCCTCGGTTCGAGTCATGCGAAGATTTTTTTTTATTTTTAAATTTGTTTAATTACACTCTTACAAATAAACTTATTAAAAAAAATTTATTAAATATTAAATTATATTTTAGATAAATATTTTGTATTTTAAAAAAGTAAAAAATTAAGAGTTTAAACATATTATTATATGAAAATAATAATATAAATATTTAATTTTATGAATATAGTTATTAATACATAATATTTATTAAAAGTATTTTATAATCGGTTCATGATCGTCTTTTCTTTGTTTTTTTCGTTTTAATTTTTAAATTCTTTATTTTGTTTTACAATTAAATAAATTTATTTAATGAAAACACATTATATATTTTTTATAATTATAAAATAGTTAAATTATTAACATGAAATATTATATATACATTAATTTTATTATCTTATTGTAGTATAATTTTTTAATAAATAATTATTGTAATATATTTTATGTACTATATTATAATATTTTATTTATAATATATTGTATTTCATATTATAAAACTAGCTGTAACAAATTTTTATATAAATATCATTTGATATTTATTATGATATATTTTCATAATAAATATAATTTATTAATAACCATATTGACATAATATAAGTATTTATATGTTTGCAGTACTTATTTTACTTTTTAAAATACAAGATAATTTGCTAAATAAATTTATTTAATTGTAAGAGTAATTATCTGGTGGTTTTATTTTCCTTCAATGCAACAGTCAGGAACAAACTATTCTAACTAATTTCTGGAGTGGCCACGTCCGAACTTTGAATCTTAGGGATGGAAACAAAGTTTTTCCAACTTGTGTGAGGGGTTCTGCCTGCCAGGCATATCCAGAACAAATTCTTGACTGTCTGGGGCTTTCAAAACAAGATCTTTATGGATACCATCTAATGGTATTGGACTTTTTGAGAGTGAATGAGGTCATGGACTTGGTCTAGCTTGGCTAGACATGAAGAAGTGCAACAACAACACAAATTTAACTTCCCACGATTCAAACCTAGGCCGAACACGTGGTAAGCAGTTACTTTACCACCCACGCTGCTGAGCACCTGCAAGAAATTAAAACTTAATTAAACAAAAGCTAAACACGAATTTCGAAGGCTGTTTTCTCCGGATTGATTGGTCATTCAGTGGAATTACATTGAGGGTTGAACACCCTAAAGGAGTACTACTCTATTGTATAAAGTCTCGTCTCCACATGAATTTCCTTAGTCGTGCCCTTCCCTTGTTAGTCCCCGTAGGGCAACAATCTCCATCCTTCTCGTTTGACTTTAAATAGTAACCTTCATTCATATAAATTACGTTTCATTTACAGAAAAAGTTTTATAATGATAAAAAATCATCATATAAGAATATTCCTTAAAGGCTTAATAAGAAGCGCAAATTGAACCAAATAAATATGTTCATATTTCTTTTCTTAAGAAAACAAGCATTAATTTTTAAAAATCAATATAATATAGGGCAGGGGTAGCCAACCCAAATAACCTCGCGGGTCACTTCGGAAGAAATTTAGAATCCCACGGGCTAAATATAAAAATATATATCTTTATATTAGTTTTGTATCCATTACAATATTTGTTGGAGTGAAAATTTTCAACAGACTGATTATTGTTTTCATTGGTTTTCATGTATACAAATATATATAATATAATAATAATAATGTAATGATCAAATAATGTTTAATTTATTTAATTAGTTAGACATCTGTTTCTCAACTCTCTCTCTCTCTCTTTCACTTAATTTTTTAAAGTCCATCTCAATGCATGTGTATTTGCGTATCGTAATTGATGTTGCAGATTTTCGTGCGTTAAGTTTGAGCACGATTTATGTTTGATAAATTTCAATTTGAAGAAAGATTCGCCGTAACAGAAGAAAAGTGATAAAATAGTAACAGTCATGGGAATTTATTTATTACAAAAAAAACCCCGCTGTAAACAGAAATATTGTACAAGATAGTCGAATTCTGTAAAGATGTAAAGAAATCTCGCGGGCCGCAAAATTATTCAGGGTGGGCCGCGAGTTGGACACCCACTAAGATCGAATATGTAGAAATAAATAGAAACATGAAATGATCTCAAACTGAACATCAAACTCATGAAATTCTAAAATTTCACTTTGAGAGGAGTTTTTGTGAACAAATGTTTCACACACATGTAAATTTATTGAACGTTTTTCAAGAATGAGGAATATGAAATAAATGCAAAGATTTAATAGATGAGTAGAAGCCCTTTCTCAGCTCGAAACGAAGAATGTTAAATAGGTGAACATTTTCTTCAACGACGATCATATATCATTCCAAAATACATTTATTCAACTTTTAAAACATTTTTCATATCTATGTTTCGATAATGATAATAATTTATTATACTTTTCTAACATTTGATGCTATATTTTCTACTTGAAGAATTTACTTATCTTTTTATGTTATCTGTGCAAGAGCTGTTTTTAATTACTTTAATTTAATTGTAACATTTATTTGATCGTAATTAATTCGAAATATTTGAAAAAAACTCGGGAATTGGCTGCTGAACAATACCAATATTTCTTGAGTATCGTATTTGTATCGCACAGGATAATATCAGACTTTAAGACTTGTTTTTTTTCATTCCTACTATTAGTTCTCAGTCTCCCTATATCTTGTTCAAATTTTCAATTGTTAGTAAAATACATTTTAAAACGCTCAATTGAGCTGAAACTTTATATACACGATTACTTCGGATGACAATACGGTTATTTTAATTATAATTAATCAAACTTAATTCATTAAAACTAATTAATCAAAGTATTACAGAAACAGCCAAGTTAGCGACTTGTGTCATAACATTAAAATGTTTTGTTCTCACATTTTGAATCACTCATTTGAGCTGAAATTTCCTATACACGATGGTTTTGGGTGACAATACGATATTTTAATTAATTAAAACTAATTTCCATTTAATATTGTGATTTGTTTTATATGTATATACATATTTATATTAATTGTAGTTATTTGATAAAAAGTAAATAAAATAATTTTTTTCTTTTTTGATTTAAGTAGGAACTGACTTTATTTATTTTTAATACTATTTGTGTGTTTATTCACTAATCCATTAATTATAAATATCTTGTGTTTAAAAATTTTATTTTTAAACAGTGTGCTTGTGTGTGTGTGTGTGTGGTTAAAATAATTATATATAACAATAAAAATAAAAAAAATAAAAACAATTAAACTTTATAAATAGTAAGACATTCTTTTTTCTAATTAATCTGAATATTTTTATCCTTTTTTTAACCTTACAATGTCTATTATATTTCATTAAAAACAGTGGTTAAGAAATATGAAGTCAATGCTGCGTCATTCAAGGCAAGCGAGGTTCTTTTTTGTATACATTTGTTTGTGAAATAAGTAACAAAACTACTAGAGCTTGTTACAAAGAAATCAAAAAGAGGAGTTGCCATCTAACTGAAACGAAAGTGAAGCTGTATAATGTGATTTTAGCAGTAATTTTTTAAGTTATATATGTAAATAATGGCTCGATACTTACGATTTGGTACTGGTAGACCACCATCTTGAATTTCATATCACTCGACAACAAACACTGCTATGCGCTAAGCACTTTTAATTCAATGAGCTCCGTTATATAAGACTACGTTCAATGTTTCGATCAACAATGCGTTTAAAACTGAAATATTATTTTAAAAAAGTATTTTGAAGCAATATTATTTATATATAACAATATTAATGATACATACAAGGGCTCGGCAACCAATGCAATTCTCAGTGGCACTCTTGGAAATACAAATTTGACCATTTTTGAGTAAATTGGAGCTATTAACTTTGAAATGAAACTTATTGGACTATTATCTTTAGAATTATAGAAAGCAAGAATTACGGAATTACGAAACAAATCTGAAATATCGACAACTATTTAAAATTATTGCACATCATCGCTGGAGATATTTAATTGTTTGTGGAAAACTGCATACATTCTGCTTTCATGGTTTGGTTTTACATATTTACATATGAACAAATCTTTTCTAATATAAAATATTTCAAATCCACTAAGAAGTTGTTTAATTACTGAATATTCAGAATCGTATCAAATTGAAAGTCACACATTACATTTCTAATATTGAGATATGAAGTAGAGCGGTGCAGAACAAGATTTGCATTAAAATATTTATTCTTTTCATTTAACTATACTGAAAAGGAGAAAACTTATATATTTTATATTATTTCTTATTCTTAAATAACTATGTTTAAATGATAATTGATACATTATCAACGTACAATTACAATTTTCCACCTATGTATTGAAGGAATAAATATACTTTGTGTTGTTTATTTTTATGTCTTTTAATGATGCAAAATTAAGACAAAACAAAGTTCTAAATCTATATTCTTCCCCACTATTTCCTAACTCTGTATGTGTTATTGCAGGAATCGAAATATTTTAAATATATCCTACAGTGAAGCACCCTGAATCATATTGGTAGATGTGTTTGAGACGCCTCAGCTATAAGTTGGCCAAAACCTGATATACGAGGTTAACTTTGAAAGTTTTGAGATACGCGCACACACAAGGAGTTATAAAATGAAATTAACTGTTTAGTATGAAAATACAAAGCATTTTAACACCGGAGATGACTTTTTACTGACTTACTTCAAGTTGTTTATCGTAGAATAAATTTTAACAGAAATTAAAATGAAGTTGACGTGAGAACATTATCGTGCTATAATTTTCTATGATTTTAAATATGGATTTAATAAAGAGGGATGCGTTCAACGGCTGCAATTATCATTTGGTGATGATACTCTTTGTATTGCTACTGTATTCAGATGGTTTGAAGAATTTTGCAGTGGTCACAATTCTATTTAGGATGAAGAACACACAGGAATGCCACGGACAGCAGTAATCCCGTATAATGTGCCTGCCATACGAAACATGTTAATGGATGGTAATTGCTGTACCTACTAAATGATACAGAAGGAAATTAACTTTGGATCTGCAGCCAAATACAAAATTATTCATGAAGAACTACAGATGAAATAAAATAGTTTGCCTCAGAGTTACCCATAATCTAATTGAACACCAAAAAGAGGAACGTGTCAGAATCAGTAAAAAAATATTCTTTAATTGTCAAATTATGGTGGCCACCACTTCATTTCGAAAATTGTAATGGAGGATGAAACGGTAATTCCGTTTTATGACGTTACAACACGTCAAGAATGCAAGAATGTAAAGGTCTTTGAAGATGTCCCCATGCCAACAATGATGAAGAGCCAATGAGCAATGTGAAGAAAGTAATGTATGCCATTTTCTTCCGAAGTAAGGAATTGATAAAAGCCATCAAGTTGAAAGGACAGAAGACAGTAACATCAAAAAGGTATACCACTAAATGTCTTCCAGAAATTCTCCAAGAAGTTAATGTCAGAGGACTAATGCTTCACCATGACAGTGTATCTTCCCATACAGCCGGATTAACAGCTAAACTTCTCAAGCAAAAACAAATTATAACATACACCTTTTTCTCCTGATCTAGCAATATGTTCAGAGGAAGACGTTGATGTGGCTAGAAATGCGATTTTTTCATAAATTCCAAGAAATAAATGGTTTCAGGCATTCAATCTGTGTAAAATATTCGTATACAAAAGTGCATTGATGCTGGAGGAGACTACTTTAAACATTCTTAAAATTCTGTAAGTATACCTTTAAAAACCTAAGAGTATCTCAACAATTTCAGAGTGACCATTGTATACTATAATATTCATTCATGAGCCGTATTAAAACATGGATAAAATTGTATTCCATAGTAATCAATAAATCAGTTAATCAGTATGTCATTGGCAACACGTATCGAATGTCGCATAACAAAAATTATCTGGGAAAATTGAGTATCTAATATAGAAATGACCCCCAACGATTCTTTAATAAATGTTTCTCTCTAAAATCTCTTTTGTCAAGCAATTTTTGTCGGTATTAAACTGTTTTATGAATATGTTTTGTTTCAATTTGATCACAGTCACTTTTTCTGAACTTATCTTCGAACCAAGGCGAGAAGTTTTATTTTCTTGCAATTTAGCTTGAAGAAAAATGCGCCAACAGCGATTTATATGGAAATATTTTCCTCGGATTTTATCGAAAGCAATTTGCCTTGGGAACGACTTTCTTTGCTGTTATGCTTCTGAGATGTTTTCATTTCTCAGAAAAGTGTCAACTTGGTTTATCGTTAAAAGTGTGAAAATGCGTGTTTCCCCTCATGGCTACGTTATAATATTTTTGTCTTTCTACAGTAAAATAAAAAATATAACAAGCCATTCAAAAACTCAATATTAGTTCAGTTTGTGCAAATGTATTTTTATTAATATATCTGTATCAGTGTCTTAAAATATAAATATCTGTATAATAAATGTAACCGAGCAAATAAATAAACATTCACTTTTGCTCGGAAAAATGCATTATGTATAATACATTGTGAAAGAGTACCATACAGCAACAAATGATGGAAGTAAAAAATGAAATATTCATGATATCTTGTAAGAAATATCAAATCAGATAAAAGGCATTAAAAAGATGCCCAAAGTATTGAATTGCTTCACAATGGGGAAAACTCTTCAAATATGGGCCCTAAGGTAAAATGTGCACATTTAAGCAAATACCAAAAATGCACGTCATGGTCTGGGTAAAAGCACCCGTGCGCTGTCGCCTACGACTATTTAATTCAATTACTAGTATTAACTCGCACTCTATATATTTATTTATCTTTTTGGAATTTTCAATCGTTAATAAAATACATTTTAAAGCGCTTAACTGAGCTGACATTTTATACACATGATTATTTTGGATGTCAATTCAGTAATTTAATTATAATTCATAAAAATTAATTAATTAAAACTAATTATTTAAAGAATTACAAATACAGGCACGTTGACATCATTTTTGGCGAATTAGCGACCATTTTGGCGTCTTTTTAAAACATGAATTTTTTTTTCTCACATTTTAAAGCGCTCGTGTGAGCTGCAATTTTTTCCTCGCGTTTTTAAGCATTCAGTTGAACTGAAATTTTATATACACGATTGTTTTAGATGACAATATGTTACTTTAACGATATTTAATTAAAATTACCAATTTAATGTTGTGATTCTGTTCTATGTATATACATGTTTATATTACTTGCAAAACTATTTAATAAAATGTAGCTGAAATAAAATTTTTCTTTGTTGACCTAAGTAGAAATTGACTTAATTTTTGTTTATATTACTTGTTTGTCATTTCACATGTCATGGTTTTGAGTTGGCGCATTCATACTACCGCAATGAGAATGCTCAATTTTGTTTGTGTTGTAGTGCGGTGCAAACAAAAAATGCAAACTGAACATCTCTATTGAAAGTAAAGTCAAATTGTAGTTGTTCGTATATTTTAGTTACTTAATTTAATACGTAGCAAGCAAAATTAATTCATTTTACATGAAACCTGCAAATGGCTGTCATCTTATGTAAGTGTAGTATCCATTGATGGGAGCGGTTGGGTTCGTTCTTTCTCTCTACGTCAATACTAATGCCAAATATTGAATAATACCATTAGAGTAAATATGGGCAGTAAGATTAAGGGAAATATGGGCATCACTGAAATTTGATGAAGTTATGTTCTCCAACCCTATTCCCGGACTATATTCTCGTCCTACACCTTCTTTGAGTTGTTCTTCCTTCCACAAAGCTCTTCTATTCTATAACTTTGACCAAGGTTTAGCAGCGGATGGCTCATCTACTGTCACTAATAAATTTTTGCAGTCTGCAGCATTATTTTTCGAAGACTAAATCAAATTGCAACATTAAAACAACTTTTGATAATCGCTTAAGACGTAATAAAGTTGCAAAAGAGCTGACATCAGCCGAAGGTCTAAATGCTTTGAAGAAGAGGATTGCTAACAGAGGTCGTACAGAAGGTGTGTGTGCCATCAAACACAATGCATAATGCGTCCTGTTTGTGCTGCTGACTATTATGATGGTAATTAAAGACAGAAATGGGTTCCATGTTGTAGCCATTTTTCATCCTGGCTCCATTAGAAATGACAAGTTGGTGGGTGGCTGATTCTGTCAAAATACATGCAGCGTATGACACAAGTAATTTAATAGTTTGTCAGATTCTCACAATTAAATTGTTTTTAATTTTTTAATGGGGCTGATAATTTGTATTCCTACCTTTGCAGGCCTAGTACATTTCCCCAGGAGCTGGTAGCACTTTTTAGAGTGGCACCATTTAGACAATACCTATTCCTGCAAGTAATTTTGATGCCCAGTTTCGTCCCCAGAGGGAGGCACCTGAGCTCTGCCGGTGCAAAATTTGTTCTTAGGAATTCAATTTTGCCCAGAGCATCCAAGCGAAGTGGACACTCAAGGGATCTTTTTTCATGCCTTATTATCATACGACATGGCCGCTGTCGTTTTTCTGTATCAGGAAAATCCACTGACTTGGGCAGGGGTTGAATCCGCAACCTTAAGCACAGAAGACCAGCGACAAACCAGCTACGCTACCCAGTCATCATTATTTTGAATTTGTTAAAAACTTGGGCATTTTTTGTAACACAATTTTAGCGAGACGGATTTATATAATCGGGCAGAACTTAATCGGTTAAGTAAAAAAATATATTTTCAGCACACAAACAAAATAAGAAAAAATCAATCTTAAAATTCTAATCGCCAATCTAGAATTATTATTTTTTCATTTGAATGCATGTATAGTACCTCATATTTCTCTAATTCTCGCAAAACGATTCCTTACGTTATATTTGTCTGCTGCGGAATTAGTCTCTTTCAGGATCCTTTCTCCGACCAAATTCCTTATTTTATTTCCTACCCTAATATTCGGTGTATCAGGGGTGTTAACTTTCTCTAGAGGGCTTAAAATATAAACAATATTCATATATTTATAACTTTTTTAAATTTAAATTAAATAATTCGAATCTTTTACACATTATTTATAAAGGAATGGGGCCTCAGAAAATAATAAAATGTATAAAATATAATCATATTTTTAAAAATTATAAGCATACGAAAATAAGAAACATTTCTATAAGAAATATTAATTAAGTTTTACTTTGTGCATGCTTTTTTTCTAAAATAGTAGCTTTAATTACAGCTATAAGTTGATTTAAAAAGTTAAATGCATCTTTATTACACTTTAGTATTTTTATGTTAGTAGAATAATAAATTATAATTTTTAAAAAATAAAAAAATTACATTTTCATTTTTTAAAAAAATATATCAATACTTTTCAAATATTTTGATATACAAAAGATATATTATGCTTAAATAATGTAGGGTTTAAACAGTTCAATACATATCATAATTCTATAAAATTTTATCCATCAGATGCTACTTTTTTTTTTATAAAATAGCGTGCGCAACGCAAAAATGTTTTTAATTTTACGTGAATTGCGAATTTAAAAAAAAAAATCGTTTTCTACATATATCAGCTGAACAAAAATAACGTATTTGTTAAGTTTTAAGTCTGTAGATCTAATAGCTGATATTCTTTTTTTTTTATTTAGAACTTCCCGTAACTATCTTGTGGGTCGATTTTTGAAAACTCCTTCCTAAGCTGATCTCTGCTCAGCAAAAGTAACACAATGAACCGATAAAATAGTGTAAATAATTTATATCTGGATGTGAAATACGTTGATATTTCTTTCTATTGTTTTTATTTTTTGTTAAAACTGTAAGATTCGCAAGCAACGCCGTTTCTTAGATTGTAATGGAGATTGAATGGAAACAACGAAAAATGTTGGTAATAGAGCAATGTTGGCATCATTTTTGGCGAGCTTATGGGCAAGTTGGCGATTGATTGAATGTTTCAGAAGTTGATATGCTGTAACGCCATCTGGTAGGTAATTGAAAAAAATAGAGAATATAGCACCAAAACCTTCGCCACAAAAAATGCATGCACATGCCAATTTTCATAGTGATGGGTTGAGCGGTGAGTGATGCGATTTTATATATACAACATCCATTTATATATATATATATATATATATATATATATATATATATATATATATATATATATATATATATATTAATAATGATTATAAATATTTGAATAATGAAAAATAAATGCATTTATCATAAAGTACTCCGGACTGCACATTTTATATTGTGAGTTCAAAATATATTGAATGTCCAAAAAGTTTTGAAAATATAATTTAATGCATAGAATTATCACAGTTTCGAGAACGTAATTTCACAAAGCTCATTTTTTTAAGATTTATTTTAATACGAATCGTGAAAAGAAAGATAAACTATTTGAAAACATTTTTTTGCAATTATTTGTTCTGAGTATTTAACAAAACGTAGTAGCACACATGCATACTGAAATATATATATATTTCCTATTTATTATTAATTTTTCTTTTTTAATGTTTCATACATTACGCAGTAATTAATCATCTCAAAATGGTTCAAATGATATAACTCAGTTCTTAAATTAATGAAATTCATATAATTCGTATTTATAACCTTTTAAATTGCAAATTTTCATTTTAATCATATTTTTTTTTGCTGTCTCGTATTTTTTTTTTGTCTGTTACGTGACAAAGTTTTATACCACGGAATTATTTTTACATGGATATATGGCTTCATTTTCTTTCTTCTTTAATTTCTACAATGAGAATTCAACAGATGTCCCAAGTATTTCAGTTTATCTATAGGATGAAGTTTACAAATGATCCTTCAGCTGTTCAGGGTTATATATAGCGACGATATTTTCTTTGAATCAGCAGTTCTGCGTGAGACACCAACGGGACTCAAATAAATCTCTTCGAATCCATATGACATTCATTGATCCTATAAACCCACTGTCAAAGAAGATTTGTAAAACTCTGCTACTTTAATCGATAATTGAAACTGAGTATCGGAATCCTTTATGGTGTTGTGTTCTAAGTTTATATTTATCTGGATCAAAGTGACGTACTATTTATGAATTGAAGTGAGCAGCAAAAATTCGAAAACCCTTACATAATTTATTTAATATTTGTTCAAAACAAAATTATATGATTGGGTTATCGATACAGCTGCATTTTTATATTGCTATTTTGTATTTAGTTGCAAATGATTTTTTTTTATTAAAAGTATCTTCCAATACAGCATCAGTTTTTTGACTGGCATTTGGACCTTGACAGTGTGCGCGAAGGAAGATTAGCTTATTTATTCCTTATCAGCTTATCGCTCCCTACCCAAATGTACCACATACGTTTGGTTTAGTATTAAACGGTGGCATTGAGGAACGTAATTATTATTCGGCATTTAAGGGATTAATTAAAAACTATACAAATGAACAAGATAGGTGTTCATTTTTGCATGTAATTTTATATGTATGGCAAGCCCATGAGGTTACTGATAATTATTAAATTTGTTTTTAACTAGGTATTGTTATAAATTAGTTTGCATTCCCCTCACAGTACTGATAAATGTTTTATAATATTGTAAATATGTATTTTATTTTTTATTATGTCTTAATGTGTTTTGCTGCTTTAAATTAGTAACTTTTATAAATATTTTTTTTTTTGATTATCGACTTTTCGATATGCTCGAGTCCCCTTTGTAGGTTTATGACACCCGACTAGAGGAGCGTGCCCCACAGTTTGAGAAACACTGCTGTAGATGCCTTGATATGTTTCTTTAAAAAGAATTTCTAGTAAATAATATATACAATCCCCCTGGATCATTTTATGTGCGAGACCCTTTTACTTCATGCATTCATTGATGTGTTTCTCAGAGCGCATCATACAGATTATCCCATTTATTATGGATCCATTGACATCATTCTTGGACATTCAAAGTATGGGGATATTTCATCTAGAGAGAACGTAGGCATAGCTATAAACTTTTTAAAGTATGAGAAATTGACCAATTTGGTGACAGAGGAATCATTGTCAAAGCTTGCATCCTGTTGTGTAGTTATATATCATTGCAACTCTTTGATGTGTGTAATGTCACCGCCCAATGCGATAAAGAAAAATCCTTGGTGCCTCTCTTGCGTTTTCCCTGGATGTTTCAAGACTTCCTTTTTATGTATGATAATGCAAGGTTATACAGAAAATAAATAATTCATGATTTATTTTTTTGAAAAGGTTATTCATCGTAAAATAATCAGATTTCTATTGTATACAACTCATTTAGCAAGACCTAAGAAGAATTATTACACAATGTCAACTTCCTCCAAGCATCCTTCAGACCTTAAAGCCAAACTTTGGGGAAATGTATATTTATTGCCATATAGACATTTCTCGACATTATTATTAATAGAATTATAACTCTTTATTAGATTTATATTGTAGGGCACTGAGATTATATTGTCACGGAGTTCGAAATATATACAATACAATAATATATACAATCCCCCTGGATCATTTTATGTGCGAGACCCTTTTACTTCATGCATTCATTGATGTGTTTCTCAGAGCGCATCATACAGATTATCCCATTTATTATGGATCCATTGACATCATTCTTGGACATTCAAAGTATGGGGATATTTCATCTAGAGAGAACGTAGGCATAGCTATAAACTTTTTAAAGTATGAGAAATTGACCAATTTGGTGACAGAGGAATCATTGTCAAAGCTTGCATCCTGTTGTGTAGTTATATATCATTGCAACTCTTTGATGTGTGTAATGTCACCGCCCAATGCGATAAAGAAAAATCCTTGGTGCCTCTCTTGCGTTTTCCCTGGATGTTTCAAGACTTCCTTTTTATGTATGATAATGCAAGGTTATACAGAAAATAAATAATTCATGATTTATTTTTTTGAAAAGGTTATTCATCGTAAAATAATCAGATCATCGTAAAATAATCAGATTCATCGCGGGGTACAATTACGTCAAACGTGGATAATAGTGACAACCTTCGCAGGAGCCTCCGGTTAAGAGGATTATCCCCCGAATTCGGACTGTTAAAAGAAAATAGTAGGAAGAGGACAAAAATGCCGACCGAGCAAGAAGCCAAGCCCGCTGTAGTAACACCTTCGTTACAGCAATGGAGGAGCCCATCGACCTTCCGGAGGAGCGCCTATCTCAAATGGCTTAAAGAGTACGATCGAGTAGCCAACTTTAACAAGTGGGATGACATGATGTGCCTGGCTAACGTTTATTTCTTTCTTGACGGAACTGCGAGACAGTGGTATGTCAACAACGAAGACGCCTTAGATTCCTGGGAAGCGTTTAAAAATGGACTAAGTGGACTTTTCGGTGACCGTCAAAAATATACCAGAAGGGCAGAAGAACAACTAAAAATGCCGAGCCCAGCGTTCAGGCGAGAGTACACAGTCCTACATACAAAGTGTATTAGGACTTTGCCAAGAGGTAAATCCTCTGATGAAAGAAGACGAAAAAGTGTCACACCTAATGAAAGGTGTTGCTGAGGATATTTATCAGGCCCTGTTGACGAGAGAAATCAACGACACAGCAAGTTTTATCAAATGGTGCAACTATATCGAAGATATGAAGCAGAAGAGAGTTGGTCGACCGAGATTTGAAAGGCTTCCAAACGTCGTACCGGTTGCATCCTGACGGATGAGACTGATTTGGTCTCTCTTATTCGCACAATCGTACGAGAAGAAGTCCATCGACTAGTTAACCAGACGCAAGAATCTTTGGACTCCGATCCCCAATCCTTAGAAGAGATCGTTCAAGACGAAGTTGAAAGGGTTTTGGCCCCAGTGTCAACAAAACCTACAGAAACTAGACCACGACCAACATACGCCGCTGTAACCAGGAAATACAGAGCTCCTGTTCAGAAATTCCCACCTGAACCAAGAAAAACAGATGTGTGGAGAACGGCTGACAACAGACCTGTTTGTTTCCACTGCGGACGTCCTGGACATGTAATGCGCTACTGCCGAGAGAGAAAGGCTGTCTTTGACAACTCGAAACCGCCGACGGAACTTTCGACGACGTTGGCACTGAAGAAGAAATACGCCGACCAAACTCTTCTCGCCGTTTTACGCCAAGTCCCACGAGAGGCCGATCCCCAATACGTCGTTACAGATCCCCGTCGCCATATCGCCGATCCAGTCAGTCGCCAGGCCGTAGGAGCGAGGAAAACTAAGGAGAGCGACCTTCCAAGGAGGTGAGGCCGCGTGTACTGGAAATCCTCCGTCGACCGCCAAGATGACTGGTAACCAACTAGACGTAATAATAGATAAGAAGCCGATACGTGCTCTAGTAGATTCTGGGGCATCGTTTTCGTCATATCCGATAAGTATCGCCGATTTTTAAAGAAAGTTCTGTTTGCTGATGCCAAGAGCGTTATGCTGAAAGTTGCGGATGGAAATTTTGTTCGGCCGATAGGGAAATGTGTTTTACGTGTCCGTATAAACAATCGAGAACTGCCTTTTGAATTTATTGTTTTATCACATTGTAGCCATGACGTCATCCTAGGATGGGACTTTTTTAGAGGCGTCTCAAGCCGTTATAGACTGTGGACAAAATGAACTTGTTCTAGAAGACATCTGTCGTGACTCCACAGCGCCTGACGCCTGGAATTTGTATGCCACCAGGGACTATACACTTAAGCCGCATTCTTTAACTAGAATAACAGTATCAGGATATCAAACCCGAGGAGACATAAATAGTTCTAGACGGCAGCAAACATTTGCTCTTCGAGAAAAAATATTGCTACACCGTCCATGGTATCCACATATCGTAACGGAAAAGTGATGTCTGGGTTACCAACCTGCAGTTCCGAAACCAAATCATCCCTAGAGGAATGTGCATAGGCCAAGCTGAACCACTAAATGAAGGGCATCTATGTGTTATTTCCGACACATCGGGTTGCTTGGATGACCAGCAAGAAACTTCGGAGTCACAGATGAATTGTTCGTTAATGATGTCACCCGAGTTAAGTGACGAACAGAGAAACAAGCTATCCGAACTACTCCGGAAATTTTCTGGGCTTTTCACGAAGACCGACAAGTCGACAGCCGCGAAGACGAATGTGAAACACAGGATTTTTACTGGTGATCATGCTCCAATCAACCAACGAGCCTACAGAGTCTCGCCGACTGAAAGACGCATCATTCATGAAGAGGTTCAGAAAATGCTTGATGAAGGTATCGTCCAACCCTCTGAAAGTCCTTGGTCATCACCCATTGTGCTCGTAAGAAAAAAAAGACGGTAGTTGGCGTTTTTGCGTCGATTATCGCAAGCTGAATAGCGTCACGAAAAAGACGTTTATCCTCTGCCTCGTATTGACGATACGCTCGACTGTCTGAAAGGTGCCATGTTCTTTTCTTCCATGGATCTCCGATCTGGTTATTGGCAAATAGAAATAGACGAAGCGGATCGTGAAAAGACGGCATTTATTACCCCCGAAGGCTTATACGAGTTTAAAGTCATGCCGTTTGGTCTCTGTAATGCACCTGCGACCTTCGAGAGAATGATGGACAATTTGCTACGCCATTTTAAATGGACTATGTGTCTTTGTTACCTAGATGACATAATAGTGTTCTCAGAAACTTTTGAAGACCATCTTATACGATTAAGACTTGTTCTAAAATGTCTTCAGGAAGCTGATCTTAAATTAAATTCAAAAAAGTGTCTTTTGCTGCCCAAGAAGTAAAGATTCTAGGCCATCTTGTATCAGTAATAGCGTTCGTCCCGATCCCGACAAAATAAAAGCCGTAAGAAATTTTCCCACTCCAAAGAATATACATGACATACGAAGTTTTCTTGGCCTTTGTTCATACTTTAGAAGATTTATTAAAGGTTTCTGTTATCTCGCCGAACCTTTGCAGTCGTTGCTGAAAAGTGGCGTGGAGTTTCATTGGGGTCCTGAAGAGGTGGAAGCATTTAACAGTCTTAAGAAAGCACTTACTTCGGATCCAGTATTGGGGATGTACGACGAAAGAGCTTCTACAGAAATCCATACTGATGCAAGCGGGTACGGTATCGGAGCTGTCCTAGTACAAATTCAGAATAATGTCGAGAAAGTTATAGCATACGCTTCTAGAACTCTGACAAAAGCCGAAAAGAATTATTCCACCACAGAAAGGGAATGTCTTGCCATCGTATGGGCTACCAACAAATTTCGGCCGTACATATTCGGAAAACACTTTTACTGTTGTAACTGACCATCATTCCTTGTGCTGGCTCATGAATTTAAAGGATCCTTCAGGAAGGCTTGCCAGATGGGCCCTCCGACTTCAAGAGCATGATTTTGACGTAAAATATAAAACCGGTAAGAAGCATAGTGACGCCGACGCTCTTTCGAGAAATCCAGTGGAAGAGGAAACGGAAACATCAGACAAATTTTTAGCAGTCACGACGAGTATGAACCTTGCGATGGAACAGAAAAAGGATCAAGACCTTGCGAAATTAAAACTTTTGAGCAACTCATCCAAAAACGAAGAATTCAGATTTATCGACGGTATCCTTTGCAGGAAGAATTTTGATCCAGATGGAAAGTTGTGGTTGCCAGTCATTCCTAAACATCTACGAGCAGACATACTAAGGCACTTTCATGACGCCCCTACCGCAGGACACCTTGGTTTCGCGAAAAACTTATGACAGGATACGCAAGAGATTTTACTGGCCGGGAATGTACCGAAATGTCGTTCGGTATGTCATGCATTGTCGGGAGTGCCAAAGGAGAAAGTCCGTTCCTCAACGACCACCTGGACGTTTAGTTCCCATCCCTCCAGCTATAGCTCCTTTCCATCGCATTGGAATTGATCTCCTTGGGAGATTTCCAAAGTCTGCTCATGGAAACAAATGGATAATAGTCTGCACGGATTACTCAACACGATATGCAATAACAAAAGCCTTGCCGACAGCCGAAGTCGACGAAATAGCGAAGTTCTTACTTGAAGAAATTGTCCTCAGGCATGGAGCTCCCTCGAGTAATTATCACAGATCGTGGAGCCGTCTTTCGATCCAGACTTGTTTCCTCTCGTCGACTTGTGTAACATTGATCATCGTTTCACAACGGCGTATCATCCCCAAACAAATGGACTGACGGAGCGCTTCAATAAGACCTTGGCCGACATGTTGTCAATGTATGTGGATGTAGAGCAGAAAAATTGGGATGAAATTCTACCATTTGTAACCTTCGCTTATAATACCGCTAAACAAGAGACCACAGGTTTTACGCCGTTCTATTTACTTCATGGTCGTGAAGCGGAAACGACACTAGATACAATGCTACCATTCTGTCCTAACGATTTTGATGACAATAACATCACCAAGATAGCAGCCAGAGCCGAAGAATCACGACAGCTAGCCCGAGTGCACACTCTGAGAGCTCAAGACAAAGATCGTCGACGTTACGATTCCAAACACCAAATGGTATCCTACGCTCCCGGAGATCTCGTATGGGTTTATACTCCAGTGAGAAAGTCGGTCTCTCCGAAAAACTCTTAAGAAGGTATTTCGGACCGTATCAGGTGCTACGCCGTTTATCAGCCGTGACTTACGAAGTACAAGATTTTGATCCTGCTTCACGAAAAAGAAAACTAAGAGAAGTTGTCCATGTACTGCGTATGAAACCGTACCATGATCCCGCCGAGCAAATCGAAACCGAGGATATTCCTCCCAAAGAATCATACAAAGGACCCATCACTCGTTCCAGAATAAAGACCCTTGAACAAAATGACAGCGGGGCGCTGTCTTCTTTCGAGGGGAGCAATGCCACACGCATAATTTGCTACAAGTCCCGATAGCCGAGTTGGCAGAGCGTTGGACTGAACTTCCCTCAGGTCTCGGGTTCGAATCCCGGCCCCGGCAGATTTATCCAAAGACTGGAATTTTGTTTCCGTTTTTAATGTATTGTTTCTCTAGGTTCTAGATGAATCCAGATCATTCTTTAGAGTGCATACTGGTTATTTCTCGAATATTCCGAAGTGTATAAAAGCAGAGTTCATCGCCAGTTGGGGATGTTCTCAGTCCAGTGTTGTATCGAGCTCCAAGCGTTAGAATAAATCTAATTGTTTGTTTAATTGAACTGTGTACTTCTTTCGAACTCCGTGACAATATACCCTATTAGAAGGACCTTCCTCGTAGGTATATTGCATCATTATTAGGCCATATTTTTATATAATTTGTATCTCAACAATTCGTCTGTTTAATACACCGTTATGTTGTATGATTTAGACTTTAGTAAATATCTTTGTACCAAATAGTGTTGAAAGAAATCGAATACTTCTCCATTTCTTTCTTTTTTTATGTCTGTTGACATTAATTAAAACAATTTTTTATATCTACGCTTTTCGACTTTTCATTTTCAACAATAGTTGTTATATTTGCAAAAAGTAAGATTTTTCAGTTTAATTAAATTTTTCACAGATCAAAAGTAAATATCGTAAAATCCGTCGTTTAACGCGCCACACCATATAACGAGCACCTATACTTTCAAGCTGCAATTTTTAGTTTTTAGGTATATTCACCGTATAACATGCACCCCCTTTTTTAACGAAGAAACCTTAAATTTACGTGTTTTCTTAAACTTCGAAGTCATTTTTATTCAAGGTATCATCCCAAGCTTTAGAAAAAAGTAATATACTTCAACTACTACAACTCTTTATGTTCATAAGGAATGTCTTTTCTTTTAAAAGACAGTATTTCGATCTACGTAGAATTCTAAATTTTTCCAAGTTAGTGAGGTAACGTGAGGTAACGGAGAATGTTAGGGCACTTTGTAAAGTTAGGTTTTGTGCCCCAGGCCGTACCTTACAAAGGGAACATACATGCCATCATTCAAGCTTTGGGCCCCTAGAGTCCTGCCCCCCGCAATGCTGGGTATGGGGGTGTACGTTAGGACATTGTTCTAAGTTGTTACTTTGAAAGCTCTCATTTTTATACCCGGCGAATAACGCGCACTCTAAAATTCCAATTTTTTTTTTCGTGTTAAAAGTTCACGTTATATGCCAG
The DNA here is from genome assembly GCA_019973935.1 of Trichonephila clavipes. Classification (NCBI taxonomy): domain Eukaryota; kingdom Metazoa; phylum Arthropoda; class Arachnida; order Araneae; family Nephilidae; genus Trichonephila; species Trichonephila clavipes. Next base: position 536,292 of record BMAU01006116.1, on the reverse strand, counting down.
ATTTCAGTAGAAATTGAAATTTTCAAAATGAGAAGTAAGTTTTCAATTGTAAGAAATAACGTTTGATAAATATCTAAATCCAGCAAAATTTGAGAAAAAATAAGCAGTGACTCTTATTTTTTGACAAATGTAACAATACAAATTTTCTTTTCTGCATGAAAAATGAGTTTACATTCGAAAAGTACTCGAGATACCACTAATAAACAGTGATCCCCTCATTGAAGAAATAAAATTCCATCCAAGAATACTTCCAATAAACCATTAAGCATCACATTTTCACGAGAGTGTAAAATACCATTGATTTTACTCCCGCTACAGTGCACACTCAAGTGCAGTTTCTCCCAAGCTTCATCAGACAAAGAAACAGAAAGATTGCATCCAATTTCGCAATCCGGTTGTTATTCAACGAGACGGCCTTATTGTTTTCCGCAGAACAGGAATACAATTCTAATCGTTATTGAGAATTCACTCAACATACAAGCACGTCTTGGGGTAAGGATTTTTGAAGTGGAAGTTGTAAATGAATAAACAATTTAAAAGTTTGAAATTGGCATCGCAATATTGAAGTGAGACAAGAGATAGGTTGAAATATACCAATCGTTATATTTTTACTTGAAGCACCTGCTCCTGAAATACACGAATTATAATTATACTTTACTTTAAAGGAATCGAAAATATATAAGTGCATTGGAGTTTTTTTATTCCATCTTTATGGTAAGAACCGCCTTTTACTTTTAATTTGTCTTACAAATTTCATAACTTATTATTTCTTACACTTATAATTCTAAGTGACATCATGCTAGTCTTTTAACTGATTTTATTAGCTTCACCTGTATGTAATGGAAACTTTGAATATTTTTACCCACTTTAACCGCCTTCTTTACAGTTTTTTTCGAAAAAAAATACAAAAAACCGTCACATTTTTTAAAAATTTTATTATTAAATACAAGGAAATAAAACAAAACAAAATATGTAGGTAATAAGTTGAATTTTTAATTTTTTACAGATGTAAATACATTTAGTTTTAATATTAGTTTACTGTCCCGAGTTATTTCAGGCAAACGGAAAAAAAAAGATATTAGTCTTTATATGATAGTTTTTGAAACCAGGGACAAGACAAAGTGATACCTGATATTCCGTCCACTGGTATTTTGTCTCTTTTCTTACTGGCTTACCTCTAGAATCTCTTTTACGGAAGCACAAAGTATAGTATTCACTGGACTTGATTTTTTTCTGTAACAAGAATGACATCTGGAAAAGGCCCTGGTTAACCTAGAGGGTGAAGAACTAACACAGAATCTTCTTGATGTGAAGAAAACTCGTCACGATGGTTTTCTGAAATTACTTTTTCAACCAGTTCCATTATAAATTGTTTATGCGATTGTGAACCTCCTGTTGAATGTACAAAATGTAGGCTACATAAAGAAGAATTGCTTCCACTATTTCCAATGACCACCTCTTCATCAACACTATCTGAAAAAACATCACTTTCGCTATCTTGCATCATCGCCATTCTTTTACTTTTTTTTTCAACGGAACTATTCTTCTTTTTACATTATGTCAGGGTTACACAGTAATGTTATTAAATTACTCGTTTTTGCGATCACGAGATAATATTTTGAACGAGCTACATTTGTATTTTGTCTTTGGCCACAAGCCAAAAAAATGTGGTTGATTGAATTCGATTGAAATAAAATATGAATTTTTGCTGTTCTTATGAAATTTTCTCTCGTTTTTGAGTATAAACTGGGTTCACGACTGACATTTGTGCGGGGAAACCCCAATAGATTTCGAATTGTTTCCAATATTAAGTATTTAGAACTGTTTTGAAGAATGGATTTTGAATTGTTCTCAAGATTAAGAATCGTGAACTGTTTTGAAACTTGGCGACATACAAACTGTACTGAAGTGTGGGAATTTCAATTATATCCAACATTCAGTAATAAGTGACCAATTTTGCATCTCTAGTAAATTGTTAATAAGTTGTACAGTAGAGGAAGTTCATTTTAAAAGTGGACGAGAAATGGCGTTTTTAAGAAGAGATTTGAAGTGTTTGGCGGAAGAATTAGGAGAAACTGTAACGGAAGAAATGAAAGTTCTCGCTTTAAAAAAGTTAATATTAGCAAGTAAGGAGTATGAAGAGGTGTTCGCGAAAGAATTATTACACATAATAGTAAGCGAAAGAGAAATAGAAATTAAACGCCAAGAGAGAGAAGATGAGTTAAAGCGCCAAGAGAGAGAGGAATTAAAGCACCAAGAGAGAGAAGATGAAATAAAGCGAAAGGAAAGAGAAGATAAATAAATCGCCAAGAAAGAGAAGATGAATTAGAGAAGTTGAAGATAGAAGCCTCGATGATGAGTAATGGTTTTAGGAGAGAGAGGAATTCTCAGAATGAAGGAATACCAGAACACATACCAGTTGGATTGCAAAGATTAATGCGTACTTTTGACCCCAAACAAGGTGGTTGACAAGTTTTTACCTAACACTGTTGGAAAGACACGCACGAAGGGTCCATATTAAGGAAGAAGATTGAGTAACGAATCTTGTTGGACTATTGCCGTTAGAAATGGTGAATTTAATCGCAAGGGAACCGGAAGAAAAGGCAAATGATTATGAACATATAAAAGGTATGTTATTAAAAGATTTAAATTGCACCCAGGCGCATTTAAAGTAAAATTTAAGAGACATTGTAAATCGGCCGAGAACACTTGGCGAGATTTTGGATTTCAGTTGGTGAACTATTTTAATGGGTGGTTTTCGGGGCTAAAAATCTACGATTTTGACAGGCTGAAACAACTTGTCATTGTAGAGCAGATGAAGGAGCAGGTTTCCAGTGATATACAGCAACATTTTATTGATGACTGGAGTAGAATTGTTACAGTTGACGATCTTACTGAGAAGTTAGATGATTATGAAAACGCAAGGCAATATACGAGTAACCAGGCCACTAAAGATACTTAGTTTCAACCATATAGAAATTCCTATTGGGAAAAACCTAGCATGTGCGATTTGAAGATGTCATACATTTGGTGAAGGATATAGACAAGAATTAAACAACCGCAGTGGATATGATAAGCGAAATTCTTTCCAAAAATCAGTTACATGTTTCAATTGTGGACGAGTAGGACATTTGGCGAGATTTTGCAGGGATAAGAAAGACGGGAGAGGAAAGACCGATGGTAAAGTTGCTGAGGTAAATGTATCTGAGGTGCAAGTGGCAGAATTCAAAGTAGTTGAGGATGAATGCAAAGTAGTCCTAGCGAGATTCAACGATGAAGTTGTAAGAGAAAATAACAAATGCAGCGCAGTTCAACTAAAAATGTCTTATCTTAAAATAGTAAAAATTTCGTATGGTGGAACAGAATATGAAGCTGTAGTGGATTCAGGTGCACAAATTAGTATGTTTAAAAGCAGTATAGTGGGAAAGGAAGTAGATTACAAAGGACGTATAATGTTGCAACCCGCATTTGGTAATTGTTTAAAGGCTGAAATAAAAGAAGTGGATATTGGTTTGGTAACGAAAGGGTATATTACGCCGGTAATTAAAACGGTGGTGCCAACTGTGGATGGGCTGAATACTGACATATTATTGGATACTGAAACTTATGAAGCATTATTAGAACAAGAAAGAATATACAGTCCCAGATTAACAGCTGCTATGAACTTAAGATCGGAGTCCTCCAAAAAATCGTTAGATGAGAGTGTAAATACTGAAGAGGAAGAACAAGAGCCAACTATAACAGAATATGATGAGGAGAATGGAAATAACACAGAAAAATTCAAGAAACAACAACAGATTTGTGATACTCTTCAGGAAGCATAGAATTTTGCTAGGCGAAGCAAAGGAGGATATGTGATAGAAAATGATATCCTGTACCATGAAGAGCTATTGGGCGGAAATAGGATGAAACAGTTTGTGATCCTGAAAAGAGGAAGAGGAAAGTACTAGAAATTGCGCATGAATCAGTGTTCGGAGCACATCTAGGAGCTCATAAAACAATTCAGAGAATCAAATTTTCGTTTTATTAGCCAGGAATGGTAAAGGAGATTAAAGCATATTGTAGTTCCTGTCATGGTTGTCAGCTTAGAAAAGTAATTCGTTCGGTTGACAAAATTCCGATAAAAATTGTGTCTCGTTCTGAATTGTCATTCCAAGTAGTAAACGTTGATTTAATTGGTCCTGTATATCCAGTATCATCACAAGGACATAAGTACATACTTTGTTTGTAGGACCAGCATTCTAGATGGCCGGAAGCAATCCCACTCAAGTAACTAACGGCTAAGAGTACGTGAGAAGCGCACTCCTCGAAATATTCAGTAGAACAGGAATTCCAGAAGTGATCGTAATGGACAATGCAACAAATTTTACGGCCAGTTTAACGCAAGAGTTATTAAAGATTTTAGTAGATTGTCCGCATTTTTTCAACACCATACCATCCAGAAGGAAACGGGTTAATTAAAAGATGGAACCAAAGTCTCAAGAACATGTTGCACTACATTATCAGAGAGGAAGGAAGAAGTTGGAATAGGCATACACCATTTTTACTATGGGCTTATCGTGGAGTTCCAAACACAACTACCGGTACACCACCTTTTCTACTAATGTATGGAAGAGATAAGAAAAGACAGTTGTCTATACTGAAGTCAATTTGGACTGGGAATACGTTGTTACCTCTGAATATCAAGGGATCAGTAAAGAGTTATTTGAAAAAGCTAAAAGAAAAATTCGAAAAAGCGACCCACAAAGCAAAGTTAACAAGTGACGTGCAACAAGGTATGTACGCTAAATATTACAACAGGCAAAAGAAACATCGAGAATTTGCACCAGGAGATCAAGTGCTTGTTTTGATACCTGATTCGACGAATAAGCTATATGCTAGATAGACAGGTCCAGTTAAAGTTGTTAAAAGAGTAAAACTCATATTATTTGCAGATGGCTGGAGGTAATTTGAGATTGCTTCATGTTAACAAGATCAGAGAATACAGAGCGAGAGTTCAAACGGTTGGAGTTGTTTATGGTATTGATGATGAATTCGGTGAGATATATGAAACGCCAACAGTTCCTGCAGCTGAGAAGAATGACAAAGCATTGGACAGAGTGACGTGGTATTACCTATCTAAGAAGCAACAAACTCAACTAAAGGATATTTTACATCGACACAAGACGTTGTTTTCTGGACAAATAAAAAGAGCTAAAGTTAGTGAACATGTGATAAAACTGAAGACTGAGGAGGAGACGATGAAACCCAAAACTTATAAGATACCAGAAAACTTAAAGAAAAAAGTGGACGTGCAGATGGACGAATTATTAGAGTTATGGCTGATTGAACCTGTTGTAAGTGAAACAGCACACCCCGTGGTATACGTTCATAAGAAGGATGGAAAAATTCGGTTATGCATAGATTTCGTAAGCTTGAATGCCCTTACCGTACCGGACGCATATCCAATGCAGAATATGATGGAGTTGAATTTCTTAGTAGGGAAGAAAAATTCATTACTGTGCTAGATATGTTGAAATGATATTGGTCTATACCAATGGAAGACAGCAGCAAACATCTAACAGCCTTCCGAACTCATCGATGACAGTACCAATGAAATATGTGTGAAGGTCTCCTTGGACCTCACTTTGAGAACGATAATAAATAGGAGTCATGTAAGAACCAGAAGCCATTTCTATAAACAACTTTCTTTATTTGGTTATCTTATCCAAATAGAATCAAAGACTTATTAACAAATATGTTTAACTAGTATTATGAGGTTTTAAAGATAATATCCTTTAAATTAACTTAATTAATGATCAAATTAATTAACAATTAAATAACGATCACGCAGAGATTACCACGAAAAGAGATTCCAGAATTATATTTAATAATGTTCCTATTGAACATTTATCTTTAATCTCACTCTTAAAACTTTAATGAGACTAAAATTATAAATCAATAATTACCAACGGAATCTCAACTCCTCTTGAGAGTAAATTATCTCCAACAAGAAATCTTCAATTTAACTTCACTATATCTTTCTGCTTCAATCTCTATCTCCTACTGCTCTAACTTTACTATTCCGTTTGACTTAAATACTTTATCTAATCTGCATAACAAGGAATCCTGTCCGCTTTTTGGAGTTGATTGGAAATAGGTAGGGAATTAAATTTCCCTAAAAAGGACGACTCAGAAGGTTAGTGATAAAGTTCCGTATAGATTTGTCACATATGTTATCATTTGGGTTAAGAAACGCTGCTGCAACCTACCAGAGAGCCATGTCTAAAGTGGTTCAAACTATATCTGATTTTGCATGTGCGTATATCGATGATTTAGCAATATTCTCTGATACGTGGGAAGAACATTTAAATAATCTAGAAGAAGTTTTCAAAAGAATGGAGCATTTTAATTTCTCAGTGAATTTAGGAAAGTGCGAGTTTGCAAGACAAAAAGTTAAATACTTAGGACATGTCATTGGTTCAGGTAGACATTCCCCTGACAAAGAAAGAATATATATATATAAAAGCGATTCAGAACTTACAGGCACCAACGACCAAGAAACAACTGAGAAGTTCTTTGGGATTGTGCAATTTTTATAGACAGTATATTCTGAACTTTGCAAAAATTACTCTACCATTGACGGAGCTGACAAAAAGAAAGTCCCTAATGAGATTTCATGGAGCAAGGTGGCAGAAAATGCTTTCCCGGAGTTGAAGACAGGACTATGTGGAATTACAGAGTTGCAGGTCCCAGACATAGAGAAACCGTACTTATTGCATACGGATGCTTCTCAGACGGCGATAGGATGCTGTCTAGGTCAATTGGATGGAGAACATTCATCCCATAGCTTTTGGGAGCCAGAAAATAAACCTAAGCCAACAAAAGTGCTCAACAATTAAAAGGGAAGCGTATGCTATTATTTGGGCTCTAAAAAGAGTTGAAACTTTAGTGTGCGGAGCAAATATTTTCTTACTAACCGATCATAATCCTCTAGTAGTTTTCTCTAGTGCTGCACCCCAATGTTCGAGATTGCAGAGGTGGGCGTTGGTCATTCAACGCCATGACATTGAAGCAATCCACATTAAATGATCTAAACTAGTTAATGCAAATGCGCTATCCAGACTGTAAATGTAAACTGTAATTAAATAAGAACTTTAAGAAGGATTTAAGATTAATTTAGGTTTTAAACAATTTCTTAGCTTTATTGTTAGATTAAGTTAAGAAGAATATTTGTGTAAAATTTAATGTTGAGTATTTCTATGTAAATGTATAATATTAAGATAGTGACTAAACAGTGTTTCATTTTGGGTGTAACTTGTGACCCTTAGATTGTTTTAGCCATATTTGATCTTTGGATCTAATATGACTCTCGGGGGAAGGTGTCAGAGTTACATAGTAATGTTATTAAATTACTCGTTTTTGTGATCACGAGATAATAATATTTTGAACGAGCTACTTCTGTATTTTGTTTTTGACCACGAGCCAAAAAATGTGGTTGATGGAATTCGCTTGAAATAAAATATGAATTCTTGCTGTTCTTATGAAATTTTCGTTTTTGAGTATAAACTGGGTTCACGACTTACACATTACTAATGCACAAACCAACGTGCACTATACAATAGGGAGAACCCATTACCTGTCCCGTCAAAAGATCAGCAAAACCAACAAAACTTTGCTAACTGCCAATGAAAGCTGAATATTCCCTTTCGTTTTCTCCAGTCCGAGTACAATCGCGATAAAACAAATCGTACTGGTATATTCTGATTTCCCTGAGTTTTCTCGGGATGATAATTAACTGCAATATATACGAACCCGAGATAACTCGGGATAATCAAGCAAGCGGTTAAAATGTCAGATTAATTCGAAATTTTGCACACTTCTCCAGGACCGATGACATTACAATAATTTAATAATTTTGTTCAATTGTCCTGTTGAGGATCATCTAGATTAAAGATATTCCATTTCCAGATTTGGTGCCTAATTTTAGATCATATTTTCAGATTTATTGACTGAAAGATTAAGTTTCAAAACCTAAAGCAAAAACGCTCATGGTTAATACAAATACAATGAAAAAATGTTCTTTACGTGAAAAAGGAGAGAATGTGTCAACAATTGCTAACTATAAAAGCATGTTTTTATAGTTTTTTTTTAAAACTAACATTTATTTTACTAATTATCTACTTTACTCATCTGTGTTTGATGTAAAAATCTAGAACCCTTTTAGTGATTCTAAACAATACATTTAATTATTCATTTAAATAATATATTTGGGAAGTAATTGACATATATAAGAAATAATGCAATAAAAATACTCTAATCTTCAATTTTTGTATAAGCTTCTGTTACGTCAGTACACATTTTTTTCATTTAAGTTCTTTTTTTAAAATTTATTTTAAAAAATATTCTTAATATTAAGATAATCAAACTTGGTTAAAAATTCATTAATATTTAAAACAATCTTTTAAATTTAAATTTAAAAGAACGTTTGATTTCATAACAGTCAAGTAATATATTCAAAAGATATTAGTTTTTGATCAGTGACTGAAGAAAACAATACAAACTTCTGTAGAAGCACTGTGATTATTATTATGTACAAGTGAATTTTGAAATTCAAAATTTTTTTTGAAATTCTAAAGAACGGTATCCACTGAAGTTTTACTTATCTGAAGAACTGTTTTCTATCGGTACATGAATCCAGAAAAAAAAACCTACACTAATAAAATTCGTAGGTAAACCGAATCTATCTATGCGAATATGAATAAATATCACAGAAACTCGCCAAAGGTACTAAACATGATTTCTAAATTATTCTGATTGAATTTTCTTTCGCAATAATGAAATGATGTTCTAAGCTAAAAAAGTTCATGCTTTTCTGTTTAGAGAGAATCAGACATTTACCTTATTATCAAAAACCTTTTTTAGGATTTTTCAAACAATACCCAATTTTTTTTTATTTAAGTACTTAATAATTTCTTTATTTATAAAAAAAAATATCAGGAAACTTTTTTTCCGTGTGTTGAACAATATCCGTAATATGTACAAAGATTGAAAACAATTGCTTAAAATTACGGGTTTTTTTCCCTTTTTGAGAGAAATATTTAAGCATTATTTTTGTTACATTTTTTGTTAAAAAATTACCGTTGTTTTCAATCGATATATGAAGTTTCAAGGCATTAACTTAGAAATAAATCCGAAAAAAATTAAAACTTTATTAGATATCGCAAGGTGAAATTGACTGTCTCTTCCTCTTATTTTAAAGGGTTTTTTATTTCTTTTCTTCCAAAGATTTCGTGAATCGGTCGATTAGAGCACCATTCTATTTTTCAGTTAGAGCGCTTGTGTTTGTATCCGGGTTCGAAACAACATCATCGCTTAGTTTTTATGTTTTTTTAAAAAGTACTCTGAATTTTATCCCCCCATTTAATAACTTCGCAAGCAACTGTTATGGAGTTATTGATCGTATAGTGGATTATTTTGGTTAGAAGTGTAATTAAGCGACGTTTTCAAATTCTTGAAATCATAACATATGCAAAATCTCACACACAACACAACTGAAAAATACAAAGTTAATTTTTGACTCATAGCTTTATTTTAATATTCAAGCACACAAATGTTATTTTCAGCGCGGAGTCAGGCCTTAATTGAAAGGAAGTTTAAAAGTGAAAAACCTTATTAATACATGACTTACATTTTACGAAAGATGGAAGGGAAGGAGACGGTGTTCACATCACTCGTATGTGGCAGGAGAGCAACTGGTGTTTTCGCCAACGTAGGGGTTCTTTACAGTTCTTTCACACTGTAGGTTCGCCATATTTGGCGTCTATAAGTGGAGTGTTCTTTTTCTTTTGTTACGCTGTAACAACTCTCCCTCACCTATAAAGTTTTATAATTAATGATACCGAATCAATTACTGACCCCGAATGAAATTAATTTGAGGAAAGTGTTTTTCCATAGAAATGACCGACTCCCCGCTGAACTACAAGCTTCACAATCAATTGACATATGCTTTTTACATTGACATGTGGCTCACAAGAGGCATCTGATTCATCACATTTATATTGTGGTCTGGAATTTGAAACAATATTAAAATATTTTACTAAAACAAATTGAGGTGTTCTCAGTTGTATGAGAAAAATAGTAACACATGAAATAATAACTAGATATAAAAAGTTATTTATAGTATATTATGGTGTATTACAGACAGGTGATAGATGCCATCTAAATGGTGTGAAAAAGGAATGAATAATGTGAAAACAATAAGTATATTCAAAATCACGATTAAATATGTGTAATAAATTGTACAAAATATGAAAGACAATATAATTTACATACATGGAATGTGTGCATAGTAGTATAATGATGAGTGTCTTGATTACAATATGCCTGGGTAGGTGACCCCAAATGTAATGAATGCTGTTGAGAAAAAATTATACATAAAAGTATCAATGCTAATTTAAAAAAATTCACCATGGACGTCTTCATGGGCAATTTGAGGAAGATTTGGTGCATATAAGTGTGAACCAGAGAGAGAGCCGTGGAACTGTTGATCAGGCAACTCCCCAAAAACCCCCAAAGTTTCACACAACTATCGAAGCTGAAATTTGAAAAGATAGATTTAAAGTAGAACTTCTTAATGATGGTTCTCTTGTGTAATAATGCAGTGAGTTGCTCTCTGTTGTTCATCAGAATAGTCAACCTGCTTCCAAATATTAAAAGAAAGATAATAAACTTTGACATAAAAATATTCAATTAATTCAAAATATGGTTTACAATAATGAAAATTCTTGACTTTTATGTCTTAAACATACAAGTGATACCTACCATCTCCCTCCCCTTTCAGTTTACTATAAGTAACACAAAATAAATGAATATGGGTCACCTCTATTTATACAATGTGTATGAAAGCATATACATAAATGTAATAAATGGTAATAGAAACTAACATAAATTTAACTCAATACTAAATTTACAGATGTAAAGTTGACAACTACAATCATCTTGGGCGAGCAGGACCCTGGCGAGCAGTTTGAACTTCAGTCTGATTTGGATAATATATAATTTTTTAAATAATCAAATCTCCTACAGGAGATTTTAAGTTTGTGGGTGTTGACTTTTAATTCATGAGCCTGTTGATTGTCTAGTTCCCTGATGATGCATATATGTTTATTTGGTTTTTTGATTACCTCAAATGGTCCATCAAATTTGGGTCTAAACTGGTTGCCACTTAGTGTGTACACAACATCACCAACTTTTGGTGCTCTTTGCATTGTATTGCTATTCAGTCTTACATGTTGCTTATCTTGTTGTGTTTGCAAGTTTGTTCTTATTTGTTGTTGCAGTATTTGGAGTGAAGATAACAGAGTGTTCGTATACCCTTCTTCAGTGAGCAGTGGGGTTTCTATTGGAGCTGTGATAGTGTCAAATCTTAGTCTGAGGTTGCGACCAAAATGCACTATGTCAGGTGTAAATCCATGGCTACTATGCTTAGTGCCATTGTAGAAAGATTTGTGTACTGCAACTGCAAGATCAAAATCAACTTTGTGGTCTGCTAAGGATAGGATGGTGGTCTTTAAGGAGGAGTTGATCCTTTCCGATTGTCCATTGGCTTTTGGGTTTCTACTGGTTGTGTGATGAAGAGCGATGCCAGTCATGCTGGTTATTTGTTTGAAAATGTCAGCAGTAACTGTGTACCAAGGTCACTCAGAATCATACCTGGTCTTCCAAAAGTCGTGATATATTGAATGAATTTTCTTGCTATAGTTGGTGCTTGGATATTTGTGATGGGAAACAGTTCAGAATATTTGCTGAAGTGATCCAACACTGTGAGGACATAATTGTGAGATCTGACAGGACCAACAATGTCGATGGAAATGAACTCATTCGGTCTTGTTGGGATGGGAGTTTTTCCATATGCTTGTTTCCGACATGGTTTTCTCTTGTGTCGGCAACAGGATGTACATGATGTGACATAGTTGAGGGTATCAGAGTACATTACCTCCCAAAAATATCTTTCCTTCAGAATAAAGTAAGTTTTGTCAATTCCCATGTGTGGAAGGTGAGCCTAAATTTAATAGCGTAATCCGTTATATTAGCACTCGGCGCCATGTTGCATCAGATTTTACCGCGCAATGACGTCATTTCCCGCCTCTTTTCAGCCTCGCATTTCTTTCAGTATTAATTTTCCGTACGCTTCTCCCAAATTAAAAACATAGATTAACTTCCAGGAAAAATTTGAAGTAAAAAAAAAGTGTTAGTTGAATATTTTTTTGTGAAATTTTAACGCAATTGTATTTCATAATAAAATGAGAATTCTCACACCTGCACACAGTGCTGTGAACTAAGAAACAAATTTGGTAATATGTTGTAAATTGTTTTATATTTTATTAGTTTATCATTCAATCTGAATAACTGATCCTGATAGTGATGACTGTATCTTTGATTTAATGTCACAATTATTAATTGTATAAATATATATAAATAGGACAAAAGTGGAATTATAACCACTTTAATTTCAATTACAATTTTATTTTTTTGATTTACAATATTTGGAAAAAATTTCTTTTGTGCAATTCATTAATATACATTGTTTTATGTTGTGTTAGAATTTAAGTATTTTTATGTAATTTTTTCAATTCTCTAAACAAATGTTCACACAAAATTTGTATACATGCCTAAGAAATCCTGTAAAATAAACATTAAAATGGCCCAAAATAAACTACCCATAGAAACAATTCCTTTCTTCGATGGGTCTAAAGAACACATAAACAATTTTTTTACCCAAATCAAGCGTGTTGAAAAAGTTAACGGATGGGATTTTCTGACAACCCAAGCCATTTTAAGTGCTCGCCTAACTGGCCCAGCACTCACATTTTTTTCAACCAACCCTAATTGTAAAAACACAAAAGACCTGGATGAGGTTGAGTCACTTTTTCTTGACTTCTTTTCAGACAAAGCAACAGAATTACAAAGAAAATTAAATTTTCACAATATCCAATATTATTCTGGTGAAAACATCAAAAATTTTGCACATAGATTGGAAACCGCTGCAGAATATATGCTTGCTGAAGCCCAAACGAATGAGGCAAAAACAATTACACATAGCATTATTTTATCTAAATTCATAATCAGCTTGCCTCAAAATTTTCAGAGAAAACTTTCATCAAAAAATCCCTCTTCGCTTAAAGAGGATATTGATATTGCTGTGAAAATGCAACTAAATAGCGAAACACACACCACATGTTACATGCTCTTACAGCCAGTAAAAACTGTCAATGTGGAACAAGATTCAATTACGCAAAAGTTAGATGAATTGACCAACCAAATTGCCATGCTTAAGACAGAACAAAAGCCCGAAACAGAAGTTAGTCAACACATCAGCTATCGTACACCACAACAAAACACCTTATCACGGCACTCAGTTTCTTGCAGCTTTTGTGGGAAACCAAATCATTTAATGAAAGATTGTTGGGAATTTCGAAGAACTATGCACACAACACCCAACCAACAACAGTATTTTTGGTCTCAACAACAACATTCTTGGCCACAGCAACAACAATACCATAATAGATCCCAAAGTAGGGGCTCTTACTCCAACACCAGAAACTACAATGGAAACACAAACTATCAACAAACTTACCCAAAAAGCAAATAGATTCAAGAAATCCAAACTCTAAAAATAATTGGAGATGGCTTGACTAATTTCCCAAGTCACCTCAACACACAAACAAATGGGAAGTTAAAACAACAAACACCACACGAACTAATTATGAATGTAAATCAACGATCACCTTTACCCATGATTCAGGTAAGCATTGTTGATGAACAATTAACTTTCTTAATCGATAGTGGGAGCAGTATATCTTTAATACCAGGGCACGTCTTTGACACAATCAAACATAGGATACAACACAAATCCTACCTTTCAAGACAATGTGAAATTAAAAGTGTCAATAACTCTGAAATAAATTTTTCGTGTTGTGCAGACATTCCAATACACATAAACAACAAACAAGTCAAAAATTTTTCATTGCAACAGATATTGCATCAAGCACCTTTCAAGGACTTCTTGGCTATGATTTTCTGTTACACAATAGAGTAACACTTGACTTAAATTCAAACACACTGAAAATTTCTGATACAACTATTCCAGTAATTCACAACAATATTAAAGATAACCTAGAAAATTTAAACAATCCAAATTTCAGTGCAAGTTTAAATGCAATTCTTGAAACACCAACACAAGTAAATTCAATGAATGTTAACCAGTGTAAATTTGATGTAAAAACATCTAAAGCATTACTTGAAACTCCCACACATATAAAACCTATCTATTCTGAATGTAAACAGACTTCAAATGTTAAATCAAAACCTCTTCTACCAACCCCTAAAGCCCACTTAACAAATAATACCATTGAAACTCACACAGTCAAAACAATTAGAAAAATCATTCTTCAGCCAAATGAAACAGCATATGTTAACTTTAGAAGTACAAATGCAAATACATTAAATTCAAGCACTGTTTTATTTCAACCAAAAATTAACCGAAATCACAATATTGAATTACACTGTAGTATTAATGAAATCAGGGCTGAGAGAGAGAGACAACACATTCACCACATTGATCAGAAACATTGGAAATCAACACATACACATAAACAAAGGCATAAACATTGGAACAATAAGCACAGGAGTCACAATAGAAGAACAAATGAATGAGCAATCATCTGTTAATGCAATTCAAGCAACAGCAGACATTATTGAAAAGAGATGTCAAGATGTAAAGGAAACTTATTTTCATTTAGATCATTTGAATCCTAAAGACAAAAGCTTACTTCTTTCAACATGAATGAAATTCAAACCAGCTTTCTCTAAATGTATTAAGACTCTTGGTCACTGTGACTTAGTTACACCTAAAATTAACACCATTCACTCACACCCAATTTCTTCAACACCTTATCCCATTCCACAATCATTACAAACACATGCTCAAAATTATCTTGAAGAATTAATCGCAGCAGACATCATTGAAAAAAATACAGCAGAATGGGCTTCACCCATGGTATTAGTTAAGAAGAAAAATCACACAAATGACAACCCCTCTTTGCGTCTAGCACTTGACTTAAGATTATTAAACAATGTGATAGATGGATGTTCTTATCCATTACCCAAAATTCAGGACATTACCACTAAACTAGCAGGATTCAAACTATTCACTGTGCTAGATCTTAATTCGGCTTTTTGGCAAATTCATCTTCCAAAAGAATATAGAAAATTTTTAACTTTCACAACCCCTTGGAAAACATTTCAATTCAAAAGATTACCATTCGGCATTAAACATGCAGCTGCATATTTTCAAAACATGATGGATAAAGTCCTCTCTACATGTAAATACCCTGGTATACACTGTTATCAAGATGACATAATCATCGCAGCCAATACAATTCAAGAATTAAATGCAAAACTTCATGATGTTTTAAATGCTTTACAGGAAAATAATTTAACACTTGCACCAGACAAATGCATTTTGGCAACACAAGAAATTCAATATTTGGGATTTACAATTTCCTCACAAGGTATCACACCTGGAATTAGCAACACAGATAAAATTTGTAAATTCTCTACACCCAAAAACCAGAAACAACTCAAGCGATTTCTTGGCATGTGTGGTTATTATAGGCACCTCATTCCTGATTATGCCACAAAAATTCATATTTTGAACATCTTATGCAATTCAAGAACTTTTACTTGGACTGATGTACATCAAAAACAATTTGAAGAACTACAGGGGATCTTTTTCACTAAACCATTTATTGTTCAGACTGATTGGACAAAGCCATTCTTCCTCAACACTGATGGCTCACATATTGCCATAGCAGGTAACCTCATGCAAAAACAAGATGATGGGGAATTACATTCTATTTCATACTACTCCAGAACTTTAACAGCAACTGTGTCTCGTTACCCTGCAAATAAATTAGAACTTCTAGCCATCCATAACAGTGTCAAATATTTTCGAGAATTTTTATATGGAAGAAAATTCACAATTCTTTTTCAGATCACATGAACTTCAAGTACCACACAGATCTACAGAACCCTGCAAATATTATCGCAAGATGGTTGATGGACTTATCTGAATATGAATTTGAGTTCCAACATGTAAAAGGCAAAAACAACCTACTAGCAGACTACATTTCACGAGAAAGGCATGGTCATGCAGATATACCACCAGATAAAATCCTTCCAGCTATAATAAACTCACAAACAATAAATGCCCTCATCACACAAGAGCTTTCAGATGAAATCATTTTAACTGCGCAAGATGCAAATGATAATATTCAAAAAATTAAAAGCTCTTTGCAAGAAGAAAAACATAAAAACAGAGAAAAATACTTTATTGACCACAACTCTGGATTATTAATGCATATATGCTTTCATCAAAATTATTTAAAAGAAGACATTTGCCACAAAACCATCGTAATCCCACACTCTCTAAGGAAAACTGCTCTCCAACAAGCTCACCTTCCACACATGGGAATTGACAAAACTTACTTTATTCTGAAGGAAAGATATTTTTGGGAGGGAATGTACTCTGATACCCTCAACTATGTCACATCCTGTACATCCTGGGGTCACGGCACCAATTTTGTTATGGAGTTATTGATCGTATAGTGGATTATTTTGGTTAGAAGTGTAATTAAGCGACATTTTCAAATTCTTGAAATCATAACATATGCAAAATCTCACACACAACACAACTGAAAAATACAAAGTTAATTTTTGACTCATGGCTTTATTTTAAAATTCAATCACACAAATGTTATTTTCAGCGCGGAGTCAGGCCTTAATTGAAAGGAAGTTTAAAAGTGAAAAACCTTATTAATACATGACTTACATTTTACGAAAGAGGGAAGGGAAGGAGACGGTGTTCACATCACTCGTATATGGCAGGAGAGCAACTGGTGTTTTCGACAACGTAGGGCTGCTTTACAGTTCATTCACACTGTAGGTTCGCCATATTTGGCGTGTTGCGCTCAAAGGGTGAATCTTTCTATAAGTGGAATGTTCTTTTTCTTTTGTTACGTTGTAACAGCAACTTTGTAATTGGAATGATAATTTATTTCATCACGAGATAGAGTCTTTTTATTCTTTATTTATTTTTTTTTACAAAACAACGATACTTTAAATATTTTAAGATTTTTTCTAAAATGAATCAATATCGATGCATACATCTGAAAATAATTTTTTAAAAATTCATAATTTGCTTTTTTTTAAAGAATTTTTAAAATATACTCAACTTTAAATATTTAATAAATACTTATCAAATTCAAAGTTTTTATAACATTCATTTATAAAAATAATTGCATCGACAGTCCGTGTATCGGACATTTAAAAAAATGGTCACAATTTTAATTCAACATTTAATACAGTTGTGAAATTTTGTAACTATAAAAAATTCTACTTTTCTCAGTATACAACTATTTTTAAAAAGGTACATTTTCGTTTTCTTGCCATGGAAGTAAAAAATTTCGAAGCATGAAATTTTAATTTGTGCACTTGGTAAAAGCCCGAGCAACGCCGCACTAAGCGGAGGAGGAGGGTGGGTGGAAGTCATTTTCACAAAGAGTATTAGAAGTGCTGATGTTGTGAAGGAAATAAACATTTATAAAAGTAGAGAAAGTCCGTGCAACACCGGGCCTTGCAGATAGTATCTATTTAATCTGTATTCTATATAAAAATATGTATTCCTGGTTTGAATCTTTGTTACAATTAAGTAAAATTAAGGGGTTTTTTTGCTGTCTTCTATACTGATACGAGCACAATGATTTTATAAAAGCTAAAAACCAATAATTTAACAAATATTTTACTTATTACAGAAAGTAGAACTACTTTGGTATCCCTGGGCATGGTGCCAAGCATCGTTTGGCGTGATAAAGGAACCACACCAAGCAGTGCATGTTGTTCCATTAATTGAGTCCAAGATAGTGGCCTAGCGGTAACTTAATGATACACAATAATCTTAAAGAATTGTTTGGAAATACAATGAAATGTACCTCAAATGAAAGATATAGGAAAAGATTGAGAATAACCAAGATCAATCAATAAATAATGAAAACCAATGTAATATAATAAAGTAACATGTACTAATAATAATATTATATGCAGTATATAATAATCTTATAATATAAGTTAATAGTAATTATATATAATTCTCATATAGTATGATTTTAATAATAATTGTTATATATAATAATCAAATAACATAATTTAATAGTAATTATGTTTAATATTTATAAAGTATGATTTAATAATAATTGTTATGTATATTAATCATATAATATAATTTAATAGTAATTATAAAAAAAGAATAATCATCGTATTGTAATTAAAAAAATAATGCATAAGAATACTTGTATTACTTAATAATTATTTATACAGAACATAATAATAATTATAAACAAATAACGTAATATGTAACAATATTTATAAATAAATATAAAAACATTAAAAATAAGGAGCATTATGTGATTTTTACATATAGTAATATAATTGCATTTTTATATTACATTATTAATAAAATAATTACAATAATATATATTAAAATTAATAATGAATAACAATGACAAAGTAAGGAAAACTTGCAATATTCTAAAAATTGCAAGTTCCTTCAACGATTTCATCAAACAAGGAACGTTAAAAAAAAGCATTTTTTAAAACGTAAAATATAGGAAAAATAAGCGATTTATAGCAATAATTAAAAGTGCAACACTCATTCTTTAAAAAAATATCCTATTACTTACCAATATTAGAAATATCTAAATTCGAAAAGAGCACAAAATAAAACAGAAGACGGAAATAATAGAACAATTAGACTGAAAATGGTTAAAATTTTAAATAAATTGAATTAAAATAATCTGATATTAATAGGGTTACCACGAGTAAAAAAACAACATAAGTTATTAATAATATACGTTATCTCCATGGCAACTACATCGCCAGACAATAAAAAATATCAAGGTAACCATATTGTAATGTTATCGCCATCTTGGCAAACATAAACAACCACTTGACGCGTGCCCCGTGATATCTAACTAGTACTCATTAAATTGATAATGCATCGTTAATTTCCTTATTCAAAACTATAAAGCTGAAAACGATGCTGTCAATATAAAATACTGCACAAATCTGTTTTAGAAGTCTCTCATTACCACGTCCTCAAACGAATGGGCTACAAAACTTTTGTGAAGCTTCAGAACAATATGGATTACAACTCCCGCTGATTTTTCTTCCAACTCTTCGAACATAAAAAAACAGACTTACCCAAACCTCATTAGAGACTTGGAACTTTACAAGAGTTTATTTGGATTGTTTTTTCTAGGTACTCAGAGTGTTCTCTTTCTTCAATGTATAGCATAAGCGTGCTCCTAGTTAAGAGGGTTCTCGCTATGCAATGGTATGCATATATCTTGAATTTAAGTACAATAAATATACTATTCATGAGTTGGGTATCTTGCAGCAAAACCATGTCGAATTGTGAAAACGATAAGTTAAACCTTTATTAAGAAGTAAAATAGAAAATATTTTACTCACCAAGAATTTGATTTCAAAAAGCTGGAAATGTGGTTGTACACTGACATGCCGAATGAATTAGAAAAAGAAATGGGGATTTATCTCAGTTCCTATTTTTATTGTTATAATTTTTAGTTTTATTCAAGGTTTCTTACCAGTTTTTAAAGCTATGAAATATTTTATGAATATCGTGTAAAATCATGTGAACATTTTTCAGGAAAATGCTAATGTTGCCTTCTCTCCCTACTTACCCATTTTAGCAATTTTTTTTTGCAATTTATTTTTATTTTTGGGGGTGCTTGGGTGAGACACATGGTGGATGAAAAATAGAATAAGTAGAAAAAGGAGCAAAAATTAGAAAAATGGTCAAGAAAAAAAAAACGATCATTTGTATTGATTTTTTTGTATTTAAGGGGTTTAACCCTCCCATGTAATAAATGTTTGTTCGGGACTATTTTAAGCATCTATTTTGTGTATTAAGATATTTTTAAAATAAAAATTTCTGAGATTGCATTTTTTTTCAAAAAATAGTTCAAGTAAATGTGGATAATTTTATACATTGAAAATCGAAGTTTTTGTATCTGTATCAATATATTAATCCCAGTGTCTGAGTGGTTAGATCGTCACGCCTCTTCTCCACAGGTCCGAGGTTCAAACCCCAAGATGAGCAAGTTTGACTCAGCCTTTCATCTTTTTAGTGAATAGGGTAGGTAAAGACGTATCGAGCTTTCTTGGGAACTTAACAATGGGGGTTTCCAAATTATTACCTTCTCATAAAAGCTGAGCCTCCCCCAAAAAAAAACTGTACGGAAATGTAATTAGTTTGCAATATCTGTAAGATCGCTGTTAATTCTTTGACCACATCTTAAAACTATACCCTGATCACATATTGTTTATGCTCGTAAATTGGTGTTTAAAAACGATAAATGTTGAACATAATGTTGACTGGACTTTTAGAAACTTTGCTAGTGCAACAAATGATAGTAATTAGTTCATAAAATCCAATAAAAATATTTTTCTTCAAAATCTGAACTTTTATATGTGCTTTCTTCCCGAAGCCGCAAACTATTTATCACTCATAAGAAAAACACATTACTTAGACAACTACTAACTCGCTTTTCGAAATCAAGTTTTATTTTATTTTGTTGAGTATTTATTTTAATTAAGGATTTTTTTCTTTTGGCATACATATTTTATGAATCTTCAAAAATGCGTCTTCTGATACATCAAATTTTTTATCTATCTGTAGCAGATAACTTGAAGAAATTTTGCATATGATGGAAAAAGGATGTATGGAAATGATTAAAACTCAAACTATAAATAAATTAATAAGCAATAAAAATAATAAAATGTAGTATGAATTAATAATATAAGAAATGGAATAAGAAATCTAAACAAGAGGAATAGTTTTAAAAACGTACCAAATAAATCTTTACATTATAATGTAAATCAAAGGCTAAAAAAAAAGAAAAGCTTATTTTCAGGATGTAAAAAACTCTTTATTTTTGAAATGAATTTAATATAAAATAATAAATGCATGCTTATGTTGTGTTTTTGCTTTGTTTGTGTACCTTAAAGTTTAATATGTTCTGAGTTAGTGAGGTGTTCGAGTTTTTTTTTTTGAAAACATTAATAAATTAAAATGTTAAATTAAAATAGAGTATGCATGGTTTTACAAGCCGTCATGCAGCTAGAACTTAAATTATGATGGTGAACAATAAACTAGTTCAAAAAGTTACTCATGAATATTAAAATATTTTTGTGTACGTAACGCATAAAATGATTTCAATACAAAAACTGTTTTCGTAAGAAAATTTTTGCCTAGATTTTATTGATTCTAAATGCTTTATGTTTCGGTCATTATATTTTGAAATAAAACTATTTGAGTTTAATGTTTTTCCTTGTATGGTTATTTTTAATGTTTATGTTTTGGACATTTTATATAAGTAATAGCGAAGGAAATTGGACAAAGTCATCTTTTTTTAGCTATGCCTGTTTAAGTAAACATAATTAAAAATGTAAGCACTCTTTCGGTTTTATTATACCAGATTTTCTTTCTAATACTTTAGTAACTGTATTTTTAAATCCATTTTACTTATTGCAGTATTCCTGTATTATGCAATTTTCATATGACGAATTTTGAGTGCATTTTAATTAACAAGAATTATGTTTATTCATTTGAAAGTGAAATAAGCTCTTTGTATTTAGAATAAAAACACCAACAGTTCAATTAGGTTAAATTAATATGCATAGGTGTTCCAAAAAGTAAGTTTACAAGAGCTCTAAAAGGTGTGCACATTACCTGTACGAATAAAGATTCCTCTGAAAATAATGAAGATGATAGCGGCATTCAAATGGTGCCGGTAGATGGCACTGGTTCTCAAGTATCATGACTAAATCTCACTTAGAAGGGGGCTGTTTTGACGAAAACATGGTCCGCGATTGAAATGAGAAGTGGGGTACTATCTCTAGCTGAGATTCATCGACAATTGGTTGAAGTGGACGGTACTAACAAGTGTTATGTCACGAAGACAGTTGTGATTTTGATGTATAGAATTTGACAAAAGCAGAACTGATGTGTGAGATGAAGAATAAGCTTTTTTGTTGGGAATTATTGGACCACCCTTCTTACATTTCCAACCTCGCAATTAGTAATTTCCTTCTCTTCGGACCCTTCAGGAACATTTGGAGGTTAGTTTTTCAGAACCGATTCTGATATTCAACAAGCAATCTTGACATAATATTATAGAAATTTTTTGGGAGTCAGAAATTCGTTCGAACATTACAAAAACATTTGAGAGGTCAGAAATTCGTTCGGGCATTACAGAAACACTTGGGAGGTCAGCATTTCAGAATCAACTAGCTGCATGGCCTGGCGTTGCACGGGCTTTCTCTACTTTTAGAAATTTTCCCTTTCCTTCACAAAATCAGCACTTCTAATATTCTTTTTCAAAATGACTTCCCCCCTCCACTTATCCCGGCGTTTTTCGGGCTTTAACTGAGTGTAAAAATTCCCTGTTTCGAAATTGTTTCGCTTCTTTTCTTTGTCAGACAGGTTTATTTCCTCCCAAAGTTGCACGAGCATTTTTAAATGTCTAACATATTGTCTTGGAAATGTTCCTTCCCCTCTCGCTATCAGGCCTTCCTGGCGTGTGTGCGATTTCTATATTAACTCATTACAAAATTCTCCTGGTAATTTCTTGCAATTAACTTTTACTACATTTTTAAAATTTTGGCTACCACTGAAGACCTGTTGTTAAGAGGAGAGATGCACGTTGAATATGTCGAGAGCTTTAAACTCCTAGCTTTGGTGTGGTATGGTATTTTGGAGAGATGGCTGCCAGCTCAAGTTTCATCCTCGTCATTTGACCATGGTTCAAAATTTCGAAGTCCGTTGCCAAAAGCTCTCGAGTAGGTGAACAATGCGACTTTATTATTTACTCACTCACTTTAGAATTTTTTAGTCTTCGGATACAAAAATGTATATTTTTTAAGATTAGTTGTATGTTAAAAAAACAAAAAAGAAATTTTTATAATTACAAAATTTTACAACTATGTTAAATGTTGAATTAAAATTGTGAGCATTTTTTGAAATGTTCAATTCACGGGAAAAAAGTTTCATGCAATTACTTTTATAAATGAATAAGTTATTAAAAATTTGAATGCGATAAATAGTAGTTAAAAATTTAAAATTTGAGTATTTTTTTTAAAATCGTAAAAAAAGTTTTCGACATTTTATTTTTTAAATCACTAACTCTAAAAGATCGAAGTATGAGTTTTTTTTAAAAAAATCATTTTCATTTAAACGCATCGATATTGATTCTTTTTAGAAAAAAAAATATCATAAAATGTATAATGTACTGTTAATTTGTTTAAAAAAAAACGACAACAACAAAATATACTGTATCGTGGCGAAACAAATTATATTTCTACTTACAAAAGTGCTCATGAAATTATTAAATGCGAGAATGAAATTATGTGTATTTTTTTAAAAATTCATAAAAACTAAGCGATGATGTTGTTTGGAACCCGGGCAAAATCGGTAGAAATAAAACGCTCTTGCCGAATGGGCCACGAACTTCGGGGAAACAGTAGTGAAAAGACTTTTTAAAATAAAAGAAAGACATATTTAATTTCGACAAATCTGGTAATTTTCATTATTTATAGGCATATTATTTTCTAGTGTAACCTTTCATCAAGCGTGGGGTGCATAGAGAAACAAATATTCAAGCAATTGCGTTCTTTGTTAAAGTTCTATAATTTTTTGAGGGCTTCATTTTTAAGTTAATGCCTTCAAACTTCACATATCGATTGCAAATTACGGTCATTTTTAAATAAAAAATTATATATATATATATATATATAATATATATATATATATATATATATATATATATATATATATATATATATATATATATATATATATTGTGTGCGTGTGATTAACTCGCAAAGAGGGTAAAAAACGAAATACACAAATCTTTTTTTTAAAAACCGTAATTTTTCAACAATCGTTTCTATCTTTGATAGAATTACGCATAGTATTGTCCTACAGACGGGAAAATGTTTTGTGAGATTATTTTGATAAATAACGAACTTTTTAAATATTTAATCAAAATTTAGAGTATTTTTTTAAAAAATCGTAAAAAAAAAAGTTTTTCACATTTTACTTTTTAATGACTGATTTTAAAAGAGAAAAGCATGGATTTTTTTTAATGCAGAAAATCATTTCACTTAAGCGAAAGAAAATTAAAACAGAATGATTTAGAAATCATTTTCATAAAAACGTATCAATTTTGACACATTTTAGAAAAAAAAACATAAAAGATCATGAATTTTTCCGTATCATGGCGAAATAAATCATCTTTCTGATTCTGTAATTATTGTTTGCCTGAGTCTCATAGAAAAAAATTAGAACGTGTTTTAAAAATATCGGGATTAAAAAAAATCTCTCCGATTTTTCATTCTGGTTGGTGGAAGAAACATTGTGCAGGAGTGAAACAAAAGGTTTAAATTAATATATTTTTAAATAACTGCAATATTGGTATATAAATGATAAAAACTGATTTCAAGGATCATTTGAGAGCTTTTGGTACCTTCGGCGAGTTTCTTTCCCGTGCGGTTCATGAGAAAATAGATGTACGTGCGTACATACAGAACGACATACATGCGTTTGTTTACCTACGGATTTTAATAGTGTACATGTTGAGGTTCAACAAGACGTCTTGATGAACTTGACGTTGATTTTTACGATGATGGTTTCGAATGTTGCGTGTACCGATGGAAGAATTCCTTGATAAATATGGTGATTATATAGAGAAGTAATATGTACCTCTGCCTCCTTACATATTGTACATATTTTTTTTCTAAATAAATATTTAATTTGCATGGGCTTGTTACCTAGCTTTTTGAAACCCCAATGTAATACAGAAGAACTACGTAGTTTGTGTATTATCTGTACTATCGTATTGTGTTGGGCGATATTAAAAATAAATTCTTGACAGTAATATGACAGAACTGTAAGAGATCGTCTTTATTAAGATAGTTTCCAAATTTTTATGGCATGAAAATTCGTTTTATGTTTGTACATAATTTGATTCAATGCATTATTTTAATATTATATCTCCTAATTAGTTATAAATGCAAAATAAATGTCTGATTTCTTGATACTGAGTCCCTCTTAAAGTCTATTTCGTTAAAGACAGATATACAGGAGACGCCATGTCTCCAATAACACTGTTTTTTGCTAATGGAATAAAAGAGGAACAAGCCTATGCTCTTAAAAACTAAGTTCTCGAATTCTTCGTTAATTGTTTTCCTTTTTTACCCCTCTTTTTTTGTCTTCAATTGAATTGTATCTACTGTATTGCATTAAGTTCGAATGAAACTTAATTTTCCGGGAAAAGCTGACATTGTTAAGATTGTCGATGTATTAACTGGGAGCTGAAAAAAGGGACCCCGGAAATGAGAAAGAAAAAGTAAAGATATTTGTAACGTACGTATCTTGGAGAACCAAAAAAAAACGGTTGGCAAGGATGAAAAAAAAAGTAATCCATACAATCTTGTTTGGGAATGGATAAGTTTTTTTTTAACTTTTTCAAGGGGAAAAATAATTCGTTTAGTGTGAAAGGCAATCGTCAATTGTTCCTATGCATGACATATATTGTTTCTATTCCTTATATTTTACAACTTTGTCATAATATTGAATAATTTAAATATGTAAAGGTTTCGATAAATTTGTGATCAGGACAAATATAAAAAACCAGCATTATTTCATTTTTATCTTAAATAAATAATGAATGTTTCTCTATATCAGAAAAATGTTTCGTGATGCCGTACTAAATATATTGCGTACTATCACCACAATGCCAACGTTCAAGATAACTAGCCACATTGGCAATCCCGATTTTGCAAGTGTTTCCATGCAACCATGTAATTCGTTTTATATAATGTCTCAAAACGGTTGCAACAGTTTTACATTGCAAGCTCTCGCAAAGGATTGTCTGGACTGGAACCTTTGCGTGTGAGAGGAAATGCTTTGTCTGATGCGAAAACTTATTAACAATCCACGGAACTAAATGCTCAACACTCGAGGAAGCTGCAAGTGTTGCAAGTTTATCAAAATCTGAAGATTTCATCAAGGAAGTGTTGTACGATACAGCTTCAGGGATGAATTTAATTGAATAGGTACGCCAAGAATGAATTATGCGGAAAAAAGAACTAATAAATAGAACCGCATAATTCATATAAATAGCAGTTTTATAATTTGAAGAATGAGTGTGAACAGTTGCATAATTTGTACAATGGGGGGTATCCATCGCTAGTTGATCAACGCCCCCCTCCCCGTTGTGTGATTAAAGTTAATTTTGAGTTTTTGATAATACTAAGAATTAAAGGGGCCTCGATAAACTAGTGTTCATCGTTAATCAACATGTTACTGGTGATGTTGAGTCACTTGTTGGAGTCCTGGTGTGTTTGGTGAAGGTCATTGTTTCTCTTGATTAAAATTTCGTAATTTTGTTTTCAGTCCTTGATTGATAAGAGGAACTTTTCATAGCCATTTCAAAGACTTATAGCTTTAGTTTTTGCACATAATAAACATATATGCACCAGTAAAAAACGTTCATGTTCACTTTTCGTTTTCCTTGGCATGGATACAGGAATGACTTTGGCTCATTTATCATAGTATTTTCACAAGTGACTACTTTGGTTACAATCGCATTTATCGCTATTTCCTCTTGATTAGCAGAATCTAGTGATGTTGTTTAGTACTAACTTTTTTTATGCAACGTAATATTCCCATAACCTCTTTATACTATTCACTAAATTCCATGCAATTATGCTAAAAAGTTTCTGCTACAGTAATATTTTCATGAATAATATTGGAAGGAAAATTTAAATATTTTATTTTTTCATTATCCGAAAAGGAATCTTGTTTTTAAATTGCTTCTGTTAGATATATATTCCTTATTATACCATGTGCTATTTTGATAAATTATAATTCACAAATTCTCAGTTGTCTCAGTAAAATATTATTCTTAATTTCATGGAATTTTGTGGTTCCATGAATAATCATTAATTCTGATGCAAACTCTTACTTTTAGTATTATGGCTAGGTCCGAAAACCTGAACACCATTTATCTGCAGAATTCTCAAAGTTAAATATGAGAATAAAAAACAACAAATTTTATATATACATAAAATATATGAAAAATTAAATACGCCTTTGTAAAAGGTTTTGAGAAAATATAGGCTAGCTTTTCATGAGAATCAAAACTAAAATATATGAGAGTAAACTGTATTCGCATAAATCACGAAATATCCCGTAAACAAATTTGCGATTGTTTGTTGTTATTCTCTTACAAGATATAATTGGATCTCAAAAATAATTTTTCTTTCTTATTCTTCATACCATTCCAATTTAAAACAAAAAAAAATCATTAAAATTCAGAAAGTTATATTTTATTCTACATATGCTGCCTTTTTTTCTTCTGTCGTTAAAATATTACTTATTTATTTAGGACCTGAAGAAATATTTATTGAATTAAATTTATTTCTGGGTTATCGGAATTTTAAATAGTTTAGTTACTTACTTTTGCAACCTTTCCAAGAAATATTTGTAGGAACTAAATTTAAAGAAATAAATTTTTCAATACAACTGAGAGAACAAACAGAGTTTTCACTTTTTTTCTCTTAAGAAATGATAGTATTTTCGAATTTTGTACTTTCCTGAATGTATATAGTACACGGATTTCAATAAATTTTATTAAGAAGTGTTGTGAGTAATAAAATAAATAACTCAACATATTCTATATTTAAATATAAAATACATATGCAAATGTAAATGTGGTGAAATTTTCAAAATTTTCTTGACAGTACTCTTGCATTTTATAATATGCCAAGGGCCAACGGTTTTCACTCTCTCTCGTAATGATGTTATAAATTTATTTATTTATCTTACATATGCGAATAATAATGAAAATGGACAGAGAGTAAGCCCAGTTCAATATTATGGTTACAAATAGTTATGTTAAAGTATCCACCTGAATATCACTAACTTGATCGGGAATGAAGCTAGGCTGTATCGTCATGATATTAAAAAAAACATGTATCACTAATGGTATGTGTAATGGCAAAAGATTGGTGTTGAAAAATATTCAGAATAGGTCCTAATTTGATAGCACGGGACATGACTTCAAGCGCTGCTTGGCGCCATAAAGGAATTAAGCCAAACAGCACTTGTCGCTGGAATGGAATCCAAGATGGCGGCATCAAATCGTCAGAACGAAAATTTAAATAAATTGTTTTGAAATACATTGAAATACATTTCAAAAGAAGAATATAAGAAGAGATTGAGAATAACCAATGTCAATCAATAAATAAGGAATTACTATGTAATATTATAAAAATTGCATTTACTAATAATATAATGCAGTATACAATAATAATCTAATGATATAATTTAATAGTAATTATAAAAAAGAATAAAATCATGGTATAGTAATATGAAAATTATTCATAAGAATCCACATATAACGTAATAATTATAAATAAATAACACAATATGTAATAATACTTATAAATAAATGTAAAAACAATTATTATAAATAACGAATATTATATGATTATCACATATCATACTAATTGTATTTTTATATTATATTATTAATAAAATATAATTAGATAATATATATTATAACATTAAGCATGAATATCAACTAAAAAATACTGGAACTTGCAATATTCCAAAAATATCAAGATAACCATATTGTAATGTTATCGCCCATCTTGGCGAACATACACAACAGGTTGGCACGTGCCCCGTGATATCAAACTAGTTCTGAAGAATAAATACTGCAGTGTGAAATTTTATCAATAGATAAAAAAGACAAAATTGTATGTGTACCAAGGATGACATTGAACACTCGAGTGGAACTTCGATAGGTTACTCGTAATGAAATTTACGCAAGTCATTGTAAGATTGGCATTTATCATTACTATTAATAAATCACATGAGGCAGAGCCGGTATATATGTAACATTGATGGAAACAATACAGTAGAACCTGTATTTGTGCGATTCATTTTATACGATTTTGTTGGGGATTTTTTTCATTGTTATATTTTTTATGCGGTATATGTATGAATTTAAACAGTTTTGTGGTGTCGCTCTAATGTTTCCTATCAATGTAATAGTGGTGTAACATAGAATATTAGGGTCCCCTGCAAAGTCAGGTTTTGCCTTTAATGTTTATAAATTAGGTAAGTGCGTACAAGACGTTAGTTGGGCCTTGAGCCGAGGTTGCAGGGATTTATATTACGCCATTGTAATGTATATATACACTTCAAGACGCTCTTTTCATTTGATATAAACAGTCTCCTGACAATGCACGTTCAGTTGCTTTCTCTCAACGCCCCAACAGCCGCAATTGATTGAAGACGAAACTTTTAAGGATTGTGACAGTATCAATAATTTGATTGTTTATAAAGACGAACAAGAAGAACCGGATTCTTTGAGAGTGGATAAAATATATGCAGTGATGCAGTTTTCTAACAAATTGGAAAATCATTTTCTTAAAAAAGATACCAATTCCGAAAGGAGTATTGTGACCGCGCGGCTCACGCGTCTTTTCTTTAACATGTCCTTTAGGTTCTTCGGGGCCAAAATTAATGACAACTATTTTCCAACCAAATCCAAGAAGTGAAGTGTGGAAGAAAGATGCAAATTAAGAACTTTTAAATATCAGAAGTTAGAGTAAGTGCGATGGCAATTTGTGGCAAGTGATGGCAATTATAGGAATGCAAACAGTCCGTGGTTCCAGATTTAAGAAGTTTTAGGTAACGTTACGTGGCGAAGAATAGTAATTATACGTGATAGAGATCCATTAATCAAGGTGCATACCATTGCACACGATTTATCGCAAGACCTAATCTGAACCTAGTGTGATCGTTTACTGATACTACAGCAAGGTAGGATTGATTATTTAATATTAGGATCAGTGATTGTATTAGAATTAAGTGTACGCGATTCAGTTATTGATAGTGGTCCGAGTTAGGTTAAGTCGTTATTATAAGTATATTGTGTGGTGTGTTTTACCATCATAGATTCTCTCACATACATTATTTTAATCTAATTTGTTCAAAGCTTAAGTTGAATATCTTAATAAAGTCATGTTAAGATAATGTTTCCTTCTAGTTCGTTCGTTAATCCTACGCCTCTTGCTCACGCTGATACCCAAAGTGTTCGACACCCCAGTGGAGGATTATCACAGTATGATATTTCAAAAACAGCTTCAATCATGCATATCTGGTTACCTTGGCATTTACAAGCAACTGACCAACCAACCTTCGTAGCAAACACTTACCTCTTACTTTATGGCGCCAAAAAATAAATCAATTGAAATAGCACCTTCAAGTGACGAAAGCGATTTTCAACTTTTTCATTACAGAAAGATTAGCGCTTTGAATTACTAAGAGTAGCGTTGGATTATTTAAATACATTTTGAAAACTTGCCCATGTACAAAATGAGAAACTAAATAGTTTTAAAATGTTTATATGTGTATTTAAATTATTCATTTTGTAATGGAAGTATTTTCTCAAAGACTTCGTAAGTAATTGGCGTATATTCTAAATGCGACTTGTTTATGCGGTCGCTCTCCACCGACTAAAAAAATTATGTAGTATTTTCAACGAAGTTGCTTGTACTATGTAATAATTTATGAACATTTTGAATATTTTTTACGGTTTATTTTTATACGGTTCTTATCTACCTGTGATGACCCCCCTGGGTCTCACACCTTGAACACCAAGATTAATCTGAGGCAAAGAACCACCAAGAGCCATTATGAATAATAATATTATTTATTTTGTTATAATTTCCTCAAAAATATCTGATAACATATAATACAATAATGTTACGTCGTTTAAAGGGATTTGCCTTTATATTAAATTAAATTACTAAGAATACAATTAATTAATAATCAACTTCACTCCAGTAAGGTTTACCGAAATAGGAGATCCGAAAAACACACGTATTCGAATTCTTAACTGTCATTAACTTTAACTAAGTAGCTCAAACTGACGCTTACTTTAAGCGTACGTGAATTATATTTACCGCTGGCTTATATTAGCTTTCTGGTACGTCTAGCAGCACGACGTCTTCACGAATTTAATCTCTTTGAATCTTCTAGCTATGCGTTTAACGTTACTGGCTCAATAGCCTCAATAGCCTTTTCCATCATCTCTCTTGCTATCTCGCAACCCTCGACTTAAATACCTTATCTAATTTAAAATATCCCATACTTCTTTTTGGAGTTGATTGGAAATAAACGCGAATTTATATTCCCCAGAAAGACCCCTAAGAAGATTAGTGGAAAGGTTCCGTACAGATTCGTCACATACCACACAAAAACAAGCATTTCTGTATTTTTGCATGGACAGTTGTGTATGGCTCTGTCAAGGTGAGGAAGCAAAGACGGACAAAAAATTCTGTGTAATTTAGAGGAAAAGAGGATTAAAAACACTTTTGTGAAGAGGCACTAAACTACATAGTACAGAGGTGACGATTCTTTATGGATCCACGTGCAATTTTTCCTAAAGAAATGTTTTATGAGGTATAGACGGTGCCGTCAAGTAATTTGGACTTGTGATTATCGAGAAAGTAATACAGCTAATTACTAACAACTGAAGACTTCATTCACTCCAAAAAATTGTGCTGTATCATAGTAAATGTTTTAGTTATACATATAATTCAAGTTAAAGTAACATTAGTGTGACTTCTGTTGCTGCAGATTAGAAGACAAATAACTTGTAATAGGATTGATACTTTTAGTAGAATGCAAGCTGAATTGGAGTCACTGGTAAAACGGTTTCTGAGCGAGTCCTGTAATGTTATTAATCTCAGAAAATAATGACTCGCAGGCAGATGTAAAAGAAAATGTGGTTATAATAGCGTGGGTTAGTTTCTTCAAACAGTTAAATGTATCTGGAATCGAATTCCATGTTTTCAAAATTTCATTACTGGTATTTTTACAAAAAAAAATCTATTTTCTTGCTTCAATAAATTTTTGAATCAATTTTAAACTACACTGGAAATCAATCAGCTGCATTTCAAGTTCTTCAATTTCCAACCAGTCAGGACAAGTTTAGATTATCAAATGAAGTCGCCTCAAGGTACATAATAAACTTAGCATTCCCGAAAACTATTTGAACTGAGAACATCCCGCTGAAAATTCCTTGAATGACCTAACTTTCTCAATAACTTTTCCTGCTTCTGGTTTCTCATGTATATCTAAATCTTTGATATTTTTTTCAAGCTTGGGAAGTACTTGTAGCTTCTTGTAATAATATCGTTTATGAAAACAGATAATTTGGCGTCAAAAGCACGAATGAAATTCCTTATGAGGATTACTTCATGGTGAACTTCATTTTCTTGGACTAAAATACAAACAATTTTGATCGGTGGCGTGCCCAAAATATTGGCCACTGATTCGCCCCCCTTGACATAATACATATAAATTACAGTTTTTCAATTTAGTAATGAGTATTAACCGTCGTATAATCTATATAATTGACGTTGTCCCCATTTAGGCTGACGGGGGTAAATCATCCCTCCCTTGAAAATACATTAACAAAATATGAATTCAACAAAAATATACACATAAATGTGTGTTTGTGAGTATCATTTGTTATAAAATATAATGTTTCTTTGTAGGGACGCTCCATATATATGCATTGTTGTTAAACATATTCCAAAATCATTGTAGCTCATTTACTTCAGACAAACAGAATATTTTCAGTGATTTGCAATTATGATTATTAAACTTGATATTCCTAATAATAATTCTGCTCTTCGTGATTTAGCTGACTTTCATAGCATCCACGAAGAAGAGTTACAAATCTCATAGTTCATTATGTAAATGCATTTCTAAACATATTGATTTTTGAGATAAAACAATCGATGAATCTTATTTAAATTATTGATTTTAAATAAGTATTTTAACCGTTTCATAATATTTGTATACCACATGAATTAATGTTGAGAATATAAGCCGTATCAACAAATATTTTATTTCATTAAATAGTTTGCTTGCGAAGTTTGGCAAAATACTTAGTAGAATTCAATATTCAGTATTTTCATATTCCATTCCTAATGCAAATATTTAATAGAAATTTTAACTTTCTACTTTTTCTCAATTTTTAAGTGGAATATGTAAATATATTTAAACGGGTCTATCCGTCAGACTTCACTTGTCCTCTGGGGTAAATCTGTTTCTTTTAAATGTTCTATTGAAAACTTTCTCCCGAAGAAGACACGGTTTTTGTAAATGAACCGTTATATTTAAGCATTGGCTTTTAGGTACGCGAAGTTACTAGTTAGCAGAAAGTGGAAAGTAGTTGAAAGCTAGTCGAGGGTTAATCGACGATTAATTGTTGAATGATCAAAAGATTGCAAACTGACGATTCAGTCAATAAGTTAGAATTGAAGAAGAACGACCAGAGGTCGAACAACTTTGAAACAAATAACGGTAATTTAGACCATACACATCCCAAACGTTCCAATAGTAAGTTTATTAAATTATAATCAAATATTAAGTATTCTTTTTGTTGTGTAATTGATTCTATACTTAGTAGAAGTGTCCATTTCCTACCCTGGTTTGTTAATTTAAGTAAGAGAATTATAAATTAGAATTGTTCTGATTATGGCTAATATTTCTTCTAATTCTCAAACACCAATAAATGTGGCAGTGACAATAAATGTGGCAATATAACTAAATAATATAAATGCGTTATTCAATATGTTGTACATTAAAATGATGTTGTATCATTTTGAAAAATAAATTTTTCTCTTATCATTAAACTTAACATTTACAGAAAACATTTTTATTCACATTTGTTTACTTATTTTCCCTCAGAATTATAAGACCTGCTAAAATGATTTAAAATGGTATTTATAAGGAATTATTACCTGTAAAATACTAATTTATGGCAAGAATGTAAGTTTACAAAAATGATAAATATTCCCTAAAAGATGCGTCAGGCCATTTTACGCAAGTCTGCGTCTCTCTTTAAACTCCCCATACATAAAACAAGTCCGTACTCCATAGTTACAGTTTGTTACTCAGATAAGCCATCTAGAACATCCAATAGTTGAACAAAGGTTGTCAAGGATATTATGGGCTTCTAAACTCTTTATAGACAGTCTGCAGAAAAACAACTGGTCATTTTTCAAACTAAATAAAATGGATGTGACAGGAACAGTCTTTCAAATGGCGTTAGAAATAGTGTTTCTTGCAACGGAATGTTGTCCTTTATGTTGCATAGAATCAAATACTTGAAATATCTGTCAATCCATTATATTTGAATAATGTAGAAGAAAAAAAGCTGTAAAGTAATTCAAACAGCAAAACGTACTTATAATTTACTTTATATAGTACTATTTGATATATAGAATTTATACATTGTTCAATAAAGTAGAAGAAACTTCAAATATATTGAATAAGATGTCGAATTTATGAGATTGGTTGAGTATCTGGCACAGAGTTACTTAAGAATTTGTCAATTTTTTTTTAAAATTGATATGAAAGAAACAACTACTTCTGTCTTTTTTATTACATCAGAAAATAATGTGAGTACATTAAATTCTTCACCTGAAGTTGCATTTTAAATGCAAGCATTTTGTTATCATATCTTGCAGTTATTTTTATGCTTGAATAAGTATAAAGGTTTGCTTAAATTCTAGCAACTTTACGGATTCAATGTTCAGCAACCTCTTGAAGATGCAGGTGCAGTTGTTTTGAGCATTGTAATGTATTTATTTTGATGTTCTAAACAGTCGTTTTTAAAGTTCAAATTTTAGATGGTGGATAAATCTTTCTTGATTGAACGGTGTTTTATCTTGTTCAAATTTTCAATCGTTAATAAAATACTTTCTATTGATCCAATCAAGTTCCAATGAACTTTTTCAATTAATGCGAATGACACTTGATGTTAATGTAGTTTTTCAAATATTTATTAACTAATTTTTATTATTTTTTTTTAATTTTAAATTTATTCCGCGTTATTTCCGTCGTAGTTACGAATAGCTGCAACAGATGGCGCTAGTACGTTTTTCTAGAAAAGTAGTAATTGACTGTAAAATATTTATTTATATATATATATATATATATATATATATTACGTGTTTTTGGTATGTTATTTTTAGCCGTATTGAACAAATTTTCTTCTAAAAGATGGTAAATACTTTGAAGAAAATGCTTAAGTATGATTTTTTTTTAAAATATGAAACGCGTTCTTGCTTAACCCATATTGGAACGAATCAACTTGTGCGTTATTCCTGGAGTGTTTTGAGGAAAATATTTTCTTTCCACTTCGGCCTTTTGAGAGCAAGATAACTCTGTTATGAAATAACTTAGCAGCGTATAAATTTCATAATTGTTTATACACCAAGTAGAAAAATAATAAATGTATTTTTGTTAAACATTTCTGATAACAATTCTAAACTTAGTATTTATTACTGACCATCAAAACGTTTGTGTTTTAACACTGAATAAATATATCAGGAAAATATTTTTAATGTAGTGCATGCATCAGCGTTTCTCAAACTGCGGTGTGCACCCACATATAGAGCGTGACAACTATACGAGGGGGGGGGCGAGCACATTAAATTTCAAAAAAAATATTATTTAAAAGATATATTAAATTTCTGAAAGTAAACAAAATACATTCTGACATTATGAAATATAAAATACACATTTATACTGATATAATATATTTAGAATTATATCAGTACTGTACAGTGTATTTTATAATTAATTTAACAATACTAAGTTAAAAACAAGTTTAATAATTAACAGTGAACCCCCATCGGTTTGTCATATATAAAACTATATTCAAAAATTAACTTGTATGATTTCAAATTTATCTCTTGACGGCCGATTAAGAGATACACAATTTGATCCCCTATGCTACTGTTTTCCACGTAGGCATGCGTATGCGATATATTGGAGGAGGAATTGGAAGAAGAGGAATACAAATAAGCAAATCCTCTGAAATAAGTAAAATTTTCGCAAACACTGCCAAGGTCATTTTATTGCATTTCAAAACCTTCGGAAAATTTTATGGATAGCTGTGCAGAAAAAAAATCTCATGCTTTGAAAAGACGTATATATACGTCCGAAGTAATTGACGCTTTGGCTGAGAGAGGCGTTTATATTCATTGGTGGCACGTAAGAAGTAGGTCGTATTGCAGCTTTAGCATCAAAGTATAGTTATCTTCAATTCATAGTTATTGTTTGGGGAGAGGCGCTAAGGAAATTAATATTAAATGTTAGGTCACAAGTAATGGAAATTTGAGAAGCTCTT
The DNA here is from genome assembly GCA_019973935.1 of Trichonephila clavipes. Lineage (NCBI taxonomy): Eukaryota > Metazoa > Arthropoda > Arachnida > Araneae > Nephilidae > Trichonephila > Trichonephila clavipes. The sequence continues at coordinate 499,882 of BMAU01006116.1, read as the reverse complement.
CCTTACATCCATCTCTATGACATTTAAAGCATCTTCAATATGTATAACTGACATTCCGTAAAAAGTATATTCCGCTATTTTCAGAAGCCATCATTACTAAAAGAAATCATAACAAATAATTTATATAGCATTTTATTTTTGTTTTTTTATATAATTGTACTTCAATGTTCTTTAGAATTATCATTGTTATATCTCGAAAAAAATTATTTAACTCCATACAAAAATACTTCCAAGAGAAATCCATTGCTTCTCCTTAGTACGAGGGTTCTCTTATTTACTATCATTTTTAACGTGGGCATAGTTAATAATAATGTGAGTTCCGTAGCTAAAACATTACTGATTTAGCAATCATTAGTCAGTGAGTCCAAATGAATTACTACACTTCCATAGCGTCTAAAAATATTCGATAGGTTTTTTTTCCTTTTCAGTGCAATTTATTTTCATCAGTATGTTGCTGCATATATGGACTTAACTGCATTTTCAGAATTTTTAATGGTACCAACTTTTATTCTAAAATAGATTTAGTTTAATATTATTCTTTTGTACAAGTTTGAAAAGTATTTGGTGTTTTTAAAATTATTCTGTTATTATTAAGGTATCTGACCGTGATTTTTAAAAAAAGCGCAAAAATGGATAAGTTTCATGATATTTAGTGTCCCTTAGATTAGAATACATGTGTAAAAATGTTTTAATGACATTTTGACAAAAAAAATTATTTAAATACAATATTTCGGCAAAAAATTAACTTAGAATAACATTTTTTCAAAATGTTCTCCTTTTGTGAAAAAAAATGCTTCTATTATATTAGTTTGCTTGAATTAAGCTCAGACCTCTGTACAGAGGCTCAACTATGATTTTTTGAAAAATTCACTTTATTTTATTTTCAGAGTTACCACCAATTGAAATAATTATTGGCGTTTTTTTCTTAAAATTGTTCCCCCCTGTTGTCGTAAAATATGGATAAACTCACTTCTAAATCATATATTTCAAAAATGCTAGTTGAGCCTCTGTAAAGTAGTGGTCTCAGCAATATACAGGCAAAATATTATTATAATAGAAATATTTTTAACAAAAGGAGAACATTTGTAAAATGGGTCATTCAATGTTCATTTTTTGTCAAAATATAGTACTTAAATATTTTTTTATTGTGAAACTATTCTTAAAACAATTTTATGTACATTTTCTAATCTAAGTGACACTAAATATCATAAATATTTTTCATTTACACGCTTTTGCAAAATCATGGTTCCGAACGTAGTCGGATACCTTAATGATACATCCCAGCAAAAAAAACCTCAAGTAATTTACAGGATATCTTATATTAAATTATATGTTTCATCTATAAGTTTTTAACTAAAAAGAAAGAGCTGAGAAAGCAGAAGCTAAAGTGATGTACATTATATTGTTGGGAACATTAAGATATAAATACACCGCAGGCCATTACATTCTAACATTATGAAGAGGAGATGGTACAGACATATCGAATTCACATGGATTGAAGATGTTAATAGGAATACCATCTCATTCCCATCACCATCGAATTCACATGGATTGAGATATAAATTGGAATAGTATATACACACAATCAAAAAATGACGAAGGTGAAAAAATCAGTATTTTAATTACTGTACCAAAGAAATGTCACGCAGCGGGTTTCCAATACGGAAATCCCATTGTAAAGAAGGTTTTTTTTTAAAAAGTTATGGTGAGCCTCGTTTATACAGGAGAAATTACTAACGGCAAATCTCATAATTCGAAAGCGATAGGATCTTGTCCTACCAAAATATATTTTTATCGTTCTGGAATATTGCTAATCTCATTGGTCGGAAAACAATAATTGACATACGAATGCAGAATTGAAATATTCAGGAGATTTCTATAGAACGCTCTGCAATGTGAAATCGGTTGTTTTCAGCACGATGACAAGTATCCCCTTGGACAAAGGAAATAATGTCTGGAACAGCACGGACTGTCTACATAGCGATCAATATTATGATTTTTCTTTACACTGCAACTTACGAGCTTCCATTAGATAAAGTCAAAACGCAATGTGTAGTCATTAGGTACAAAACACAAGCGTTCCTTTCTTGCATTGTCAGTAACTGGAAAAACCAGTGCTACCTTTCTCAGATTTCTAAGCGATTCGGCATTAATCATGAACTGGATCAAAAGGTTACTAAAAGTTATACAGACTTCTCTATTTTGAGAGCTCTCACTCTAGAAGTATTAAATATTCTTTAACCTGGACCCCAGGGTGGGTTCAGATCTTTACCGATGGATCCCTCTTGTCTGATAGCGCTAATGTAAGTGCCGGAGTTTTCTTCGATTTTTTTCTTTCTACATCCCTGTTAGCTAGGGTTTGACGGTGATATTGCGGGGTTTTGCACATCTGCGTCACAGAGGCAGTGTCCCTTGGAAAAATATTACGAGAGCTGCTATGTTGGCTATCATTTCTGATAAAAATCCCGTTGCACAGGATGTTTTGTATTGTCGTCATGATCTAAAAAAAACCTGACATCACTTGGGAACACTATAGGCCTTCAGTGGGTTCCTGCCAGCTGTAGAGTTCCAGGTTACAATAAAGCTGACTTCTTGGCTAAAAAGGATGTTCTTGCCATGCAAAGTTTCTCGTTGTTTTTCCTTTTATCCCATTAAAAATATTATAAAAATATCAATTAAAGCCCGTTCTTAGGAAGACATCTAAAACCCTGGTTCCCACAAGTCTTGGTGAAATGCTATCCTGAATTTGTGTAATGGCCCAAGGCGTAGAGTGATCACTGAATTCCGCCTAGCAACCGGACATGACTGCCTGCGAAACCATCTGTATAGTATCAACGTTTGTCCTTCCCCGATATGCACCATGTGCAGCTCTGGAGAGAGGTCATGGATTCGGCACATTTTCTACATTGGCCTGCTCTTAACAAGACGGTTCTCGCCGAGCGTAGCTGGGAGACTAGATATTTGTTAGATTGATGAGCTCTGTTTCAGATTTTTTTTGTATTGTTTCCTTTTTCAATTCCTACTATCAGCTCACGATCTCTATTTATTAATCTTGGTGAAATTTTCAATCGTTAATAAAATATATTTTAAACTGCTGAATTGAGCTGAAATTTTATATACATGATTATTTTGGATGATAATACAATAACTTAACTATAATTAATAAAATTAATTAATTCAAACTAATTCAAAAAATTACAAATACAGCTACGTTACCATCATTTGTGGTGACATAGTGACCATTTTGGCGACTTGGGTCAAAACTTGAATGTTTTTTTTCCTCACGTTTTAAAGTATTCAGTTGAACTGAAATTTTATATGCACGAGTGTTTTGGATGACAATACGATACTTTAATGATAATTAATAAAATCAATTACCACTTACTTTCTATCATATGTATATACAGATTTATATTAATAGTAACTATTTAATAAAAAATAGCTAAAATAAAATTGTTCTTTGTTGATCTAAGTAGAAATTAACTTAATTTGTTTTTATATTACTTGTTTTCTCGAAACTTGCTGTAAATGTTCATAATCTGCCATCAGAAATAATAAAAATAATAATACATTTTTAAAAAAACATCGGATTTTAAGGTTGATAGCTGTGCCGTATACTCGAGGACTCGGAGACAAATTTCAATACCCGATGTCCGGACCTATTTTGATAAAGAACGCGTTCAACAGTTGCCCTCGACAGCATATTCTCAATATGACTCACTCATTGAAATCATCTAGTCATAGGTTGCTGAGAGACTGCTCCGTCACTGATCTCTATCTTAATCATTCTAACTTTATATAATATCATGGGTCTAGTTATCAGAATGCGTAACTCCTTCTGGTGAGCTAATTTGATATAGGAGCGCTACGCACCAAGTTATTGTTTGTGTTCGCCAAGATGAGCGAAACATAATATGGTTACCTTGATATTTTTGTCGTCTGGTAATGTCATTGCCGTGGGGATAACGGATGATCTTGGCAAGATTAAGGAATTGCGCCTAAGAGTGCTTGGCATGTAGCACTCCTTGTGGAGATACGCATTCTGATAACTAGGCCGACCATATGTAATAATTAATAAGGAATTAGACAAAAAATAAAAGCTTATCTAAAAGAAAAACTCAGATTGATGAAAAAAGACAAAGTAAATTTTTATTGAACATTAATTAAGAGTTAGTCATATTTATTAATTAGAAGATAATTATATGTAAGTATTTAAAGTGAGTAATAACGTTATTTCTTAATTCATTGATATTAGAAAATAATATTTCTATTTAAAAAAATAATAACTATATAATTACAAATATAGAATCCATTTGTTGTAAAAAAAATGATCTTGCAAGTAAATGTAGCTGGCACATTCGTTGTGTTTATTTAATTGGATAAAATTTTTTCTAAAGAAATTCCTTTTCACTCTTATCTAAATCTTATGAATCATGAATTGAAAAAGTATATTCGATTTCATTTATGTTTCATTTTTCTGAGGATTCCTACACGGGATTCTATATTTCTATATACACAGGATTGTTTTTTTCTTCACTACTGTTATAAACAGTACTCGAATTCTTCATTAATTGTTTTCTTTTCTGTTTCTCTCTTTCTTTGTCGTTCAGTGAAGTGTATTTACTGAATTACATTAACTTCCGCTGGAACTTAATTTTCCGGGAAAAGCTGACATTGTTAAGATCAGCGATGTATTAACTTCGAGTTCCGAAAAAAAAGCAACCTCCGAAACAAAAAGAGAGGGGAAAACAGGGATTTTTCTTACATACGTTCACGAAAAAAGAGAAATAACTGGGATGGGAAAAGAAGAAAAAAATTCTTATTCTCGTATCTTATCTTGAATTAGACATCTAAATTGCGGATCTTTTTTCTGTGTTGTTTAATGTAGCCAGAAAAGTTGCCTTATTTTGGTCAAGATGCTTTAAATTATAGAAATGCTATATACGTTTGTTCTTGTTTTAAAGCTTGAAATTACAAATTCTCACATTTTTAAATCATGTGAAAATACAAAAGTAAATAAATATTAATTTTTCCCTGTGGATAATTTTTTCCTTATGATTTATTGCCTATCGATTTCTCATTTATCAATAGTTCATTTACTTATTGAAAGACATTAGTACGCGACATTAAACTTACCAATGAGTGAAACGTATTACTTAACAATAAATTTAGTTTAAGGAAAGATAATTTATCAATTTTTGATTGGATAGAAGTAAACAGAAAAGTATTCACAACCTTTGATTTTAAGTATATATATATATATATATATATATATATATATATATATATATATATATATATATATATAATAGTCCAGAATATATAAATTGCACAGATAGTTATGGAACCTAAGATAACTATACTAAATAGGACGAAATAGGCACAGTAGTACAGTAACAAACTACTGGCCTTAGGAACTAGGATTGCAGGTTTAAACAAGTTTTAGGGCTAGCCAACCTTCACCTGTAGTTTATCATACTACGTACCAAGAGGAAAGGAAATAATAACATTAGGAGGAATTTAAATATAAATAAAATCACTGAACTAATAAAATGCAATTATAAAATTATAGCCTACTTGTATTCACAGTATATATTTAAATTCGATGCAAAACGTAGATAGTAAGACTTACTTCGGGAGTGTAACAACTGATTATGTTTCCCGCCAAATAGAATAGAGGGAAAACAGTTCCGCATAAAGTTTAATTATGATAGAATAATATAAAGTTTATATATATTTTTACTTTTAAAAATGATTAAAAGATATATTGATATAAATATTAGAGGAAAATATAAATGAATCCTAGAATTATTTACAAAATATTAATTTATTAAACATGTGACGCCATCTATTTAATATTAGTAAAATTAGTTATAAATATCAGTAAAAAACATAATGCCAATAAGTTATTAATACAAATTTTATATCTCTAGAACAATTAGAAGTATAATTGTAAAGAAAGTTAGCAGGATATCCATGTACAATACATTGTTTAATAAAGTTATTAATATTTAAATAAATATTAGCTTTATCACTAACTAAATCATTATTACGATAAGTTTAGTTAAGAATAATATTTCTATATATAGATATTGATAAATTTGAATTCTAGTAAGTCACTTTAAGAATGTTAAAATTAATAGCATCTATTTTATTATAAATATTACTATTTAATTTCAAATCCTTAATATGCAATGTTACATCTAAGTAATTAGTTTTAATTGGATTATTACTAATTTTAACTAAATTTAAGTAAGCTGGATAATAATTCATATTGAGATTTAAATTATCATTTTTGCCAAAAGAAATTAAATCATCAATATATCTAAAAATGTAATAGTCATTATTAATAATATAATTGTATTTATAAAAGTGTAAATATAAATTAGTCAAACTATTGCTTGCTGGACCTCCTTGTGGTAGGCATTTATTTTGTTTATATACCTGAACCATTAAAAAAAAATTAATGTAATTTTCTTTTAAGACAAAGTCTTTGAGAGTTTTAAATTTGTTAAAATTAATATTAAGATTATAAATACTGTGGTTTTCTAAAATTACTTTAATATTATTATTGATATCAATGGAATTGAAAAGATCTTTAAAGTCATAACTATGAACTGAATAAATGTTTTTATTTTTTAAAAAATCTATAATAAATTTGCTATTTTAATTATATCTTTATTACATTGCTGATTAATAAAGTTTTGTATAATATTATGAATAATTTGCATGCAGTAGTAATTTAGGTTTTAAAACCATTTGTCACAGCTCTAAATTTAACAGGACTTTTATGGAATTTTGGTGGTAAAAATATATATGGATACTTAATTTTAGGAACACAAAAACCTAATTTTTTATAAATAGCAATAATGCGATTACTAATTTCATTATGTGACAAATATAATTTTTTAAAAGATTCATAATTTATAAAAAGTGTTTATTAAGCATATTGTAAAAAAATACTTACAAATAACAGCATAGTTACCAGGTATTTATCAATCTAAACTATGATAAAATGCTTTTGTAATTCATAAATGTTCTGTTTTATATCTTTAAAAATAAATTCATACTGAGAATGGTAGCTAAATTTCATAAGGTCTTTTAAAATATTGTACTTTTACTCATCAAATGCTTCTATAGGTAGTTCATATTTAATTGCAGATTTTGTAATTAAATTATTTATATCGTTATTAATTTGTGTTTTAACAGGATTGTTATTATAAACAGATATTCTGAAACTAGTGCCTTTACTCATTATATCCTTTAAAATGTTGTCATTGATTATGTCTTAGTTGCCAGTAACTACATAATTATGATGACCGTCAATAAAATCATAAAATTTTTACATGTACAATATTCTATGTTAATAGAAGGCGAACTATTATTGTAATTAAAGGTAAATCTGCCCCATCGTTTTTTGTGTGTGTGTGTGTGTGTGTTATATTTAAATGTTTTCTTAACAACCACATTTCTAACAGAAAAAAATGACAAATGTCTATTAAATATATTAGAAAAATTAATTTTGTTAAAGTTTTATTCATGAATAATAAAGTGCAGTACTCTGTATTAGGTTCATTAATTTTCTCAACATTTATTTTGAATTTATTAACTAGATAATTATAAATGTCTTTAATAATATGTACTGCATGATAAACCTTTAAGGAATCATTATTTAAGGTTTCATTTAACAATACAATTTCATTTTTATTAAGACCAAACATGAATTATTTGATCTTCTTGATATTAAAGTTTTATTCAAAATCATCAATAATAACTTTAATATTGTCATTTACTGATTTTTTATCTCTATTTTTCCTTTTAGTTCTTTTACTCTAGATTTTCTTTTATAATTATTATTTAAATTGTTAACGTTATTAAAAAAATCGTTATTACAGTATTTACAAAGTATTTTTAGCAAAATACATAACATTAAGACCATATGGATATATTGCATTAAAACTCCTAATAAAGTGATTTCCCACCATAATCTGTGCTTAGTATTTGGAATAATTTTAATGATAGACAATTCAACATTTTTGAAATCATGCATATGAAAGTGTCTAAGTTCAAATTTATTGGAATTATTGGAATTATTAAAGTATTTAACATCATGCCTATGTCGATTAATCCTGATGTTAATAGTATTAGAGGTCTGTCCAATATATTTATGCTGGCAAACTTTAAAATTTAAAAGGTAAATACAGTTAAAAGTTTTACATCGGTTAAATTTAGATTCACAATCATATTAATTTTGATTTAACATAGTACAAGTCTTACATCTACTATCTCTACAATTATTGAATATTAACTTAAGACTATTACAAAATTGAATCTTTTCATAATTGTAAGAAAATAATTTATCTTTATTTCCATGTAAAGCAGGGCTCTTAATGTAGCTTTTATTACTATTTTGTGTAATGTAATTACTAGAATATAATATATATATTTATATATATATATATATATATACTGATCAATATCTCTTTAAATATTTCAAAAACACAATTATACAACATTAGAATATTCAATGATTCAAAAAATAGGATAATTTCTAATAATCAATGACTTGTAAAATACTTCCTTTTTTAAAAAACTTAAGAACTAAAATAAATTATCATTGTAATATACACAGAAAAAGAAACTTTCCTAAAACGTTTTTTAAATATTCGAATGTAAATAAAGTGCGCTTCTACAGAATTCCTCAATAGTTTTACCAATGAAGTTCAAAGAGAGAACTCTAAATAACTGACTATATTAACAATAAAAAAATTCAAATTTATTAGCTTGTTACATATATAAAAATATATTGTTAAAAAGGAAATTACATAAAGTTACACTAGTTATTTATATAACATATCTATAACAATCATGTAATACACTAAAAAAGAGCCATTTGAAAGGGGTTTTTTTTATTTAAGAATTGTAGATACGCATAATTTGATTGAAATATTTTGAACTCGATTTAATTATACTTTTTAAATTTAATCTATGTTAATTTTAAGTTTCATAGATATGTATAGTATTACACACACACACACACACATTAGTATGTCTTTAAGCATATGATTTAATATAAAATGACTAGTGTATAAGAGTTTTAAAATCATTTGAAACTTTCTGGCAGAATACCTTACTTTTTAATGCAAAAAATAAAGTATTACAAATAAAAAAGTTTTCATTTTTTTTTTGTTTTTGACAATGTCATTTATTAAAAATATCATCATAATAATATATATTTTTAATGGAATATAAATGAAAAGCTGACTTTTCTTTGTAATGTTTCATAAAATATTTAGACACTTCTTACACCTTCTCTTTTCTTATGCTTTTTTTAAAAAAATAAAACTATATTTTTATTGAAAATATTTTTTCAGATGAGCTAAAGTAATTTAATAGTATTTCCAGTTTTTCTAAGAAAGAATGCTTTTTTCACTTCAGTATTTAACCCAAGTTATTTTCTACGTTGTTTATATACAGTTCATGGGGCTACTCATCTAAAAAATCAATACTTTTACATTCCTGATTCCCGTTTTATTTTTTAAAAATATGATTCAATATCTGAATTTGTATCACCATACAATTCCAGAATTTTTGAAGACAGGTATAGAATTGAGAGAATAAATAAATTTTATTTTTAGTATTTAACTAGAATAATGATTGAGTCCTAGCGTAAATTCCAATGTATGCATTAATATCATTCGATTGGATTCAAAAATGAAATGCATAAGAGTGAGCTTGATTTACATAAAATGTTGTGCATCCCCAAAAAATGTGCTTGATTTTGTATTTCTTTTGAAGGCGAGTTGAAAATTTTTGTAACTTCGCAAGTAAGTTATACATATCTAATTTTATCAAAGTATACTATTGAAAAAATTATATTCATATAGGTAAATTTTATTTTTTATGTGATGCGTTCTTTCTTTATGGGTACTTCTTTGCATTAATCAGATTTTGTTATTGATTTAACACTAGACTGTCTGCGCTTTCTCGCTTACTCTTAAAAGTCCACCGGTGTCATTTCGTTATCGCAATATAAAATAAATAAAATAATTATAATAACTAAATAATTGCAGGACTACTGTTAAGTACGGTTTTGTTTTAAGACACTTTAGTATTATTTCATGTAATAATCACATATTATGACCCTTTATATCATAAAAAAACTGGCATTGGTATTATGTTTCTCGAAGCTTGTTGAACCTCTACTTTATTGCAACACACATTTCGAGTTGCAAATCTTCCAGAAACATTAATATTATGCGATATGCATTCTTTATCATCCCTAGTGACATACATATACATCAGGATGTACTGGAATATTATCCACTACATCTGCACTTTTTTCAGATTCTTCGCAGTCACTTTTATTCAAACGTATGTCTTTATCGAAATCTAAATTATACCCAAATCATTCTCAGAATGCTCTCGCAACAAATTAGCAAATCCTTCCTTAGACCTTTTTTCTAAAGACAATCGTTTCAAGGTGTGTCTATTCTGCACTAATTTCGAAAATCGAATTAATTTTTTTTATGAGCAGTTATGCAATTACTATGTAACGAAACACATACTACAGCTTTAGTATAATTGATTCATTTCCACTGTAAACTCAATAACACTGCCTTTAAGGTAAAAAAATGTGTGATAGGACTTTAAAAGTTTGTTTTACTCAAAGTATTTACTTAATATTTAAGCAGATACTCACCCCATGATGTAACAGTAAAATCCATACCTTTGAAGAAGTAAATATATAATAAATATTTAACTTTGTACGTTCATGATTAAAATGCCAGGAAACATTTATTTAAATAATAACATTAATATTTTTATATTAAAGTATTATATACCATTATCTGTTTGGTAAAATTTGGACAACAAGGTTGTTCTAAAGTAAATATAAATTTCACGATAAATATAAATTTTAATGTATGAAATGAAAATACATCATTTAAGATCTTACTTTTTAAAAGGAAGCACATAAAAGTGAATTTATGAGATTAAAAATTACTTTATTTTTAAAAACATTATTAGAAATGCAAGATGTTCATAAAAAATGCCGTATCGTAAAATTAATGGCGAATATTTGCTTTTATTTCTGCAGCTATTATAATGAAAAAATCTTTACGCAAAAGTATACCAAATAATAAGCTTGTCAAGTCATTGTAATATTTACAAATAATGTTATCAGTTTCCAAAAATGGACAGGTAAATGACAGGTAGTGGTGTTTTTTCTCTTCGTAAAATGTGCCATTAGCGTTCCATTTAGAAAATCAAATCCCTAAGTATTTCGGTTTTCGTGAAAACTGTTTTCTTTGATGTAGACATAAAGGTTTTACTATATATTAATGAATGAAGGACATTCTCCATCCCATTTTTTAATCACAAAAAGAAAAAAAGTATGAGTTTTCGACTTATTCGTACATTCCATTATTTGGAAAATTTCTGAGTCAGGGCATTATATTTTATCTATGCATAAAACATTGCCAGGTTATTTATTTTATTTCCATGTCATTATTTAAGTTTTATTTTTGTTTTCGTAAAACAAATTGATTTTTTTTTACTTTTCTTTTAGTTGAATGTTTTTTTTTAAATGTACGCATTATTTTAAAATTCTTAAGACACATTTTAGAAAAAACTAATTTGAATTTGCATTATATATTAATGGAATTATTTAAGGAATATATCGCAAAGCATCAAATTAGTTTATTGTAAACAATAACACTATATTGATGAAATTACGTATGCGTATATGTAGTTATTCACGTTAATTTTGTCGTAAGGGCTTTTAATCCATAATGATCTTTACCTTTCCAAGACTTCGCATGATAATTTATAGTTTACCCTCCTAACAGTATATAACCATATTTGTATCTGTCCAGAACTAGAAGTTTAAGACTATAAAAGAAGCGCTTTTTAAAAATAAGGATGATACAATCTTGCATCTCTCGAGTATCTGGACCAATCATAACAGCCTGTAATGGCAGTCATGATTTTAATATAGCTTCATTTTAACTTTCGGTATAAATAGACCAGACGTCTGGACAAAATAAAAGCTACTTTTGGGAATAGCATGTAAACTGCTCGTGTCAATGTCTTGCTTTGTGTGTTTTTGTGTTGCTTCTTGGTGTATGTATGTGAATGTTTTTTCTACGTAACAAAATAAACATAAATTAAAGAAGTGACATGTTTCCCCATCATTCTTGTCGATGACTGCAGGAAATTGATTGATTGAACCCAACATTATGATTTTACATTTCAACGCGGAATCACTAAATATATATGTGTGTATGAGAGAGAGAGAAATTATTGCTGAAAAACAATCCGCAAAGTTCAAGATAGAAAAGCAAAATTCGAAAAATAAAGCACAAAAGTTATTTGCGCATTCTACAACGCCCAGGCACACTTATCAATGTCTATAAATGCAAATGCGTAGTGATAAAGATAACTTATAAGTACTACCTCGATCGCAGCACTTGAAGTCTTAAACTGCTTCACTAATACTGACTCAGTTTTTGAGAACAATTTATATATAATGGGCTACAGGGATCCTTCTGAAAAGATCCGCTTACATCATAGATTGTAATGTGAATAGATCTCACCATCATAGATTTCCAGAAGCATCCATTTTATAGCCAAATCACCAAAAAGTGTCACCAACCAGCCAAAGAGTTTGCAACTCACCAAAATTAGTCACCAAAAATGATACTAACTTGCCTCTATCACCCATATTCTGCCGTTTCGATTAAAACAACATTATAATGTATGGGGTAGTTTTATGTTGTTTGCAAATATTGCAACTTTTACATGAAATAATTACATAGGAGAAAGCAATTTTAAAACATTAAACATCTAGATAAGTTTTTTACATATTTTAAGTTATCCGACTACGTTCGGAACCGTGATTTTCAAAAGCACATAAATGGATAATTTCCATTATATTTAGTGTCACTTAGATTAGAATATATGCATAAAATTGTTTTAAGGACATTTTGACAAAAAACATTATTTAAATACAATATTTTGGCAAAAAATTACCTTAGATTTATCTATTTTTCCAAATGTTCTCTTTTTGTGAAAAATGTTTCTATTAGAATACTATTTTGCCTGTATGTAGCTCAGACATCTGTTCAGAGGCTCAACTAAAATTTTTGAAATATATAACTAAGAGGTGGGTTTATTCATATTTTACATCAACAGGGGGAGCAATTTTAAGAAAAAAAAACGCGAATAATTATTTCAAATGTTAGTAACTCTGAAAATAATGCGATTTTTTTCAAAAATTCTGGTTGAGCCTCTGTAGAGAGGTCTGAGTTATATACAGGCAAAATATTATTCTAATAGGAACATTTTTTACAAAAGGAGAACATTTGGAAAAAAGATTACTCTAAGTTAATTTTTTTACCAAAATATTGTATTTAAATAATTTTTTTCTCAAAATGTCCTTTAAACAATTTTATGCTTACATTCTAATCTAAGTGATACTAAATATAATGAAAAGAGAGAGAGTATCCATTTATGCGCTTTTCTAAAATCACGGTTCCGAACGTAGGCGGATACCTTAAGGATTAATTACACAGCATTGGTAATTACTTTTTAAATGAACTATCATTATAATTTACAAATCAGCCCTGTTATAAAAATGAAGAATAATGTTTTATACTAAAGATACATTCAAGATAAAAATAGAAAATAAAATATATTTTAAACCTTAAAAATATAATTTAAACCGTTGATGTTAACAAAGGACTTAGCCGAAACCATTTATGAATAAACTGAATTCTCCAATTTAATTGCTATATTTTCAAAATGATATTGTTCCCAGAACTCTTCAGAAGAAATTAAGTAAAATTCCATTGTTATCTCATTATTCAGGCTCAGCTTTCACAGATGGGGGTGAAAACTTTCTCCAGTCACTCTTCGAAGCAATTATGTTCATTAAGTGCATATGTAAACATTTTTGGTATCTTGGAATCTTCCTTTCAGACGTCAATTCCATAATAATGCCACCTCGAACAATTTCTCCTTCGATTTCTGTAACTGTGACTAATTTTTGTAAGGCTCAAGATAATAATGAACTAAGTCAGTGAATGAAGTTCTTATTAGCAACAAAAATGAACGATTTAAGATGAAAAAAAAGTTCTCAAATGGGTTTCGATTTTTACAATAACATATATTAACATTTATTAGAACAAGATGAGTCATGTTAAAAAGCAATAAACTAGTTGAAGAAGTAAAAACACAGAGACGAATTGTGACTCAGTATGCACTTTATTTCGATGACTTCTGTAGAGTTTCATGCATACCACGTTGAATTTTGTAAAGAAATTCTAAATTATTTTTACCGCTTAATTTTTTCAAAAAAAGGAACCCATTTCTGAATTAAAGTCTATAAATAAGTTTTCTACAAGTTAAAATTTTTATTGCTTCCAGAATTACCTTATTTGTGGATTTCTGAGCCACCATCAATTCTAAGCCATATAGCGAAGTCGCTAAATCCCAGAAAAAAAGTTCATTATACGGAAAATTCGTTATATGGAGGTTCATATTTTAATATACTTTGTATATATATATATATATATATATATATATAAACCACATAATAAATATTTTAAATTCATAAACACTTTATATTAAAAAAATGAATTATTCACAACTTTTTTAAAATTAATACATGATTATTTTATACATCTTGCCCATCAAAAAAGAAAGAAAGAATGAAAAACTACAAGGAAAACAAGAAAAAACAATGTCGAACAATTCACTGTGTTTTCAATATTAAGAAAATAGTTTTTTACTCAAGTTAATGAATTTTAAGGACATTTTATAACTTAAAGCATGCAAGAGAGTAATATTAAACATACATTACTTTATAATTAGAATATGTTACAACTCCCCTGAGGGTGAAAGAGGATATCGACGATGTTTCTAGTGAACTGGGCAATGGAGGTAAAAGGTTGCACTTATTGGGTGAAACGTCCAGAATATTGCTCTCGGAGTGTTAGGATCTAATAAAACCAGTTCAAGATTTATGGCCCCCATAAAATGTGTTAAGGAGAGAATAACTTGATTTTTTTTTCAGAAATACTTTAAAAAAAATAGGGAGAACAAAAATTGAATCACAAAAGAAAAAGTGTGTTGTATAGAAAAGGCACTTCAAGGTATAGAAAAGGCCTGAAACGTTGAAGGTTCCAGGAAAAAGTTCGTTATATAGAAAAATTCGCAATATAGAGGTTCGAGTGTGCCTTTTTTATTGAAATCTGAACCACCATCAATTTTAAGCCACACCCCTTAGCACGTTTTTGTGAAAAAACACAAAACAGTGTGAAATAGTTTATCGATATCCGATAATTACGAAATGAAAAAAAAGTAAAATGACAATAAATTATAATTAATTAATTTTATTAGTAATAAAAACTTGTAATTTTGCATAAATAAAACGGCTATTGTTCTAACCGTCAGTAACGTGGTTAATATCCCTAATACAGCGCATTGGTATTGCGATTTTAATCATCACCTGATTTTCAGCGGCATTTTCAAGGGCGGAAAAGTGCAGTTTAGATTCGAATAAATACGGAATAAACAAATATTACTTTAAATCAATGTAATGAGCATATTGTTCATAAATATCCTCCCAACATGATGCAATTCTATTGAACCGTTATCACTCTAAAGATATTTTTTCCATCTATGTAATGGATATGGTTAATTGTAAGTAAGGTTATAATAGACGTTTGTATTGTCTGGATATTATGATGGTTCCTCTTGAATTTAATCCTGCTTCAGCTGTTAGAGATAGCTTGTGAAGGGTTTTCGAGAAATTAGAACCTTCTCATAGGGATCTCATTCCTAGCAAATAGATTTGATAAATGTTCCCACCATGTGCAACTGAGTGTGAAAAGTGTTTTAATGTATGATTCTTTCTTATTAAATTGGCCCTGTGTTTTTTTAATTCTGTAATTTCAAGTAACTCATCTTAGCAGCACACTGTTCAAGTTTGTAGTATCAATTCCAGATTTCTTAAAAACATAGAGATACTATTGCTATGTTTTTGGCACGTTCTGATCTTAAAAATAAATAAGTTAAAACTCAGTTTTTATAATTAGCATAATAGGGTAAAACCTGATGCAAAGCAGTATTTACAAAAATTAAAACAATTTTTAATGATTGCTCTCATTATAAACAACTTTAAACGAACTGTTTTTCCCCTCTGAGTAATGAAGAATTTAACAAAAACAAATATTAGACGTTTAGAGTGAAAATTAAAATATTAAAAATATAAACATAATTGAAGTAATTACAGAAAAAAAAGAAATATAAGTTTCTGCTTTACGGACTATGGGATAAGTAACCTAAAATAGATAAGAAAAAATAAAAAAATAACTTACAAGGGGAGAACATGACTAAGAAAATTCATTTGGGGATGAGGCTTTATGTAATAGTAGTACTCCTTACTTATGCTGTTTAGCGCTATTCCTTAATCGCGCCAATCAGTTGTTAAAATTTAACTCTAACATATACGATATCTTCATGGCAACCACATTTAAAAAAAAAATCAAGGTAACCATATTCTAATGTCATCACCCATCTAGGTGAACATAAACAACAACTTGGTGCGTAGCGCTCCTATATCAAATTAGCACCCCAAAAGGAGATACGCATTCTGATAATTAAGCCAATGATATGTATATTATTTAATGAACCCACTTTATAACAACCTAAAGGTAATACAATATTCAACTAACACATAATTTTACAAAAATATGCTTTGCATATGATCATACTGTAATAAGAAATGCACTTCTATAAAGCATTTTTTGTAAGTTATGTTTCATTTGTATTTCAATCAGCAAGAAATAAAAGCTAAAATGTAATTTTTAAAAATATTTTAAAATGGCAAAACATGACAATTTTCCGTTTTATTTTTCTTTCTTCCCGTGTATTCAATTATTTACAATATAATCAATATTTTTAAAGGGATACAATTTCAAAATATATTTACATAAATTTGAATACATTAAAATTATTATTTTAAAAGGCTTTCAAATTTTTCTTATGTATTTTAAAAGAATTTGTTATGAATTTTACAATCGCCTTATTCTATACGTCTTTATAAAAATGCACTGCTGACCACGACAAATGGAACACAAACAAGTGCCAGAGATATCGCAGCGAAATTTATTTCACAGATAACATGTAATACAAATATCAAACTATTAAAATACAGCGACTTGTGACGCGTGGATGATGACAAAATCAGTCGTTAGATTAGCCACTATTGTTGGCTATAACTGCTGCGACACGCCCCGGCATACAATCAAAGAGGCAATGGATGTATCCTTAAGGTACAGCAGTTCCATGCGGCTTTTAGATATTGCCAAAGTTGATCTGGTGTTGTAGCATGTGGTGTACCCAGATCTAGTCGTTGTGCAAGCACAAACCACACGTTTTCGTTTGGTGAGAGATCTAGAGAGTAGGCAGGCTAAGGAAGCAGTTCAATCTGATGGGTAAAAAACACTTGCACATCGCGTGCCACGTGTGCGTTCGCATTATACTGTTGGAATACGGTTGATGGCAGGTATTGGATGATGAAGGTATTGGAGAACCACGGGCGCCAGCATCTCAGAAATGTAGCGCTGACTGTTCAGTGTACCGGCAATTCGTACTAAAGGGGTGTGGCAGTGAAATCCAATACAACCCCAAACCATGATACCGGGTGCTGGAGCAGTGTGGCGATGCATTACGCAACAGTTCAACAGTCTCTCAATACGGTGTCTCCAAACTCGAATGCAAGCATCGTGATGTTACAGGCAAAAACAGGCTTCGTCATCAAACACAATGTCATTCAATTCCGTTGTCCATGCCCGTCGTTCATTAAACCATTGACAGCGCAAATGCCTGTCGTTTTTAGTCAAGAGCAATTGATGCCTTGCGGTTATTCCACTATGCTGTAAACGGCGTGGAATGGCACGAGCGAACACCAAATGATGCGCAACAGACTGAATTTGTTGTGCTATGGTTCATAATGTGGCTCAAATCCCCAATCTGTTCTACCCTTAGGCAATACTTGCAGGTGGCGCTATGCTCACCCGTGATGCGTGTATGCGCTATACTGCTATTTATTTGCATGTTTCATTGCCATAAACGTGTGATGTGAATTTCACATGATCTGCATGCTTCCTTCAGAGTGTGGCATTTTGTGTGGCGAGCAGTGTAACATATAACTTTGTAACATATAACATAACAGTGTCGAGACAAATAACTTTGTCGACATTATTAATTTACTGAAAGGAAGCAAATAAAAATACATTCAGACATTATAAAAATTAAAAATACGGATTGACACTGAGATAATACACTTATAAATGAAGGCAGGACAAGTAACGTAATACTTAAAATATCTATTAGAGAGTAGTATAGCATATAATCAAAATTAAATATACTTATCTTCATAAGTTGTAAGGTTTACAATAAATGTTCTATAGTAGCTTTATCGTCAAAGAACAGTATTATTGCATTCAATATACTCTTAATATGAGGAGGGGAGCGCGCGATGAAAATGATAGCAAATTTGGTAGCAAATATTGAAAGTGTGAGAAGCACTGGTCTAAAACGTTATCTTTTGAACACATAAATTTGCCTATCATTCTGATCGGTTCATTCATGATGTAAATAACTTCACCTGAAAATAGCAAATTTGGTAAAAAGTATATGAAGAACATCAACTAAGTCTCTTATCAAAATCTGAAAAATAAATGAGTAAATCCTTGAAAGAAGGGGGTGCTTAAAATTTGAGGGTCAAACTATGGCTGTATTGGTTAAATTAATTGCTTGTTATCTCCAATAACTGCTTTCAATGGAACACACCAATAAAATTTAGCTTATGCGGTACAGAAGGTGGTACATTAAAAGATAAAAGTCAATGTATGACAATATTGGTTAAAATAATTATCCCTTACATTCAATGACAATTTGTATTTCTATCTGAACAATTAAATTACAATATCGTCTAAGAGAGGGCGGTACTTTAAAAATAAAGGTCGAACATTGATTGCATTAGTTAGATATTTCGAAATTCTGTCTAATCAGCGCTTTCAGTAGATTAGAAGCAAATAAATTATCCAAGTATAGAAGGTGGTACTTAAGAAATAAAACCAACTTACGATGAAATAAAATTACATGATTTACATCTAATCAACACTCTCTCTCTCTCTTTGTTGCACAATTTCAGCAATAAAATCATTACCATCACTTAAAGCAAGCGGAACTTTTAATATAAATACCTAATTAGGATTACATTGGTTAAATTACACTGGTGTGCAAAAATTAAGGACGAAGTCGAAAAATTAGCATATCAGCTGAACGAAGAGGCAGAGTGGACAGAAAGAACAATTAGAAGATTAAATAAGGTCATGTACGGTAGCACATGCACAGATATGCAGGTAGACGAAATGGGGGAGTGTCTGAGTAGTATAAAGCATGTTGTCGGTGTAAGATCAGTATTTCTGGCAAAGAGATTGCATGCCGTATAGCAGTTAAAATCACACCGAGTTGCTGCCTCAGCGAGAAATGGCGAATAATCAATCTGTTAGACGACATCTGGATGCTTTTACCCGAGGTCGAATCATTGGGAAGTTGGAGGAAGGCCGCAGTGTGACAAGTGTGGCTGCAGAGTTCGGAATTGCTCACAGCATCGTTTCACGACTTTGGAGACAATTTCAAACTACAGGAACAGCTATCCGAGGGTTCAGTAGTGGTCGTCCACGAGGAGCCCCACCCGCAGATGACCAGCACATTGTCTTACAGGTCAGAAAAAAACAGGCGGCAGACAGCGGGAGAAATCGCTAGACACATGACACAGGCGACTGGACGACCGATATCGCGATTTACCGTGGCCAGAAGACTGCATGGTGGTGGTCTGTTTGCACGACGCCCTGTACGGTGTGTACCTTTAACGCCTGCCCATCGGAGAAGGCGTTCTCTGTGGTGCCGGGAACACCGGAATTGGAGAGACAATGAATGGGGACGAGTACTCTTTACAGATGAGAGCAGATTCAGTTTGAGTAGCGATTCTCATCGCATACTCATCTGGAGAGAGCGGGGAAGCCGCAATCATCCCTCGAACATCATTGAAAGGGACAGGTATGGAGGTCGCGGTGTTCTCGTTTGGGAGGCATCATGCTTGGTAGTCGTACAGACCTTCACATCTTCGACGCAGGTTCAGTCAACGGGACCCGTTATTGTAACGAGATTCTTTTTCCATATGTGCGTCTTTTTAGAGGCGCTATGGGTCTGCAGTTCCTTTTCATGGACAACAATGCACCATGTCATCGCACAGTAGCTGCCGAACAGCTCTTAGAGAGTGAGGATATTGAACGTATGGATTGGCCTGCACGATCTCCGGATCTCAATCCCATCGAGCATGTATGGGATTTTCTAGGCAGACGCTTCGCAGCTCGTACCTTACCACCAGTAACGATTCGGGAGCTTCGATTGGCACTGCAAGACGAATGGGCAGCAATGCCTCGTCAACTCATTGACACCCCCATTCTCAGCATGGGCAGACGCTGTGAAACCTGCCTAGCAGTCAGGGGAGATCATATCCCCTACTGAAGACCGGATGTTTCTTGCTGGACACCCATCACAGGGATGTTTCGGCCTTCAGTCGCATTGCGCTCCATGCTACTTTTTCAATAAAGCTTCTTTTTATCCCTCTGATTTCTCTTTTAGTAAGTGTTGCTTACATTACACTTGTCCTTACGTATTAGGGATCATACGGTATTAAATGCGTTGATTTCGAAAATTTTTGTACAAAGTTATATTGAAAAAACCGTCTCGTCCTTAATTTTTGCACACCATTGTAGTTATGGCTTACATCCATTTAGCCCTGTCATCAGAATCAGAGCAATAAAATTTAATTAAATAAAGAAGGCGGTATTTTAAAAATAAAAGTCATTACATGATATTGAATAAAAGAATTTTGCCCTGCCTCCCACCAACGCTTCGATGAACAATTACAGCAATAAAATTATTAACTTATTGAAAGAAGGTGGTTCTTTAAAAGGAGAGGATTAAATATTGTTACATTGATTAAATTTGTTGATACTGTTAAATTTGTCTGTCGTATAATTTTTATTTAGCACATTTTTATAGAAATCACTATTTTGTTCACATTTAATTTCATAGAGTATTTTTAATCAGCATTTACATTTTAGAGCATTTTACATTGTAATTTATAGTTTAGATCATTTTACATTAGCATTTACAATTTAGAGCATTTTTATATAAAATCCTTATAGAATAGGTATTGAAAACTTATTTGCGTTTTGTATCTTGAGTATAACTTTGATTTGTTCATTTGTTATTATTATATTTAACTTGATTTCATATTCCTTTAGTTGCCCCATATCATTTGATCCACAGGCTGGTACTGGTTTACGGCCCGCAGTTGTGTATCATTGTGATAAAGCATTTGACAAAGCAATAGCATTAATAACATAAAGGAAGCTTTAAACTGGAAAGCAAATGAAAGTATGAACTAAAATTTAAAGAAAAAATCCTATCTGAGACACATAAGATGGTCCTACATTGAATTAAAACTATGATCAACAACAACACCAAAAAACAAGAACACAAACTGTGTTGCCAAAAAATATTTTTTAAAAAAATACGTTTTACAATATTTCATTTAAAATTAACTGTGATTCTATTTCTAACAGCAAACAATTGCATAAATGTCATAAGTAATTATTGTGGTATTTTAAATACTTATAAAATATGGATAGTACAATACGCATACAATGTATACTATATAATCTCAAAAATACACGAAGAACAGGTTTTAGAAGCAAAGATAAACCGTGATGATACTTGAAGAAAAATCTGATCAACGTTGAATTCAATGGAATCCAAAGAAAATAATATGAAATTGTTTCAAGGTTCATCTCATCATAAATAGTTTAACCAAAGAACTTTTTTGATAAATATTTCTTACTGATTATCAATTCGAAGTAAATAAGAGTATTAATCGGTAACAGGAATCATGAAGCCAAATATGGCAAAATGGAAAAAAAAAACATGCCGAGTTCTGGTTTATAATTACTGAGATAAATATGGGGCATTATTTTCACAATAAGGGCAATTTGTTTACAGCAGTTGGTTTGAATTTAGTGTCATTTCCTTTCTGTTATATTTATAGCTTGATTCGTCTATTATTTTGACAACAACATGGAATTTGTCGATGAAGGAAAAAAAAGTAACATTTTTTTAATGGAAGAAAATGTTAAAGCAAAACAGCTTTTTTGATGAAACGATCATGCTATGCAAATAGAAGTAGGTAAGAAACATCGATGAAGAGTAATTATATTCAAGAGATGATTCAGTTCTTCAGCTTTACTATTGTGCGAGTAAAATCCTAAGTCCTAATAACAACATCGGATGTATTGTAGCCCAGGGACATCCATATACTAATCCATCACTAATGCTCAGGTTAGCAAGAACTCGGAAAAAGCACCCAAC
This sequence comes from Trichonephila clavipes, assembly GCA_019973935.1. Lineage (NCBI taxonomy): Eukaryota > Metazoa > Arthropoda > Arachnida > Araneae > Nephilidae > Trichonephila > Trichonephila clavipes. The sequence continues at coordinate 477,370 of BMAU01006116.1, read as the reverse complement.
AACCCAATGTTCTTATAACCGTTATTTTTTGCACTTTTGACTCTCGAATACTCAGCATAAAGTTAATCAACAATGTGGGGGAAGCAAAAATTTCTGAATATAGCCCAAAGATTAAAATAGTAAATACTTAAACTTTTCTGATGGTTATGACAAAGCCAAAATGTATTCCATTTTCTCTAAGCTGAAATAGTATATCTGTTAGAATGATAGGAGATATTTTTAAAAGTGGTCTGTACTGTAGGAATAATGACATGCATAACATTAAGATTTGCTAAATGGGTAGATACACTATTGCACAATCAATGTGCATTTTTGCAAACCACGGAAATATACAGTAATGGTAAGCAATACTAAATTAAACTTAAAAATACATAAATAACTTAAATAGATATAAGTGATTACTGAATGTGTAAGGATATAACCTTCGTGGCTAAAGGTGTGGGAGAAAGGGCAGGAAGACTACCCATATTCAAAAAACACTTATTTTGTTTACAGAACAAACAACAACACATGTTCGATCAACCAAAGTTAAGAGAGATGCACCCAATTATTAAATATGAAGACCATAAACGAGGTACGCAATATATGAGAAGATTTTCATTACTTTTAACGCTTACTTCAATTCAATGACTCTGACTTCCTAGCTATCTAATCTGGAATAAAACTTAAGTGGCAGGTCATCATCTTAATTAATTCAATAATCAAATACTAAATATCTGCATCCCACTTTAAATTTGATTAATGACTGCTTCGCTAGCAGTCTAACCTATATACTCTCTCTAACTTAAAAGCCGGGCCTTTCATATTAGACTTAATTTGCATGTTCACGTTTTCTTCTTTGGAGGAGTTTTCTAATAAAAAACACAAAGGTCACAAAGGTCAGAGTAAAATATTCTTAAGGGACATTGTTCTTGAAACATAATTATTTTATTGTTGCTTCATTAAATACTAAACTGTACAGGAAAAATTAATTGTTCTTTTATCCCGACGTTGTTATTTGGATAGTATTCATTATCCCCTTTTGTGGCCATACACTTTTAGTTCAATCTTCTTACTTAATATTATCAATTGTCCATTTTTGCAAAAGTTTATTTTTAATGTATTTATATCTTTTTCTGCTGATACAGTAATAAATAATTTAGTTCCACTGCAAAAATCATATTAGTTCAAAACGCGTTATAAAATGTTTAAATTTTTTCTCCAAAAATATCTGAAGCAAGTTTTTTTTTCTAATTCTTGTCTTAGTATTTTGAAAGTATTTGTCTTACTTTTTATGAAAACATTGCATAATTGCAAGATTACATGCCATTACCAAAACCTATTTCTTATACCTCTTCTATGAGTTTGGACAGTCTTGTTAATACGAAACAATTCAGACTGGGAATTGATTATCGTATTAGAAAAGGGAAAGAAAACGAGAAACTAATTTCTTTTAGTGAAGAATGTAATGAACCGTTAAATGCATCTCGCAATGTTTGGACAAAATCACTAAGTGTTCTATCTAAAATCTATTTTCACAAAATTAGTTACGCAATTTATGGAACATATTTTTATCCACACTAAGATACTTGGATAAAATACTTTCTTTTCTTAATTCCTTTTACGATTTTGTAAAACAAAGTGCTAATGCATTCTCTATTATTCTCAATTATATTCGATATACTTATAAAGAGAACATATACATACTTAGGTTTAATACATTTTGTTATAACTATGATTTAAAGCTCATAATATTTCTTTTTTTAACCTTTTGTAATAATTAAGCTAACATAAAAATTAAAAAAAAAATAGATAGCTGTTATGAGATGGAAAAGTAAATGCTGTAGCTCACCTGCAGGACAACATTACTTTAAAAGTTATAAGGGATTGTGGAAGATAGGTGTTTTGTAATGAAACACTGAAAACTCTTATAATTTCCCTCTAGCAATTAAAAAAGTCATACTTTCTGTTAAGTCTAATTAGTAAAATAATTCTCAAATTGTGATGATTTTTCGAATTATTTGATCATTAACAGAATTTCTCTTTTTCATATAAAATAGTTTTGGTTTTTTCTATAAATTATTTTTTTCTCATTTTTTATTTATATAAACTCCTGTTTGTGAAAATTGCAACACCATGAAGGAAGCATCCTAGTTGAATGAAATTTAATGCACATTGAGTGGTAATGGTACAAATAAATGATTACATTTTCAAACCAAACAGACAATTAAAAGAGATAGAAAATAGTATTTTGTGTGGCCACCACGCGCCGCAATAAGAGTTTATGTTATGCCGCAATAAGAGTTACGACGCGGCATGGAGTTAAACAAATTTTGAATATCTGCCTGCGGAAGAGTATTCCATATTGTTTGTATGCGCAACCAAAGTTCGTCTGTCAAAATAACAGGACGAAGATCACGAGCGAGACGCCCCCCAACGATATCCCACACATGTTCAATCGGTGACATATCCGGCGAATACGCAGGCCAAGGAAGAAGCTGTACCTGCTGCGAATCAAGATAGGATTTGACAGTCTTGGCGACATGTGTATGGGCATTATCCTGCTGGAATACACCCCCTGGCAATCCTTGCAGGAAAGGAATAGCTTGGGGCTGTAAAACTTCGTGTATGTATCGGGTATTGTTCAAATTGCCCACAATTCGTAGCAATTGTGATCGTCCATGATATTCTATGACACCCCAGACCATAACTCCGGATGTTCGTCCACTGTGGCTTTCGATATTGCACTCCGGAATGTGCCGTTCACCGGCATAGCGCATGACACGAATTCGGCCATTATGGTGCCACAAATTGAGGCGGGATTCGTCAGAAAAGACGACCTGCTGCCAATCAGCACGCCAGCTCCTATGCACATTGGCCCATTGTAGCCACAGGTGGCGAAGGTTTTGCGTGAGAGGAATCCTGTATAAAGGAATCCTTGCGCGCAGCCCACGCTGCAGCAGACGTCTCCGAATTGATGAAGCACACAACGAAACACCTGTAGCTGTTGACCACTGTACTGCCAATTGTCTTGAAGAAGCTGTGCGGTCCGTCTGAGCCATTCGCACCAGGCGTCTGTCATCGGGAGCTGACGTCACATTTCGGGCTCCACTCCCGGATTTCCGAGCTGTCCGACCCTCGTCCGTCCACTGCTTCGAAACACGCATGATTGTGCTGCTGATATGCTGTACACGAGCGGCTACTGCACGATAAGACAATCCAGCTTCACGAAGGCCGACGATTTTGCCCCGTTCAAACTCCGAAATTTGCTCAAATTTCGCTCCCTTTCGTCGACAAGGCATAGTAAAGATTCAGTTAACCTTTACACTAGCATATAACCACTGATAATCATACACGCCTCGCTACAGCCGTCTATTTATATTCGGTTCGAACCGCCCTTTAGAGGGCTCTGCTCAGCATACGCATGCGCTACCGGTCTGCAATTCTAATCATTTGCATATCATGCCCTACTTTACATTTCCTGAAAATTTCAGCTTACTCGCGTAGGTCCTTCGTGGTGTTGCAATTTTCACTAACAGGAGTATATATAAAGGAGAAAAGCGACTCACTCACTCACTGACTAATCACTATATCTACGTAACTATTAAGCCTACAGATTTGAAATTTGGTAGCCAAGTTCCCTTCATGGAGTAGACATTAGCTAAGAACGGATTTTACAAAGATCGAACCCCAAGGAGCGTTACGAGGGTTTAAGAAGCGTTATAGATATTTATTTCCATTATTAAACTATTAGATGTACAGTCTTGAAACTTGGTACACATAATTCTTTAATAAATTAGAGATTCCCTACATAATGATTTTTTCGAAAATCGACCTCCAAGGGGCGTTGAGGGCGCTTAAGGGGCGTTATGCATAATTATTTCCATTTTTTAACTATTAGACGTACAGTTTTGAAATTTGGTAAGCGGATTTTTTTCATAGAGTCAAGATCCCTATAAAATGTGTTTTTTTTTCAAAATCCACTCCCCAGTGGCGTTGTTGATAATTAAGGGTCGTTATAGGCAATTAACTCCTTTTTTAAACTATTAGACGTAAAATCTTGAAATTGAGTAAGCAGATTCCATTCACTGAGTAGAGATTTGTCATATAATGGGCTTTGTGAAAATAGTTTCCTAAGTGGCGTTTCGGGGGCTTAAGGGGCGTTATAGATAATTATTTCCATTTTTAAACTATTAGACGTGCAGTCTTTGTAAGCGAATTCCTTTCATTGTGTAGAGATCCGCTACAAAATAGTTTTGGGATAAAATTATCCCCAAGGACCACTGAAGGGGATTAAGGGGCGTAATAGACCAATATTTCCACTTTTCAACTAATGGACCCACCTGCTTGAAAATTAGAAGATATGTTCCGTTCATGGAATATAGTTCCTTTTACAAAGAGTTTTGCGAAGACGGACCCCCAAAGGAGTGGGGTTGCGAGGGATTAAGGTGTATTATAGAAAAATTCCTGTTTTTGACTTTAACCCCTTTACTTGAAATTTGTTGAGCACGTTTCTTTAATTGAATAGAGTTCCACTAGGAATGGATTTTACGGAAATCAACTCCAGGGCGAAGCGGGGAGTGTTATTGGGGCGTATTGATAGACAAAATTCCCGTTTTTCAACTGCCAAGACTATAATAATAAAATTTGGTTTGCATGCTTCTTTTGTTGAATTGTAATCTGCTAAGAATGCTCTCAACGAGGTATTGAATATAAAAATTCTGTTTTTGCTCTGTTAGATTTAGACATGAAATTTAGCACGCATGCTTATTTTATGGAGTAGAGATCCACTGAAAGTTGTTTTGATGGAAATCCACTTGATTATTAGGTTAAGTGTGCACAAAATATTTTTCTACTTCTCTTTTAGATATAAACAGAAATTAGATATTTTAATTTATGTCCTTTGTATATCAAGAGGTGAGAATTACAGCTATAAATTTATTTTTCAATACAATCGTATTCTTAATGCTAGATATCGATAACACACATATATATGTAAACAGTATTCATTTATACAACATCGTTAAATACCCAGTGAAGTGGGTGGGTAACGGCTAGATTTAATATATTACATCTATTAAATTGCTTTTGGTAGGGGGGCAGCAACTAAGCGCAATGGTTTAAAACTGTTTTATGATCCATCTTTAGCTCCTGGGTGATGGTATGACTGCTAACATGCCGGTCAACTTCGATTATTTCTGTGATTTTATCGACATTTTCGACGACGGGCCTCCCATTGCCAGGTACATCTTTAACATCAAAAATGCTTGAACGGAATCGACGAAACCAAAATTGCACATAATTAGCTATTACAGTAACGGCACCATAAGCACAATTCACAATTTCAGCCATCTGGCTAGCATTTTTCCCCTTATCAAAGAAAAAATGTAACATGTATCGAATCGTATCTTTGTTGAGTTCCATTTTTAACACCCTGTAACTCGCAACTGAATGGACCAAACAATAAAGCTAAAGAATATTTTTAATGTGAAATGTCACCTTGACAACGAGTATAAATTTGAAATTGTTTGTTCGATACTTCACGAAATATAGACACTACAGCAAACTACCGAAAAAGTAATGGATTTCTTTTTCCCCAACCTAATATTAATCAGTGTATGAGTTAAATATTAACGGTATCAAACAAATTTCATTAATTCTTGAATATGACTTCACAGGAATATATATATATATGTACTCTTCCAGGAGGAATTAAACATCAAAATTCTGCATAGCTTAGGACATTTCTAAATATTTCCAGTTCTAATCATGTAAAATATCTTAAATATTTGTAATTTCATCCATGCTTTATTAGATGCAGAAATAAAGTATTTGTTTACTTTCTCAATTTGTTTATTCAAGAAAAATGTGGAATAACTTCTTAAACGGAAGTTCTAATCTTCTTGAAGTTAAAAATTCAGTCAACATGCATTGTTAAACATGTATGTTGACTACTCTTTGCTTAAATAGGTGCCTCAAATGGAAATGATTCTAAGAGTTTGTGGTTTATATCAAGATAAAATGTGAAGAAAAAATCGCATGCTATGAAAAATTTCTAGGAATAAATATTGTCCATAAAATTCTATCTAATTTTTTGAAATGTGTGAAATATTTCTGCTTCTAATTAAAGTGAAGGGAAATGTGGGGAAAAAAAGTTTTTGATTTGCTTTACATATTTGTGATAGTCTCAATAATGTATATCTTCTGGATGTTTTATAATTTAAATTTCTATTAGTGCTGATTTTCATACACAATTTTAACTTTCTTTTTCCGCTTATTGATAATATTTTAAGAATTTCGTAGATTTTATTAATGCCTATATGTATAAAATATTTCATATTATAAATAGTACATTTCAAAGGTACATAAATGTGTCCGTGCATAAATGTCACAGAAAAATATTTTACAAATCCTTGTGAATTCTTAAGTTGAACGTATTTACTCTTAACTAAAGAGCATATGTTTCAAACGCATTCATTATTAATAATAACTAAATTTCTGTAAGATATTGTTCAGATGGCTCACTTGCCGATTATTCACTACCGTTCTAAACTGGAGTTCAAAATTAAAAAAAAAATATGACTGCACTGAATTTAAGGTAATCAATTACATAAAGTTTATGTAATAGGAAAAATATCACATATATTGATTATTAAACAAGCGCATATGATCATGTGTGCAGGATTATCATGAAGGTATTTTGCAAAATGTAGCAAAATTAAGTACTGTAAAATCCGGCGTATAACGCACAACCATGCTTTTAAGCTGCATTTTTTAATGTTTAGGTATATTCGCCGTAAAACTCGCACCTCCATTTTTACGAAAAAACGGGAAATATGCGTACACAATAATGGTATGTTTTTAAGCCATTTAATCGACGTATTATCCCAGAATTTTGAAAAAAAAGTTTATTTTTAGAATCAGAATCCTTTAATGACATTAGGAATGTCGTTACTTTCAAATAAACAATAGTCCGATCTATGTAGAAGTCTAATTTTTCTTATGCTTTTTTTTACTTTTGAAACAATAATTTTTATACCCTTATTAATTTTTTAATTTTTTCGCACCCCTTAATTTTGATCTCTTTTTTTAAGTTAAAAGTGCGCGTTATACACCGGATTTTACGGTAGGTAGAACTTTTGACTTTCTTTTATAGTTGTGCAGTTGTTTTTTGCCTTTTATATAACCCCCTGGTTACTTTCAAATAAACAATAGTCGATAATCTATGTGGTTAAACTAAATCTAATCTAGCCTCATCAGTGAATATAACAGTCTTCCAATGATCCCTGTTTGGTGTCTATGTGTTCTGCAGTAATCTAAGCAGACTCTTCTGTGCACAAGCTGCATATTTTGTTTTGAACAGGTCCCTCTCATGCAGCCCTCTGTAAAAAGTAACAGTTGAAGCTAGTTTTTTTTTTTTTTTGTCACCGCAAGAAGTTAACTATAATGCTGCAAATGATATTCTTGCTACCCAATCTTTTATTAGGCAGATATTGATTCTCATTGAATCGTCGTGGCTCTTCGAAGATTTTTTCCTGATATCCATTTTTATTACGAATTCAATCTCATTTAGCTGTCTTTATAAGATTTTCTCAGTAGCACAATCACTAACAGTATGTGCTCGGGACTAACTTATTTAAGTATTTCAAATTGTTCCCATCTTATTCCATGCTACATATGGTGGTTGATATCCATTTAAATTATTTGCTCTTAAATTTTACTGAGCAGAAAAAAATACCCTGGTAAACTCCAGGTATATCAATCAGCAAAGCGTGATAACCACAAAAAATTCATACAAAAAAAAATTCCTCTAAGTCAGGGGTACTCAACATTTTTTTCTGCTGGGCCGCATACATATGTCAGCCATTTCACGCGGGCCGCATAAATATATTATTTTTTCAAGCGGGTCGCAACAAGAGGATAAATAGGGGAAGGGGGGAATGCTTTATATACGATCAAGATAACATTAAAAATTTAAAATGTGGAAAATTGATCAAAATATTATAACTCCTGTTTTATTTTCTTTATATTTTTTTGTACTTTTGCCACTAACACTAAATTAGAAGCATATAAGAAACACTCCTCCAAAATCAGTAAACGATCTCATATGATTATTAATAATATAACAAACTTCATAGGATGTCTTTGTTACTGCTGTGATATTAACACCAACAAAACGATTTGTTGCTGTTGCAAGGATTATTCAAGTAAACCTATTTATCACCTCTTGAAAGAGATTTTTGAGGAAAAGTGTCATTGAATGATTTCTGCTTATTGGTATTTTTTAATACAACACTTTCATGACAAATCCAAAAATGGCTGATCCATATTTATTTTCCCTACAAAATAGTCAAATTCCTAATCATCTTGAAACCATCTATTTTCTTCAAATATTTTTCACTTGAAAGATATGAAAGAGAGTGTTAAAAATTAATTCCACCCACTGTTCATTCCACTGTTGACTGTTATCACTAACCATAATTGTTTCTAATACAGTGTTTCTCAAAGTGTGGGGCGTGCCCCCTGGGGGGCGCGATGACCTACAAGGAAGGCGCGAGCGTATCGAAAATTTAAAGATTTTTTTAAAAAAAAATAACCGGAAAGAGAAGTAAAACAAAATGCTTTCTTCCATAATAAAAAAATACACACAACACTGACATAATTTATGTTTATTATCTGGCTTTTTCCGTCATCAAATAGCTATCTTTGATCCCAAAACCAAATTAAAGAAAAAAAAAAAAAACATTTTGTTTTATTTGCTGTATTTCCTCAATGAGAGATTTTTTTTATTACGTTTTAACATAAAATATTACTCGTTAAAAGAAAAACGAAACCCAGACCCTGAGAAAAATTCCAAGAAGATAAACAATTCACCACTGTAATTATTATTGAAATACTGTACATTAATTGTAGAAAAAGAAAAGGAAGTCATGATTCACTTTTCAGCCAGGCTGCACAGTACGTTTGCTAATCATTTTATTGACCTTCAATCTTATGGTATGGTTATTCAATATTAGTTCCCTCCCATCTTTTATGCGTTTGCTTTTCGCTTAGGGAAATTGTAAATAATTGAGTTTTGCAATATTTGGAAAAGAATTGATTGGTTTAACATTTCTGTAGGATAATTGAAAATTGTCTGATTTGCGTCCTTTATTATGGTCTTGTACTTTTGAATCATTTTAGTTCAGTTTTATTGGATTTTTTCTCAAATCATCAAAGAATTTAATAGTCCTTGAAAGAAGGTAAGTATACTTTCTATAAATTAAAATATTCACTAGAATTCCGATTTGTATCGTGTACAGTAAAAGTAATTCTAAACAAATGATTGGGGTGACTGAGTCCCCCCGCACTACCATTAATGTTAGTATCGAGTACGCGCCTGCTCCCGGGTTAAAACATTTTGAAGTCTTCTTGCTTTAAAAGTTAAAAAGTAACACAATTATTCTTCATCGGAATTTTATATTCTTTTTTTTTTCATAATTTAACATTAATTCTAAATGCTAATTGTGTGAGGTTTAAAATTACAGTTCTTTTAAACAGTTATTTACAATTATAGCATTTATCTAAAAAAAAATAAATCATTTTACATTTTTGTATACAATGTCGTGCACACAGTTTTACTCTCCTTACAGTTCAGCTATTATATCAAGAATAATGTTTTATTTTTTTTAAAAATGAACTCGTGCGAAGAGTCGGTGTTTTAGCCAGTATACGTTTGATGTATCAGTACTGAAGAAGGTATTTTATAAATAATTTCTTATTACTGAATTTGGCCGCGGTAGCCGAGTGGTATAGGTATCGGATCGTGGCTTGCCTGGTTACGAGTTCGAGCCCAGTACCACTAAAGACCCGCCGTGTAGGGCAGCGATGCACGTTAAATCTGTTGAGAGTTGAAACGTTTTCCCGTTGGTGTGGTGTGGTAGTTAGGAGAGAGGGGTGCCAGCTCAGGTGTCATCCACGTCACTTGACCATGGTTCAAAATTACGTGGTCCGTCGTCAAAAGCCCTCGTGCAGCTGAACAGTGCGACGTTAATATTCAATCAATCAAACAATCTTATTACTAAATTAAGAACAAGTTTAATAATTATTAGGGACTTCCACGGGCTTGTCTTGTAGAGGAAAGTTTTTCAAAGGAAGGTTTAATATCAGAAATTGACACTTAAAGAGTTATTTTTCTATATTTAGCTGAGATTTATATTTTGTCTTCAAGGCATCCACTGCAGAAAATCCGGTTTGAAAAAGGTAGGATGTTGAAAATGGTAATAGTATACGAAGTGCTTTTGGTTTCAGTACAGATAATTCCTCATCCACCTCTACCCCAAATTCAAAGAGCGATTTATTACAAAATTGCCTTTTAATTTTTCACTGGATGCGAAATCTATGAAGATTTCTTCTTCGGAAGTTGAGAGCCCTTCTGGAGTATTTTGAAATAGATCCCTAATCCACTCGTAATTTGCTACCAAGCTGTCCTCATCCAGAAAATACTTTTTAAAATTCTTTGCCAACATAGCTAAATGATTTTACATATTTTAAAAACAACTTTCACACGTTGTTCTACAGATTTGTAAGTTTTAACACATATCGAGCTGGGGCTTTTTTTTTCCATCATTTTCTTCAAAGGAGGTAAATCCAAACTTTTAGTATTTTTGAGAAGATCGCCTTGATTTAATTTTCGGAACCATGCTCGTTCGTCTGTGTACTTGTTGATTTTTTATTATGGTCGAAAGTTTGCTTACAACTTAAAAATGTATGTATGATATTGTTTTAATCTACTGCCGTAAATACTTAATTACCGTGAATTACAATTAACGTGGAAATTAAAAAAATGTACATTCAAGCTAGATTCGGTAGCTATAGGAGTATCGAGTCGACCAAAACTGACTGGAATTGTACGAGGAAAAGCATTTTTACATGTTTTGCCCAGACGTCCGATAGGTTGCCCAGACTCACGCAAACGTACCCTATAATGCCAGATGTGATGGATATGATAGAGAGCGACATTGACTAGTCTATTTTTCTAATGACATTTGTACTTTGAGAAATGAATGCTGAAGGAAATAAATCTTTAAATACATCATTTTGCGATCTGTTCCAATTTAAAAATTAGAGAAAGAAAAATAACACAATTCTAAGTAATATATATATTTTAAGTAATTTTCTTAAAATATATATATATATATATATATATATATATATATATATATATATATATTACTTTAAAGTTACATATACACAAAATTTAATATATATATCGTATTAATTTGTACGGTTTATAATTAAGATCGTATTGTAACTTTAGCGTCTCTCTCTCAAAGTGCATTTTTATTGCAGTAAATACATTATTGTTGTACAGGGGGCGAGACAAAAATTGTGATTGAAAATTGGGTCGCCAGTATTGAAAGTTTGAGAAACACTGTTCTAATAGAAAAAGGATATCAATTCGTACCCGTACGACATCAACAACAAAAAGCAAACATGATATATTTGATTAGGGAAAAAAACAACCATTTCAAAAGAAAAAAAAGAGCAAAAGCAAAATTGATGTATTACATTGGACAAAGAATTTCCCACCAAATTTTTATACTATTTTCTTAATTAAGTGAATTTCTCAGAGCAATGGGCCATGACCGGGCCACTTGAAAAGGCTTGGAAGGCCACATGGGACCGGCGGGCCGCAGATTGAGTAAAGCTGCTCTAAGTCATAGGTTCCTAAATTTTTTGAACTGATGCCCCCTTTTCCAGTGGATATTTCTATACCACCCACCCTCACTCTAGAGAAGTAAGATCATACATGGTTTAAACAAGAATTAAATTTTTAAAAAATAGTTTGTTACTTATAGAATGTATCATTTTCATTTTATTTTTTTCTAAAGCCTGAATTTTTTTTTTTTACTTGCGAATCTGAGATAGCTATTGCCCCAGCTATATTTAAATGTGTAATATTATATATTTTAGTTTTAGATAGAATATTGTTGGAATAAAAAAAACTATTGAGTTTCTTCTTTATTCAAATGTGTGGAAAAAATTTTAGCTTATATATATATATACCTACTATAATTGATTGATTGAATATCAACGTCACACTGTTCAGCTACACGAGGGCTTTTGGCGACGGACCACGTAATTTTGAACCATGGTCAAGTGACGTGGACGACACTTAAGCTTTTACCCCCTTCTCCTAATTACCACACCACACCAACGGGAGGACATTTCAGCCTCGACAGATTTAACGTGCATCGGCCCTACACGGAGGGTCTGTAGTGGTACTGGGCTTGAACTCGTGACAAGGCAAGCCATTGTCCGATACCTATACCACTCGGCTACCGTGGTCATACCTAGTATAAATACCTTTTTGAAAGAAGGTTTTGATGATATGAATTAATTCCCAATAAACTATTGTTTTCAAAATAAAAAAAAATAGTTTAAGCCTTTAAGGAAAAACACGTTAATTCCTGGTTAAAATTTTATTTAATTTCTAGAAAAAAATATATGCAATGAAAGGCAGTGGATGAAACTTTTTCCTACTGCTCCCAGACAAAGACAACACGTACACTACAGAAATTAAAATTTACTATATAATTTAATTTAATGTAGGTCCGAATGTAATGTTATGTTTAATTTTTTATCTACTTTCCTATCTACCGAAATACGTGAGTTTTTGTACACGTTATAGAAATTATTTAAATATATAACATCAACATAAGGTAAACCAGTGTTTCTCAAACTGTGGGGCGCTCCCCCTGGGGGGCGCGAGCATATCGAAAAAAAAGATTTAAAAAATAATTAGTTTACTGGAATGAATTAAAAAAAATACTTTCAGACATAATAAAAAATGCACTTTTACTCTGATATAATTTATAGGCGCGCGCGCGCGATATTAAGTCAACAAAAATAAAAACTTCTTCAATACCTAATTAGCTATCTTTGATCCTATAACCAAATAAAAAAAAAAACTTTTGTTTTATTTTGCTGTAATCCCATGATGAGAGATTTTTTATTACGCTTTTTTTAACCTAACATGCTACTCTTTTAGAGAAAAAACAGATCCCAGACCCAGAATCGAAAAAATTTAGGAACATAAAAAATTCATCACTCATTATTTTTAAAATACTGCGCATTATAGCTGTAATCTGTTTAACCTTCTAAGTTATTGGTACAGTTAGTTATGACCCCTCTCTTATGTGTTCTCTGTTGCGCTTTTTTCCATGCAAAAGAGTTTTATGATATTTGGAAAACCACGGAGAGCACACACAAACACACGCACAAGCACATGAAGGATTACTTGGCCAAGACATATTTTTATAAATATTCTCAACATATAAAGCATAACGAAAAATGTTTCACACAGTTTTTTAGCAGTAACATACATATTATCATAATGAATATACTTTTTACCCATAAGTGATCGCGCGGGACACACAGATTATGAAATCGTTAATTCTGGCAAAATTGTTTATTTGTTACCAATTAAAATTGAAAAGTCCTTGAAAGTAGGTAAGTAAACTTTCTCTTAATTAAATTTTTCACTGGAATCATGATTTGTATCGTTTACAATAAAATAATTATAAAGAAAAAGGATTCGGGTGACTCAATAACCCCGACCGTATCGAGTGAGCGCCTGCTTCTGGGTTAAAACATGTTGAAGTCTTTTCGCTTTAAATATTAAAAATAATACAATTATTCTTCATCGATATTTTGTATTATTGATCATTATTTAACATCAGTGACACACATAAGGGGGGGGATCCGGACCCCCCCCCTCCTCAAAGCCCTTGATTTTTTTCCGATTGATTATAATTCTAAGTTTATAGTACGCAAAATTTAATTAAGTATTTGTTATTAATGATTAATTTTATTAATCAACGCTAATTATTTATTCAAGAATTTGTTTTTTACTGTGTTTTGTTCCCGAAAACCACAAAATCAAAAGGAACCTGATACAAGATTGGTGAACTTTCGACCCCGGAACCCCCCTTGAAAAATTCCTGTGTGCGCTACTATTTAACATGACTTATAAATGCTAATTCTGTGAGGCTTAAAATAACAATTCGCTTAAAACTAATTATAATTTGAGCAACCATTTTAAAAAAATCATTTTATGTTTTTGTAAACATTGTCGAGCACTTGGCTTTGCTGCCCTTACAATTCAGCTATTATATGAATAATGTTTTATTTTCTTATAAATGAACTCGTGCAAAGAGCGGGCACTTCAGCCGGTATATTTTTAATGTATCAGTGCTGCACAGAATATTTTATAACTAATTAATTAATACTAAATTAAGAACAAGTTTAATAAGTATTAATGACGTCCGTGAGCTTGTCTTGGAAAGCAAAGTTTTTATAAGGAATTCTTATGATTAGAAATTGACCCTCTGAGTTCTTTTTCTATATTTAGCAGATATCTATATTTTGTCTTCTAAGCAGCTACCGCATTTTGCAATATGTTCAATTTAAAAATTAGAGAAAGGAAAAATAACATAATAATTATCGTATTATTTTATTTATTTATTTATTTTGCTTAAAATTATTATACAAAATTTAATACTTATGTTACTAATTTGTATGGTTTATAATTAAGATCGCCTATTGTAGCTTTAGCGTCAAAGTGCATTATTATTGCATTCAGTACATTATTAATGTATAAGGGGGGCGCGAAAAAAATTGTGATCGAAAAGGGGGGCGCCAGTATTGAAAGTTTGAGAAGCACTGAGGTAAACAGTATTGATTTTTATTTTGTTAGTACATAATCAGCGTGTTTTGTTAGTCTTTAGACTATATTTGAGTAATCTGCCGAAGTCCCTCCGTGCGATCTCAATGCCCCTTAATTTTCTCTGTCTTTTACTGCCCCCCTAAATGTCGCAAATACCCACATAGAGACGTTATTACCCCCGTTAAATACTCAGGTCATACGCACGTGTACATTTGCATTGACAATTATAAAAATTAATTAATCAGATAATTAGTCTGTATTTAAAATCTTTGGTTTAACCATTCATTCAGTAACTTCCTAGAACTTTTCAATGAGGATATTTATCTAAATTGAAACATCGGATGTTTTAATGTACATTTCCGTATGTATTGAATTAAATGAATAGTTTACCCGAAAATCTTAAGAAATTCATGTAAATTTAAAAGCAGAATTTTTAATAAAGAAAAATTATTGTACTTTTGGAAAATTATTTTAAACTGATTTTAATATATTCTTTTTTTAAGACTAAATAAAATTTCTCTAAAATAATGTTTATTTGGATTGGCGTATTAAATGTATATATTTGTATGAATTACGAGAATGATCATTATAAGGTTCAATGTCTGAATTTCTCCACTCAAGGTTTTAATTTTAAAAATTATTATAGTATCCTACACATTGTTAGGTGTAATAATATTATTAGAAAAAAAATAATGGCAAATTCGTTTTTTACCCAATCTAAGTAGTAAAAATAAATTTCGTATTGCAGCTGGAAATAATAGAAGTATTTGCTGATAAAAAGAGAGTGATTAACATTTAAGTAATCAATATCTGAATTCAATATTATTACTTATAAGGTATACATAAATTAAAAGTAAAATATACAAAGGAACAAGAAGCTGTATTTCAATTTTCTTAGATGCCATATACAGTCTTTAATTTCATAATAAAATACATTTTTAGAAATTGCAATATTAAATTGCTTAAGGTAATTTAATTACAATTAAAAGTAACAAAATGAATTAATTAACTTATAGTAAAAATAATAATGCTTTTAAATAGGCGTAAGAGTTTCAAAGAGACTTGAGAAAATTGAGACAGTCATTTTATTGTAACCTCTTCAAACACAAAAAGTCGGTCTGTTTCAAGCCCCATTACAGTCGGAGAAACATAAGTTTCAAGTATGTTATCCAATTTCTCTTTGTAGTAAATTAGCAGCACTGTTTCTTATTTCATAAAAGACGAAGAAAAGTGATTTTTTGTTAAGAACTCGCTCAACCTCAACACTCGTTATTTTTCATTAAATTCATAATTTAAGTCGCAGAAAAATAAATGCTTGATTTAAGAGCCAATCCCTCACATCGTAACAACTAGAAAATGGAAGAAATATTTTAAAGTAGCAGTAAGAACGTAATTTAAGAGAAAATGTTTAATTTAAAATACCCATAATTCCGTTTGTCTTAATCTTATTCGTAAAGGGTAATTATTAATGAGATGCACTGCTCTTTATGCTTGGGATGTAAAACAACTTGTTTGCCTTAATGAAATATGTTCAAATAACGAGTGGTCTTTGGTTTGTTTTACTGTAGTAAATAATTTCTTTATTTTACGTTAAAATGTTTAATTTTATTTCTAATAATTTTAAGCCATTTCTATGGAAATAAATAATTTTTTTGAAGGTAATATTAATCTCTTAACTGCCAATTAAAAGTTACGTGATTCACTCCCCAATGCCACCGTTTTTCACATAAGCGCGTGTATACGATGCATTGTGGCGAAAAGAAAATGTACAAATAAGCAGTTTTTTCTCTGAAATAAGTAAATCTTTCGGAAACACTGAAAATATCATTTTTAGTATTCCAAAGCCTTCGGAATAGTTTTACTAATAGCAGCGCAAAGAAAAAAATTGTATTTCGGTAGGACGTATATATCAGTCTGGGGCAATTAAAACACCAGTTGTGCTAGACGGATAAATTCGTCTGCGGCAGTTGAAGGTTTAAATTTGCATTACCGAAAATAATTTTAGATAGACAATATCATTCTTCATAGACGAAAAAATGCCTAATTTTTATATTATTAATAATTCAAAACCAAAATTAAACATTTAAAAAATTTAAAAACTATTTCAACAAATTAAAACAAAATATGTTGATTTAATATATTACTCAAGAACTAGGAGAAATACTCGAAAATATATTGTCTCCCTAATTGAATAGCTAATAAATTATTCCGAACCTCTACAGAATATTTCCATTCTTATATTGATTTAACTTTAAGAGTGTATTCAACATAAGCTCAAATAAATATTTCCTCAAAGTTTCGAAATACCGAACTGGAAACCTAAATTCCAGATCGCAGTATTGAGTAATTTATCAGAAGTACTTTTTAAAATAACGTATCAAGATAACATGACTGCTGTATCATTATTTCTTGTAGCTGAAGTGAAAGTCTTGGAAATGACTTTTCTAAGAACACTAGAACTAAATTCATCGTTAAATGTTTTTTTTCTTTTATCTCTCTGTTTTTTTCTCATTAATGGGATGTATCTACTGTTCTGTAGTAACTCGGTTTAGAATTTATTTTTCGTAGAGAAGCTTGCATCTTTAAGATAGCCGTGGTATTAACGTCGTATTAACCTCTTGCTGGAAAAACATTTGTAGGGAAAACAAAAACATTGTTTTCTAAGATCTATGGTCTCATAGGCAAAGGAAATGATTGGGAAGATAAAAAAAAACTCGGAGTTACTTAACTCAAAGTTGTTCTTTGTATTTTGCTTTGTGCCCAGGATAATTTTTTTGTTAGAATTTCCGGTTGAGTGATGATTTTATGACCTGTAGAACGCAATATTATTCTTTACCTGGGTGTTTTTTAATTTAAAATGTTAAAATTTAGAATAATAAGAATATAATATATTTTTTTTGAGTTTATGGCACTGCTTCTCAAACTTTCAATGTCTGTGACCGAATTTTCATTGCACCCCCCCCATCCGTACAATAACTATGTATTGAATTCAGTAAGTATGTACTATGACGCTAAAATAACAATACGACTTTATTTATAAGCCGTTAAAATAATCAAGATAAGTATTATTCAGATCACAGTATTATAAGTATTAAACACATTCAGAAATATCTAACACATTAATATAATTTATTAAGATATTAACATTGAAATTTATCGACACTACTGGCGAAATTTAGAGACGCTACTTAGTCACTAAAATTACACCACTACGAAGGACAGATGATGCAAACGTCAAATTCGCATAAAAGGAAAATGTCGGGATATCCAAAGGATTAGCGTTTATTCTCAATCAAAGGATACATGGAGGAGAAATGGAATATGAAACTCTGTATAAAAGGAAAGAAATGCAGCTGTATCTTACACGGGAACATAATTTTAATATTGTTTGTTTGCGAGAAGATAGTGTTATGTCTCTTTTAAAGAGAAATTGTTAATATAATATGATAGTGGCAGGATTATGATCTGCCATGTGCAAGTTTTAATGTTCTGCGATATTGCTAATCGCATTGGTCAAATTCCAAAAGCTTTCGTGTTAATATGGAATCTAAGAGCTTAGAAGGATCATACTGAACGCAATGCTGGATCTCAATGCTTCTTGTCACTAACGCCCGAGAGGACAAAAGTGTTGTCAGATCGGTCTTACAAGATGATATCACGGGAATACAGAGTTATAATATAAATTTTTATAATATAAAATTTTATATAACATATTCAATTTTAAA
Organism: Trichonephila clavipes; assembly: GCA_019973935.1. Classification (NCBI taxonomy): domain Eukaryota; kingdom Metazoa; phylum Arthropoda; class Arachnida; order Araneae; family Nephilidae; genus Trichonephila; species Trichonephila clavipes. The sequence continues at coordinate 458,956 of BMAU01006116.1, read as the reverse complement.
AATAATTTTTAAAAATATTGTTAAATTCTGAAATTTTTTTATCGTCAGAAACGACTTTTGTAATATTCAGTGTCCCTATAATTAGTAAAAATTCCGTAGTTATATAATTAAAAGTAAAGTTAAATATTATGTATAGTACATGATATATTCTTCTAATTTGATATATTTATGCTATAAATATTTTATTACGTTATATCTCGAAAAACATACCTAATGTTTCATATGAAGTACATAAATGGTGTGAAACCCTTCTGCAGTTTTGCTTTTACCTAACTTATTTGAATAAATCGCTAGCATTCAGTTGTTAATGAAATCTAACTTTCAGACGATAAATGTAATTTTTGATAAAAAAATGACATGACAATTACACATGACAATTGCTAAGATTATACACAAATGCTTTTTCAGTTCTTTTAGTTATTTTATTTAGTATAGTTATGGCCAATAGTATGAAAATTTTTAGAATAATTCTAGTGTGTTGTATGAAATAGTTTTTAAAAAAATATATGTAGTAAATTCAAGTAGTTTGTTTTAAGTATATGAAACGTGTGTTTTAAGTATTTGAATTAAATAGCTTTTATTAATTAACTGATATATGTTATATAAAATCAGAATGCTCCTTAAATTGAATAAAAAAGTGAAATTTTAAACGTTACCAAGATTTATTACTAATTCATCATAATACTGGGAAATTTTTGATGAATAAAATTTACAAGCGTGGGGTCAACATGTTTCTATTTCATACGTTATACTTAAAATACAAGGTAAGTCAAAATTAATTTAGCGATTATAAAAGGCTATAACTTTTCAAAAGAAAATAATTTATCAATAAGATTTATACATAATGTAGACGGAACTTCAAACGTTCGTGTACATAAATCATAGATGTTCTAAGTGAATTCCCTTGGTCACATGGACAACATCTAGGTGGTACTCCATTTCCCGGCATACATTCTGATACATTTGTGCAGTCATCGACGCAAGCGTATTACAGTTTTTTAATTCGTACTTTCAGTTATTTAGTTTTGGACATGACATGTGAAAGATGAAAGACAGGGTATATGGGCTTCTCATGCCCAAAAGAACTGAAGACCTGAAAGTACGCATTTGTAATGACGCGGCACGTAAAAGATGAAATACAGGGTATATGTGCTTCACATGTACAAAACAATTGCCAAACTTGTGAAGGATCTATTCGCGCTCTTTCCACTAATCCTCTTGGGAAATATTTGGGATATCATTCGCGTTTGTTCACAACCAACCCTTCTGAAGAAGAAACCGTGATATTCAAATTAAATCTACTATATATAGTCAAGGTTTTCTAGCTAGCAGAGGGAGATGGAGAGAAAGAAAGCCAGGAGTCAAGTGAGGTTTCTACAGACCAGGTATCACTACAAGTTATTTAATATTTCAAATATTAAATAGACGACGATTCAAAGTGACGATTGGTCTCTAAAATAAGAGTAACGTTAAGTTAAGTGAGAGAATTGAATCAATCCTTAATGGAAGTTGTCGATATTCCTAGTTTTCGTATAATTCGTGCACCTCGCTGTTGTTCCACTTGTATAGTTCATACTGAGATACTATCTTCTTGAATTTAATTGAATTAATGTTGTTAACTTGGTTGATCATTAAATAAATTGATTTTGAACATGTTTGGTATTCATTTCTTTTCTCCCACACATCTAGGCGGACAAAGTAGAGGGGGTAATCCCTAACAAATTGAAAGTATGCATTTGTAGTGAACTTGTGTCGAGATGACTGCATAAATGCTTTAGAATGTATGCCGTGAAATACAGTACCGCCTAAATGGTGTTAGTGTGATCAAGATAAGTCACACAGAATATCCATGACATGTATGTACAAAATTTTGAAATTCCGTTTACATTCTGTGCAAATATTATTGATAAATTATTTTTCATTATACAGTTATAGCCGTTTGTAACCACTGTATTCAATTTGACTTACCCTATACAATGTACTATAAATAAAGAAACAAGCAGAAGCATAATCATAAAAAAAGTATTAGAAGACAAAATTTAATTTTACACGTTACCTTCCCTCCATTGCATTTTATTTAAAACTGCTATTTCTCTAAAGTTTCACAAATATGTTTTTCTTTACTATACAAAATTAGAAACTTTAAAACGAATAGGGAGCAACCCAAACTTGCTATGAAAACAAATATTGTGAAATAAAATGGAATTATAAACAGTTGGAACTTTTATCTTTCTTTAAAAATAATAAAAAAAACTAATATTGAAAAAAAAATGCAGTTTTCGTTCTGAAAACATTTATTTCGATTTCAAGTTTATCATTGCAAAAATAAGATTTATCGCTAAAAGTAAAAGAAAAAAATGATTGCGAACTTTACATTCCGTAAATTCTCCAGATGGAATACTGCAAACATGTTTACGAAAAACAGATAATAAAAGTAACTGTTCGTAAGGCATTATAATTTTCTCAACAAAGGTAAAACTTTCCTTAAATGGGCTGATAAATGATTTATCCCAGCATTGCTTCGTTCAGTTATGAGCCATTACTGCTCTCTCTACAGAAATAAAGCTTCGAGCATTCCTGTAAGTTTCCGAGAAAATGGGTTTATTTGATGTTGATAAAGTTATTCCCCTATTTATCATAAAAGAATGAATCTAAAATATTTTTCCTGGAGCCATTTTTTAACACGAATAATGTATTGTGTATATTACTTTGCAACACGTAGTTTATTATGTTTTGGGGAAAAATTATGTGATGAAAAATTATCTCTGTCATTTCGTGACAAGAGACGCAATGTTTTATTGCTATTATTATTTTATTTTTTATGAATATTCTTCCTTTCATATGCTTTTGCGAAATAAAATGAAAATAATTTTTGGGTCTTTTCTAAGACCTTTGTTAATTAAAAAAAATTATTGATGAAAATTTCATGATTCTTAAAAGTTTATTTGAAAATGTTTTACAAAAAGAATATATAATGGATGAAGTCTTGCCGTGATTGTAAATATGTGTTGAGATCAAGCTGTTATAATTAGACATATAATAGCATATAATGTAAATACTATTATGATTTTTTTGTTAGACCATTTACCTCAGTAAATTTGAGCTTATGCCAATTTGTTATTTCGGATAATATCTAAGCGCACAGAGATACTCAAGTTCTAACCAAGTATTCTTTAACATTCATTAGTTGTTTATAAGCATGCAACCTACATCATTTATTAAAAATTCACACCAAAAGATTTTGTGATATTTGAATTCCATGTGATGCTTCTTAAATTGATTTAGTATTACTCCGTTGAAACGATTGCCGAACGTGTTACAACAGTTGCTTCCCTCACATTAGACCTGCTACTTTTTTGAAGATCCTCCACTCTACCTGCTTCGTTTAACATTTCATAGCATCGCTTTAATAATTTATCACCCGGAATATTTGCTTCTGTAACAGCGTTGATATGTAAGTTGAACATTAATAGCCGATTTTGTTTCGTGAAGCCAAACCTCACATTGGGCTTCCTCTTGAATCAGTTTCAGCAAAAATGATATATTTCTTAGTTAAGTTATGAATCACTCTTGAAGGAGCTTTGGTACCATTTACAAGAAAAACTACTATAAATGACCTATCCAATGATACAAAAATTTTACTGGGTCTCCAGAGATAAAGTATCCAAACGTAGTGCTTATTATTACGGAGCTACCCATTAGAATGTAATAAGCTAAATAACCATTGATTGGAAAACTTTTTGAGATTTTTTGGTCTAGTCCGATCAATCGCACCTGTGCGCATTATTCGACAATTGCAGACGATAAACTTGTCACACTGACTTCATTATTAAAGATGCAGATGCCGCAGTAAAAGAACTCACCGTGTAGGGCAGCGATGCACGTTAAATCTGTCGAGAGCTGAAACGTCCTCCCGTTTGTGTGCTGTGGTAGTAAGGAAAGGGGGTGCCAGCTCAGGTGTCGTCCACGTCACTTGACCATGGTTCAAAATTACGTGATCCGTCGCCAAAAGCCCCCGTGTAGCTGAAAAGTGCGGCGTTATTATTCAATCAATCAATCAAGCCGCAGTAAAAGATGCAGTTCGCACTTTGGTTAACAGAATTTTAATCAGTCACGCATGTACAGCGACGTGTTCGAACAGAATGGAATGTCGTTACTGGCTTGCCTAACAGACCAATCAGAATTCCTACGAAATGAATCACGCACTCGATGAATAGTGTCTTATATCTTGAAAACTTAAAGATACTTGCGAGTTTTTGAGAAACTAAAGTTCCCGTATCTTTAAAAATCTTTCCCATTAGTGGATATATTTTGTTGTCGGAGGTTCGACATTCCATTCTGTTTGAACACGTCACTGTACAAACGTGGCTGATTTAAATTCCTTTAACCAAAGTACATGCTGCTTGTTTTAAAGTGGCGTCCACACATCTTTACTAATTAAGTAAGTTTTAAAAGTTTATCGTCTGCAATTGCCGAATAATGCGCGCACGTACGGCCAATCGGACTAGACCCAAAAATTTTTGGAGAGTTTTAGAATCAATGGATGAACAGTTTATTACATTCTGATGGGTAGTTCCGTAAAAAAAGCCATAACCTTTGCACACATTAAGCCCGGACACCCTGTATTATTATATTAAACGATTATTTTCCAATGGATTTTTATGAACTAGGTTTGAGTCAAGATAGGTTTAACGAAACATTTTGTGACATAATTATTGTTTACTGTTTCATATTTCAGTGATTGCCGATGTCTTTTGTTATTGCTCCCTTAGATTTCACACTAAAAAGTCATTTTTTAAATAAATCTAGTGTACTTTCTTGTGATTATTTTTAATCCTATTTACAAATATTCTAGTTTGCTACATTTATTGAAAGAACTGTGTACTTATATATACGTAGGTGCATTATAAAAAAAATAAAACTCCTTTTACTGTACCTTAAAAAATAAATAAATTAAATAATATTTTATAAACATATCTTAAATGATCTTCAAAAATGAATGAATGAGACAATCATGGATTTTAAAAATTTTAATAGTTTTTATTTTTTTAATATTATATATATACGTTATTTAAAAAAAAACATCATGCTAAAACATAAATGTTTTAATTTTTATTTTCAAGTGTCCTGGTTCATATATTTAACAATATTAGTTTTAACATTGCAGTTATAATTGAAAAGCCAAATAGATTGAATTGCTCATTTCAATAGTGTTATTTTTAGAAGGTATTGTTTAGAATTCTTCAAATAAATGTAAGTAAAATCTCAGTTATATGTGCAGTTATTTTGTTTCTACTTTCATTGACGAGCATAAAAATTTATTTTTTTCCCAATAGTTTACGGCCATTAAATGTTTTCGTATACTTTTTTAGTGATTTTAAATTTTTCTTTCAGAGAGAGATTTTCGTTCGGTAATGATAATGTCTAAATTAAATTTTCCTTTGATGAGTGTATACGAAAGCCTGTCATGGTGAGTGAGAGAATAATTTTCTTTCTAGTCATCTTAATTTTTTTTTTTTAGTTATCATCAAATATGAAATTATCAGAGCTAAAATTCAAAAGAGAGTAACTTTTTTTTAAGTATTTGAATCATTACATCTGTAATAATCATGCCAATGTCATGAATTCATGCATATTAACTATTCGTACATTAAGTGTACTACCTTAATATTATTTTATTCATACTAGGGAAATAAGCCACATATTTTTCTCTTTAAACTCTCTAATGTCTCTTAAACTGTAATGATATTATATATATATTATATATATATATATATATATATATATATATATATATATATATATATATATATATATATATTTAAATATATAAAATCAATCACAATTATCAATTAAAAATTTGAATTTGAAATATATGAATCTTATAATACTAAATACCATTTCAAAATATCAATGGCGAATATAAAAGATAAAATTCCATCGTTTTCAAACAAAATTAAAAAATTATAAAATAAAATAATAAAATTATAAAATATCCAAGTGCAATCTCGGACTTAGGACCGATAAGTGGGGTTAAACTAGTTTGAGGGCGCCAAACTTCCCCCTATTGCAACTTGGTAAGTTAATTGGAAAATATCCAAATTTCAATTTTTTTTTTAAAAAATTAAAGATTAAAAAGTTAAAATTAAACCATTATACTTGAAAAATTAAACTATTCACCATCGCATTCTGAAAGATATTACAACACTAAAATATTAAAATTTAACAAAATTTAAAACAATTCAGTGCATAATATAAGCATAATATATATATATAAATTTACACATTTCATAGTTATAGTTGCCTCCATTTTCTATTATTAGTTAAAATTACTTATTATTTAATTCATATATACTCTACCGTCTCTAATGTTATGGTTTTTTGTAACGCTTTCATTAATTTTTGTTTCTATTCTTTTTATACTTTTGTTAAGTGCATTTCAGCCATTCACATCCTTTGAATCTGTATTAGGGTCCAGAACCTGGCAATAACTTTTTTATTGCACTCAGATTTAGCCCGGGCTTTGCATTTTCATGTGCAATTTTTAGGTAAGTTACCACTATTTTTTAATGGATTTAGATATTCCTATCCATTACTTTCAATAGTTTTTTTTTCAGTATTATTTTCATAAAGAGGCCAAAAACATGTTTAACTTCACTTTTATATAATTTTTTTTATATATATTAGCTGTCCTAAGTCAGCAATGTTTATAATACTGCAGCATCCATTTTATAATTGTAATCTTGTGTCCTTCATTGTATGTTCTCTTTACTGTATCTGTGATTTTTTCGAATGTGATTGATGTGAAAGTTTATCTCCTGTTTGTATACAGAATTAGACTTATATATATATATATATATATATATATATATATATATATATATTTGAAATATTTTTATATCAAATAATGTTTTCTAAATTTAGTGCCAAAAGATCCTAATTTAAACAGCAGTTCTGAAAAAAAAACATTGAGTTAAATTCTAGAAAATAGGGGTTTTTCCCTTGTATCAACAATTTAATGGTCCCTGTATCATACAAAAACATACAAAAGCCTGTTTTAGTAAATTTATAACCATATTGAAAAATCTTTAATTTTTTTACATAGGATTATATATAAGTACAGATTTACAATTCATGTTAGAACTGAAAAAAACTAGAATCTGCTTAAATATTTTATTGCCTCTATATGTGTACAATGCTGAAATGTAAGTAACGGTAATATATATTTGTAAAGGTCTGGATAATTCTGCGGTGTCCAAACAGTCTAATTTTATTCAAGAGCATAAGTTCAGCTTATAAACAATTTTCTGCGTCATTTTAAGCCCCATTACTAGATAAAATATTCGTTAAATTTCTTGATAGTGAGTTATTGAATTTTTATGATTTGGAAATGGAATACTTCTTTATGCGCAAGTTAAGAAGTTCATACTTCAAAATCAAGATCCGACTGTAGGATTTATTAATTCATTCGATATTTTTACACCACATTTTGAAGTTTTAAAATGAAATAAATCTACACTTTTTTGCTAGGTGTGCTTCTATGTATTTTAAGGAGGGAACTGTACACGTAAAAATAAATTAAATTTTACAATTTGATGTTATGCTATGCTGTGTGTTTCTAAATTAGTGTAATAGTACGTTATGTAATAATACAATTACAGATTGTTAAAATTACTCAATGTGAATTACTATAGATATTACAATGTTGATTTTGAAAAAAAAATAATTAATATCATTTTAATTAGTATATACATATAAAATTGTTTTAAGATTTTTATCACAAAAATGTATGTAAATTGCATTTTTGGTCTAAAAAAGTAAGAACCTGTTTATTCCACTAGGTTATCTTTCCTAAAATACAGATTCAAAAAATTTTAATAGTTTTTTTTTCAAAAAATGAAGTATAAATATAAACAACGTGTAAACAAGATTATTATATTTGAGTGTGTATGGAAATGCGTTTTCATTATTCAATGTATATCACATATGACAACGTATTTTATTTGGTAACAATTGGCAATAAAATAATTTTGAAATATCATAATCAATCACATCAACACAGTATTTACACAAATAAAAGTAAAAGAAAATAGTTTGCGCGTCATAAAATAAGATTTCCCTGGAAATAGTTCTTTTGCACTGACTGAAATCTAAAAATACTTAAATATACAAACGGAGGAAATTTTAATGACCCCCCTCCCGTCAAAAAGAATGTTACTTATTATTATTATATTTTTTCGTGTTATATTTTAGGTACAAAATATTTAAATAGGACAGTATCTTCAATCCGTGTTAACTTAAAACTCTTTTTACGACTTACTTAAATAAAATAATTCAGATTTATATTATCATATCATTAATTATACTGATATATGGAAGCTAAGAGTTTTCTTTAATTTTAGTAAACGTTTTTCAGCATGTGAAAAATATTGATGCAAATAATGCGCATTTACCATTTTTTTAAAGAATTTATCAAACGAGCCATGTTGCATTAAATTCCAGTTTATTCCAAATGATTAATTTTAAGTAATAAATGTGGCATTTATTTTTACCTCACAGTAAAAAAAATGGAAACTCAATATCATAAGTCATAAAAAATGAATTGAAATCATCTATTTGTCATTTAATACCACCTCAGACTAGATGCTGTACAAGAAATTCGTTTATTGACGGATACTCGGAAAAATGAGAAAAAAGACCTTTACTCCGTCAAAAGAGAGCAAAAAATAATGGACAAAATCTTGTATAACGAAGTATTTTGCTTCTTTTCTGAACTTTTTTGAGTATCCCACCACTTTTAAAAGCAAGTTGGAAGGGATGGAATTTCACAGGAGTGGAAAACCTATTGAATAGTGGGAAAAAAAACTGGAAGAAACCCAGAGTAAAAGAATCATTTTATACTGTGGTGTAAGTAGTATATAATTTATAACGCATTTTATTCTATTTATTTTTACACAATCATCATAAATCATTTTTTCCATAGAATGGCAAAAGAAAAAAAAATACGGAAAGGACTTTCTTTTTATGGAATAAAATTTTACGAAAAAACATTTTCAATAAATCAAAAGGAAACCTATTTTCACAATTCTAATATCAAAAAGATTTATGGTCTTTTTTTTGTAAATGTTATAAATAAAGTTTTTTTAAATAAAAAAATGTCTTAAATGCCTTGTTTCGCTATCAATTTCCCAACAAAATTTAAAATAATAAACGTTTAATTTTAAGAGACAAAAATTTGTGAAGTGTGACTAAATGATTTTCAGTCTGTATATGAATGTATTATCTCAGACATTGCATTATCTTTTAAAATTAATGTCCGTTTTGTTAAGATTTTAATCATAATTTAAACCCATTTTTAAGCCTGATTTGACATTATTTCATAATGAAAATTGCCTGTATTGATGCCGAATTTGGCCGACAAATTCAAAGCGCTGATAGCATGCAGCATGGAGACGACGAATCACCATAGAACATGAGTTCGCAAACTATGTTTAGGGGGTGGAAATCGCGATAATAGTATTCTTCTTAAGAACGGTAAGCCGGACGAGGGGAGTGACCAAACGAATTCGGGGATTTGAAGCGTTGTCTTAGAGTTGAAGAGATCTGCACGTATGCAAATTTATCACTTCCCCCGGAGTTGTTGCAGATAGTACTGGCACCAGAACTTGTTCATGGATGATGGTGCGACAGCACATTCTTCGTTTACGATGGGTCTAAATCCCTCCTACATATCCCGTGAGGTGGATAGGATGCTATGGACCTGTTACTTGGCCTCCACGTTTGTCAGACTTCAATCAATTGAATTTTTTGCTTCTGGAGCCACCTGAAGTCGCTGGTGCAGGATATGCAGGTGGTAGAAGCTGGTGCAATATAATATATATATATATATATATATATATATATATATATATATATATATATATATATATATATATATATATATATATATATATATATTCTTACGAATTTTAAGCAAATAGTGTATATGATTTGTATTTGGATATATAATGCATTTATACTACTCCATGTTAAATTTATTTTATGTAAAAGTTTTAATTTTTGCAACCAACGCTGTCCCTTCCTTTATAATGACGATTCAATTCTTGCAGATAGAGCCATGTTGGTATCATTTTTGATGACCAAGTTGGTGACCATTTTGGTAATTTCAGATGTCTCTGGATTTTTCTGGAAGTTTGTGGAGAAATTCACTAATTTTAAGACCTATGATGTGATTGAATTTTTCTCGAAAGATCCGCGAGGCCTATAAACATGGAGATGGTTGCCGAAAATGTGTCAGTATGGTTTTAACCAGCCATTAGAATGGTTTTGACCATCAACTAGTCAGTTTGGTTTCAACCAGCGATTATTTAGTATGGTTTTGACCAGCTATTAGAAAGGTTTTGACCATCGATTAGTGAGTATTGTTTTGACTAGTGATTAGTAGACTTGCCTTGACCCTGAATACATATTAGCTCGGCTGTTGAATAGGATGAATGGTGTTTGTGAATATATGCGTGTATTTTTAGACATTGATAATTGTGTCTGAGTGCTGTTGAAGGTGTGAAGACCGTCTGAGATTTATTATGCGAATATTGCTGCCCAATCCTGTATTCCAAGGATTGGATATTCGACAATAAATTCTCATCTCTCTTTAAGAACTGTCTTGCTCTAAATAACTGATTTGCGGGAAATCCTCGAACTCCGATCAACGTAACAATATATATATATTTTGTTTTCCGCTTTTCGATTTTAGGAGAATTGGTTGTAGAATAATAGATAGATGCTTTCTCATACTTTCTGCAAGTTTTTATATAATTTGAATTTTTATTTATTTTATTCAGTTTTTCCTACCGAATTGCAAAGGCAGAAGATTGGCGCCTTCAAACATGTTTAACAAAACTTATTCAGTAAATTGCTTTTTGACTCGCTTGGTTCTTTTTATATTTACTTCACTGTTTTGATCTCCATTTCTTTCTTTTATTTTTATTAAGTTAAGATTTGTTATGTTCTTTGGTGTTATTATTTATTTTTTCTTGCTTTTGACATATTATATAAATGTATTTCATAAATATGTATAAATATATTGAATTTAAATCATCCGATTTTAGTTGTTGATGATTTAGCATAATTTATATTTGAATATTTTTCCTAACCTTTGTATAATGCAATACGTGTTCTTAACAATAACAATAATTATAATTTTTCACTGTCGAAATTTGGGATTCTAACTTCATTTGAGTAAATTTTAAAAAATCGAATTCTACTATGTAATAACTCGTTTTCAGTTTTTTAAGATTATTTTTTAATACACTTTTTTGTTGTATAACTCCAAATAGTTCACTTCTAATAGTTTATTTTATTTTTTTACTTTCAGCGTAACATAGGTTGAACAATAATTTACAATAATGGTTCCATTTTTTTCCATTGTCGTTTATGAAAAAAATACTCGATTTAATTAAAATTTTATGAACTATGTTTTTTATTAACAATCCAACTAGACTCACGAAAAAAAGAGACATATTAAGTTCTTATTTTTTTAAATTAAGTTATTTTTTAAATTTGAGAGATATAGAATAGATAAAATTATCACTTGAAGAAAACTACAAAACAATACATATGGGAGAATCAGATACAAATTGCATCATAAATTTTATGAATGGATAAACCTGAACCTAGTTGTATAGAATCCAAAGTATCGTCAATGACTATAAAACTAAGCTGCAAAGTTTTTCTATCGAAGCTAGTTTTGAATAGCAATATATCATCAATACGTCCTCTCGACTTGCTTGAATAAGTATATTGTGTGTGCAAAAAATATTTTGCGTTTTAATTAATTTGCGAAATAAAGTTTGAAACTGGTTGAAAAAATGTAATAGAATACGTCACAAAAATAAGGTGATATAATCAATTTGAAAAAGAATGATGTTAACAAAATAGGTAAAATATTTTATTTTATTATTCAGAAATTTCGAAAAAAGTATTTCAGAAAAACAGTATTGAATATGCATAAGCTGTGATACTTGCTTTGAATTTCCTGGATATTTGTACAATAAATTCTACGGAAATATTTAAATAGCATGCATGGAGCTGCATCCCCAAATGTTATTACTAGACCATTAAATATTAAACCCATAACATGTGTTTTGTACTTTATAATGAATATAATAGTATTAGTCTATACTCTCATACATATAAATATTCTTCATTATTCTGCAGAAGTCAAACGCCTGGGCTAAAATTAAATAAAATGTCATTTAGCATAAATGATTGCGTGTGAGATACATTTATATTGGCGAAATCAAGTGAGTGTTTAATAATATTGAAGAAATAAAAAGTGAGACTTGTCTAGACATTCAGTAACGTCTAACAATCATTTGTTTATTTGTTTTATGGCGAATATGTTTGGTGATTTTTTTGCTGCGTTTGTTGTCTAAATGCATTGTAAAGAAGTCCAACAATTGAAACAGCATTCGAGATGGATAATCGAATACTTTGATCTCTTTACAGACAATCTGTAGAGAACATTTATCAGTTTTATACAAGAAACACAAATATTGTGTTTGAAACAGAGCTCTTTCAGCAGAAATAGGTGTTATATGTTGCATAGTAACTATCCATCTATGATTTTTAGATAAATTAAGCACAACAAAGTTTATCGACTACATAGTGAACAGCTAAATATAATTTATTTCATACGGTTTGCATACATATATGTGTTTTATGCAAAATATATTCTTTGAATACAATGATCTAGGAATTAAACAAGTTAATTTATTTCCCTGTGTATTTAAATATGTACACCCAATTTTTTTACACAATTTTGAAATAACACGGTACACAAATTCAACGATTTTTTCTGTTTTGCACACATTTTCTGTTCTAGTACGAATCTTAAAAAAATCTGAAGATTCATGAAAGTTAGATGAGGGGCCGTTTTGATCGAATTTCTGACAGTTTATGATAATGACGAAGTCGAAGGAGTGTAATGTTAACCCGCGACGTCCATTAGTGCGGGAAAGTCAGAAGGAAGATTAGCCATATTCAAAATAACTACTATTTGTTCACAATAATGAACAACACAAATTCTATTAACCAAGTTAAGAGATGCACCCAAATAGTAAATATGGAAAGCTATGGTGAGGTAGACGATATACGAGGAGTCCTAATAAATAGGATCACTTACGTTATCTTCTAATTCCAAGCGACCTAATCTAATTTAATTACTAGTTAACAAATCGTTATTCTTTAATATTAAACTAATCAGCTATGAAGTATTCACGCTTCACTTCACATTTAATCAATCACTGTTATCCGTTAGCAGTCTAAGCTCTCTCTCCCTCTAACTTGAAAGTTGTATCTTTATATACAAGCCTTAATTTACACAGTCACATCTTCTTCGGGAGAAGGTTTATAATGTAATGATTTTTAAAGACCCAGTGTTCCCCAAGATAATTAGAATTTGAAAGAAGGCGGACAGATCCGTCACAGGTAAAGTTCACTTATTAACATCTGATCAAATTAGCAAAGGCTCGAAATTTGCTTCAAGTACGAAACAACATTTTCTTACGTATAAGCCTGACATAGATCTTGCATTATAATTTTAAAGTAATCATAAGTTTTGTGTAACAGTTTATCCATATTTGTATATAAGCAACTTGAGAAACTAATAAAACAGCCTCTAATAACATAATTTGTAACAAAAAGAAACTGAGGTCGTTAATAACGAATAGAATTCTTCATTTGAATCCAAACCGACAGTTGAGCCTGGCATATATGACACATCTACTCATAGTAGCATTTTTGATCCAGTTCATAATGAACATGCACGCTTGTTGTCAAGTAGTGATGGGTAGTTGTTAGTAGTTTTATTGCTATTCTTTCAGTTTGCATTCCTATACATTGTATGCACTTACAGACTGAATTTTCACAATACACTAATTTAAATATTTTTGTAGTAAAATTGAATTGTTTTTGTTTTATTAATGTGCAAAATAGTTTATTATTACTTTTTTGCATGGTTTTATGGGGAAATATTTTTCGTCTTGCATTGTTTTTAAAGATGTGGAACTTATCCACAAATTTGCCATAAGTCGCATGTATTTTCTTACACCATTTTTTTTTGTTTTTTTGCATGATCTTGTAAGGAACACATCTACCGTGTAAAAAAAGAGTTTCGTGTATGTTAAAAATATGATTTATTGTTCCCACATCTGTTGGCGCTTAATTGTTCTTATGGAAAATTTAGTGGTACGTAGAACCTTTATTTTCTAAAGAATAAAATTTAAATGTGTTACTTTTTAAAATATTTTCACGATTGTTTTTAATATTATATATATATATATATATATATATATATATATATATATATATATTGCTTAATAGATGAAAAAACCGTTTGATTTAAAAAGAAGCACTTTTCAAACTCTTTGAAATAATTCTGCGTTTTGATTGATTCAAGAATTTTATCAATAGGTATCAAAGTTATATGAAGTACACGGCGGACCATTAAAATAAATGTATTTAATTGTTAGCTTAATTAGCTTAAAATGGAATTAATAGTTTAAACGATTATTATATTTCACAATTTAAATGTAAATTTTCTTTAAAAAATTCATATACACTGAATTTTTTTAAAAAAAATTAATTTTTAAACTATTTTAAAAATGCTCCTTGCGCATTAGTTTTTAAGATATGCGCGTAATTTTTGCCGTGTATATATATATATATATATATATATATATATATATATATATATATATATATATTTCTACAACAAAAAATATGTACAACAATTTTAAATTCAGAATAAAATTTGATGAAAAAAGAGATAAATTTTCTTTGCTGTATGAAATATTTTACCTATTAACACACATCATTCAAGGTATTCAAAAAAACACAAAGTATGATGTACTAAATGATTTATAAAAATAATGCACATACCAGGTGTCCACAATTAAACGACTCTACTTCAAAATTGTCTACAGACGAAACTATTGCTCAAAAAGTTGTAAAATGTTGTGTACGACATAAAGAAGGGATGGGAATTTGTTTGAGCGAATAAAATAATTAGTTCAAAATTTCACCACTAGAGGGCGTTTTTAATTTAGATCATATTTAGCATACATTTATAACAGTTTACAAATTTTGTTACAACAATAAATGCTCAACATGATAACCATCGTTTTCAGCTACTATTTAAAATCTTAAGATAGCATGTTCCACCGTTGACCGCAGTGTGTTCTGGAAAATGTAAAGGACATGTCGTGAAATACTGTCTTTGAGATCAGGTAAAGTTTTTGGTTGATCACAACTTACCAGTTGTTTTAAATGGCCCCAAAGCCAAAAATCGCATGGATTGAGGTCAGGCGATCGAAAGGCCACAGATGACGAAATTGGCGGCTGATCACACGTTCTTCTGTGAAGTGATGTTTGAGAACGTCCATAACACAAAGTGTAATGTGTGGGGGAGCTCCATCTTGCATAAAAATTATGCGTGAAAGGCACTGGCGTGCTTGCAGATCTGGAATAATTTTATTCCGTAATAACGATGCATATCACTGTCCAGTGATAGAACATGTTACTGGACCTCCAGCACCTAATTCCTCGAAAAAATACGGGCCAAGAATAAAAGACGCGGAAAACCCACACCACACCGTTACTTTTGGTGAATGTAGCGGAACTCGTAAGGTGGAATGCGGATTGTCTGTTTCCCAAATTCGGCAGCTGTGAGTATTCACCGAAACGTCCAAATGAAAGAGGGCTTCGTCTGCTTAGAGAATATTCCAAGTCCATTCTGGATCAACTTCCAAACGAGCAAGAAACTGCAGTGAGAACAGATGTCGAGTCTCGAAATCATTTGGAAGCAATTCCTGCACAAATTGAAGCTTGTATGGATAGTAACGGAGGATGCTTCGCATGATCTTCTGGACAGTTGAACGAGGCAGATCCAATGCTTCTGCCACACGGGGAACACTTGTACTAGCCAGCACGTTGGATGATTTGTTCTCTTCCACCTGAAGTGCTACTTTCTCTATTGTTTCCGCAGAAACAGGTTTTTTCCTCTTCCAGAACGAACATTCAACGATCCTGTTTCTTCAAATTTGGTTACCATGAATCGAAGATTTTTAGCAGTCAATGGACCTTTTCGCAACCCCTTTAATGTCCGAAATTTCCGTTGAGCGAAATTTCCGTGTATTGCAAAATTATCGTATCGTTTTAATAGAATAACTTTACTAACAATGCTCGATCTGGTAAACATAATGACATTCTGATTAGCAATACCGAGCACAATAAAAATAAACTAATCTTCCATGAAAGTTTAATGCTTTTATAACAGTTGCTGTGTGACGTCGAAAAAATTTGCATATTTTCGTCTTCCTTCGTGTAAACCCTTTGAAAATTAGTCATCGAAGAAGTTTAAATAAAATTTGCAGTTCATTTTAGAGATAGTGTTTTTTAATGACTATCAGTTATTGTGTTACCGTGTCCTGTGGATGGCCTTCATTCAAAAGCGACCTCTAGTGACGAAATTTTGAACTAATTATTTTATTCGCTCAAACAAATTCCCATCCCTTCTTTATGTCGTACACAAAATTTTACAACTTTCTGAACAATAGTTTCGTCTGTAGACAATTTTGAAGTAGGGTCGTTTAATTGTGGACACCTGGTATTTGTGAATTATATTACATTTCATAAGTTGTAAAAATTCCAAAGATATATGACGTAATTTGAAACGCAAGAAGCATCTTAGGTAACAATAAAAAGATAAAATTTCCGAACTAAGAAAACATTTATTAACATTTATTTGAGTAAAATAAAAAATAATTAATTCAGTAATTATTAATCACAATGACACAAATCTTTGACAGAATGATTCTATGAGGAATATTATTAGTATAAGAAATCAAAATTGCAATTTTTCTAAGCAAAATTTGACATTGTGAAGGTCCATCACTCCATAATACACGGCATCAAAATTTTCTATCTCTATCTTGTATTGTTACTTATATATTACTAGCAAATTTAACGTACAATTTAAATTATCTGTCAGGATTGAGTATGGAAAATGTTTTGTTCTCAATGAGCCCGATGACATATTTTGCAGCGTTTTTAAATAACATCCGATGAGTTTCATGAATTTAGAGTCATATAACAGAAAATCACGCACACATAACTTGCAGGAGTTTTTTTCGTGATTTATTGAATAAATTTAAAATCTATCGCAAGGATCCATCTACCAAATCAACAGAAATTTTTAAGCTTAAATTTAAGAAAGACATTTTTCAAAGTCCATAAACATGTATATTGCCTTTCAATCAAGTGAAATGTTGATTCTCATTTATATATCTTTCGGAAAATAACTTAAATGGATAGTAAAATGGATCTATAAAAATAAAGCATTTTAAACAACAAAAAATATTGATCTTTTTCTCAAATCATTCGTCAGTGAAAAAGGGGAGAAAATTGACTTTAAAATAAATTCATTGCGTCTAGACGTTCAGTATGATGTGTTTTCGAAATTTTTCTTTCTTTTCCTTCAAATAAATTTTAAGAAATGAAAGAATCTTTACTTGTAAAAGCATTTTACTTTTGTTTTACCTTAAGTTCTTTAATTTTTTAAGTACGATTTTGTTATTTATTGCTCACAACACTTAATTCGATAGAAATCCAGAGTAAAACTTAAAAAATGATTATTGGGAAAGTCACTTATTGAACTATATTACTTCATACGTATAGAAATTCTTTTTTTTGTACACAGCTTACAGATTAGAATGCAAAAATAAATTACAAAAAACTTTGTACTTCGTATCAAATTTAATGCATTAAGGTATCCGGCTACGTTCGGAACCGAGATTTTAAAAAAAAGTGCATAAATGGATAAGTTTTGTGATATTTAGTGTCACTCAGATTAGAATACACGCATAAAATTGTTTTAAGAACATTTTGACAAAAAAAATATATTTAAATATAATATTTTGGCAAAAAATTAACTTAGAATAATCTTTCTTCCAAACGTTCTCCTTTTAAGAAAAGTGGTTCTATTATGCCTGTATATATAGCTCAGACCTCTCTACAGAGGCTGAACTAGATTTTTTGAAAAATTCACAATATTTTGAGAGTTACCACCAATTGAAATAATTATTGGCGTTTTTTTTTTAATTGTTCCCCTTTGTTGTCGTAAAATATCAATAATCCCACTTCTAAGTTATATATTTCAAAAATTCTAGTTGAGCCTCTGTAGAGAGATCTGAGCAATATACAGGCAAACTATTAATATAAAGAACCATTTTTCACAAAAGGAGAACATTTGAAAAAAAGATTATTCTAAGTTAATTTTTTGCCAAAATATTGATTTAAATAGATTGTTTTTGTCAACATGTCCTTAAAATAATTTTATGCATATTTTCTAATCTAAGTGCACTAAATATCATGAAAATTAACCCTTTATGCGCTTTTGCAAAATCATGGTTTCGAACGTAGTCGAATACCTTAATCTTAATTTCTTAGCATACGGTTTAAAGCATCGCGTTATTAAAATAATCACATTGACATTCAAAAAAATCCTCCTAATATATTATACTTCCTTGAAAAATTCAAGTTTAAAAAGATTTTGGTATTTCTTGAGTTTTATTATACATTGTTTTAAGAGATGTTCTGGTATTAGTTATTGCCAATCCTCTAAAAATGAAACTGTATAATTTGCAATAAGCACTATGATTTTCCAGTGGTCGAGAGGTAGCGATTCGTGCTTCCACACCACTGGCCCGGGTTCTATTTACGGGCTGACAGAGTTTGACTCAGACTTTCATCCCTACTGCAGTGTGTTGATAAATGAGTATCAAGCTTTCTTCGGGACTGAAGCCCTGGTGGACTCACTTCAGACTAACCACCTGATCGGGATGTCTGCGTATGCACCTCAACGTCCAATGCTTACTTATACGTGATGGGCACAGTAGGCCCTGACCCTAATGGGCTGTTGCGCCACTGAGTTTGAGTTCATTATAATATTCATAAAAACGGAATAAAATTTAAGCTGCGTGCATTAATAAATAACGAAATAACTTTAAGATACGCGTTACTTATAGGTGAGTTTCTTAATTTTGTTATATAACATTGTGTAAGAAAATTTCTGTCTATAATTATTTACGAATTAAAACGTTTACCAATTTTGCAAACCAAAAGACATCATCAAATCAGAAAAAAATCTCCAAAAAGCTGTTATCGTATCCGCACATGCGCAGAAAATTTTCCACGCATGCTCCTTTTATATTAGCCTGTCCGACAAAAAAATCAACAGATGTTTAGAAAATATAAATACACTATTAAAAAACATGTACGTTCGGAATAAAAAAAATATAATAACTACAATATAAGTTGGCCAAAATGGCTTAATTGCATTAACAATCGCAACTAATGGGTCTTAAATATGGCGACGCCGACACATTAATTAGCATATTTAGGAATATAAATATAATCGACAGAGTTCTGTTATGTTTCTCCTTTCATTACTTTTCTAAATCTTACAGTATTTCGGTTTTTTTATAATTAGTAGGAATACACTACATTGTTATCTTCCATAAAAAGCTGATCTTATATTTTAATAATTTTTTACATTAAAGCAAGACAACAATATTACGACATAACAACAATATTATTAGCATTGCTATTATTTTCAAGCATGAATTTCAAGATTATTGTGTTTTAACCTGATCAAAAGTGGCAGCACAACCTATAAAAAATTATTTTACACTATTCTACTCGTATGTAAAACATGGCATTTTGTAACATTTTTTCGATTTGAAAAAAAAAATGGTCGAAGGCATAATACTTAAATACTTTTCATTTAATACGTATCTTTCATTATTTTCTTCGTCTTACTTAAAATCTATGTTCAAAATTGCCGATGTTTCAGCTAAAAAGTAATAACTCCTCTAATTGGTCTTCGAGGATATATTCATCTTCGATATATAAATAAGTAGTATATTACAAGAATTGTAATAACGAGTAAATGAAACAGAATAACAACTCTTTCCTTCAGTATTGCTTCTTAAGTACAAATAAATACTAGAAGAGTTGTATTTAATAACAAAAAAGAAACACTTTTCTGAAGTTAGGAGTGCAAAAAAAAAAAAAAAAAAACGAAATAAATATTGTTGTTACTTTAGAAATTTAATGGCGTGCAAGATGCGACTCACAGTAATAAAAGAAATAGCTAAGTGCTGTCTAAAATGCCGTTTCACAAAATTAATCGTGCAATGTTTATCTTTCTTTTATAGGGCACTTGAAACAAAATAAAATGTTTTATGTCTTATTCTATATCAGTATTTAAATAGTAAAAGAGAGCACATGCTCAAATTATACGGTCTTTTGATATATGTAAGCTATTAAAAAATCAAGCTAGTTTTAAAAGTAAAAGTATTCGCATTACATTTCAGATATACTCATTATTTTGAAATACATTTTTTTTCAAACTATTATCGTGTTAGTTTAGCAAAATTTAAGAAAAATAAATTTTAAAAGCTTTCGTTTAAAACATATTTCGAAAAATTATTGAGTGAAAAATATACTTGAATCATAAGAAAAATGTCAGTTTTGTTTAAATAGTTTTTAAAATATTTCATTGTTTTACATGCAGTTATGTGAAATATTGTAAACTGATATTTGACATATTGCTTCAGCTATTTAACAGTATAATATTTTTTTAAGAAATATGATAATAAAGCTTTTGGTGATAACATGGATTATTTAATGATACTTTTTTAGGTATTGCTTAAAAGATTTACTAAATTATTTGATAGTTGGGACTTATGCCATCTGCCTGACGAAATCACATCGAGGCCTGCGAAAATCATCGCAGGTATAAGGTACCGGTATAAGGGAATTTTATGCCTGTCGTTAACCTTAGCTTTGAGCACCATGTAGGTACCGGTACGATTTTGCTCGGTTCCACCTCAATTTAGAGGAAGAAAGCCCCTCTCAGGGGTCTTCCTTCTATCTTCCCCTCCCTCCAACCTCACGAGAGAACTTGCGGCTCGACGGATAATTAGAGTACCACCATGCAGCAAATTCACTATACATTTACAAACATCCATGTCTTCTCCGGGATTCGAACCCAGTCCCTACGGCTCTGCAGTCAGCATCGCTATCCAATATACCGGTTGTGATAATATCAATAAAAAATTAACTTTTTTGTAACCATGCATGTTTTGTGTTTTTGTAATGTAATTGCTTTCAAGGATTGTTTACATTTACTATAAAGAAACGAAATGTAAGATTTATTCATCTATTATGTTAAGATGTGTTTTGCTTTAATTAATGACTAAATCATAAACCATTCGCTTTCATTTATAATCTGATCTGTAAGTTTGTCTGTGAAAATAACTGTAGTTTATGTGCGCTCACTTAATGAATATACGAACTTAGAACTATCACTCTAAAAAAATTTTACCATGTTTGGAAAAATGCAGTTAATTCAAGAACGGCTCGGAGCAAATGTAATAAAATGGACTAAATTCATGATGGTCACATGATAACGGTAATCACGTGTTTCCGATTGATTAAAAATTGACACACTAATTGCTCAACTTCGACAGTTTGGATAACATTTAAAATTTGATGATTGGGTAAAGAGTTTACGTGTGTTACAATTCTTCAGTCATTTTTCAAAATTAAAAAAAAAAAGATACTTATACTATACGAATACTTTTAAAGTAAGTGCGTTTCGTTAAATTATGTGCATTATTATATAGTTGACAAATATGTACTTTCTAAGAGAAAGTTTCTGCAAAATACAAAAGTTGGCAACAGTGAAGCACATGCTCTAATTGGCTGGAAACGAGTAATTATATTTATGATATAATTATGTCGTCGGATTAATGTATGAACTAATTGGCCGAAAACACGTGGCTCAGTTGTCATGTGACTATGGTGTCACATGAATTCAGTCCATTGCGTAGAGCAGCGAATCGGTATGCACGAGGTTAGTGGAGTATAAACCACGATGATTGACAGATGTGTACTGACAACGTGTTCCCCAATAGAAGTGATTGTTGTTATCCAGTACGAAAGGAAACGTGGGACTATTGGGAATGTGTCCCTTATCCATGAAAGCGTATCTTTTTTGGTGAATAGCAGATGTTTCGTCCCTGGTGGTTTATGTTCAGTGAAGGAAGGCAGACGGGATGATGACGTCCTAGGTGGGCTTCCCGCCGAAACCCCAAAAGAAAAAAAAAACATTGCAATATGTGCGACCCTTGCATTGTACATCATCGAGGTTTACCAGACTGGTTCCTTCAAACTGACAAATGTCTCATTGTTACTCATTAGCGCTGCGACAAATACCTCATTGTCGATGGTGACTAATTCGAGCAATAGTGTACGATGTGCAGTTCATAAACTCATGGGTTATTTTTAGGCTGTGGAGTTTCAGTGTGAAAATAATGACAAAACCTACATGCGGAACGCCCTTCGTAGGTTATATCATTTTATTTGTAAATTTAAATTGCTAAGTTGGAAGATAGGTATTAGTGATCACTCATCGTTTTTACTCGCGTTCAATTAAATCGTCCTACTTTCTTTCTAAATGAATTAAATATGAAAAAATTATTATATTAATGTATTATTATTGTATTATGTATTATATTAATTGATTTAATTATGATTAAAATTAATATAACATTCAATCTATATATATACAAAATATTAAATAAGTTTTTAGAAGTTTAGTTCGGGCCATAATGATTTATTATTAATTTCCATACATACATCTTTTTTCATTGATTTAAATTTAACAAGACGAGCTGTGAATATTTTCGGTGATAGAAATAGTCACTTAAAATCCATATTTGGCTCAAAAATAAAATAAGGAGTTCCTTTCTTTCTTAACGGCTTTCTGAAGACCATAGTCGTCAATCACTTGACCAAATTCTCCATTCTTTGGACGAGGTCTATATGCAATTTCATCTCTACAACGTAATTTGTGAAACGCAAAAAAACTCCACTGATTAGTTAGCAGCATATTATCGTTTTGCAGCATCCGATGACATGGGGTAGTTCCAATAATTGACAAGCAATTTAAAAAGCATCAAAACCGAAAGTATCCTCTGCAAGAGGGTCTTTCTAGCAGGTGGTAGTACGTGGTTTTCTAAAGAAGTAGGTTTTCTTTCAAGTAGGTGGTTCTCTAAAGAACCACCTACTGAAATTTAAGTATCATTAAAATATTTATATCACAGTAAGGTAAGAAAATATTTGATTTTTCACCACTTGCTGGTGGCTTTTCTTTATATAAAATAAAACCTTTTTTTGTGCGGTAGATAAGGGACCGCATGAAAATAAAACACGCAAAAAATATTCTAACATTTCATTAATCCTTACATGTAACGAACAGCTTCGTTGAAATAATACACAAAAAAGGTGGAGAGGGACCGCAAAAGAAAAGTTACACTTAGAAAACACACCAAATATTTAAGAAATTTTTGAGAAAGTACTAAAATAACAAAATAAATAATTTAATTACATATGGAAGCATTTTTAAGAGACTTAGTTTCCTATTGTATGCATGAAGAGGTTTTCAAAAGGCACATAAATACTCACTGATATTCATAGTAATCCAAAGCGCTCATCTTCCTGTGATGAATAAGTTGAAAATCGCTCTTATCACTTGAAGATTAAATTTCAATTTATTTATTTATTGACACTATAAAGTAGGAGAAATTTTTGTGACAAAGGTTGGTTGGTCAATTGCTTGTAAATGTCATGATAAACAGATATGCATATTCGAAGCTCTTTTTGGAATCTTATACTTTTTTCGGAATTGGTTCCTATTTCAAGAAAATGCTTTTCCGATTTATTGGAAAGCTGGAATCAAGTATATATTCTATCCGCTTTCAAAGAATCCGGTTCTTCTTGTTCGCCTTCATAATGTATTAAATTATTGATAATGTCACTGTCACGGAAAGTTTCATTTTTTCAATCAAGCGTGGGCTGTTGGTGCGTTGAGAGTAAGCACGTCGGTACGTTGAGAGAACGTGCATTGTTGAGAGACTACTTACAACAAATATACTGAGCGTTTTGAAGTGTACATATGTACATTGCAGTGACGTAATCTACACCCCTGCAGCATCCACTGCGCTGGGGAGCCAAAAACCTGATTAGCGCTAAGTATGTATTTACCCAATTTATAGAATACTAAAGGCCAAACCTGATTTTGCCGGGGTCCGTAAATTACCCTTTCACCACTGGTACATTGATAGAAAATATTACAGTGACGCCAAAGCAGTTGAAATTCATACACCTCATAAAAGAAGATCGTACATAAAAAAATCCCACAAAAATAAAATCGCATAAAAAAGGACCGCAAAAAACAGGTTCCATTGGATAGATGTATGTCCAAATGTAGGGTGTTTTTTTAGAGGTATAGAACTTTAAATTGCAATAAAACAACGATGTATTATTCGATTGACATGATTTTTTTTTATTCGAAAGATAATCTTGTGGTATTACATTTTAAATATGATTTCTGGCATATGACTGCCACGGCTGGCTCGGATAGAGTCCAATCTGGACGTTCAATTTTCAATGAATTTTTCCAACGTTTGTGACCGTATATCGGCAATAACACGACGAATGTTGTCTTCCAAATGATCAAGCGCTTGTGGCTTATCCGCATAGACCAATGATATTACATAGCCCCACATAAAATAGTATAGCGGTGTTAAATCACAAGATCTTGGAGGCCAATTCACAGGAACAAAACGTGAAATTAGGCGGTCACCAAACGTGTCTTTCAATAAATCGATTGTGGCACGAGCTGTGTGACATGTTGCGCCATCTTGTTGGAACCACAGCTCCTGAACATCAATGATTGTTCAATTCAGGAATGAAAAAGTTAGTAATCATGGCTCTATACCGATCACCATTGACTGTAACGTTGTGGCCTTCATCGTTTTTGAAGGATTCCACCAGCCCATAAAGCGCACCAAACAGTCAGTTTTTCTGGATGTAACGGTGTTTCGACATACACTTGTGCATTAGCTTCACTCCAAATGCGGCAGTTTCGTTTGTTGACGTAGCCATTCAACCAGAAGTGCGCTTCATCGCTAAACAAAATTCGCTTATGAAAATCGGGAACAACGGCAATCTCGTTTTGGGCCCATTCGACGAATCTATGCCTTGCTTGATGATCGTTTTGATGAATTGTGCCAAACCAAACTGAGAATAAATCACTTGACAGCTGTTAAATCGGTCGCCATCTTGGAAAGTAATGCCAACTTAAACTTCTATACCTGGAAAAAAACACTTATATATATATATATATATATATATATATATATATATATATATATGAAAGATATATATATATATATATGATGAAAGAAATATCTGTATATATATATATATATATATATATATATGAAAGAAATATCTGTATATATATATATATATCTATAAAATATATATATATATATATATATATGAAAGAAATATATATATATATATATATATATATGAAAGATATATATATATATATATATATATATATATATGAAAGAAATATATATATATATATATATATATATGATATATATATATGTGAAAGAAATATGTATTATATATCAAAAACAAGAAATACTAGATAAGTTGAGATAAAGGCTGAACATGAACAACAAATTTATAAAGAAATAAAAAAAATAAACTACAAAAATGAAGAACCTAGCGAGTCAGAAAGCAATTTCGGACTAGGACCGAATAAGAGGGGTTAAACTAGTTAACCCCACTTAAAATAAAATAATGATTTAAAATAACATAAAGTCACTTAACGAATAAATAAATTCCAAAATATTCGTTTTTGCAATCTTATTTTCAATAAAGTATTTTTAATAATTTCGAAATATAAATAAATATTATGAGCCTAAGTTACTACAAACATGGACAAAATTTAAGACTTGATTGAAGAAAATAATAATAATGAACTATAGCGAAGATACAGTGAAATCTGCATTTTAGTTAATAACAGCTGTGTAAGTGAAAAAAAAATATCTCTAAATATTTTCAAGATGTGTGTGATAATTCTACAGGTGAAATTTTTATTTTAGAGTTCAATTTCGGTGTGATTCTGAATTATCCTTCATTTATGGAAATGAGTGTATAATAATATATATATAACTTTTGCATCATTGAATAATATCGTTTTAGTAGTTTTATTATGCTGTACAAGACATGAATGCATTTTCAAGATTGACTCTGGGAACATTTGTAAGAAAGGCACAATATTTTTCCTTAATGACGCCGATCCTAGAGAAAGGTCGATGTGTGCTTTCCCTTCGCGAAACGGAATCACTTTTTGATATTCTGTGTAAATTTCGACGTCTTTATAGATTCTAACCTACTCGTGCAAAATCAATATAGCGACGATATAAAATGTAAAGGAATAGTCAATATTAAGGATCTTTCTAGAAGCGGCAGTTCGAGTGTGATTGAAGCAACTGTATAACTTCACACTTGACGGGAACTGGAATACTTCTTAAACATTCACCAAGCTGCTAGGGGGAAACACTTTCAAGTTTACTGAGGTAAATGATTTTATAAAAATTTTATAAAAAAAAAAACTTACACTATATATTTATTTTTTATTTCTAATGAGCTGCAGATTGTTGTTTTATCATTGCATTCCCTGGATGTTCGTATCTCTTTTTAGTGCGGCACCAAAAAGGCGGACACCAAGCGCCGCAGGTAATTTTGATGCCCAGTTTCCTCCCTAGAGCAATGCTCCTCAAACTGTGAATATTTGAGACCCAATATTCAACCATAATTGTCATCGCGCTACCCCCCTCCCTACAATAACAATGTGTTCAATTCAATAATGCACTATGCCGCTGAAGTTGTAATATGACTTTAACATCTTATGTGCAACCGGCGTATATAAACGTCTTGCTCAGCCAAAGCGTTAATTGCCCCGGACGTATATATACGTCTTTCCGAAATTTGATCTTCTCTCTACACTGCTATCCATAAAATTATTCCGAAGGCTTTGTTATACAATAAAAGGACATTGACTGTGTTTTAGTGGGATTACTTATTTCAGAGAGCGTCTTATTTAGTCCTTTTGATCTCAGATCCCCCTTCAATACATCACCTACGCGCGCCTTGAAGGACAAAGGTGGCATTGGAGAGCGAATCGCGGAACTTTTAATCTGCAGTTAATGGATTAATTATGTATCGCAAAAATGACAAATATAAGTGTTGATTTTTGTATATAATTTTATATATGACAGACCCATGGGTTTACTGGTAATCATTTAACTTGCTTATAACTTAGTTCTGTTAAATTAAGTATATATTACGTTTTGCAGTACATCTATAAGCGTATTATATCATTGCGAATGTGCATTTTATATTCTATTATGTTAGAATGTATTTTGTTTGTCTTCTTTCAGTAAATTAATATTTTTAAGTAATCGTTTGTTTTCGACTTCTCAATATCCTCGCGCCCCCTTCGTAGAGTTATCACCCCCTAGGAGGCGCTCAAAACAATTTGAGAATAGCCGCCCGACAGTGAGGTATCTGAGCTCTGACGATGCGAACCTATACTAGGATTTAACTTTACCGAGAGAGCCCAAACCAAACAAACTCTGGGGATCTTTTGCATGTCGTATAATTATACGACATGGTCGTTGTCGATTTTGTGCATCATGATAATCCACCGACTTGGATAGATGTCGAAACCACAACCTTGGGGGAAGAAAGGCAGCGACAAACTAACCACTCCCCCCAGCCTTTACTTACATGATATGGAAAAGAACATATGTCTAAATATGGTAGCTTGATTAGAATACATATTTATAATCAGAACAATACTTTTGATTCATCTTATATTTAATTTTTCAGCTAACAGTATTCTATAGATGTGTAAAACAGTTATTTTTGAAATTTAGTAATTTCAGTTTATACGTTATTTTTAAAGAAATCTAATTTGCACGTTAAAAGAATTGTGCTTATTATAGATTGTATGTATAATAAATGCTTGAAATGTGTTAAATGACACTTTTCTACAAGTACAATGCCTTTCATTATACACTATTATGCAAAACCGTATGCTGTGTGTTTACTATGCAGGCGTTTTTAAGAATCATTAATCCGTTAAATAGAAGAAATACGTTCGTAGTGATTCTAACAAGGGTTATTCAGTTCCCTGAAAACCTTATTCGTGATCAAGCCCTGGAAACAAGACATGGTCTTGTTTCTAAATGAGCAAGTATTGAATTAATTTAACTAACTGCATTACAAATTTAACTATTCTAGTCTTTGACAGACTTATTTGTTGCTTGTTTAAAGTCTGTTGTAATTGCTAGGAGTATATGTCATGCATTAAAAGGTGGAAGGGCAATAAGCACGAATTCCCTGTACGTTATGTTGAACTACTGTGTAATAAGATATGTATAAATAGGTCTAACAAACCAACAACTCTTATATACATTTAAAACCTTCTTTATACAGTACATTGTTTTTTTATAATACTCAATACATCATTTCTCTGTGATTTGTTCGAATACAGCAATAAATAATATTACACATTATTATTATTATACCTAGATAAAATTATATCTTACATACAATTTAGCTGTACTCGTCAAACTGATTAAGGCAAAAGTTGTATAGTAACATTTTTTAGTTTTTCAAATATTCACAATAATAAAAATAAAAAAAAAATATGTCATTGATTTACTTTTGTCATTTTTTTTGCACAACTGTAAGTAATTGTGCTTTATTTTTCAACTCCTACTATTAGTTTACACTCTCCCTATATATATATATATATATATATATATATATATACACTATATATATATATACAAAAAATTAAGGACGAAGTCGAAAAATTAGCATATCAGCTGAACGAAAAGGCAGAGCGGACAGAAAGACCAATCAGAAGATTAAGTAAGGTGATGTACGGTAGCACATGCGCAGATATGCAGGTAGACGTGATGGGGGAGTGTCTGAGTAGTATAAAGCATGTTGTCGGTGTAAGATCAATATTTCTGGCAAAGAGATTGCACGCCGTATAGCAGTTAAAATCACACCGAGTTGCTGCCTCAGCGAGAAATGGCGAATAATCAGTCTGTTAGACGACATCTGGATGCTTTTACCCGAAGTCGAATCATTGGAAGTTGGAGGAAGGCCGCAGTGTGACAAGTGTGGCTGCAGAGTTCGGAATTGCTCACAGCATCGTTTCACGACTTTGGAGACAATTTCAAACTACAGGAACAGCTATCCGGGGGTTCAGTAGTGGTCGTCCACGAGGAACTACACCCGCAGATGACCGGTACATTGTCTTACAGGCCAGAAGAAACAGGCGGCAGACAGCGGGAGAAATCGCTAGACACACGACACAGGCGACTGGACGACCGATATCGCGTTTTACCGTGGCCAGAAGACTGCACGGTGGGGGTCTGTTTGCACGACGCCCTGTACGGTGTGTACCTTTAACGCCTGCCCATCGGAGAAGGCGTTCTCTGTGGTGCCAGGAACACCGGAATTGGAGAGACAATGAATGGGGACGAGTACTCTTTACAGATGAGAGCAGATTCAGTTTGAGTAGCGATTCTCATCGCATACTCATCTGGAGAGAGCGGGGGAAGCCGCAATCATCCCTCGAACATCATTGAAAGGGACAGGTATGGAAGTCGCGATGTTCTCGTTTGGGGAGGCATCATGCTTGGTAGTCGTACAGACCTTCACATCTTCGACGCAGGTTCAGTCAACGGGACCCGTTATTGTAACGAGATTCTTCTTCCATATGTGCGTCTTTTTAGAGGCGCTATGGGTCTGCAGTTCCTTTTCATGGACGGCAATGCACCATGTCATCGCACAGTAGCTGCCGAACAGCTCTTAGAGAGTGAGGATATTGAAAGTATGGATTGGCCGGCACGATCTCGGATCTCAATCCCATCGAGCATGTATGGGAATTTCTAGACAGACGCTTTGTAGCTCGTACCTTAACCCAGTAACGATTCGGGAGCTTCGATTGGCGGTGCAAGACGAACGGGCAGCAATGCCTCAACAACTCATTGACACCCTCATTCTCAGCATGGGCAGACGCTGTCAAACCTGCCTAGCAGTCAGGGGAGATCATATCCCCTACTAAAGACCGGATGTTTCTTGCTGGACATCCATCACAGGGATGTTTCGGCCTTCAGTCGCATTGCACTCCATGCTACTTTTTCAATATCAAGCTTCTTTTTATCCCTTTGATTTCTCTTTTAGTAAGTGTTGCTTACATTACACATTCCTTACGTATTGGGGACCATACGGTATTAAATGTGTTGATTTGGAAAGCTTTTGTACAAAGTTATATTGAAAATACCGTCTCGTCCTTAATTTTTGCACACCAGTGTATATATATATAATCCATAAATATATACAAATATATATATATATATATATATATATATATATATATATATACATATATAATCCATAAATATATACAAGTATTATTAATCTTAGGTTTATAACTATTTGCAAATATATTTCCATTAAGAATATATGTATATATATATATATATATATATATATATATATATATATATATATATAGTTCAAATTTTCAATCTTGAAGAAAATTTATATAGTTTTCATTCATTCTTTCAAATACATTATCTTAATCTTAATACAATTTTTTTATATATTAATTCATTAATTAATGAACAAAAAAAGAAAAATAATAATAGTCCACCACCATATATAAAAAGGAAAATCGGTTGTACTGTCCATGTAGGGCAATGAATAATGTGTTGGACTTCTAATCCAAATTTCGGGGGATCGAATTCCACCTGGGATGGCCTAATTTCTGAGAATGTGAATTATGAATGTGAATAAATAGTACCATGCAAAAATAATAGCCCAACACTGAATATGGAAAGGAAAATTGCGTTTTATTTTGTCATTTAATATTATGCTTATGTCATATGTATACACATATTTGTAATAAATGTAATTATTTAATTAAAAAAGTTACTAAAATAAAATTTTTCTTTGTTGACCTAAGTAGGAAGTTACAATTAAATATTCGTTTATGTTACTTGTTTTATTTTAATTGATTCATATCTATAACATAAATATTGTTTTTCAATAAAAATTTTACAACAGCAGAATATATTAACGAAGGAAACGACACAATATATCACTGGACAAAAATGTGATTTGCTCATCAATAGTGATACTACTGAATTGTTTTCACCCAAAATCTTGTTTTGTTATTCTTTCATAATTCTGAGAAGACGCATTATTAGTGTTTTGTATGATTCAGTCCTTTATTACACAACATAAGTATTATACACTAATATCTTTAATTTTTTTAATTACAGTATTAGACACTTAGATCATTTGACTTACAACGTTAGGAATTTATATATTTTCATTAAAAATGTAATTGAACAGTGTGTTTTCAAGCAAGAGTAGTATCTTGAAATGAATTTTACTCACAATTTACTCTACACTTCCCAAAAGTCGGATCACCAAAAAAGGCAAAGGCTTTCTATTTCTTGTAGATTTCGAATCTGTTTCAACGAAAATACAGACATATAATCCATGTTGCTGGTTTTGGTTCGAAGTGGGAAGTTGTTGTAACCACCTTTCCGGTTAAACTCATTTTCTGACAATTCAATAGGCATGGATGAATGTGGTAAGAAATAGTTCCGTGTTTAAAAAAGCATTTATGAACATCTTATCCGCTTTTCAATGGATTTGCTTACTCAAGAAAAATAGTGTGTTGATATTGGCAGTGTGTCCATGGAAAATAAAGGGAACCTATGAGTTGACAGTACGCATGCTGAGATGTCTACGGTGTTGTTCGAATAGTCATCCATGATTGAAGGCAGGGAACTCTCCAAGGATAGCCAGATAACGTAAAATTGTGGTTTAATCAAAACATGATGAGGAGTTAGCAGAGTATCAGGGCAGTTTTTGCATTGACGATAAGCTCTTCTTGTTGTCGTGTCCTTCCCGTAGGGAAGGAATGAATGTTGCGATAGTCTGCAACAGGTTGAACTTTTTTACGATAGATGGTGACACCGCCTATTTCTATCTCCACAATGTAGGCATGGAACTGGAGGAGAGGGAAACATTCTGCAGCCTCCTGCATCTATTGTTCATGCTGCGACCACCCACAAGACTTTTGGACCCACTGATTTAACGAGCAAGTACTCCGTGTGTACTTGGATGGTATTTGGTTGCTTCGAGCATCGGACGCAGGTCTTCCGGTCTAGAGTCTGATGTTCTAAGCATTAGGTCACTCATGGCTCTTTCCCACGGATAAGTTATTTTCCATCTATATGATATTTCATGCCTCGGTAAAGCCCGGTTCTTAATCAATCGAGTGATGAGTTTCGTGAGGTCACTTTTTAGCACTGATTTCACATATCTACATTGATGAGTTTTCCTTTAAGGTATTATACTACATTCGGAACCTTAATTTTGCAAAAGCACATAAATGGATAATTTTCACGATATTTAGTGTCACTTAGATTAGAATATATGCATAAAATTGTTTTAAGGACATTTTGACAACAATATTTATTTAAATATAATATTTTGGCAAAAAAATAACTTTGAATAATGTGTTTTCCTAATGTTCTATTGTGAAAAATGCTGCTATTATAATAATATTTTGCCTGTATATAGCTCAGACCTCTCTACAAAGACTCACTAGAATTTTTGAAAGATATGACATAGAAGTGGGTGTATTCATATTTTACTACAACAGAGGAGAACAATTTTAAGAAACAAACGCCAATAATTATTTGAATTGGGGGTAACACTGAAAATAATGTGAATTTTTCAAAAATTAGAGTTGAAGCTCTGTAGAGATGTATGAGCTATATACAGGCAAAATATTATTCTAATAAAATCATTTTTTACAAAAGGAGAAACCATTTTTTACCAAAATATTATATTTAAATATTTTTTTTTGTCAAAAGGTCCTTAAACAATTTTATGCATGTATACTAATCTTAGTGACACTAAATATCATGAAAATTATCCATTTATGAGTTTTTTTTTAAAACACGGTTCCGAACTTAGTCGGATATCTTAAAATGGTGCCTTGCAATTATATTTGCATCATGGAGAGTTCATTCACCGAGAATTTCATCATTTAAGTCCTTTCCATCCTTAGCTAACTTACCCGTTGTTAATTATAGTTTGTTGCATATTTACTATCAAATACATCGTTTCAGATTTCTTTTCACTCTTACAACTTAACCTATTAACTGCTGCGTTCACAAATATATATGTACCTTTCAGCTATTTTATTAACTGCCCCTTGCGTATACGTATATACGAATTCCAGAATTACGAGCCTTTACATTACACTGCTATCTGTAAATCTATTCCAAAGGTTTTTGAATGCAATGCAATGGCTCTGTCAGTGTTTGCGAATAATTTATTTGCTTCCGAATGGGATTTACTTATTTATGCCTGTCCCTCCAATAAACTGAATATTTGTGCACCGGAGTGCAAAATGGTAGTACTGGGGACCGAATCTGGAAACTTGTGCTCTGAATTTAACAGTTAAAATGCTCTTGAGCTCAGCTAGTCGTTAAGTCAATCGTAATAGACCAGTGGAATGTGAAGCCCTTTTTGGGGTGACCACATTTACTAAGACACGAATACTAAAGAAACATATTTATGGAACACCGACACCAGCTTGACTGGAAAAGCCCCTTTTCACAGCCAAATCATCTTTACTTGAGCAAATGATTCGATAAATGTGTGGATGACACATGCACATTTATTGGAAGATTATGATGAGACTAAACATTTTTTTTTAATGCAACAGTGAGGAAAAAAACAAACACGAAATACCAGACGTATAAATGAATTTTTCCCCACACATCATGCAAAATTAAGGCAGGAATTATCGAGCAGGGTATATCATACTCATCACCTAACTTTTTTCAAGACTTCATCTAAATCTTTTCTGAAAAATGAGTAGTTTCTTGTATAGCTGACTTTAAGTTCATATCCTTGAGGAGCCTTAGCTTGTACGCGAATTCTAAATATATATTTTGGCTACCGCATATTCGGGTAGCCAATACTCTTCGCGTGAATCACCCTTATAGTTCTGAATACATGAGGATGCCTTAAAATCTCTTATAATAGGGTGCATTATTCTAGTTATGATGAAAAAATGTGATAGTTAAGCAAATTAATAGATACAGTACGTAATAGATATATTACAAAAGTGTTTCCGGATGAAGAAAGTCTCTTTGAGGGGATAATGTGAAAAAATTGAATGATGAAGAGTGTAATAGCAAGTATCATTCCTCTACGGAATTCAATTCAGATAATTTAACTGAGGGAGTAATTTTCGTCAATGATAGAATGGCCACATCATATTCTATCGCTAAAAATATAATAATCATCATATCACAATACTTTTTTCTGTTGTTGAACGCTGCGACAGTAAATGCACAAATTATTTTGTTCATTACTTAGAATCCATGTACTAAACATCGAGCCAGATGCTGATTTCTGAAATATTTTGGATTTTGGTTTACAGATGAATGTAAATAGTGTTGAAACCAGCAAGCAATACTTTCACAAATTTAAAAAAAAGATTAAGATCCAGTGAAAATATCGCACTCACTCGCGACGAGGACTAAAGCAGTGTATAAACAATATACTGAATGCCCAAATAAAGATGCCAGAAGAACTAAATTTACGTGTGAAAAGTGTAATAAACATATTGAACTTCCTACTTTTCTTTTTTTTTCATTTTTATATGCAAATTTTACGGTGAAAACAGAATGTAAAGACCCTTGAGTATGAGATACTCTAAGGGTGAAATTCCGTTCGTTTTTTCACGTGAGGAATGCCGAGTTAAGAATAAATACTGATGATCAAGATCTTCCTTTGACAGCAAGGGATTGTCTCGTGAGGCTTTACCCCCCACATACCAGTTTACATACGTCCCTCTAAATTCCCCTACATACGTTGGTTTCAGGTACACGTATGTTCGCTGCTAGCTACTCGCCCAATCTAGCAGTCGCTCATAGTTGTTGAAGCATTCAACTTGATAATTTTGTTTTACTTGTGTTTTTGTAGTAAAATAGTAATATGTCATATTTAATAGAGGTACAATGTCGAAAACAAGTGTTAAGGAAAGAAAACATACAGTTTAGTAGAATGAGCACACCCACGTCTTTGGGTGGACCGCAACAACTTAAAAACTTTTGAAGTAGCTTGTTCACTGAAAAGCACGCCCTTGCTCCTGAGTAATGGGAATTCAGAGAAAACCTATAACAATTTGAAGTGTTTGATACACTTAAAATTATTAATTCACTCAAAAACCACTGTAATATTTTTATTGAAAAATGTTTGTATTTGATTAAAACTTTTATTACAATATAAACACATGAGGTTAAAGACAACTACATATTAATGATTAAGAGATAATTCAGTATTAAATTATACTTATGCTGAACTGCAATTTAAATCCATAAATTTAACGTAACGACTTAAAAGCTTTAAACTCCCTACGGCATCATAATATTAAGTCAAAATATATGTTTAAATAATTCATAGCTTATAAGAATTTAAACCAGGAATTTAATGTTTAACAACATTCTGCAGATATACATACGTTTTATATATATAAAATCAAAACTGAACTATGACCTGAAATATTATATAATGTAACAGTCCTTTCAATAAATTGTAATTTATGTATAAACATATCATCTGCTTTAAAACAATAATATTATCCGTTTAATATATCCTCAACTGCATCTACCTACGCACTGTTAGCAAATACAATAGTTTGGACCCTCACAGGAACCCAAAACGTATAATTGAATTAAACACCGTTTACAGCTGCAGAAACTGTAACTCGAATCTTCAGTCCAGCGTCAGAGCGTTGTTTTAGAATTCTAAGCAGATACAGCGACTTGTTGGTCATAATCGGTTTTCTAAGCGAATCGTTTCACAAACTGAGTGGACAAAGATCCATGATAGCAGAAACGTTAATAGGATCTGAGAGGAATTGCTGAACTATTTAGCGGATGATAATTAATGGTGCTGGGAAGACCCCAAACATTTCATGCATTCCTCTCTTAACCCCACTTCTGTTCGGCCTAGATTCAGTTATGGGTTAGCTCCACTGAATAGTTTAAGGACAAACCGAATTGTAAAGCCCAAGTCTTAATTTACACCCGCTTGGCAATAATTCCGTGTGTATAGTTCACATTCTGGAAATCTACTTTACAACTGGATTTTAAAAATTATGTGCAAATAAAATATAATGCACGTTTACTAATAAAAAATTTCGCTTTTTAGTCAAAATTTTGTTTCATGGTTTTTTTAAACTATAACTGTTTTACTCCACGTAGCTGCTGAGATGAGGTTTTATAGGTTTCATGATATTAAAACACTCTATCAAGTTTATCTAAAATTAATTTATTTTTTTAAAAACTATATTTTATTCAATAATTTGTGTTACTGTTGAACCTGTTTTTGTGTGGTCCTTTGTTATGCAATTTTATTTCTGTACGATTTGTTTTGTGCGGTATATGAATTTTAACAGCTTTGGCGCCAATGTAAGGTTTACTATTAATGTTCCAGTGACGAACGCATAATTTTAAGCCCCCCCCCTGCAAAGTCAAGTATTGTCTAATTTTTTTATATAAATTGAGTTAAATATGTAGGCGTTATTCATGCCTTGAGCCCTTTAGAGTCATGGGCTTCCCACAAGATGGGGATTGCGGAGTTGTACGTTATACCACTGCATTGTACATATATATACACTTCAAGACACTCTGTTCATTCTTATAAACAGTCTCCTGTCAAAGTACGTTTAGTTGCTTTCTCTTAATGCGTCAACAGCCTTCGCTTGAATGGAAACACTTTTAAGGACAGTGACATTTATCCATAATTTGATAGATTATGAAGACGGACAAGAGAAAATGGATTCTTTGAGACTGGATAAAATATACGCAGGAATGCAGCTTTTCATCAAATTGGAAAAGCATTTTCTTAAGATAGACACCAATTTCGAAAGGAGAATGAAATTTAAAAAATAGCTTAGATTATGCATATCTGGTTACCGTGACATTTGGAAGCAACTGACCAACCGACCTTCGTCTCAAAAACTGATCTCTTGCTTTATGGTGCCAAAAAATAAATCAATTGAAATTATATGTTCAAATGACGAAAGCGATTTTGATATTTTTCATCACAGGAAAATGCGCGCTTTGAATTATGATGAGTAGCACTGAGAGAGAATTATATATGTGCGTTTTGAAAACTTCTTGTATACAAAGAGAAACCAAATGTTTAAAAAATAGTTCCATGTGTAGTTTAATTATTTATTATGTTATTGAAGTACTTTTCCATACATTTAGTAAATAATTGGTGTATTTCCTAAGTGCGACTTTTTTAAACGGCCCCTCTTCACCGTATAAAAGGAAATTATTTAATATTTTGACGAAGTTGGTTATTTTATGTCTAAGAATTTATGAAATATTTTCGAATATATTTTTTGTGCGGTTTCTTTTTTTTGCGGTCCCTATCTACAGCTCAAAAACAAGTTTTACTGTAATTGTTTTCTCTCTCACAACAGAAAATTATAAACATTGGCAACAATTATGGTCCAAAATTTCAAAAATCAAATTGATATTTAAAATGCGATTTTGAAAAAATATATAAATGTAATTACTTGTAATAAATTGTAATATAGATAATAGATAATATACATTTAATTATATTAAATTAGATAATTAATAATTGGATGAAATATATATTGACTCACACATTTAGTTACTTTATCAATTGTTATAACTAATTAATGGAATAATTAAATTGCAAAGCTGCTACTGAATGAGTTTTCAGTATAGTTTTAGAATGAAATAACCTGAAAACATAATCATTTCAGTATAATAATTTTAGATAATAATTATATTAGTATCTTATATATTTTAGAATTATTTAATGATTCTTATTTGAGATTCAAGTTTTATAAATTTTAGTAATTAGTTAAAATGTTTAATCACACACACACACACATACAAATAATCTAACGTAACGAATGTGAGAATAAATAATATTCATCCAAAAAAGCAATATGTCTAATATGATGAAATATTTTATCCTTATTAATTTTATCTCCGTTCAGTTCTGAGGAAGGTATTAATGTAAAAATGAAGCAATATATTCTTATGAGTAGAAATTTCATGTTTAATGACTTATTCTATCTCAATTCATGCAAACAAACGGCTATTACAGATTTAGCACTCAAATTGTCGATTGCAATAAGTTATTAAATGAAGAAGTTGGTAATTTTACAGTTGAAGGTACACCATTTCCTTAGTTTCAACCAACTCTCTCTTATTAAAGACCCAACCATCATTTCTACTACGATCAAAATAAATAAGCAACAATTTCTTAATGAAGATCCTAAATGAAGGCTTCATAGTTTCTTTACAATCAGAGCTTTGGCCATCATTAAAAGCTATTGTGCATTTCACAAAGTGTTGTGACAGAAGTTTTAAATTAATGCCTTCTAGAGCCTGATTTTGAGACATTCATTAATAATTTGTATCGATGAAACACATGAAACATACAGTATATTCACTTAAATTGATCAGTGTTTAACAGAGAAAAGTTTACTTATCCAGCAATTTTAATGCAAAACATATTTCCGTGCCTATATTTAAATTACCAAACAATCATATGTTTCAGAATTTTTGATCAGATGAAACTCAGATGTATTCAGATAGTTTCTTGTGACAGTATATGCGTTGTATCATAAACTCATTTGAGAACCAATAAAAATGTTTTGTATTCCTATACACAGTTTTTAAGTAGAAATTTTCAAAAAAATAGTCTCATTTTGAAGAGAAGCTGCATGAGATTTGTAAGATATGTAAATATTTAATATAAGTACAAATCGAAATGTTATAAAGCATTATTTTTTCCCTTCACGCGTTAATTAAATTAAACATCCTCATAGGTGTAATAGCTGTACAGGATTTACAAGAATTCTAAGATACAATATGTGTTTCTATGATAAATATATACACTGCTGTACAATTGCTAAGGACGGATAACACTATCATCCATAGCAACCACAAAATGAAAGGAAGCAAAATGTGGAAAATTAGAATAAGTGCGGGATATTAGTAAGAAGAAGTATGAGTATGCACATTTTTTTTCCACGTCTGTTCATCACGTGATAGCGTTCATAAAAGTTTTAAAGGTTTTGACGCGTGTGGACAGTTGTTGTTTCAAATCAAAGTTTTACAGGAAAGATTTAATAGACGAACTTAAAATTTTTGGTATGTCTTCCCGACATCACATAGATGATTTTATGCGTGGTCGAATTATTGGAAAGATCGAAGAAGGGCGAAAAATAACAGATGTTGCCAGGGAGTTCGACATCGCTCACAGCGTTGTTTCACGCCTGTGGAAGTCATTTAAAACTACTGGAATGTGTAGTAGATGGCACGGAGTAGGTCGTGTTAGAAGTACGACGCCTGCAGAAGACAGATATATCATCCTATCAGCAAAAAGGAACAGGCGCACTACAGCTCAGCAGGTGGCAAATAAGTTTCTTGCTGCCTCAGGAAAGCAGATCTCCCGAAAAACTGTTGCCAGACGTTTGAGGGGAGGATGACTATACGCACGCAGACCTGTTGTGTGTGTCCCATTCACCAGACAGCACCGTACTGCCCGTTTGCAATGGTGGCTTGAGCATCACAATTGGACTGAACAGGACTGGGTATGCGTACTATTCTCAGATGAGAGTAGGTTCAGTCTGGCATCGGATTGTAGATGCCAACTCATCTGGCGCGAGAGTGGTACTGCTTATCGTCCAGAAAATATCCAGGAAAAGGACCGAATTCCGACATGCAGTATCATGGTGTGGGCTGGCATCATGATCAATGGCCACACGCGCCTACATGTGGTTCCGAATGGGACTATGATGGGCCAACGATACACTGATGAAGTTCTACTTCCTCATGTTCGTCTTTTCCGTGGTGCTGCCGGTGATAAATATGTTTTTATGGACGACAACGCAACATGTCATCGAACATTCGCTGTTCAAGATTGTCTAGACAGCGAGGGTATTCAACGTCTCGTATGGCCAGCGCGTTCTCCAGATCTAAACCCCATTGAAAATGTGTGGGATGTTTTGGGGAGGCAAGTTGCTTGTCGAAACTATCCTCCGACAAACAAGAACACCCTCATCCGTGCACTCACAGAGGAATGGGATAAATTGTCTTAACAGCTGCTGGATAATGTTGTGCAAAGCATGGTACGACGTGTGGAATGTTGCATCACACTCCCCACGGTGGACATATCCCGTATTGATACCTTTCTTTAAGGTGCCTGCTGACTTTTTTACTAGATGCATTGTTTTTAGCTTCAAAGACATTTCTCCGTACGCAGATCAAATGAACATTTTTTTTTCTTCCATGAAGGCACTTTTTCAATAAGTCTTTCAGATGTTTCACAGCTTTTGTACTTTCCAGAACAATAAATATTTTTTATTCTAATGTCTGAACAGTGTGGCAACTATATTTAATCCTACAAGGCCTCATGTCACGCTTAATGTTATGCTGCATAGCAATTTGTTATCCGTCCTTAGCAATTGTCCAGCAGTGTGTGTGTATATATATACACTGCTGGACAAATGCTAAGGACAGATCACAAATTGCTATGTAGCATAACATTAAGCGAGACATGAGGCCTAGTAGGATAAAATATAGTTGTGTGTATATATATATACACTGCTGGACAATTGCTAAGGACAGATCATAAATTGCTATGTAGCATAACATTAAGAGAGACATGAGGCCTAGTAGGATAAAATATAGTTGCCACACTGTTCAGACATTAGAATAAATAATATTTATTGTTCTGGAAAGTACAAAAGTAGTGAAACATCTCAAAGAAAAAAAAATGTTCATTTAATCTGCGTACAGAGAAATGGAACAATGCATCAAAAAGTCAGCAGGCACCTTAAAGAAAGGTATCAGTACGGGATATGTCCACCGTGGAGTGTGATGCAACATTCCACATGTCGTACCATACTTTGCACAACATTATCCAGCAGCTGTTGAGGCAATTTTTCCCATTCCTCTGTGAGTGCACGGATGAGGGTGTTCTTGTTTGTCGGAGGATAGTTTCGACCAACAACTTACCTCCCCAAAGCATCCCACACATTTTCAATGGGGTTTAGATCTGGAGAACGCACTGGCCATACGAGACATTGAATACCCTCGCTGTCTAGACAATCCTGAACAGCGAGTGTTAGATGACATGTTGCTTGTCATCTATACAAACAAATTTATCACCGACAGCACCACGGAAAAGACACACATGAGGAAGTAGAACTTCATCAATGTATCGTTGGCCCATCATAGTCCCATTCGCAACCACGTGTAGGCGCGTGCGGCCATTGATCATGATGCCGGCCCACACCATGATACTGCATGTCGCATATCGGTCCTTTTCCTTGATATTTTCTGGACGATAAGCAGTACCACTCTCGCGCCAGATCAGTTGGCGTCTACAATCCGATGACAGACTGAACCTAATCTCATCTGAGTATGGTACGCATGCCCAGTCCTGTTCAGTCCAATTGTGATGCCCACGACACCATTGCAAACGGGCAGTACGGTGCTGTCTGGTCAATGGGACACACACAACAGGTCTGCGTGCGTATAGTCCTCCTCCCCTCAAACGTCTGGCAACAGTTTTTCGGGAGATCTGCTTTCCTGAGGCAGCAAGTTACTGATTTGCCACCTGCTGAGCTGTGGTGCGCCTGTTCACTTTTGCTGATAGGTCGATATATCTGTCTTCTGCAGGCGTCGTACTTCTAACACGACCTCCCCCGTGCTGTCTACTACACATTCCAATAGTTTTAAATGACTTCCAAAGCCGTGAAACAACGCTGTGAGCGATGTGGAACTCCCTGGCAACATCTGTTATTTTTCGCCCTTCCTCGATCTTTCCAATAATTCGGCCACGAATAAAATCATCTATGTGATGTCGGGAAGACATGCCAAAAATTTTAAGTTCGTCTATTAAAATCTTTCCTGTAAAACTTTGACTTGAAACAACAACTGTCCACACGCGTCAAAACCTTTAAAGCTCTTATGAACGCTATCACGTGATGAACAGACGTGGAAAAAAAAAAAAAAATTTGCATACTCATACTTCTTCTTACTAATATCCCGCACTTATTCTGAATTTTCCACATTTTGCTTCCTTTCATCTTGTGGTTGCTATGGATGATAGTGTTATCCGTCCTTAGCATTTGTCCAGCAGTGTATATATATATATATGTATATATAGAGATATATATATATATATATATATATATATATATATATATATATATATAGACTTTATATTATATTGGATGATAATGAACAAGCAAATGATAATAAATTTTATATATATATATATTCAAATTTTTATACATAAAACTATTTTTCTGTTGGGAAAAATTGCATATCTGTAGCACAACAATGATAAATACAGCTAAAAACATATTTTGTTTCATAACAATCATAAACTGTGTCAACAGATAAAAAGATAACCAACAACGATTTAATACGTAAACTCATTTTTAAAATTATTTGTGATTAAGTTCTTCGCGTTTTGAGTGAATTTTTATATGATTTGAAGTGCTTAATTTTACACCTGTGGTAATTATTTAACCATGGCTGTTATTTTTCTAATTGAGACAAGCATTTGCTTGATCTCTTGTATGGTGGCAGAGTACTTTCAAGGCTACCTACTTTATTTCTTGGATATTATAGCTCATAATTTGATTTTGGTGCTCGAAAAGGATCTGATTACGTGTTGTATCACGCAAATACAGCAAACACCAAGAAAAATAAATTGGTTGCAGTATTCAATTAAAAGAAATGCGAGGAAAAGTTTCTTCTTGCAGTTTATTCTTTGACCGTGTATAAAATTTTCTTCGGTCTTGGCCTTGAAGTGAAAATTTCTGATGACCAAACCGGACTCATCTGGATTCTGAAGAAAAAACTTCAAAAGAAAGACAAACCTGTTGTCTATTCTTAAACTATTCTGAAAATTTGCGAGGCTTTAAAAATTGAAGCCGAACTTACGCTTTCGACAGAAAGAGAACATCCACCACAAACATACATGAAGGAGACGGGAAGCAATGGACACATCCCTACAGTACGCTCCTTCATGGTGTTCAAGACATGTAAGACCTTGGGACTTAAAGTGGACCTCAATACTGAGAATGAATGCAACAA
Source organism: Trichonephila clavipes (assembly GCA_019973935.1). NCBI lineage: Eukaryota > Metazoa > Arthropoda > Arachnida > Araneae > Nephilidae > Trichonephila > Trichonephila clavipes. The sequence goes on along the minus strand of BMAU01006116.1, from coordinate 415,664 downwards.
ATTCTTAAAAAAACAAAATCAAACTCCACCAAAGAAAGTAATACCCATTGAGCAATCTCTGGGTGTCTTTAAATTATGCCAGGCATTCGACATCAATGCTGTATTAGCCTCACCTAAAGATTTGAAGGATTCGATTTAATAAATAAATACTGAATGATTTTAGCAAAGACTTTTTCTTCCGTAATGAATACCACGTGAACATGATAGTAAAGGTCTTATGGACTGCAAGAAAAATTTTGGAGTAGTGAGGTAGATCAGATGGAGTTAATGGAGATCCCTTCTCTCTTTATAGAATCAATATTACAAATGACATTAAACATGTTCTTTATAAGAAGAATGCCTTGGAACAATGATATTTTTCTTCTATACAAGAAAATTTTTTTCAAAGACTAAAAATTGTGCTTAAAAATATAAACTGCATGCTATCTGAACAGTTTAAATGTCTAAAATACGAAAAATGAATACTTATTTCATCGAAGAAGGATAAATTTGACAAAGAATAAAGCTTTATAATGATATATTTCCTATTTTGTATCATTGAAATCCTTACTTTCTGTAAAAGATTTAAATAACATGGTTGATTGTTCAATATTCTAACACATTTTATATATTTTTCAAAAAAAAATTCGGAATAAATATCAAAGTTTTTAAACTTATTGTGTGAAAACCCCTTTGGGTCTCACCCTGGACACCAAGATTAATTTGAGGCAAAGAAGCACTAAGAGCCATTTTGTATAATAATAACTTGTATTTATTATATCCAGTCTCAAAAAAACTCTAATTACATATAATATTTCTATGTTACGTCACATAAAAGGAATTTACCTTTTATATTAAATTAAATTACGAATTATGAAATTAATTAATAACTATGCTCAAGATCAAGTAAGAGGTTTACCGAAATAGGAGTTCCGAGAAATACACGTACTCGAATTATTAGCTTTCATTAACTTTAACTAACTTTACTAAACTAACGCTTATTTTAAGCGTACATAACTTATATTTACCGCTGGCTATATCAGCTTTCTTGTTCTTCCTTAGAATAGCAGCAGTGAGTCTTCACTTACGCAATCTCCTGGAATCCTCTAAATTTGAGGTTACTGTTTCTAGCTCAATAGCCTTCATACCTGATATATTACAACGCTCGACTTAAATACCCTATCTACTTTGCACATCCCATTCACCTTTTGAAGTTGATTGGAAATATATATACGCGAATTTATAATCCCCAAAAAGACGCCTAAGAATATTAGTGGAAAGGTTCCGTACAGATTCGTCATAATTGCCTATGTTTATTTTGTCTATAGATTGAATTTGATAATAGTGATTTATCAATATTATGTAATTAATCACTATTATGTCTTTACCGATTATTATAATGGTTTTTTCATTGAATGTTTTTAAAAATATTTTATTGTAATAATATTTTAACACGCTATCCATCGTTGTTTCAGAATGTCAATGATCATCAATAATTTGTTTCTCACTGGCAAATGTTTTACTTTTTTACGATGCCAGATATTTACCCTTACACTAAATTCAATATTGTACGGAGGGCTGAATCCACTTCCTTTATACTTGCAACGGGTCTATCTGCAAACCTCTCATCCACATTGGGAAATTGATTTCTTTTAAAGGCCGTTGTATTGAAAATTTTCTCCCGAAGAAGACACGGTTTATATAAAGAAAGGCTTACATTTAAACATTGACATTTAAGTACAAAAGTTGAGAGAGAGATTATGAGTTAGATAATAGAAGTTAGTGAATAGCGTAAAGTAGTGGAAAGCTAGTCGAAAATGGCTCGACAATTAATTGCTTAGTATATATATATATATATATATATATATATATATATATATATATATATATATATATATATATATATATATATATATTGTATAAATATGTATGTATATATATTGTATATATATACTGGTGTGCAAAAATTAAGGACGAGACGGTTTTTTCAATGTAACTTTGTACAAAAGCTTTCCAAATCAACGCATTTAATACCGTAAGATCCCCAATACGTAAGGACATGTGTAATGTAAGCAACACTTACTAAAAGAGAAATCAGAGGGATAAAAAGATGCTTTATTGAAAAAGTAGCATGGAGCGCAATGCGACTGAAGGCCGAAACATCCCTGTGATGGGTGTCCAGCAAGAAACATCCGGTCTTTAGTAGGGGATATGATCTCCCCTGACTGCTAGGCAGGTTTCACAGCGTCTGCCCATGCTGAGAATGAGGGTGTCAATGAGTTGTTGAGGCATTGCTGCCCGTTCGTCTTGCAGCGCCAATCGAAGCTCCTGAATCGTTGCTGGTGGTAAGGTACGAGCTGCCAAGCGTCTGCCTAGAAAATCCCATACATGCTCGATGGGATTGAGATCCGGAGATCGTGCCGGCCAATCAATACTTTCAATATCCTCACTCTCTAAGAGCTGTTCGGCAGCTACTGTGCGATGACATGGTGCATTGCCGTCCATGAAAAGGAACTGCAGACCCATAGTGCCTCTAAAAAGACGCACATATGGAAGAAGAATCTCGTTACAATAACGGGTCCCGTTGACTGAACTTACGTCGAAGATGTGAAGGTCTGTACGACTACCAAGCATGATGCCTCCCCAAACGAGAACACCGCGACCTCCATACCTGTCCCTTTCAATGATGTTCGAGGGATGATTGCGGCTTCCCCGCTCTCTCCAGATGAGTATGCGATGAGAATCGCTACTCAAACTGAATCTGCTCTCATCTGTAAAGAGTACTCGTCCCCATTCATTGTCTCTCCAATTCCGGTGTTCCCGGCACCACAGAGAACGCCTTCTCCGATGGGCAGGCGTTAAAGGTACACACCGTACAGGGCGTCGTACAAACAGACCACCACCGTACAGTCTTCTGGCCACGGTAAAACGCGATATCGGTCGTTCAGTCGCCTGTGTCGTGTGTCTAGCGATTTCTCCCGCTGTCTGCCGCCTGTTTCTTCTGGCCTGTAAGACAATGTACCGGTCATCTGCGGGTGTGGTTTCTCGTGGACGACCACTACTGAACCCCCGGATAGCTGTTCCTGTAGTTTGAAATTGTCTCCAAAGTCGTGAAACGATGATGTGAGCAATTCCGAACTCTGCAGCCACACTTGTCACACTGCGGTCTTCCTCCAACTTCCCAATGTTTCTACCTATAGTAAAAGGGTTGAATCCTAGGAGGACCCACTTTTGGTCGCCAAATTTTTTATCGCCAAATTTTGAGCGATAAAGGTTACAATATGGTAACCTTTCCATGTCATCCAAAAGTTTGGATTTTGACATCACCAAAAAAAATGGCAACCCTAAAAAAAAATGCAACGCTTTTCGCCTTTTCCGAAAAAACGTCATTTTGACATTTGACTTTGTTTGAGATAGTTTGCTCTCCACCGGTTGTTGTTAAGAATGGCGTGTGAAAGGAAGTTAGTTGAAAGCGAGGCTACGACAGGTTTCTTTGTGCTTCTGGGCACAAAGGGAAAGAAAGAGACGTTAGAATGGTGTATGAAAGCGAATTTAATTGCTTATCATTATGAATGTCCGAAGTGTAAGAAAAATATGCGTTTGCTAGAACGAAAGGGAACGGTTGACGGCTACGAATGGCGTTGCCGCAACCAGTCGAAAGATAATCGCCACGACGTTGTTCGGAGTGTGAGAAAGGGCACGTGGTTTAGCGAAAGCAAACTTGCCATAACTATAATCTTGCGTTTGACGAGATATTGGTTTGGCAAGAGCATGAATGCGTTCGTGGTGAATGACTTGAAAGTTAATAAGAATACCGTCGTGGACTGGTATATGTTTTGTCGTGAGGTTTGTATGCTTGCATGTGTGAAAGAGAGTGAGAAACTGGGTGGTGTAGGTGAAATTGTTGAAATTGATGAAAGTTTGTTTGGAAAAATGAAATATGGAAAAGGTAGAAGAGTGAATGGTAAATGGGTGTTTGGGGGAGTGCAGAGAGAAAGCAATAAATGTTTCTTCCGTGTGGTTGAGTCTAGAACGAAAGAGGAATTACTTAAGGTAATTCATGAATGGATCCTTCCGGGAACCACTATTATTTCGGACTGTTGGAAGGCTTATGACTGCCTCTCAGACGAGGGGTATGTTCATTTAAGAGTCAACCACAGTCTGACTTTTGTGGATCCCGAGACCGGTGCGCATACCAACTCCATTGAAGGCACCTGGTCTGCGATTAAAAAGGGCCTACATAAAGCACATGTCAAGGGCCAGTTTGACTCTTATCTCGCAGAATATATGTGGCGAAGATCTAACGGTCACGAGTTGGTGGATGAGAATTTTCACAAATTCCTTGCGTCCATCGCAAGAGTGTATCCACCAACAGATCATGACGAAAAGCAAGCGTAAGGTAAGTGCTTTTTAACATTTTTTTAAATTATTGATTTCATGTATTTCTTCGATTTTATCTTTGCGAAACGCCCCTTTCGTCATTTTTTAAAAATGTAAATTATGCTATAAACACTGGTTTTAGAATGCTTTTTTAAAATGAATTTCATTGCTTTCTCCGTTTTTTTCTTTATATAATGATTAATTTAATGTATTTATTCGATTTCATCTTTGCGAAACGCCCATTTCATCCCCCTCGCTGACGCATGCGCTTTCCAAGAATTTTTCGTCATTGACGTCATTTTGAAAACCTTCGATTTGGCGCTTTTTGGCGAAAAAATTTTGACGCCAAAAAACAGCAGTGGGTCCTCCTAGGATTTTACCAGTAAAAGCATCCAGATGTCGTCTAACAGATTGATTATTCGCCATTTCTCGCTGAGGCAGCAACTCGGTGTGATTTTAACTTCTATACGGCGTGCACTCTCTTTGCCAGAAATACTGATCTTACACCGACAACATGCTTTATGCTACTCAAACACTCCCCCATTACGTCTACCTGCATATCTGCGCATGTGCTACCGTACATCACCTTACTTAATCTTCTGATTAGTCTTTCTGTCTGCTCTGCCTCTTCGTTCAGCTGATATGCTAATTTTTCGACTTCGTCCTTAATTTTTGCACACCAGTGTATATATATATGTATATATATATTATATATATGTATATATATATATATATATATATGTATATATATTGTATATATATATTGTATATATATGTATATATGTATATATATATGTATATATATATACTGTATATATGTATGTATATATGTATATATGTATATATGTATATATGTATATATATATATATATATATATATATATATATATATATATATATATATATATATATATATTGTTAATTGAAGATTTAGTCAATAATTTATAGTTGAATCATAACGACCAGGGTTCATATAGTTGAGAAAGGACTTAAGGTAATTCGTAAGGAAGTAATCAAATATTCTAAGCGTAAGTTAATTGAATCTCTTATCATGTATTAAATATCATTTCTACTGAGTAGTTGCTCCTATACTTTATAGACGCGTGCGTTTCCTGTACTGGGTTAGTAGAAATTTATTAGAGAAATTGTAAACTAGAGAGAAAATTAGTCTGACTATGGCTGATTTATATTCTAACAGCCAAACACCCATGGAAGAGGCGGTACATTCATTACATACTTCGTGTTGCAAATATTTTCGTTACGGGAAATATATACAGTAATTTCATTACAGGAAGAATATTGATTCGCATTGTGACGTCTTACGCGTCTTTTCTTTAACAAGTCCTTTGGGTTCTTTGGGCCAGAATTAATGGCAACTCTTTTCCAACCAAATCCAAGAAACGAGATGTGAAGAAGAAATGCAAATATACCGACTTTAAATATAGGATCTTAGAGTAAGTGGGATAGCAATGTAAATGAATGTTAGACAATTGAGGTGCGTTGTGGCAGTTGATGATTATTGCAGTTCATGTTTCAAGATTTAAGTTCTACGTGTCGTGGATAAACATATTAGTGTTCGACTGGAAGTTAGTCGTCAAGCTGCATATCATTGCAGATAAAGACAAGTAGCATTACGGACTAATATAAGGTAGGAATGATTACTTATTAGTATAATTGGGGATTAGGTGGTTTGCTTTTTGAGATTGGTCTAAATTAGATTAGATGATAATATAAATATATATATTGTGTGTTGCGTATTGCGTCAACGTAGATTCTCTCATATTAATTATTATGATTATGTTTGTTAAAAGTTTAAGTTGAATATCTTAATAAAGTCATATTAAGATAATGTTTGATCCTAGTTCTTTCGCTAACCCTACACCTCTAGCTCACGCTGATACTTCGAGGGATGTACTTCCAAGGGGAGGTACATCACAGCATTACGCATTTTTTTTTATCAGCTGCATTGACAGATGTTGTTTTTTTTTACTATTCAAATAAATAGAATTAACAATAGATCATTTATGTTTCCATATATTATATTCATCAAGTTTTATAATAATTAAAACTGATTAAACCAATACCGATTAACTCCTGATAAATTTTTTCTGCCGTTTTTCTTCAAGAAGTGCAATGAAGTATTCTATTTCATTTGTTTGCTCTGATATGGAGTTTAATGTGTTTTTAATTAAATTGTTTATGTATGTACGTTTTTGTAAATTTTTATTGAAATACTTTTTTGAAATGCAAAATTATGGTATCCATAATATCATGCAGTTGAATAAAAATACTTAAATTTACGTAATATCAATAAGAATTTACCGTAAAATCCGGCGTATAACGTGAACCTATACTTTCAAGCTGTATTTTTAACTTTTATGTATATTCTCCGTATAACGCGCACCCCCTTTTTAACGAAAAATACTTAAAATGTGCGCGCGCAATTTTCTTATGTTTTGAAGACATTACTTATTGGACGAATCATTCCAGACACTCTTTTCAAAAAATAGTATACTTCTACAATTATACAATCCTTAAGCGTAAGAAGGGAGGGGTGGAGAGACCAAATCGGCGTCATGGTTGGATTTTTCCCACACTTTTCTGTATACATTGATTAATTTTTCCTCTTTCGTGTGATGTACGAGACAGACGAATAATTTTGAAATAAATTAGAACAAGCCTGAGACTTATTACGCTTGCTGTCTGTAGTATATTCAATACTACGAATACTATGAATAATATTGAATGCGCTTCAAACAGCGAGCAGTAAAAATTGGTCCTAGTAAACGAAGTACCGGTTTCAAGATCAAATTGATACAATTTGCAAAAGAAAATGGAAATCGTTCTGCCGCAAAGATGTTTGATATTGGTGAAAGCTCCATAAGGGAGTGGAAAAAAAGTGAAATGACAATAATTAACATGTCAAAGAAGAAATATGCTTTACGTAAACGAGTAATGAAATGGCCTATTCTAGAAGAAAGTGTTGCGAACTGGGCCCTAGAAAATCGCCGGAATGTATTAATTGTAACAAGAAAGTGTACGTCTATTCACCTTAAAATGCTCATAAAAGAATTCAAATGAAAGTAAAAAAATTAATGCAACTTTCAGTTGATGTAGCCGATTTATGGCACGCAATAATTTAGTTCTGCGAGAAAAAACAAACGTTTCAAAAAGGCTTCCTAAAGACGTGGATAACAAATTGCTAAGTTTCCAGAAGTATGTCATTGGGTTACGAAATCAAAAGAAATATTTACTGTCACATATTGGAAACATGGATGAAACCCCAGTAACGTTTGACATGATAGGAAATAAAACTATAGATATGAAAGGAACAAAAACGATTCGCATAAATACAACAGGACACGAAAAATCTCATTTTACAGTAGTGCTCTCTTGCTAGTGGACGGCATAGAATTAAAACCCATGGTTATTTTTAAAAGAAAAACAGAGTGCCAAAATTCAATTTTCCGAAAGGTGTTTTTATGCATGTACACGAAAAAGGGTGGATGGATGAAAATGGTGTGAAATTGTGGATAAAAAATATTTGGCAAAGGCGTCCAGGGACCTTATGGAATTCACAAAGTCTATTAGTTTGGGATATGTTCAGATCCCATCTAACAGATAATACAAAAAAATTGCTAACTGAGTGCAATACAAACATACAGTTATTCCTGGCAGATTAACGTCATTAGTTCAGCCATTAGACGGGTGCATCAAAAAACCTTTCAAACAAAATTTAAAACGACAGTGGAATACATGGATGCTAGAAGGAGAAAAAATCATTTACGAAAGGAGGCCAAATGCGCCATGCCAGTCTGGAATTAGTGTGCGAGTGGATAATGAAAGCATGGAATGAAATTAAACCTGATTTAATTCAACAGGCAATTAAAATTGTACTATATCTAACAGTCAAGGTGGAACAGAAGATGATTATTTATTTATGGAGGAGAGTAACAGTGATGGTGAAAATGATACAGATTTCGATGATGTGCCTGAAGATATAACGGAAGACGAATATGCCGACCTTTTCATGTTATCCAAAAATGAAAGTTCATAAGGTATGTTATTTCTTTAAAATAAACTGTATTTCAATGTATATATATAAATCTAAATTTTTTAATACTCATTTTTTAAAGCTCTCATTTTTATACCCGGCGTATAACGCACACCCCTGAATTTCGATCTTATTTTTTTTTGTTAAAAGCGCGCGTTATACGCCGGATTTTATGGTATATATTTCAACATTAAAAGACATAAGTATCTTACTGTACTCATGTTTTATTAATGAACCTTCACAGATATCATGTTTTTTTACCTGAAGTCATCTGATAATGTTTGAGCTTAATTGAAAAATCACAAAGCAATTTCGTGTCCCTAAACACATATTACACTTACAATGACGAAAGAAATTATACATATATATTGTTTTCATTATTTGAAAACATAATTGTGTTTATTTAAATTTACTTCATATGTAAAAATTACCTCTACAAAATAACAACTAACCGATAATTATGAAATTTTACATCAACATATTTATTGAAACTATTCTGAGACGCAAAATGTTCAAAACTAATTCAATAATTCCTAGGAGGACCCACTGCTATTTTTGGCGCCAAAAAGTTTTCGCCAAAAAGCGCCAAATTGAAGGTTTTCAAAAAGGCGTCAATGACGAAAAACTCTTGGAAAGCGCATGCGTCAGCGGGGGATAGTAGGGGGGATGAAATGGGCGTTTCGCAAAGATGAAATGGAATAAATACATTAAATTAATCATTATATAAAGAAAAAAACGGAGAAAACAATGAAATTTATTTTAAAAAAGCATTCTAAAACCAGTGTGTACAACATGATTTACATTTTTAAAAAAGGACGAAAGAGGCGTTTCGCAAATATAAAATCGAGAAATACATGAAATCAATCATTTTAAAAAATTTTAAAAGGCACTTACCTTACGCTTGCATTTCGTCATGTTCCGTTGGTGGATACACCCTTGCGATGGATGCAAGGAATTCATGAAAATTATCATCCACCAACTTGTGACCTATTCTTATTAACTTTCAAGTCATTCACCACGAACGCATTCATGCTCTTGCCGAACCAATATCTCGTCAAACGCAAGATAATTATTACAGCAAGTTTGCTTTCGCTAAACCAAGTGCCCTTTCTCACACTCCGAACAACGTCTTTCGACTGGTTGCGGCAACGCCATTCGTAGCCGTCAACCGTTCCCTTTCGTTCTTGCAAACGCATATTCTTTTTAAACCTCGGACACATCATAACGAGAAGCAATTAAATTAGCTTTCATACACCATTCTAATGTCTCTTTCTTCCCCTTTGTGCCCAGGAGCACAAAGAAACCTGTCGTAGCCTCACTTTCAATTAATTTCCTTTCACACGCCATTCTTAAAAACCGGTGGAGAGCAAACCTTCTCAAACAAAGTCAAATGTCAAAATGACGTTTTTTTTCTGAAAAGGCGAAAAACGTTGTACTTTTTTAGGGTTGCCATTTTTTTCGGTGTTTTGAAAATCCAAATTTTTGGATGATATGGAAGGGTTACCATATTGTAACCTTTATCGCTCAAAATTTGGCGACAAAAAAAATTTGGCGACCAAAAGTGGGTCCTCCTAGGATTCAACCCAATTCGAGAGATTGAATGTTGATACATTCAATCTCTCGAATGTATCAACATATATTTATGCTAGAATCAATTTAATTTAAAATATATTTAATTAATTGGGACATATACTCTCGCTTTCTCTAACAAACATTATTTATGTAACATTTATTTCTTTCCTTAGTCATACATAGTATATAATAACCAGTTTTATAACCTCTTAATGAATTTAATAAAAAAAACAATCTAAGCTATTACCTTTCTGTACTAACATATATATCAGAAAATATATATCTTTTAAACAAATTTTTAATAAAAAGTTATCATAATCTTCACTTTTCCTTAATTTTTTTTTGGCAATATAGAAATAAATCACAGAAAATTCCCATCGAACATCTAGATTGAGTACAACTTTAACAACCAAAATTTATCAACCAAACTTGGAGAACTCTCGAAAGTAGACCAACGTGACTTTAATAAAATGTAAATGTTGTTTCCGCGCTATCAGTGAACGAACTTACAACTCAGTCGCGACATTCGCCGTTTCTTTCTGATGCACTCATTGACCTCCGTGAAGAATTTACTTAGAATAGAAGTTGTATTTTTTCGGATATGAAACTTTTTACGTTGAAACAAAAACCAAATTCCTAACTTAGTACATCTCCCTATATTAACACGTTACTCAGGGTGATAATAGCAGAAAAGAATGACTAAAAAAATCCGAGAAAATGACGATAACAGTGAATCCTCTAGCAAAAGGGATATAGAAATCGTCGAGAATTAGTCTTGCGAGAAGACAAAAAAGGAAAAAAAAGGAATAAGGAAAAAGTAAAAGCGAAAAGATGTAGAAAAGTAACAGACTTTGGTGGTAGTGTTAGCTGGTTTCTAACAATAACGCACCAATAGATGGAAAGCGTCTTTGTTATTAGAATTCACTGGTTTGTTATTTCTATGAAAGTTTTTTTTATTTTTAAGTTTGTTTTCTTTTATTTTCTCATCACTATTGTATTTTAATTGTTCTCATAAAATTATTTACAGTATTCCTCGTTTTTCTTAAGATTTCTTTAACATATAGTTTTTATAATGAAAATTGTACGCTTCAGGGAAAATTAAAACCCTATTTTTGTATTAATTTTATAAATAGGTTTTAAGTTTACAGCTTTATTTTTAACCTTGGAACGGTCGCGTGGGTCACTGAATTTCCCCAGCCTGATGAAATAGGTTTAAAACTGTAAAACTAAATCAATGACCTTGTAAGTATCCTCCTATATAACAGTCTTCGTAAAAATTAAGGACACATGGTACAATTTACGCAACACTTTTTAATTTAAGGATTTTCAAAAAATATTTTGGTGGCCTTCAATGCGTGTATACTATGTAAAACAGATTTTGTGCTCAAAATTTCATAAAAAGCTAGCAATTTAAATTTTTAAGGAAAAACTTAAAATGTGTAAAGTAATTTTTAAATGCTACTCCTCCTACAAAAATTTACGTGCCTGCATGAAACAACCTACAAGTACGTCAAATTATGTATATGGAGTTGGTATGGATTTTATGATTACATGATTGGTATTCGTACAATACTTCTTTTTATGAATGCTTATTGAAAATTCCTTAAAAGATGTAAAAATTCTGAGTTCAATTATTTTTTTAAAAAATAAGTATCGTTTTGATTCAAAAATGCAAACCAACTTTTGTTACATGTACTTTTAGCAATAGGTAAAAAAATCTAAACATTATACACAATATAAAAAAAAAGTCTTGGCATTTTAAATGAAGACAAACTATTTATTTTATTTTTGTGTGATAAATAAGTTTAAAGATTTGATTTGCCATAGTGATGTGAATAAAAAGGAGCGTAAAAGCTGCCATAATTCTGAAGTTTTTAAACTTATATGTTTCAAATTTTGTGAGGTTACAGATAAAAATATAAATAATAATTTTGGCTAAAAAAACTAGATTAGATTTTTAGTCCAATTTTTGTAAATAGAATCGTACTATATCCCCTTAAAATGTAATTGTCCTGTATTTTTCATGTGACCAATTTTGTTCCAAGATATTTTCCATGAACATACTACATTTTTTCCCTGTAAACATCTTAGTGCTTTTGATTGCTGTGTCGTACGACTCATAATGGTTTTTAAACGAAAGTGAACAGGCTATGAAATGTAAATGTGCAGAACATAATGAAAGAAAGGGGTATACGTCCGATATTTATTTGCTGAAGTTGAAACTGATCAAGCAAGGAAAGAACCTAATGAAATAAGGGATTTTAATAATGATAGTGAAAACAAATTTAATAAAAGTGATGAACATGAAACTTTTGAGTTGAAAGGAAAGTTTTCAAACGCTACCTAAGAAACGTCACTAAGATATAAAGTCATATGTGTATCACAAGACACACTGCCTCCTGTCAAAAATACCAAACAAAAAAAAACAGTTCAAAATACTATTTGTCGATAATCTAAAGACAATAAAACTACAATAATTTGAACACAATCTGAGAGTTTCGCCTGCAAATATCATTCTTGTAACGTTAGCGAGAAGTGTCTTCGATGTGTGTATTTTATTAAAGTCTATCCCATTTGAAGTATTTGATTTCTATCGGATTGGGTTTTTTTCTCAAATTATTAAGTAAAAATTGAAAATTTTAAAACATAGTAAATATTCTTCCTCTTCATTAAATTATTCTCTGAAATAACGATTTTTATGGTGTACAATAAAAATAATTTTTAAAAGAAAACATTTGGGGTGACTCAGTCACCCCGTGTGACATTAACGTTAATATCACATGTGCGGATTAAAAAAATATTTACTAAGCGAGTGATTTTTTTATTCCTGTTAATTTATGCATTTATCAAAATAAATAAAAATAAACATTATTCAAAAGAACATTTAATTTGTTTTTGCTACTTAATTTTTTAATGCTAAGGGAATCTATAGAAGCAAAAGAAAAAAAAATCCCATCACAAAAACATTTAACGAAACATTAGTTTACCTGATATTTAATACAGGATATCCGGGCTTAATGTATCCAACAGTTTTGGCTTATTATTACGAAACTAACCATCAGAATGTAAAAAAAAAAATCATCCGTGGATTGGAAACTCCTCCAAAATATTTGAGTCTATTCCGACTGACCGCACATGCTTGCATTATTCGGCAATCACAGACGATAAACTGGTTACACTGACTTCATTAGTAAACACGTGGAGACCGCAGAAAAAGGCGCAGTGCGTATTTTAGTTAACGGGATTTAAATCAGTCATGTCACCACGAAGTGTTCGAACAAAATAGAAAGTCGATTCTCTGACATCAAAATATATCCACAAATGGGAAAGATCTTTAAAGAAGACGGGAACTTTGGTATGTCAAACTGGCAAGAGTGTCCTTAAGTTTTCGTGATAGAAGACACTGTTGATCGTGTGCGTGATTCATTTTGTAGGAATCCTGATATTTACAGGCAATCCAGTAATGGCATTTCATTCTGTTCGAACACGCCGCTGTACACACGTGACTGATTTAAATTCCGTTAACCGAAGTACACACTGCACTGGCTGCTGTGGCATCCACTTCTTTACTAATGAAGTCAATGTAACAAGTTTATCGTCAGCGATTGACGAACAAAGCGCGCACGTGCAGCCGATCGGACTTAACCAAAAAGTCTCGGAGGGTTTTGCAATGCACTGATGAACAATTTATTAGAGTCTGATGAGTAGTTCTGGAAGAATAAGCCATAACTTTTGAATACATTAAGCCCGGACATCCTGTATTTATTTTTCAGTTATTATGTAATCAGAATAGATTTTGCGCTGAATGTAACTTGATGATAATAATTTTTTTTAAAACAAAACAGCTTATTTCGGAAAATTATCAAGGGAAAATCATGTTCTAAATATTATTAAGCAATCACTAGGTCATATGATGTTTCCATAAATGTACTTATATGCATACAAAGCAAAATAATACACCTGGAGATTTAAAAAACGCTTTTAAACAAGTCATTTTACGTAATCATTTTCTTTTTTCAAAAAAACAAGGACAACATGAGAAAAATTAAGAATCTGTCTACAATATTTAAAAAGAAATTATTAAGTTCTGAATTATTTCTTTTTTGATTATTCTAAAATCCTCATACCTATTCATTGAAGTTACAGATTAAAAAACATTGTAATTTAGAACTAAAATGCACTCGTCTATTAAATTTGTAGTCAATGAAACACATTTACGAGCACATTTTCTATGTTTCATTATTAAATTACTCGTGTTTAATGTTTATTTGCAACAAATCACGCTATGCTAATTACGTATGTGTTAATGTCTACTACTGTAAGATTAATTTAGAAATTACGTAATGTTTTCCTTAGGAATTTATATAAAATATAATTAATATAAATAATTTAACTGTTTTTTATTTACTTTAAGAAAATATTTTTCTCTAAAATAAAATATACTTCTTATTTTAATGCTTAGCTGTTAAGGTATGAAAATTGGTTTTATGTTTACTTCACTACAAATTCCAAAGAAGATTTTAAGTAGAAAGTTTGTTTTCTCAATGCTACATTTCAACAACAATGTCTTTTTTTTATTTCTTTTATAAAAAAACAGGGTACAATAAAAATAACAAAACTAGGCTTTTGCACACAGCGAACTAGAAATTTTTATTCTTTCCCTTTTTTTCCTCCTGTAGATTTTGTCTTTCTCTGAATTGAGTCTACTTTACTTTATTAAGTTAGTTGGATCTTAATTTTCTGGAGAAGGCTGCCGCCGCCATTAAGATAACGTTGTATTAACGTCGTGAAGGGTGGAAACTGAAAAAAAAACAGAAAAAAAAACTCTTAACATACGGAGGTACGAAACAAAGGAAATATCTAAGAAGAGAAAGAGAGAAAGGAAATAACACACGTATTTTTACTTTTGAATAGATTTTTAACATGGAAATCATGTTATTATACAATTAGTTGACGCAAACGATTGTAATTGTTTTCTGTGGCTGTAACTAAACTTAAGAAATTTTATGATAGTTTGTCACTAGTTACGTTATTTAATATTTCAATTGATTTTTCTTTAAAATGATCTATGCAGAACGAGTTGTAATATGAAATCTCGAACTGTCGTATTCAATCCAGCAGCAAGTGATTAATATTTATCTAAATATCTATGTGAAATAAGAAAATAAATTATAGTTTAAAAAAAACTGAAAAACACGCTTTTATAGGGAATAGAACTAAAAAGTACTAAAAAATAATTCTTAATACAAGAATAAAATGATTAACGAGAAATTAATATCATTGGGATAAAAGCGTGGGGTGCTCTATATCAATTGTTATAATTCCTTACTAGTTCTATTCCGAAATGCTGAGTTAGTGTAAAAATATACTACCAAGCACCCCATGCTTTTACCACAATGGCATTTTTCTCGTTAATCATTTTATTCTTATACCAATAATTATTTGTTTTTTTTTCTTTTTAGTTCAATTCACTATAAAAGCGTGTTTTTTAGTTTTTTTTAAACTATAATTTATTTTTCATTTTTTAGTTCGATCTACAATAAAAGCCTGTTTTTTAGTTTTTAAAACTATCTTTTATTCTTTGTTGATATTATCCTTGAGTTTGATATTTGGAGCCAGAATTATGTGGCTGGTAGAATTAGGATTCTTCAGTGGATATTAATTAATGGGTCTGAAGGGTATTTATTCTATCCACTTCTGATAAATCCCATATAATTATATTTTAAAGATTCTGTCTCAATAGATACAGGTCTAACTAATAAAAGTGTGTCAAGAAGAAATATTAAATGTCAATCGTATTTTTATCTTTAAACGTATTACTATAAAGTTAATTCGTTTCATCACTTTTAAATATATTGCTTTATAAAAATAAAAAAGAATATTTATCAGTTAGAACACAAATTAATTTTATTTACATTCAGGAAATTTTCCCCTCGCTTTTTCACATAAATAGCCTGTTTTTGTTTGTTTTACTTGTATTAATAACAAGTTTTGATTTTTAGGGTCGCCAACTTTGGAAATGAAGTATGGAATTAGTCGCCAAATTTGGAAACGATTTACTTAATTAGTCGCCAAATCTCGTAATCCTTAAAATAGTTATTTTTGACGATCTTGATCAGGGCAATGGAACAAAATTTTGAAATTTTTGTGTTGTCATCAGTCCTTGACAAGTGTGCAGAATTTCGAATTAATCTGACCTTTTAAAGTGGGTAAAAATCGAGTCCAAAGATTACATTACATACAAATGAAACTTATAAATGCGTATTAAAGATTATTTTCATTCTGTTGTATTTGTACAAACTTAAAATACATAATAAGAGTTGGAATGATTTTAAGTGCTATAGGGATTTTGAATTCATGTTTCTCTTCTCAATGATATTTGAAATGTAGTAAAGCTTAAAATTAACTATTTAATTTGAGTAACCAATTTTAAGTAATTGCTTTGTAAAAACT
The DNA here is from genome assembly GCA_019973935.1 of Trichonephila clavipes. Taxonomy (NCBI): domain Eukaryota; kingdom Metazoa; phylum Arthropoda; class Arachnida; order Araneae; family Nephilidae; genus Trichonephila; species Trichonephila clavipes. The sequence continues at coordinate 399,226 of BMAU01006116.1, read as the reverse complement.
CGTGCACATAGATAATTTTCATTTTTTTAAATAAAATAAAATTCGAGTAAATTCAAAAACAATCAAATAGAGTAAACATGTAAGAGCTCTATGTAATAAATCAGTGGATCTAGAAAATATATTCAAGGCAAATTAAAGTATAAAATTTTAGAGTTAAGAGTAATGTCTATATAATGTAGAGTAACATGGATACATTTTAAGTCAGATCCGTGGAGAGAAGAGCTTATGAAAGGCTTTTTCGCCGCCTAGAATTTAGCACCTTGATGATCGAGCAAATTTTTTTCATTTGTCCCTTAACATGAGACGTAACAGATTTCCGAACGGTCTCAAATCTATTGTATACAGAAAGCTACGTTGGAGATGACTGTTTGCAAGAAAACCAGTTACTTGCGTCCCACTATGCACAAAATAGTGAAGAATAGAACCTCGGCAGACATGCATTAGAGTACCTCCGAATGAAACACATTTGAGGTGATATTTTATAAACATTTTCAATTCTTTGTTTACCCTCCCAGAACCCTCAGATGTCATGGAAACATGATTTTCAAAAAGAATGTTATCTACTGATATACATAGACTCGCAGAATGAGTGGATATCCTCCTCTGCGACTGCCTATCAAACGCATTTCGAATGGCGATTAAGGAATACCAATTATGCAGTAAAAGGGCGACCAAACATTCTGGGGATCTTTCCTTCAAGGAAAAATTTGGAGATGCATGAAGACAAGCCCAATTAAGGCGTTTAAAGTGAGGCTGTCAAAAGGCCCAGAATTAATTTTTACAATAAAATGGATTATCCCATGTGGTTAAGGAAGGTATAACCAAAATAGTTTTATTTACTGTCCAAAAAGAACGAGAAAAAACATTGTTGTAAAATTCCATGTCTTATGGTACATTTTGCTGTAGATAAGACTTTGCACAAAATAAAAAAATGTATGTATTGATTTGCTTCTGTGAAGAGATAAATGAGTCGCCTTTCATAACAATGTGGCATCTAGTCACTAAAGTTCCAAGCGCAAAGAAGCAGTTTTTCTCTAACCTATACTATCAAGAATTATACCAATGACTATTAAGCATCTTGATCTTACACACACAGTGGGCAATTAATTAGAAAGCCAAGATAAACATTTTATTGGGCCGCCTTTTACAAGGATAACTGCTTTGATTTATTTAGGCATCGAGTCTACATGCTCCTGGAGTGTATTTACGTCCAGACAATACGACGCATTAGTTAGGTATTTTTTTATATTGTAAATTAGATGAAATATCAGAGTACTATAGGATGTACCTTACTACCACATACCACACATTTGGAAGTCAAACTGATGTCGAGCGAATTCCGTTTGAACACTTCTGGCGCGATGTACATTTGCATTATCATCTATGAAGTATCAATCGTCCTCAGGGTAAAATTACAGCATTAAAGGATGCACTTGAGCTGCTAGTATATCTAAATATCTCATGGCTGTTTGATTACCCTCGAGGCAGTCCTGTTTAAGGTTATTTTGTTCCCTGGGCACAGAATATCTACAGACCTCCTTGGCATTGACGGATCAAAATTTATGCCAGAAGAAGTCCAAATTTACGAGCTCATCTGGGACCCTTCAGATACCGGGACTATGAGCTCTCACCCCAAAACCCAGTGGATAAACCAGTACTGCCTCAGGGAGCACCAGGGAGTATGCATGATAGCAGAACATACCTCATACAATGATACTTTCACCAGATACTTCCACAGTGCGATTAAGGCAAGACTAATTGATGGTTTCGTGAGATTTTCACCAATTTCCACGTCTTCAGTCAGTACAAAATATGGTGTAGCGTGATTCATCTGACCACATTACCTGTTTTCAATCCTCTAAAGTCTATTGTCTTCTTGCGCGACACCACTACAAACGACTTTTTACATTTTCAGCGGAAATGAGTGGTTTTATCACAAGCACGTGACTATACATTCCTATTCTCTGCGCAAGTATAGAGCCGAAATGTTTTGGAAAGAGCCTTTGTTGACGAGTTTTGTCAGTTGAAGTACAGAAGAGTCCCTTTTCTGCCACACAATTTGTCGGAGACGATGCTGATCACGATTTTGGAACACAGTGCTCGAGCAGCTGTAATATCTTCTAGAGAAGCTCTGTGAGATGCGATTGCAACTTTTGAACACCATTGATAAGGTTGCTTTTAAAACCATTAAGATATATTTTGTCTTCAAATTAGATGTCCCTGCTAAACGGACAGCAAAAATAGGCCATCTTTTAAATGGTGAAAGATCTTTCGTTTACCTCCTTTTACTTTAATCATCATGAAAAGCCCTTTAACACCTTACTTAAACTTGCATGCTTACCCCAGACAAATTTTGCATACTTCATCCCTAGGAGGCATTTTAATGCAAATCGAAAGGTTTCAATGTCATTGGCCAGGGTGTCAATTATTCATTTTGCAACGACTTCCAAATAAACAAGGATTTACTTGTCCTTATAGATGGCATGACTGTAGTTGCGTGCCACTACCCTGTGACAGGTACATCAGCAAAACATCATTTTAAAACCAATGATGGAATTTGTTCAAGATTTCGGATTACCCAATTATGAAAACTTTTGCGCAAGAAGCTACTATAAAAATTTCAAAAATATTAAATTCTTGTATGTTTAAAAGGGAGAAAAAACTAAAGAGTGTTTTTCCCAGGTATAGAAGTTTAAGTTGGCATTACTTTCCAAGATGGCGACCGATTTAACAGCTGTCAAGTGATTTAGTCTCAGTTTGGTTTGGCAATTCATCAAAACGATCATCAAGCAAGGAGTAGATTCGTCGAATGGGCCCAAAACGAGATTGCCGTTGTTCCCGATTTTCATAAGCGAATTTTGTTTAGCGATGAAGCGCACTTCTGGTTGAATGGCTACGTCAACAAACAAATCTGCCGCATTTGGAGTGAAGCTAATCCACAAGTGTATGTCGAAACACCGTTACATCCAGAAAAACTGACTATTTGGTGCGCTTTATGGGCTGGTGGAATCATTCGTCCGTACTTCTTCAAAAACGATGAAGGCCACAACGTCACAGTCAATGGTGATCGGTATAGAGCCATGATTACTAACTTTTTCATTCCTGAATTGAACAATCATGATGTCCAGGAGCTGTGGTTCCAACAAGACGGCGCAACATGTCACACAGCTCGTGCCACAATCGATTTATTGAAAGACACGTTTGGTGACCGCCTAATTTCACGTTTTGGACCTGTGAATTGGCCTCCAAGATCTTGTGATTTAACACCGCTAGACTATTTTCTGTGAGGCTATGTAAAATCATTGGTCTATGCGGATAAGCCACAAACGCTTGACCATTTGGAAGACAAAATTCTCCGTGTTATTGCCGATATATGGCCACAAATGTTGGAAAAATCATCGAAAATTGGACGTCCAGATTGGACTACATCCGAGCCAGCCGTGGCAGTCCTATGCCAGAAGTCATATTTAAAACGTAATGCCACAAGATTATCTTTCGAATAAAAAAAAATTCGTGTCAATCGAATAATACATCGTTGTTTTATTGCAATTTAAAGTTCTATACCTCTAAAAAAACACCCTATAATAAATATCAAATGCAAATTTGGGAAAAAATTATTTATCACAATAAAAAAGAGAGCGTTGCGATATTTTTTTTTCTTCTTAAGCAGCAGTGTTGCTATCATCTCAGCAAACACAGATGCTCAAAATTAGGTACGGATCACCCCTTTTTAAATCTACCTTTTGTAAATGTTCATTAACCTTATTGTTACTTTAAGGTTAAGCGATGCTGTTATAATAGTTAATGTGCCAAAATCTCGGATAGTATACTAAACATTTTTAATATACAATTATTAATTAATTGTGAAATAATTATATTTTAAAATAAGAAAGGATTTAGATGTCTAAAGCACTTATATTGATGACATGCACTCAAATATTTACCTCTAAATAAGCAGAATTCTCTCTGTTTACATCTGTACACTTTCGAATTGGAAATAATTTTCGTGAGTTCTGCTGAGAAGCCTAAATGAAATTCCACTTTAATTCCTTTATTCTGTTGCTGCCACCAAAGAATGGCGCGAAAATATTCTCCGATCACTCATCGAAGCAATTATCTCCATTAAAACGCATATGTAAACAGTCGTGGCGCCATGGAATTTTCCTTTTTGCCTACGTTTCTGTGATAATGTAATCTTGGATAATTCCTTTGCTGACGTCCCACGCTTCGGCAATGCACTGGACGATGACATGTAATTAAGTCTACGAACGAAACTTTTTCTCTTTTTATCCACTAGTATAATATTCTAGTCAGAAATGTCTAAAAAAAGAAAGATTATTATACTATTTTCAAATTTATATTGTAATGTAATTAGCAATATAATGGAATTACGGATTTTTCAATAGAGGTTAATATCCAAGCATTATATATATCTAAATTATTTTATATACCTTTCTTCGAGCAGATTTTTTCTATAAGGAGTTTTTCTAAAATTATCAATGATATTCTAATTCGGATGAAATTGGTTATTATGAAAGATAATTTATAAATTTATTTCACTAAGCTAAGATCTCTGAAAGTTTTTTTCCCTCAAATTGAAATGTCGAATAATTTCTAAAAGAGAAAGTAAATTATTTTCTAAAGTTAGTTAAAATGTTTTTATATTAATTTTCAAGTTTTCAAACATATTACGTAATATAAAATTAACTGAAATCAGTATTCATCTTAAGATGTTTTCCTAAGGACAATTTTCAAATATACAAATAATAAAAGTGACGGACTCACTCAACACCAGATTTCCCAATGTATTAGACTTATGGATAGGAATTTTGGTAAGCTTGTTTCTTTTATAGAGTAGAAATCTAAGAGCGGGTCATAGTGCAACTGGATGCAGAAAGGGTGTTAAGTGGGTGCACAGGTAAAAAGTTCCTGTTTTTTCCTCTATCCCATCTACTTGATAATTAGTAATTATGTTTCCTTTGTTGAGTAGAGATCCTTCAAGAAGACTTATTGCGATTGATAAGGGGACTATATATATATATAACAATTATCGTTTTCGAACTATTAGACTGACATATCTAAGAAATGGCAGGCATAATTATTGGTTGAACAGAAATCTACGGAGAACGGATTTAACGGAAATACACCCTCGTGGGGTATTGCAGAGACATATTGATAAAAAAACCGTTTTTGAACTAATGGACATAGAGACTTGATATTTGATAAGCAGGTTTCTTTTAATAAAGATTCTCTAAGAACATCTTTCACAGAAATTGAATTCCAAGAGTGGGAGGTGGGATCAAAGGGTTGTAATACATTAAAATACCCATTGGATAAATATTAGACATATATATTTGAAATTTGAACTCATATAAAATACTTTAAAACTGAATATGGTTTCCAATGCACAAATGCAATAAGATTTGTTCAGTTAAATGTATGTCATGCAATATTAATTATTACTGTAACAGTACCTTTGCATTGCCATAAAGGAAGCTTATGTCCATTAATAACTATAAAAATTCCGTATTGCGATGTGTCTAAGGCATTTGAACATACCAAAAAATATCGTTAAATTTTTTACCGTGATGAAATATAGTATTTCCAAATTGATGGCTATTATTTGGATGTACTGACTATATAAAGCAAATGGACAACGTTTGCTGCGGATATTATGGGGATCTGAACTCTTTATTCGTAGTACAAAGTAAACAACTGGTCATTTTTCAAAGTAAGTGAAACGGATGTGACAGAAACAGTCTTCCAAAAAGCCATTTGATTCTCTCTATTAGCCGAATTTGTATTGCATAAAAAGCCAATACAGGAAATGTATGTCTTCCCATCTTATTCAAATATTTATGCGATTGAAAGTTATAAAATGTTTGTTGCAAAATGTTGTAATTTTTTAGGGTTAGATAAGATTTAAGTATTTATTTTTTCAAGTGTGTTAAATTAAAATGTTATCTGCTCTTTATATGTTGCTGATTTTCATTTTTTAAAGGCAAAATATGTGGTACATTTTCTCCATAATTGTGTATAAAGAAAAAATGATAGGTATAGATTATCACAAAAGTCATCATATGGAAAAGTAGATTGTTAATTAATTTCTTTGAAAAGAGGCATTTGCTTATATTTTATGTATTATACGAGGGATATTCGGAAACTAAGGTCCGTTTACTTATAAAACATAAAACATTACAGATTTTTTCAAAACACTTTATATTTTAAATTCCTTACATGCGTCTCTATTTTTCTACATACTTTCCATATTTGTTTAAACATTTGTCATAACGTTCTACGAGCTTCTGTATGCCTAAGTCGTAGACGTCTGCCGCCTGTTAGGATAACCAGTCTTGAACTTCTTCTTTCACCTCGTCAGCTGTTTCGAAGTGCTTTCCGCCGAATAAGTGAAGCTAGCGGAATAAGTGAAAATCACTCGGAGCCAAGTCTGGACTGTACGGTGGCTGGTCAATCTGTCCCCATCCAAAAGATCTGATCAGATTTTGTGTGTTAATGGCAGAATGGGGTATGGCATTGTCATGCAGCAACAGAACTCCAGACGTCAGAAGACCACGTCGCTTATTCTGTATCGCACGTCTAAGTTTAGTTAGGGTAGCGCAGTAAGCGGCTGCATTTATTGTTGTCCTTTACTGCATAAACTCGACTAACAAGACCCCATGTCTATCCCAAAACACGGTTGCCATAACCTTGCGTGTTGAGATTGTCCGCTTGGCCTTGACTCTGATTGGTGAATTTGTGTAACGCCATTCCATTGACTGACGTTTAGACTCTGAGGTTATGGGAGAAACCCACGTCTCTCTCTCTCGTCCCCTGTGATAATCCTCTCTAAAAATTGATCTCCTTCTTTATGATATCGATCCAAAAAATCAAGAGCACAAGCCATTCTTTTCAGTTTGTGTTCCTCAGTAAGCAGCCTGGGAACCCAACGTGCACACAATTTGCGAAATTTCAACTTTTCGGAAACGACTTTGTGCAAAGTTGTTCTACCCACATTCGGAAAAACCAATGCTAAAGTTGAAATTGTGAATCACCGGTCTTCACGAATCTTTTCATCCACGGCATTGACCAAATCATCTGTGATCACTGATGGTCCACCGGAACGCGGTTCATCATGAACATTTTCCCGTCCGTCCTTGAAAGCTCTCACCCACTTACGCACTTTGCTGCTACTCATCGCATTTGGGCCATACACGCCGCTTATCTGTCTATGAATTTCCGCTGCTGAAACGTTCTTTGCTGTCAGAAACCGAATCACTGACCGTATTTCACAGTCAGCGGGCTGATCAATTGTTTTAAACATTTTGAAGTAGCACTGTACTTACCACACTGCAACACTACCAATGCAAATGGCGTCGTTTGATGAGCAAGGTATGCCGGGAGTTGGTACGCATGCGCATTTCAATGTTTGCGCGACATTCGATTAGCTACGACGATTCGGACCTTAGTTTCCGAATATCCCTCGTATTGATCTCATTTAAAAATATTGAGAACGAATTTTGCTGTAAAGATAAATACGTTTTAGATACTACAATTTTGGTTTTCTTGAAACATTTTAGCTTTAAGATATTTTAATTGTAATAACAGGTTTGTCAGGTATTACTAAAATGATGAGATCATTTTATAAAAATATGATCTAGTCTAGAAAACAATTTTTTCTTTGTGTACGGAGTTCAGTTATTTTATATTTTTTACTGAATTTGAGTTCTTAAAAATTAAAATTCTTTAAAAAAGAAGCTTATGATTAATAATAAACTTTATTAACATTCTTAAATTATATAGATATTATTTAATTACTCCTTAGTGTTTTATACATTGATGCTTACTAAGTAATGCATCCAACGATTTTTCCTCTATTTTAGTAATTTAATTGCCGAAGTGATATCTTTATTTATAGGAATTAAATAATTTACACTTTAAGGGGACGGTGAACCATCAAAATTAATTTCTTAAATTGATAGCTTAGTTAGCTGAAAAGGGAATCAGTATAGTAAATGATTATTATATGTCAGAATTTAAATATATATATTTTTAAAAAACTATTATAAACTGGGTTTTTTTTAAAAAAATAATTTTTTAAACTCTTTTTAAAAATGCTCCTTGCGTACCAGTTTTTAAGATATGTACATAATTTTTGTTTTATATATAGATGAACTACAACAGAATATATCTGTGCATGGATTTTAAATTCAGAATAAAATTTATTAAAAAAAAAAGATAAATTATCTATACTATATGAAATATTTCACCAATTATTACCCATTCAAGGTATTTAAAACAACACAAGTGGCCGCGGTAGACGAGTGGTATAGGTATCGGATCGTGGCTTGCCATGTCACGAGTTCGAGACCAGTACAACTAAAGACCCGCCGTGTACGGCAGCGATGCACGTTAAATCTGTCGAGAGCTGAAACGTCCTCCTGTCGGTGTGGTGTGGTAGTTAGGAGAGGGGGTGCCAGCTCATGCGTCGTCCACGTCACTTGACCATGGTTCAAAATTACGTGGTACGTTGCCAAAAGCACTCGTGTAGCTGAACAATGCTACGTTAATATTCAATCAATCAAAACAACACACAATAACATCCGTTAAATTATTTAGAAAACTAATGCACAAATTTGTGAATTATATTATCTTTCATAAGTTGTGAAAATTTTTAATGAGATGTAACATAATTTGAAACGCAAGAAACATTTTATATAACGATGAAAAGGGAAAATTTACGAACTAAGAAAAACGCATTTAAAACATTTATTTGAGAAAAATAAAAAAAAATCATTAATTATTAATCAAAATGACAAAATTTTTTGACAGAATTATTCTATGAAATATAAGGACTATTATTAGTATGCAAATTCACAAGAGCAATTTTGACCTAATTTGAAATTGTGAAGGTCCACCATCCGCTTAAGGGATATATTAATATCTGCAACTAGTTGATGACAACTTAAGCTTCACAAATTATGTTAACTAATTGTTTAAGAGATCAAAGTTGTGAAAATAATACCTCAACTAGGCTGAATTCCATTTTTGCTTGCAAGTAAATTAAATATATTTAGCCATAATTATATTTCTTATATTAGTAGAAATTTTACTTCTTTGAAAGTAATCACGTCTTTTTTTATTAATAATCTAAATGGATGTTAATGCAGCAACACATAAGAGGGAACTATCATTATTTCATACCCAGAAGGATTGCTGCGTTTTTGTAGAACATCCTTTACGCAACCACGTCTAAAGATAAGATTATCATTCAGATAATTTACTGCGTCTAGACATTTACTAGGAGATGCACTCAAAGCTTCTTTTTTTTAATCTTTTTTCATCTAGTTCTAAAACACATGAAATAATCTTTGAGCACTGAAACATTTGTATTTTTCGTTACCACTGACAAAGAATTTGTTTTAAGTTATCCCGACAACCAATTGGTTGGATTTAGATACAGAAAGAGAAATATTTATAGATGGAAAATTTTGAATTTAGATTGCACCAAGATTTATTTCCCGAATTGGTTATATTTCTATATATATTCTCTAGATATAATAAGAAAGTTAAATGAACTTGAAAAACTTCTGTAGAAAACATTATTTTTTTATTGTTGAATTTCATAATCTTAGAGATAAATAATGCGGATGGACGATCGATATCTCTTTGTTTAACACAATTAATTGACATCTATGGCACTTAACATATTTTTCTTAAACTCTACAAGCTGTTTAATGAGTTATTTAAAGACCAGTTATACATTAATACAGCGTTCCTCAAATTGTGGGGCGCACCTGCCTTAGGGGAGCGATATAACACTAGGTAGGGGGCAGGAGCAATCGAAAAGTAAAAAATAAAAGATTTAAACTAATTATCAACTTATTGAAAGGAAGAAGAACAAAATATATATTCTGACATATTAAAAATATGTATTCACTCTGACATAACATACTTATTAATTTATCAGTTCTGTGGAAAATATGTAATCATTAATTCATTCAATATTAAATAAAAAAAATTAGTAATTTCTATAGTGATTCTCATGCTCTTGCAAGATACAAAATTTAATACTTATCTTGATAATTTTAACGGTTTTTAATTGGTTGTATTGTACCTTAGCGCATCATTTGTATTGCATTCAATAATTTGTTACCTTATACCAAGGGAGGCGTGATGAAAATTATAACTCAAAATTGGGGCCCTAATATTGCGAGTTTAAGAAGTACTGCTTTAATGTCAAATAACTGATTTTATTCCAAAATTATTCAATTTAATTAAGCCATTGAATCATCTACTAATTTGTTCCAAATGCATTTGTGAGAATCCCCCAGGATACCACCTTGGACACCAAGATTGATTTGAGGCAAAGAACGACAAGACGACATTTGTAAAATAACAAAATATATTTATTCACTTGAATCCATTATCAACCTTCTAATTGCAAATATTAGTCAATATATCTACGTCTATTGAAGTAGACCTTACCGTTAAATTAAATCACGAAATATGATACTAATCAATTATTAAACTCAATATCGATCGGGATTACCGAAATAAGAGGATCGAGAGATACACGCAATATGAATTACTTGCGTTCATTAAATTACCACTAACTTTATTATATATTTACTCTTATGAGCCCATAATATAGATTTAAATCTCACCTTCCTTTTAATACCTCACTTTCCAGGCGTAACAAACTTTCCAAATGTAGATCACTGTCTAATGATCAGCGAGCCGCTAATCACACAATCAACTTGAATCTCCTTAGATCACTGTCAACCTATCTTTTGGCATAAAAGCTTACTGTTAACTTACAACACTCTCCTTAAATACTTTAACTAATTTGCATATCCCGGTTTCTTCTTTTAGAGCTGGTTGGAAATATACGCGAATTTACAATCCCCAAAGACGCCCAAGAGTATTAGTGGAAAAGTGCCGTAAACATTATTTTAGCATAAGTTATAGATCTTATTAAATATAAAACTAAGTGTAAAAGCAAACAATAAAAGGGTTATAAAAATAGAGTTTTGCTGACATCACTTAGATTCGGTACACGAAACGAGCATCTTTTGTTAACATAACCCATAATCTGAGTATCCAATGCTATACTTCTTATATCTTCGGCACAATAGTTGTGAGGTATTTACGAAGTCTCGGATATGCCCTTTTTCAAAAAGATAACGCAATACAGCATGTGCCTGTAATGTTCTGAACTATCGTGACACAGAGTGTGATTCACTGTTGCCTTGGAAAGCACGCGTTGTCCACATTTGCCACCTATTGAAAAGATCTGACCACAGGTTACTGAGACACTTGATCCCCACTGTGCTATAGACATTAAGACTAAGGAAGTGTGATCCAGATTTGAAACAATATTCCTTTAAATGTATTACTTTTATTTGTCCTTGATGCCAAGACTCCGATAGATTCTATTGCCACACCAGGTTACAGTCATTTTACCTGACAGATGTTACATACAAGTGGACTATTTCATTGACAACGAATGTTTACTATTACTATAATATATAATAGCATACTGTATACTTACATTAAATAAAATTTAGTTTTTTGCGTTCCACCAGGTGCCAAAATTTTAATTGTCAGCAGTATAGGATATTGACTGCATACAAAACGATGCCTTTTGAAATATCAAATTACATAATTATGTATTTCGTAGTGCTATCCGTTGTAAATCTATTTTTAAATTACAGAAAATGCCATTTCTTTTCAAAACTTGAGTTCTTTTATTCTTGTTCTACAACTAACTATATTTCTAAAAGTGTTACTGTTTTCCTTCATTTTCATGGGCTGCGGTAGTCCAATGGTCAAGGTATCGAATTATGCCAGGCATGTCATAAGTTCGAGCTCAGTAAAGACCCACCGTATATATAGGGGAGCGATGCACGTTAAATCTGTCGAGACATCAAACGTCATCCCATTGGTGTGGTGGAATAGTTAGGAGAGAGATACCTCTTCTTAGTCCTCGTCACTTGACCATGGTTCAAATTTAGGAGGTCCGTCGCAAAAAGCCCTCGTGTAGCTGAACAGTTGCGACGTTTATATTCACTCCTTCATTTTCATAGTGTGTAAAACTTATTTGAATGATAATATTTCATGTTTCCCCCTCCCTCTTTTTAAATGCTTTTAATGATAATGTATGCAGTAAAACTAACAATCTATCTCATAATTTAGATATGATAACTGATAATTTGTTTGATACTTTACGTACAATAATCGATAATTACTTTGATAATTTATCTTCTTTTGATAAATTTATTTTAAGGGCTTCTACTTGATACGTTGAATAGCATATTATATTTCCTTTACTGTAAAAGCGAAGAAATCCAATTTGGCCAAATTTTTAATATGCTTTCTGATCTATAGATAAAAGCTTTGTTCAATCGTTGTCCATTAATCATACATTGCTCCATTCTTAATTTAATATGGATTCAAAGAAAATCACTAGCAGAGTAATGGAGAAAATACCACTTATTTGGAGTAGCAAAAGTTTCCGTTGATGAGTAACTGTTTTCCGTCCTATTACTTAAATATAAATAGCTTTTACTTCAAATAGTATGAAGCAATCAGACAGTGATTGGTTTATAGGATTAGGAATGAGAAACAACTGTTGTAGAAAACTTTGTATCTCGGGACGAATGTAATGGACTGTAAAATGCAACTCGAGCTATAAAACGAATATCTAATCCTTGTCTAAAATGACATTCCATAAGACTAGTCGTGTAATTTATGAAAAACACTTTGTTGTATTTTGCTAAGGTATTAAACCAAATAATGTAAAGTTTCAGATTTTCTTCAGTTTCAATTTTAATTTGTGTAAGAGTATCTTTTTTCAAGATGCACTACCCTTTGAACGAATAAAATGAACTGTAGTCAAAGAAGAAAAATGTTTGTATTTTCTAACTAGATGTAATTTTTATTTTCGAATTGTTCATGTAGCAAAATTTAATTTTAATTTTTTCTATAACCGTAGAAAACAAATGGGTGTGTAATGTACTCCCCCCCCTTTGGATGGAGAAAATTTAGCAAAACCAGACTAATGCTTACTACGTACCCTTTGCAAGATCCGTCTTAGAGCTAAAACCTGACTTTGCACAGGGGAGAATCAATATTCTCCGTAACGCTACTTAGAAAATGTATGATTAAAATAACACATGTATACTTTATTCGTGAATTTTATAATGGCGAATAGTTAAAAATTATAACTAAGTCAGAGTTTTCATATCTTTTGTGAAACAACTATTTTAAAAAAAAAAACGTATTGCTTTCTTTTGAAACCAACTACCATTTTCATTGCTAGTACTTTTTAATTTTCCATGTTTCTGTATCCAAACATAAAAAAAAAATATTTAAGCAATTTACAACTGCGTTGCTTAATTCGGGATTTATTTTCATATATGCAAATAAAATATGTTCTTGGTGCTTAATATAGACAATAAGATGTGCGTATGATAATTTTTGGAAATAAGATATATGGTATTTAAACTTAAATATATTTATTTTAATATATATTGTAAGAAAGAAAACAAAACTTTTTGATATAAACCTCTAAATATATACTAGTAGGTTTAATTTTATTAGCACTGTTTATTTTTAATTTATAAAAACACTGAACTAACTTTAGACAATTAATTAAAATAATTTATTTTCTAGAAACGAATTAAACTTCAAAATTACCTTGAACATGCATTTAGGGAATGCATGTTCAAGGCATTTGCATGAAAATTATAAAATTTTCATAATAACTTTTAAAATTCTTAAATTCTTTAAAATATTTTCAGAGTTTTCTATTAATGTATTAAAATATAATTTTAATATTTGGGAGAAATATATAATACTTTTTCATTTACTTTATTTATTAGCGAAAGAAACATTTTTTGGAAATAATATATAGGGTGGACAATAGTTTTATTCAAGAAAACCACTTGAAAAAATTAATATTTACCGTAATTTAAGTGCATTAATATAAAATGTATGTAATTTTTGAATCACTAACTAAAAATAATGCATATGAAAACTTTTCAGTATAAACAATTAGTTAAAAATTCCTGTAATTTACATTTTCACTTAATACTATAAAATGGGATTTTTAAGAAAATAATTTTTTAATGATTGTTTCTATGAAATAGTAAAAAATGTTAAATTTTTGAAGAAGAAAAATTATTAATAAAATTAAACACCGACCACGCGTATCTCTCTTTAATTGACTTTTGTTTCTAGTAGACAGGCAATCTTTGTAAAAAATGTTCCGTGACAGAATTAATAGATTACCGATATATTCAAAGTACTTTCCCAACGATTTAAGTTATTTTTGTTAAAAATCGATATTGGAGTTATAAAATGAAAAGATTTTAAACGACTTGGGACATTTTTATCGAAATTAGAAATTAATTCTGATTGCTGACTGATTTGAGTTCCTCTAAAGTTTAATTTTATTCGGAGCGTAATAAAGAATAAAAAAATTCTCTCTTATGCAATAAATTATAGAAAAAACGAACTGGATTTTCCGATGCCTCTTCAATTTTTGCTTTCATTTTTTTATATATATGGTATTTTTTTTTGTTGAAAAAAATTTAGTGTGGTAAGATTTATCATTTTTTCCCTCCGTATTTTTCTGAAAAATATTCTACATTTATACTAGTAGGGTAACGCTTAAACTGAATTCAAATAAATCTGAACGTCCTTACATTTTTAGATATAGAAATTAAAAAATGTCAAAGAAGAAAAATGTATCAATTCTCATTGTTACTTGCTTATTTATAGTTAAAATACTCATCATTCATCAGAAAATAATATTTTATGCGTTGTTCAAGATGATGATCAAATAAACTGCAGAAATTCATAGTTGAAAATATGTAAAAGTAAAACTTATTTAATAAACGCTAAATATAAAAGTAAAAAAAAACATCAAACACAAAACTTCAAAATCAAGTATACTGCAGCTAATCCTCTTGTTAAATAATTAAACATTAACGCAGAAATTAAATAAACATTTGAAACAGCAGCTTCATTTTTTTCGTTCCATTCCTTTATTATTCTTTTGTACACAAAACAAAACTGTTGCCACTCACAAGAAGACATATAATAATTTTTAAACATCATTATTATCAAAAGTAAATAAAATATGAAAGATGAGATTTGGGATTACTTCAGACTGCGTGGGGATTTCAAGCGTGCAACCGCCCTTTAAAAAGAACTCCGCTAAATTTGCATTAAGTGTTGTGTGTATTTCATTCGAGTATTTGAAATATTTTTCAAAAAAGCAATTTATATTTCAATGGGGTATTTAACACTTATGAATTTTCATTTTGTGTACCTACCAATTTTTAAACATATTTATAATAAATAAATAATTCTTAAATTTGTTGTTATATTTTATTTTTGACGTAAACTGGACATTCTAGCTTATATATAAAAGTATTTTTAAATAACAACTTATATTGAAGCAAATTAATATAGTAATTAAAATCCCATTAAATAAATAAATTTTCCTTTGTACGTGTTTTGCATTATTAGCTGTAATGACTTGCCCTGGGTGTTCAAACCCCGAGTAAGACTTGGTTGTATCTTCTTCGCGAAAGAAGTCGGTCCTTCGCCTGAAATGGATTCCCGTCTCGAAAAGAAATTAAGCGCACCTCTTCTTGTTGTATGCTGGGATCATCGTTTGTAATAAAATCTGTATTCTTCTGTGGTTGTGTTATATGTTTCTGTTCATCTATCTCACGTCTTTCGTATGCATCCCAGTAATAAACACACGGCAACAACAACTTAGCCCTGGGTAACGTAAAATTATTCTTTATATACTTTTTTGGAACTATTCCGAAAACTGATTAACTTGTTTAAATTGATCTGTCAAACCTGGTATAAATGAACTACAAAAAAAAACACTGCAGCTTTATTAATTCTAAACATGATTTAGTTATTTTGTTCGTGAGCTTGGGGACATAAAGCCAACGATGTATTTATTATTTCTAAACGCACTAAATATTGAAATAAAAACATAAGCAGACGATAAATAACACATTGAATCACGAGACTTTTCCAATTGTGTTGTATCAGTGTTCACCACTAAATAAAAGATAAGACTTAGATTGAAAAAGAATAATTTAACATTAATATTGAATGAATTCATCGAGATAAAAAAAGTTACATCGATAAAGTAGGGAAAAAATATTTTTTTCCCATTTAATTTCTAAAAATAAATCAATTCAGGCTAAATTAAGTTTTATCGTAGCTTTTCTCATTTAACGCAACTAATTGCACTATAATGACCTCAGAAAAACGTATTGAAATGTACACAAGTAGCGAAAAAAACTTATTTTGATAAATAATGCGACAACTTATTTTATAAATTAAAATTGGAATCCTAAAAAAGTTTTTTTCCCCTTTGTATAAATTGCATCTTTGATGCCCTTGGAGCATACATATAGATGAGTGGGTGTGAACGACATCAAGAAGGTTTTATCTGTTATAAAACTCTCTCTATATATATCTGTCAACTATTATATAGATTTAATAAAACAATTAAAAAAGGTTGATAAGAGATTTTCCAGACACGGAGTGAATTTTACATTATCTCTATTTTAAAAATGCCGCCCACTCTTTTGCATTTGCAAAGGAATTTGCTAAACAAAGGATAAGTAAATAAAATTTACTAAACATTGACTCAAAAAACAAAGAGTAACATTTTTACTTATCGTAGAAGGTTAAGTATTTCAATAATTGTTTTATGAGTTTGTCATGAAAAAGAGTATACTTATTTTTTTTTTCTAAATATAACTTTAAACTTCCGAAAAAATAAGAATTCTTTTAAAACGTTTTTTTCTACATTTTATTATTAATAATTTTAAATTAAGAAATTATATGAATTACAATTAAATAAATAATTAATTATTTAATGTTCACAAGAAATCTCACTTAATATTCTTATCTACTAAACACTAGCTTTTAAGGAAGAACATTGATGTATTTTTTTTTTTCATTATTTCTCTTGTTAGATGATAAGAATAAGAAATTCCAAGATGGATTTTCTGACCAAATTTTTATTGTGGCCTAGTGTGTTTTTTAAAAATACTCTAAAATTTTTACAGTTTTTAATTTTGATAATGAATGATGGTGTCTCTGAATATAAACATATGTATATTTATTTCACTTGGAATTCTTATGTGCATTAAGTTTTTAAAAATATCTTTAAGAATTGTCATTGAATCTCATAAATAGTGAAATGTAAGCAAACAGTTTGTTAAGTAATATTAAGTTGGGGAAAAAGAAATCCATTATTTTTGCATGAAATTCAAGACTTTATTTAACTTGGTTTGGATTGTCCGATTTGGGTCAAATATGCACCGTTTTGTTGTCTAATCTGTGGCCATTTTGAAGGTAGCCACATAATGCCTCCCTCATAGAAGTCTTGGTCCTTATTGGTGAAAAAACCCTAATAATCGATTCTCCCAATCTTCTCTTGATCCCAATACCTTATCACTCAGAAATTTTTTCAATGCGAGAAAAAAGTGGTAATCACTTGGTGACAAGTCCGGACTATATGTTGGATGCATTAAAACTTCCCAACGAATCTACGAGAGTTCCTGCTGGTAACTACAGACATGTGTGGACTGGCGTTGTCCTGATGGAACACAGCACCAATTCTGTTGGCCCATTCTAGCCGTTTCTGGTCAATCGCAAACTGCGAACGGTCCAGTTGTTGACAGTAGTGACCTAAATTTTTTTGCCCATAAGAAAACAATTCAAACTAAATTATTCTTTTCCAGTACCACCAAATACACAGTAGTACCTTCCTGGCCGTAAGTCCTGGTGTGGCCACCATTTGAGCTGCTTCACCACGATCGTTTTCGCACAATATTGTCGTATGTGACCCATTTCTCAACCCCAGTCACCATCCGTTGAAGGAATTATTCGATTTCATTCCATTTGGCTAAGGGCAGATGGAAATTCGATCCATCATGTATTTTGGTGTTAATTGGTGTGGCACCCTGTAGGAGTGGGAAGGCCCATTGACACCAGCTAAGGGGAATGGGTAGTTTCCCTCCCCCTTGGAATGTGGAATGGCAAGTGGCAGGGATTCGGTCTTTGGGTACGACGGAGTGAAGTCATGTCCGAGTGTTGCTAACTGTATAATAACTGTTTTCTTTAAATGTTTTTTTAATAAACCTTAATTTTTAAAATTTAAATGCCAGGTTTTTTTTTTTTTAATTTGTTTCCGTGCTCATTGATTAGAACCAAACTTTACTGGCGCAGCCGGTAGGATCGAGTCTTAGTGGAAAACCCCACAGGAAGAACGTTCCAGAAATTTCGAGTTTTCTGGATTCCCGCGTGGAAATGAATCAGGTAAGAGTTTTTGCTTGCAACTCCCTGTAATGTAAGACGAGAGAAATTTATAAAATTATACTGTTTAATATCCATTTATTAAGAGAGAATTTTGATTTTATTTTTGTATACGTCAGTGTACGTTTTTTGCTCTGCATATCCATGCAGTTGTAACTTGTTGAACGCCAGTTCAATTTTGAATTAATTATATACATCAGTATATATATTTTTATTATTCTTGTTCCATATCAATGGAAAGTAAGTTTTAGAACATCCGTTCTAAAAATTAAGAAGCTTCAAAATCATTAATTCTCTCAGTATATTATTTTATTGCATATCCATGCAGTTATTTATAAAATTTTGAACGCCAGTTCAAATTTCAGTTATTATATATCAGTATATTTTTTATTATTTCTTGTTCCATATCAATGGAAAGTAAGTTTTAGAACATCAGTTCTATGAATTAAGGAAAACTTCAAAATCATTAATTCTCTCAGTATATTATTTTATTGCATATCCACATGCAGTTATAAAATTTTTGAACGCCAGTTCAATTGGGAATTATTATATACATCAGTATATATATATTTTTTTTTTATTGTTCCATATAAATGGAAAGTGTTTTAGAACATCAGTTCTATAAATTAAGGAAAGATTGTATGTTTTTTTTTTTTTCTTTATTGTATTTATTTATTTTTGTAATGCACAATAATAAGTTCACGTCAGTGAATAGCAATTGAGTTTATTGAAAAATTAATGCTAAAGAATAATACTTATCTCATGTCAATGAAATTATTTTGTGCTTATGTACGCATAGTATTTTCGATTAATGTGAAAAAATATTATCAGCTTAAATTGGAGAAAAACTACCGAATATATATTTTGTAGTGTTCTATTATTCCAGCCAGGAATAGATTAAGTGGTGCATGTCAGTTATATTTTAAGTGATTATATTGTGTATATCAGAAATAGGTTAGAGATTATTGTGTGTCAATAATATTTTAAGTGATTATTGTGTGTCAGTAATATTTTAGGTGATTATTGTATATCGGTAATATTTTAAGTGATTCTTGTGTATCAGTAATATTTCAAGTGATTCTTGTGTATCAGTAATATTTTAAGTGATTATTGTGTATCAGTAATATATTAAGTTTTATTTATTAGTTATTTAAGTACACTTGGTATATTGCGAAATATATAATACATTATTCTGGAATTCCTCCTAATTCATTGAGTGTTGTGTTAGTGTAGCGGATGCTTTTTTTTTTTTTTGTTGTGTGTTTTAAACAAAGATATATTTGTGGTGTTTAATTTTTAGCAATCCCTTCTGGGTGTTATTTCATTTGATTATTTGTTTAGTTGCGGTATATTGGAAAAAGAAAATTTTCAAATGGCATTTTTGGAGAAAGCTAAAAGCAGGATTTAGTTTTGTTGGCTGAGGAGTTAGGTCAAAAGGTATCAGATAAAATGACGAATATAGAGCTAAGGAATATCATAATCGGTAGCAAAGATTACGAAGAAGAGTTCGTTAGAGATCAGTTATCTGTTATTTTAGAGGAACGCTTTGAAAGGGAAAGTGAGGAAAAAATCGCCAGGCAGCTCGCAATCGAGGAGGAAAAAATCGCCAGGCAGCACGCAATCCAGCAGCTGCGCTGGGAATCAGAATTGAATGAACTGCGGTTAGAGATCGAAAGTATTCGGTCGAATGTCAAGCGGACGAGTTGTGCAGAAGATCGTAAGAAGACATCTTCAAATTACCGAATTAGTATCGGGAGGGCCGAGGAACATGTGAGGGAAACGTCTCCTGCTGTGTTGATGGCTGAAGCTACGATACCAGTAACTACTCCTATCAAGGAAGAAAAGGGAATGGACGATTTAAGGGTTGTTTACGTCAAGGTCAAGGGTGAGCAAGAAATGGTGAATGCTGTCATAGACACAGGTGCCCAGATGCCCGTGGTAAGACCAGATGTTGTCGAAGGACAAAGCATTAATAATAGAGGGTCAATTCAAATAACGTCTGCATTTGGGGAGCATGAAACGGGTGAAGTAAAAGATTCCAACATGGAATTGAATGACTTTAGGCACGGTGTTGTGCCTGTCTCTAAAAATTTGGTTAACGACATGTTAATCTGTTTCTCTGATTATGAAGTATTAATAGAAAACTCGCAAATGATTCGCAATCCTGCGAAACTTCGAGAACCTTCAAAGGAAGAAGGAATTATTAGTTCAACAGATTTAAAATCAGTTTGCAGCCAAGAAGTGATCACCAATCTACGTCCTGAGACTTACACACAGTCTTTATTGAATGTTCCAAACGGAGATTTGGTTGCAGTAAAAATTAATGCATCGAATGTCCAAACAAATGGACAAGGTATAAAAGAAAGCAAGAGAGAGGTTGCCTTTACTTGTGTATTTAAAAATAGAATCTTGTATAGTAATAGGCGGGGTCAGCCCCGTAAGGAATGTATTTCCGAATTTATTGACTCAATCCTGGTGCAATGTTGTTGTGATCTCATAACAGGTATTGTTAAATTGGAGTTGAAAGCAGGATTGGAAGTATTTAAGGTTCGCGTGGATGTTTTATGGACAATAACATGCATTTGTTACTTTTTGTCACTCTTGGGACTGAAAAGGATTTTTCTTGCTTTCATTTTACATAGAAATTGGAAGAAAAAGAGAAAGAGAATTTTTTAAAATGTTTAAACCTGGTACAATAAAAGAATTAACGTTTGGCTGAAGGTTTAAGCATGTAAAAGTAATGAATTATTCAGGTTGCCTGCTCCTGTTAAATAGATAAGATTTATGCCAATGATTATATATGTACTTAACGTTTTTCAGTACCATAATTTCTGGAAATTTCTAAAGATTAAAACTTTGGCTTCTAAATATGCTTTGCTAGTACATGTCGTATAATTATTTTAGATTTTATGATATATTTTTGGTAACTTCTTTTATATTTTAATATTTTTTTTTTTGAGTATTTTTTGTGTTAAAACTTGTACGGATATTAATTTTCTAGCATATTAATGTGATTTGTAAATCTATTTCTTGGGAGTTGTGTTAGCAAAAGCTCTTTTTACATGATACCTAAAAAAAAAATTTCTCTCGTTATCTTGTTTCTTGCCATGTATGTGTGCATGTGTTTTTTTTTTTCATAGTTTCTTTTCAGCTTCATCGTCCTGGAATGACGGATGAGCTTTTTTAAGGGGAGGTGTAGGAGTGGGAAGGCCCATTGACACCAGCTAAGGGGAATGGGTAGTTTCCCCTCCCCTTCGAATGTGGAATGGCAAGTGGCAGGGATTCGGTCTTTGGGTACGACGGAGTGAAGTCATGTCCGAGTGTTGCTAACTGTATAATAACTGTTTTCTTTAAATGTTTTTTTTAATAAACCTTAATTTTTAAAATTTAAATGCCAGGTTTTTTTTTTAATTTGTTTTTCCGTGCTCATTGATTAGAATCAAACTTTACTCACCCAAACATAGAGCTTCTTTTTGAATCGAAATTTGAGTAAATGACTTAGAACTGTTTTATCGACAATCTTTATTTCCTGGACCATGCTACGACTACGAACGTGCCGGTGTGAGGTGCATTTTTAACATAAAAAATGCCTAAACGGAATCGACGAAAACAAAATTGCTCGTAATTAGCTGGTACAGTATCGGCATCATAAACATTGTTCACAATTTAAGCCGTCTGGCTTGCATTTTCACTTTTATCAAACTGTAACATGAACCAAATTTTCTCTTTGTTGACTTCCATTTTTAACACCCTGTAACTCACGACTTAATAGACCAAACAGAAATCAGCAAAATAATTTTTTTAGTATGAGATGTTATCTTGACAACGAAAATAAGTTTGAAATTGTTTGATTGACTATTTTTTAAAAGCGTAAAATATCGGATCTCTCAGATTTGCGAAGTGGAAAAAATTGTAGTAACTTACCTAGCTGGAGCAAGTGTGACCGAAACATTCTATCTTTTAGACGTTTCTAGAGGTGCGATGTCTAATGACACATCATACACTTAGTGCGACAAGATATGCTTAGCAAAGCAAAATAGTGGACGGAAAGAGAAGTACAGCGAAAGAGATTGACGGGTATTGCAATAGATTGTAATCTCTAAAAATGTGAGCGTCCGCAGCAAAATTGACCGCATAGCTCAATCAGCATCTGGATTCTCTAGTGTCAATTATTTTAGTTAGAAGGCACCTTTGTAAACAGAACATTTACGACAGAGCAACAATTCCGTAGCCATATGTCCCAGATTTTAATGTCAAACGTCGCCTATCGTGGTGTCACACTCACAAACCCTGATAGATTTATAAGTGGAATAAAGTAATAATGTCTTAGGATCGTATTCCATGATTCCCTACAGCAGGATATGTCCTCGTTTGGAAACACTACACAAGCGTATGATCATGGTTGTGTTTCCTTTCAACTCTCAAGCGTGGAAGTGGATCTGTTACGATAAAGGATGGCGTGATATAATACTGGATAAATCGTAACCCCGAAAGAAAGGGCCATTGCGTAGAAAAACTGAGAAATTTTAGCTGACCAGGTCCATTCTATGATGCAAACTTTGTTTCTTGCAGGAGAGGAAATTTTTCAGGATGATAATGTATCTCTCCATGCAGCAGGACTTGTCCAATCAGAGTTTGATGAAAAAGAGGATGAATTTATGTATCTACTTTGGCCTTCACAGTGACCTGATCTTAATATAATTTAACCGTTATGGTCTCTTTTATAGTGTTGAATACGAAACCGATATCCTCCACCGACATCTCTCCCAGAACTTTTACAACATCTCCATGAAGAGTGTTATTTCTCTGATTCCATCTCCATCTATTCTCATTATTCATCTAAACTCTATTTAGCATTTGTATCGATCGATTCCTAGGCAAAGCCGATCTGAATTAAATTCTATGTCCTACAACATACTAATAAATGACAGTTTATAAATCATTTTCTATTATTTAGTAGCCACCTGTATTTATGAGCATCAAAAATAGAGGAGCTCGTCAGAGATTTCAAGGTCCTTAAACATGATGACATCAGACGGTTATTCATTTATGTAAAAATTAATAGATTTTGTAAAACCCAACAAAGCTCCAGACCATGCTAGAAAAATCTGTTCGCGCTTGGTGAGAACAGCAGCTCTCATCAAAGCAGTTAAAAACAGAATTCATTGAAATCCTTATCGGAAGAACATTTGTCCTGTTAAACAGATGGACATGTCAAAAAGAACAATATGTCACATAATAAGTGGAAACCCTTAAACTAAGAAACTATCGAAGAATAACTGGAAAATGTCTTACAAAGAAAATAAATCTTCAAAAGTACCTTAAAGCAAAATCACTTTTGGGATAGCATGCTGGTAACGGTCACAGATGACTTCTGCTTACCAACATAAACATTTTTGATTTTGAAGAATCTTTCAGCATCCAGAATGACTATGTATAAATAAGGATTGCCCAATAAGCTAAGGAGGAAAAAATGCGTGTAGAGTACTCATTACACGGCTTCCGTAATGATTTTGTGAGGTGTCAGCTATAAAGACGCCTCAGAGATTCATTTGGCCATAGCAAAAATTTATCAAACATTTCTCATAACCAACATTGAAGCATGTTCCTGAATGTAAAGATGTTCATTGGAAACGACTGGACGTTATAGTAGGACTCTTCTCCTGCTCGCAAGGAAAAGACAACTCATCACCGTTTAAAAAATGTGCCGAAATTCCTAGAACACGAATTTCGGTAATCCAGCATTTGAGATTAAATCCATTTGACTATTAATTGTGGCGAATATTGTAGACGAAGAGATGCCGAAAATGACGATATTTCAATTTAAATAGCCTTAACGCTCTTGAATGAACGCAATAGTGAAAATTTCTATATAAGCAGATCATAGTAGATATTTAAGAGACTCAAAAACTCGTAACGTCAACGTGAAGTCAAAAGGGAACCAGTTTGAATAAAATATGCCTAATGTTAAATTTAAACTCAAATTAAAACTTAAAAAAAATCAGTTTTAAATTTCATTGCAGCATGTTTCATTTTAACTCATAATCACTTATAATTGTATCCGGACAAATGATATGACTATATAAAATGTTCAAGAATTTACTTTTAATTTACTTTACAAAACTCAAATATTTGACAAAATTACACTAAAATTAAAAAAAATATATATTTAATCACCGTTTCCTTCAAAACTTAATTAAATATGGAAATACCCAGATTTTTCCTACCATTATTAATGTCCGTACAACGTAAATATATGTATTGATTTTATTTAAAAATTGGACTATCAATTCTTTTACCCTAATATGTTCCTAGCATTTCTTTGAATGAAAGTCTATGATGCTCAAAGGTTCAATATAGGATCTCAAAAGGAAAAATCAATGTTTGCATAGCTTATATGAAACTGAGATTATTGAAAGAAAATTGTTGCAGAGCGTCCATTTTTCGGATATTTCTACAGATGAGGTATAGTAGCTTTTAGAAGGTTTTTTTTTAGGCATCTACATAGCTGCACCTTCAGGTGGAGCTGTTAGTTTGTGTTAAAAATAATTCTCATGTCGAAATTCAAAATCGATATTTTGAGCAGAAAGAACATATGTGAGTGGAGAATCGAATACATATTTTTCTTAAAATCCTAGCATTATTTTTCCCTTTTATTTATAGAAATTTTTCCAATAATATCTGGGTTCGACGATAAATTAATGATAGAACTTACCTTTGATCATGCTTTCACTGATGTTCAATAGCATGTTAAAGATTTTCGATGTATGATATGAGGAATTGAAACATTTCTGCTCGATATTAACAAATTGAAAAAAAAATAATACTCAAAAGAGGAAAGTTTAGAAACCAAAATAAAAATAAAAACAATATTAGCAAGTTATGTTCATTGAATAATATTATTTTAATTTAGGATTATGTGGCTGTATATCCCGATAACGCTCTCACACTGCGTTATGCTGTAGTTAAAGAAAGTTTGTATTTTACAAAACTTTTTACTTCCCAGATTAATGTTACGCGCTAAATTTTCCTTGTGTTTTCTTAAGATGCATTACAAATGAAAAACTGTTAGCCGGTATAATTTATATTTAAGAGAATTCAAAAGAAGTTTCGTGTAAATATAACTAGTAAGATAAAATAAATTACCCTCACAACTCCTATAAATGAAATACATAGTTCCATGTATGCTACTTTCTGCTTTAACAGAAAAATATAGTTCATATAGTATGTAATACATTCACTTTAGAAAAGGTTTTGTTTGTAATTAAAAATAATCTTTATATAGAGATAAAACTATTTTTTTATAAAAAAATCAGATAACATTTATAAAATGTAAAATAATTCTGCAAATAAACTTACAATATAATAATCCTGAGATAATTTTAAAACAGATCTTATGTGTGAAAGTTATTGTTATCAAATATAGTGGTTCCCTTTCTTGTTCATTCAGTATAAAGATATTTTTGAAAAAGAATGAATGCAAACATTTATAAATTTCGTGAAAGTATAAACTTTGCATGGAAATACGTGTTCGAATTTATTGTGGTTGTTTTACACAACACTCAACTATAAATGCAAATGTAGCTCAGTTGTAGTAAGAGTAGCCAATTTTATTAATATAACTTTAAATTATCTTAAATTACTACAAAATTCATAAGTTTTATATATTTATCACATTATTGGGGGGATGGATTATTATTATAAAAGTGTGATGAATACTTAAAATATTTTTTTCTTGCCTAATTTTTTTTAAAGCATTAGATGCAAGGAGTAAGATTTATTTAAAAAATACTATAGGAATGAGTATTTTTTTTATAAATAATAGGTTAAATGCAATAATTTTGTAATGCTCTTCAAATTTTTCTTTTCTCTACTTTTTTGTAATAAACATTCATATGTGTTTAATAATATAGTGATTTTTTAATAATTATTGTTAGTTACATTCTATTGAATATGGTTTAATATGAATTTTAATATTTAAACTTAAACTATTTCTAAGCAACATTAATTTTTAAACACTTGTTAAGGCCTGGTTGAACTATAATCTATTATTTTCTTCTGCTATAGCGATTAACTATTATTTTCCGCAGTGGAATATTTAATTATAATAAAATGTGGCAGGTGCTTCTAATTTGTATAGAAATTTAAACACACTTCATATACACGTCACTTCAGATATTGTTAATATTCAACTTGCTTGAACTATAGCAGATAAATGACCTACTTCCATGATCTATATTTACCCACAAAGAATGTCAAGAAAGTTTAGTTCTATCTGATAGCTTTTGAAGTATGCAGGAATGTCTAGCAGAAAAACTAAGGTACAGAAAATTAGATTAATTTTGACGATTATTGATCTATCCAGCCGCTTTTCAAAACGGGAAATTGGCGATGAAAAGTGCTATTTTTAAGATGTCCTTAATCAATCTTATTTCTCTAATTTTATTATTGTTTTTATCATTTATTGTTCCTTGACAAATACTTTAGACGTTGAATTTATCAATATTGTCAAGTAAACCTTTATAAGTGAGTGTCATGGTTCATTTGCTACCCTATACTTTTCCAATGGTGACGGATTTTGAATCTTAAATACGCATATATCATTGTAAAATCTTGGAATTTTGATGAAAGGTGAAGAACGCTGGAATATATAAATATTTTTTGTATTTAGGCTGATGCATTATATATTCTAGGAATATTTTTTATACAACATTAAGCTGATTTTAATTTGTTTTATTTTGTTGAACATAGAATGTCAAGCCAAAACATTATGAGCACCACTTAATTTTTCAATGAATTAGTGGGCATGACGTGGATTCCACGTAATTAAGAGAGAATTATATTTAACTGCTGCTGAAAAAAGTTAGTTATCATCCTTGCACTTAAATTTACGAGAGAGGGTAAAGGTGACTGGTATAAGGGAATATGAAAAATGATACATTGTAATGGTTCAAAGACTATGAATGGGTTTCTTAGAAACAACATGACTTTTAGGTTGTTCCTGTTCTGCTTATTTTACTATTTATACAAAGTGGATAACGGACGATAACACCTGAAGTAGACATTTAGCAGTTGGACGTCCATTCGTCATCAAAAAAGAAGAATATTAGAAATTGCCCCACTTAGTAAAGTAAAATCGGTGCCAGGCCATGACTCAGGCGATAGCCCAATATCATGAAGATACAAGTGCAAGTGTTTCGGAACATACACTTTAGCGTACACTTTTGAATAGGGGGCTGCTGCACCTCAGACGTCCCACTCATCGGCCTCCATTAACCTTTTATGGAACTTATAAATACCGCTCAGTTTGAACTTACATAGAATAAACATTTTGACGAATACTCTGACGGCTCTTAGCAGAAATATTCTTAGAAATCCACTCGTCCAAGATATATAACAGCACAGGTTCTATGATGAGTATTTTAGTGGGGAAGGCGAATAGTTTTGGAACAGAAATTGCGTTTTCTACGGATTGCGAAGATTATCTTTTTTGTCCCGAAAACCAATGAAAAATGCCAAAATGTAAGTGTCTTATTTTTTTGTATGTTATTGAAGACTTTAGAAAACAATTTGACTATTTATTTTAAGTGAACAGTGTATATAATTAATTTTATAGCAGAACTTCTTTAATTAATTAATTAATTATCTATAAGGGATTAAATTTACAAAAGTTGAGTGTTTTGCTTATGTAAATCCATTAATTTTCAATGTAGCGATCCAGGAAAAAATATTGCATGATAAAACTGCAGTAAATCATAATGCGGTAGATAAAGGGTTAATCAAGCATCATTGCTAACTATGCTTAGAGTTTTTCGTTGGATGAACCACGATTTTTCATCGTCACGTCGATGGTTGTGACAGGATGCGCCATTTTTCGCAATAGGGCAGTTGTTTCCTCCTTCTACACATACTGGGGAGGTGATGGTATGCTTTGGAGGACGTTCTCAAGGATACTCTGGGACCCTCAGTTCTGGTAGAAGAGACCGTGAAAATTGCAGTCAATATGGGCATAATTGACAATCAGTAACACCCTAATATTGCTTGTGTTCCCAAAGGGAAATTTAAATTTCCAACAGGACAGCGTTCCATGTCAAACTAGATTTATTTCAACTAGAATTATGTTAAATGAGTTCGAGGAACATTAAGGTATCCGAATACGTCTTAACCGTGACTTTCAAAAGCGCCTAAATCGATAATATTCCATGATATTTCATGTCACTTAGATTAGAACATATGCATAAAATTGTTTTAAGGACATTTTGACAAAACAACTTTATTTAAATACAATATTGTGAAAAAAATTAACTTAGAATAATCTTTTTTCCGAATGTTCTCCTTTTGTGAAAAGTGCTTGTATTAGAATAATATTGTACCTGTGTATATAGCTCAGACCTCTCTACAGATGCTCAACTATAATTTTTGAAATATATAACTTAGAAGTGGGTTTATTCATATTTTACGATAACAGAGGGGAGAAATTTTAAGAAAGAACACCGATAATTATTTCAATTGGTTGTAACTCTGAACATAATG
The DNA here is from genome assembly GCA_019973935.1 of Trichonephila clavipes. Taxonomy (NCBI): domain Eukaryota; kingdom Metazoa; phylum Arthropoda; class Arachnida; order Araneae; family Nephilidae; genus Trichonephila; species Trichonephila clavipes. The sequence goes on along the minus strand of BMAU01006116.1, from coordinate 370,330 downwards.
TGAATTTTTCAAAAATCATAGTTGAGCCTCTGTAGAGAGATCTGAGCTATGTACAGGCAAAATATTATTACAATAGAACCATTTTTCACAAAAGGAGAACATTTGGAAAAAAATTATTTTAAGTTAACTTTTTGCCAATATATTATATTTAAATAATTGTTTTTTGTCAAAATGTCCTTAAAACAATTTTATGCATGTATTCTAATATGGGTGACACTAAATATCATGAAAATTATCCATTTATGCGTTTTTTTTTTAAAATCACGGTTCCGAACGTAATCGGATACCTTAAGATGAATTCGGATTAGTTCACTGACCACCTAATTTGGCGAATCCTTATCTGATACAGTACATTTGGATTTTCATAGGAAGGAAGCTCAGAGATGAAACATCTTCATGCCGATATATGTCGATCATTGCTTAGACCAGTGTTTCTCGAAGTGTGGGGCGCCCCCTGGGGGACGCGATAACCCTACAAGGGGCGGGCGAGCATATCGAAAATTTAAAGATTTTTTAAAACAAATAACCGGAAAGAAATGAAACAAAATACTTTTTCCCATAATAAAAAAAAACACAACAGCACGGATATAATTTATGTTTATCATCTGGCGTTTTTCTTTTTTAACATGAAATATTACTCGTTAGAAAAAAAAAACGAAACCCAGACCCCGAGAAAAATTCTAAGAAGATAAACATTTCATCTCTGTAATTATTATTAAAATACTGTACATTAGTTCTACAAAGAAAAGGAAGACATGATTCACTTTTCAACCAGGCAGCATAATACATTTGCTGATCATTTGTTTGACCTTCAAAGTTACTGGTATGGTTTCTACATTAGTTCCGTCCCATCTTTTATATATTTGTTTTTCGCTTAAGGAAATTGTAAATAAAGAAGAGTTTTATGATATTTGGAAAACAGTTGATTGATTTGAAGGATTATTTGGCTAATATTTATTTTTATGAGTAATCTCAAACGTATAAAGCATAGTGAAAAACGTGATAATCCTTTTTAGAACATCCGCATTTTTTTTCTGAATACACTTTTAACCCGGAAGCGGTGGCGCGGGCCATCTGTGATATCTATTGAAGGAAGTTGAAACTGATCAAGCAAAATAATGCATATTATTCATGATTGAGAAACACGATGAACATGAAACGAAAGGAAAATTTTCAAATGATTCCTAAAGAACTTCATCAACTGCAATATGAAGCCATAAGTGTACCACAAGGTTCAGTTCACCTTGTCAAAAAGACACAAAAAAGAAAAAGTTAAACTTGCTATTTGTTGATCACCAATGGTGTCACGAGTTCGAGCCCAGTACCACTAAATACCCGTCGTGTATGGGGGAGGTACACGGTAAATCTGTCGAGAGCTCAAACGTTCTTTTGTTGGAGGGGTGTGGTAGTTAAAAGAGGCCAGTTCAAGTATCGTCCTCGTCAACTATGGTTCAAAATTACGAGGTCCGTCTCTAAAAGCCCCCGGGTAGCTGAACAGTGCGACGTTAATATTCACTCACTCGATCATGAAAGCTCATTAAAACTACAATTACTTGAACAAAATATGACAGCTTTGCCAGAAAACAACATTTCTGTAATATTAGTGAAAATTATCTCTGAATTGCGTCTATTGTTAAGGTCTTGCACATTTTTCTCAAATCATCAAAGAAAAATTGAGCATTCCTTGAAAGCCGGTAAGTACACTTTCTCTTAATTAAATTATTCACTGGAATTCCAATTTGTATCGTGTAGAGTAAAAATAATTACAAACAAATGATTGGGGTGACTGAGTCCCCCCGCACTACCATTAGCGTTAGTATCGAGTGCGCGCCTGCTCTCGGGTTAATACATTTTGAATTCTTCTCGCTTTAAATATTAAAAAGTAACACAATTATTCTTCATAGGAATTTTGTATTCCTTTTCATTATTTAACATTAATTCTAAATGCTAATTCTGTGAGGTTTAAAATAACAGTTCTTTTAAACAGTTATTTACAATTATAGCATGTATCTAAAAAAATTATTTTACATTTTTGTATACAATGTCGTGCACGCAGTTTTACTCTCCTTACAGTTCAGCTATTATATCAAGAATAATGCTATATTCTTTTAAAAAAATGAACTTGTGCGAAGAGCCGATGTTTCAGCCAGTATACGTTTAATGTATCAGTACTGAAGAAAGTAGTTTATAAATAATTTCTTAATACTAAATTAAAAACAAGTTTAATAATTATTAGTGACTTCCATGGACTTGTCTTGTAGAGCAAAGTTTTTCAAAGGAAGGTTTAATATCAGAAATTGACACTCTGAGTTATTTTTCTATCTTTAGCTGAGATCTATATTTTGACTTCAAAGCAGCCTCTGCAGAAAATCTGGTTTAACATGGGTAGGACGTTGAAAATGGTAATAGTATACGAAGTGCTTTTGTTTTCAGTACAAAAAAAATCACCACCTATCTCTACCCAAAATTCAAAGAGTGATTTATTACAAAATTGCTTTTTAATTTTTCACTGGATGTGAAATCTATGAAAATTTCTTCTTCGGAAGTTGAGAGCCCTTCTGGAGTATTTTGAAATAGACCTCTAATCCACTCGTAACTTGCTACCAAGTTGTCCTCATCAAGAAAATACTTTTTAAAATTCTTTGCCAACATGGCTATAGAATTTTACATGGTTTTAAAACAACTTTCACATGTTGTTCTTCAGATTTGTAATATTTAACATATAACGAGCTGGGGCTTTTTCTCCCATCATTTACTTCAGTAGTGGTAAATCCTAAATTTAAGTATTTTTGAGAATATTTCCTTGATTTAATTTTCGGAACCATGCTTGTCTGTGTACTTGTTGATCCTTTATTATCGTCGAATGCTCGCTTACGACTTAAAAATGTAAGTATGATTTTGTTTTAATCTACTACCGTAAATACTTAATTACAGTGAATTACAATTAACGTGCAAGTTAAGAAATGTACATTCAAACTAGATTCGGTAGCTATAGAAGTATCGAGTCGACCAAAACTGACTGGAATTGTATGAGGAACAGCATTTTTACATGTTTTGTGCAGACCTCCAATAGGTTGCCCAGACCCACGCAAACGTACCAGATAATGCTAAATGTGATGGATATGATAGAGAGCAACATAGACTAGAATATTTTTCTAATGAAATTTGTACTTTGAGAAACGGATGCTGAAGGAAATATATCTTTAAATAAATAAATCATTTTGCGATCTGTTTCAATTAAAAATTAGATAAAAAAATAACATAATATATATAAGTAAGTATATATAATATATATTTTAAGTAATTTTCTTAAAATATATATTACTTAAAAGTAACATATACACGATTTAATACTTATACAGTTTATAATTGAGATCGCATTACAGCTTTAGTGTCAAAGTGCATTTTTATTGCAGTAAATACATTAGTGTTGTACAGGAGGGGGGCGACAAAAATTATGATTGAAAATTGGGTCGCCAGTATTGAAAGTTTGAGAAACACTGGCTTAGACAATTGGTACAACCTGTATCTAGTCATCTACCAAGTACTTGCGACGTTCGGTGTATATGACATCCTTAATAGTTTTTTAATAGAATAAATCCAAGGTAAGAGATATCCGAAATTCTTTATCTGTAATAAACATCTTAAGTAAATTAAGTTTTGAATAATGTATCTGTTTATCGTCTTATAGTAAAAATTATGAAATTTATCAGTTTTCAAGAGCTTTTTTTGCTTGATAATGACTGTAAAAAGCTAATTGACTTTTCCCCTATAATTTCAAAATAAAATAAAGAATTAATGATTATTTGGCGTATAACTAATGTAGTTTAGGCAAGTAATATTCTGATCATATTGCATTTGCTTGTTTGCTTTTAAACATAAATTTTAAATGTGCATTTTTGTGTTTTTTAATTTAAATTCTAAATACGTGTTTTGGAATAAAAAAGTTTCTTCAAAGAAAGCTTTTCAAATCTGTGTACAGATCATAGATTATATTAAGCTCTTTTTAATATTAATTTATTTACTAAAAATGTAAATTACAATTTTGAACTCCTCGGAATTTTTTATGAAACAAATATTGCGAGAATTAATTTCTTATTTACATACAAAAGTATTTATTTCTACTGAGAGAAATATATTACTACTTTCATGTACTTTTTCCATTAAGAAAATAGTTTAATCTCAAATTTTTCTATAACATTTTGAAACATTCAAAGAATTATATGTGTTTTAAAGTCTTTAATGTTCCTTCCTTCACCTCGAATTATACAAATTTATGTAGAGAATCATTATACGCATTAATTTGTACTAAACATTGATTTATATTTTTCTTTTAATTTGTATTAGAACAAATATTTAAGAAATCCGAACATGTTCAGAGTACTTTTTAACAAACCAGCACATTGAAACATTATAAATGCTTCTTTAGGACTCATTACAAATAAATACTAATACTTAACTAATAATTTTAAAAAAAATACCTTAATTTTACAAAAATCACAATTATAAGAGAAATTTAGCAATATGTTTGGAAAACTTCAAATTAATTAGAAAAATAGTAATAAACTTATGTTAGTAAAAATATTGCTAAAACAAATTAGATGCATTTATCTAGAAAATTTACTAACATTTTAATGATTTATTAAAATTTGAAAATTTTGAAACTGATTGAGTAAACTTTATAAGAAATGTGGCATTCTTTATGAGACCATTATTTAAATAACAAGTTGTAACTCAAGAAGTATCCATACAATACGAAATGTTTTAGTACATACTCTAGAAAATAATATAAATATCCCTTTCAAAAAGTTTTATAGAAATATATTTGGAACATTTTGAGTTATCAGACTTTCCATGATAGATTGTAAGCAATTTAAATGCATATCTCTTGAGATCAAAGACCCACTTCCGGTTTTTTTAACTTTAAAAAATGGATTGTAACTTGACCTCTAGGTAGAGTAGAAACAAAACAAGCATGTTTTGTAACGCCGATCTTCAATAACATAAAAAGCAGGAATATCTGTCTTGACCGAATTCGGTCATTTTTAATGAGTTTCTGATACCTTACGAAAATAAATAGATGTTTTTAGTATTTTGTAACCGAGCAAAAAAAAATAAAAAACCAATAGATGCTTCTAGAATTTTTCGGGAAAATAAATATTTAGAAATATAGGGAAAAAATACAGCATTACTACACTTACTTTTCTAAAAAAATGCTAGTTTTTTCTTTGAATTTCATTTATATTTCTCCATTTCATTTCATACCTTCCAGTTTAGCTACACTGCTATGGGTAAATGTTAAATTTAAACACCATTTTTCTGCAAAAATGGATGAAAACTGTCAGTTTAAAAGTCTTTAAGGGGTGTTGGAAAGCTAAAATCTTATTTTTTTGACAATTTGAGATTTTTACATTTTCAAATTGTATAGATTTTAACCTTCCTAAAAATACCTTACTTGAACCTCTAGGGTATTTAGAAGCCCTTAAAACGTATTTTTAAATAATCGTTGAATTGGGGCCACGCCCATTTTAATGGTGAAAATTGTAAACAAATTACTTTGTTTTTGCTTAATAGTGTAACAACTGATATGAACCAAAACATGTATCTTTTATTTTAAATTGAGCCTTTTATTTTTTATTTCCCAGCCGATTAGAAGTCTCACTGTATACTTTAAAATAAATTTATCTCAAAATGTAAATTTTAATGTGCGATGTACCTTTTCTGAGAAACTACTGTTCACAGGTATGTAAATTGTTTATGAATTATTTATAATGATGTCTAATATATACTAAAATGGGCTTTTTTAAAACACTCAAAAATTTAATTTTTACAAATTTTTTAAGTAAAAAATGGGTCAAATTTCGCAATGTTTGATAAAATATTTCATAATTTATTAAAAAATTCAAAATTAGCTAAAAGCTCATTTTAGTATAAGAGAGATGTACTTTAATAGTATGAAAAATTTCAAGCATGTACATAAAACAGATTTTGAGAAAAGGTACATCGAAAACAGCCAATTTAACATTGTCAGTATAGAGAGAGAGAGAGGTTTCCAACACCCCTTAAAATGTTAATGTACTTTTTTATATGCATTTACGTATTGTCGTATCTTACACTCGGTATGGGCGATTTAAAATGTGCTGGAATAAAATTACCGTTGATTTAATAAAAATGCTGGAGACAATTTAAAACCAGTATTACATGTTTCATTCGGCTTTATTATGTTAGTAATAATAATAATATTTAATCGAATTAAAAAATTCTAGGTTCTGATGTTTTCATTATTTTTGGGCATTAAACATAGAATGAAATAATGATGTAAATCCGAATGAATTTGTTAATATTATCTTAGTTACCTTGGGAGAAAAGCGTTTTCTTGGATCACTTTTCACAATCATATTCAAAGTTTTGACTTAAATATTTTATAAAACATTTAATCTTTGTTTAACAGCAAACTTACTATATCCATTGGGATTTTTAAGCGAGGGGAATTCTTCAATAAAATATGAATTATTAAAATGATTCATATTATTTAATTTATCCGTAAACACTTCTTACTATATATTTTTTTAATTGGGCTAAATATATGTTTACTGTATACAAACACGCGTAAGGCATAACATCTAAACAGTAGACAGTAATGCATTAAGGTATTAAACTTCACTTCCAGCTACAAAGCTGCAAATGAACAGGCTAGAATGTAACATACGAGAGGCTTCAAACACAGCTCAAGCTAAGGTTTGCTGAACATAAGCAGAGTGATTTAGACATATCACAATGCAAACAGCTTGAACCGGGATCAGTGATAGCACAGACGTTAATAGGATCTAGAAGGAATAGCTGAATTATTTAGCGATATATTATTAATCGTGCTGCGAGAACCCCAACCATTTAATATAATGCATTCCACCAGCAACCCACATCTCTACTCGTCATTGAATTACAATGTTTTCACAGAAGCTGTTTAAAAAAATTGAACTGCCATTTTATTTGAAGTAACACTAAGTATATTTTTTGCTTACGAATTAATATTTTTTAAAGATTGCTTCAATTTTTAGGATCTGTTTCCTATTATTCTGTATAAGTAAAAATTATTTTTAAGGTAATAGAATAAAATGTAAAAAATTCAATAGATCAGTTATTCTAAAAACTGTACCTCCGGATGTCTTCAGTGTCTATCTAGGGGTCCACAAATGTCGCTCATTCAATGTTATTTCCCTCTTTTCCGGACTCCGAAAGGCCTCGTGGAAAAATTGAAAGATGTGTCACCTTAGACTAGATCACTAAATTGTACACACAATGAAAAAAAATTCTACTAAAACATGTATTTCGATCAAGAATATTAATTCAGTTTTTTTTTCTTGTTTGCAACTACATAGCCATTACTAGAACGTGATATCTTTCAAAAAATAGTTTATTGTTTTCCTAAAGGTACAAAAAAAGTGTTAAAATATGTATAAATAAAGAGTGTTTTTTTTCAGGTATGGAAGTTTAAGTTGGCATTACTTTCCAAGATGGCGACCGATTAAACAGCTGTCAAGTGATTTATTCTCAGTTTGGTTTGGCAATTCATCAAAACGATCATCAAGCAAAGCGTAGATTCGTCGAATGGGCCCAACACGAGATTGCCGTTTTCCTGATTTTCATAAGCGAATTTTGTTTAGCAATGCAGCGCACTTCTGGTTGAATGACTACGTCAACAAACAAAACTGCCGCATTTGGAGTGAAGCTAATCCACAAGTGTATGTCGAAACACCGTTACATCCAGAAAAACTGACTGTTTGGTACGCTTTATGGGCTGGTGGAATCATTGGTCCGTACTTCTTCAAAAACGATGAAGGCCACAACGTTACAGTCAATGGTGATCGGTATAGAGCCATGATTACTAACTTTTTCATTCCTGAATTGAACAATCATGATGTCCAGGAGCTGTGGTTCCAACAAGACGGCGAAACATGTCACACAGCTCGTGCCACAATCGATTTATTGAAAGACACGTTTGGTGACCGCCTAATTTCACGTTTTGGACCTGTGAATTGGCCTCCAAGATCTTGTGATTTAACGCCGCTAGACTATTTTCTGTGGGGCTATGTAAAGTCATTGGTCTATGCGGATAAGCCACAAACGCTTGACCATTTGGAAGACAACATTCGCCGTGTTATTGCTGATATACGGCCACAAATGTTGGAAAAAGTCATCGAAAATTGGACGTCCAGATTGGACTACATCCGAGCCAGTCGTGGCAGTCATACGCCAGAAATCATATTTAAAATGTAATGCCACAAGATTATGTTTCGAATAAAAAAATTCATGTCAATCGAATAATACATCGCTGTTTTATTGCAATTTAAAGTTCTATACCTCTAAAAAACACCCTTTACTAGAGAAAGTCATAGGATTGTTGAAAAACCTCAACACCATCCAGCCTTTTGTTGAGAGTCGAAGATAGGTGTCTAAAATCTTGGGAGAGGAAGGGGTGTCCACGAAGACTGGGCGATTCATATAAGGAGGCCCAGGCGGTCGAAAAATTAAGTACCATAGCTTTAGATAATATTTCCAGAAATAAAAAAAGCAATTTCCTTTGTGTTCTATTGATACTAAGACAGCAAATCCAGCTCCAAGATGATTAATTAATATTTTACCTAATACGTGTCATAAAGTGAGCAATAGCTGTACCGATTCATCAATGATTAATGCTCATCTGTTGGAACGAAATATCAAAGTAGGTCCCAGAAAGGCCATTAAAGGCGTTTGCTCTAAAGGCATCCTGACAAAAATAGATAAATGACATCTATATAAAAGTTATGAGTTATTATGTAACTACTTCAACTTACAGTAAATGTTGTAATGCGTAGAATTTTGTTAGCTATATTACTTATCTGTTCGTGACATTTAAAATTTACCTAAAACTGGTTTATTGTGTATTGAAAATGCTCGATAAAAAGTGAAGAACTAGACAAGTTTTAAAATTCGAGTTATTTTATTTTAAGATTTGTGTATTCCACCTCTTGTTTTTGATTTTTTTGGGGAATTATTATAGTAACATTTAAAGTAAAACAATAAAAACTTCTCCGCGATCTCTTTTTTTTTGGACACCACTGAACCATTTACATGATTTTATTTAAAACAAGAAAGAAATACTTATATTTTTTTTCTTACTCTGATTTAGAAACATATAGAAACAAATAAATTTCATTTATAGTCCAGCAAATTTATTTCTAGAATTTCGAATGTCATTTGCACTCATTCGGTAGCAAATGCACAGAATAATAAATATTACTCGTCAACTAAACATGTTTCTCAAACTCCAAAGAACACCATCTAGAGTCTGTAATATAAAAAAATTAATTAGTATTGATACTAAAATTTATAAATGTATTTTGTTTTATAATAATACATATATTTTAATACGAAATAATTATTCTAAGTCTCCCTCAGTACAACGAATATTTACCTCATATATCCATATTTTCGGACACTTTTAAAAAATGATTTTCATGACCTATTTATAAGATTACAAGTGAACTCAATCGACTTCAAATCCGATGATCATTAAGCCATTGCTTCTCAAACTTTCAATATTCGGGACCCAATGTTCAGTAATAGTTTCCATCCCCCCTTCATACAATAACATATATTCAATAATACTCTACTTTGACACTAAAGCTAGAATACAACTTCAATCTCTTAAGTGTCACCAGCGTATATAAACGTCCTGATCAGCTAAAGCATTACTTTTCTTGACGTATATATACGTCTTTCTTAAGAACGATCTTTTATGTGCAATGTTTTTTATAAAATTACACCAATGACTTTGGAATGCAATAAAAGGACCTTGATAGCCTTTGTGAAGAAATAACTTATTTCAAAGAATGTGCTTGTTTATTATTCTTTTCTTTCCCTACCTCCTAAAAACATCACATACGCCTATCTACATAGAAAGCGATGACTTTGGGAAGCGAATCGCATAACTTTTAATCGGAAGCTTAGGGATTAAATATAATCCGTACAAATTATCAAGATAAGTGTTAATACAAGGCCATGGGGTCACTGGTAATTATCAAACTCGTTCTTAACTTAGTGTTGTTAAATTCATAAAATAAATTGTACAGTACTCATACATTTATCAGTGTATTATATCAATGTAAATGTGAATTTTATTTTTTATTATGTCAGAATGCATTTTGTTTGTTTACTTTCAGTAAATTTATAATTTTTAAAATAATCTGTTGCTTTCAAATTATCAATATACTAGCGCCCTCTTCGTAGAGTTATAACGCGTCTCCCTAAGGTGCACGCCCCACAGTTTAAGAAAGGGTGTATTAAGTCTTAAGTCGCAGGTATATAATGGTTGATTCACTTATGGTTATACGAGACATTCAATGTCAGATATCACGTAAAAAATTCATTAGGAATTAGCAGTATTTTCCTTCTTATTGTTACGTAGATTGGGGTTGGAGGATTATATGCTATAAGTCTTAAAGAGCAAGACAGTTCTTACGGAGCGATGAAAATTTGTGGCAAAAAAACAATCCTTAAAATACCTTATACGCACTATAATTCGCTTAATAAATCGCAGAACGTATCCACACCTTCTACAGCGCTTATACACAACTATTAGTGTCTACAAATATATAAAAATGCATAATATTTTTAAGATTATTCGCAAGCATCATTCGAGCCTTGCAACTTTTAGCTAATCGGCTCTTCAAGGGTAAAATCAATACTAACGCAGTTTTAGCGAGTGACTTATACGATCATACGAGTATTTATACGAGTGAATTTTTTTTTATATGCCGCATGGATCTTTCGATAAAGACCCACTTTTGTTATAGATCGCAATATGAATAGATTTCTCCAAAAACTTTCAGAAGCATGCATATAGTCACCAAATTGATGCCAACTTGTCTTTATCATCATGTTCCCATTGAAAATCGCCATTATAACGTAAGTGTGATCAAATGAAGTAAAGCAGAATTCCAGGAAGCCCTACAAAAAATTGAAAAAAAAAATGGTTTCCAACAATACTTTTAAAGACTGCACGAGAAAAGTCTATTGTTATCAGTATGTGTGCTTTTCAATGTGGTCCTTAATCAATGTTCAAATTTTTTAAACTAAAGAGTATTTACGCCAAATTCTTGGAAATTTGAATCTTACCTTGTTTTCTATTTCCTGAATCATATTATTATACTGAAAGTCCGTGTATTTTTGAGTGCCAGTAAATGAACAGATTCAGGTAGTTTTCTAATAATACGATCGATGATAGAATTATAGGTACTCTTATCCACATTGAAAATATTCGGGATTTGCATTTTCCAGTTGCTTCACAGCACACTTAATTATGCAGATATATTGTTTGAACGATCATTACTGCCTGTCACGAATAACCTTTGGGTGATAAACAAACTTTGGGAAATTGGAATAATAACATCAACTGATTTTTGATATTAAAACAAAATGTTTATATCGCGTAATTGTGTCAATTCATATGAATATTAATAGTTTTAAACAGCTGCTTTTTTTTTGAAAAAGTCTCATAGAAATGCCCACATAAGTTTTAAGGTATTAAAAAAAAGTGTATTAATATTTAAAAATGTACAAATTTTATACATACATCATTAATTACTTAAAGAATATACTTACAATAGATATATCATTAGCACATTAAGAAAAATCTGAAAACAATCAATTAGTTTTGGGTTTTCCTAATTGATAGGAGTGACTATATGTAGAGAAAAAAACACTCAAATTGAAAGACTGCAGTCCTATATATGGCTTCTACACCGGGGAGCATCACTTAGGCAGAATATAAATTTTAAGTAGATAAGCATGAAATTCTAGAAGAGAAGTTATTGCTATCAGTACAATGAACCAGTAATTCAATTGAAAGATGAGGCGTATGCAAAAATGTCAGGAACAAAACGCCATAAACGATGTGAATGTACGCAGAACGCGTGTGGTTGGCGCACGCAACTCATGGCTACAATTAAAAAAAAGAACGAGGCACAATTAAAGTTATTCGTAACAAGTATTAATCAGTTCTTTTGAGAGATAGGCTTGAAGAAATCACCTGGACGACTTCACAAGTGGAAGAAAGATTGGAAAGCTGCAGGAGGAGCGTAGTTTGATTAGTGTAGTTGAAGAGTTTGGAATGAAAAAAGTGTCATTTTGCGTGCTTGAGAAACCTTTCAAACCATATGTACAGCTATTAGTAAAGTTCGTGGTGGCCACCCTAGAAATACAATTGCGTGGATGATCGATATATCTTCCTTCAGTGAAAATCGACCAATATTAGGTAGCAATCGCCAGTCCTCAGTAATTTTGTGCAGCAACAGAGGGAGACAAGTGTTACGGTTTACTACAACCAGACGGCTTCACAAAGGTGACACATTTGCCCACCGTCCTGAACGCTGCATGCCTCTGAAAGTTAGCCATAGGCGACACCGTTTAAAGTCGTGTAAGGAAAACAAAGAGTGGGCATATCATCAATGGAATCATATCCTCATTACGAATGAGAGTCGTTTCAGTGTCACAAGCGATTCTTAACGCCAGTTGATTTGAAGAGAATTTGGGGCACAGTATCATTCCAATAACATCGCGAAAAGTGACCGTTACGCTGGTCCTGGAGAGTGTTTGTTTGAGGACTCATTTTACTGAACGAGTTATACGTTTTTGGCAGTGGTTCTGTAACCGGAGATCGTTATTCTAAGGAGGTGATTATTTCCCATGTGCATCTGTTCCAAAGTGCTATTAGACCAGACTTCGTTTTTATGGAGGCCAATGCACATACAATGTGAATGAATTTGCCAATGTTCAGAAATTTCTGGAAGAGAATATATCTCTCGAATCAATTGACCAGCGTTCTTTCATCATTTAAGTATCATAGAACATGTGTGAGAAGATTTGAGAAAACGCATTGCGACACAATTACATTCTCCGAGGAGCACCCAGCAACTGAAACAAAGGTTGATTCAGGAATAGGCACTTTGACCTCAAGAACTGTTGGACAATCTGGTACTGAGTATGAAGAGACGGTGTGAAGCAACCATTACAAGTAAGAGAAGGGCATATATACCATACTAAGGAACATCTGTTTGTTGTTGTTCCTTTTAGACAGACAAACCTGTGTAATGATTCTAAGAGTTTAATATTGTCTTTTTTTGTTTGATTTATTCTATATGCATTGTATTCATTTTTGCGCTTCTAGGCTTTCGTCATTGTTTAAGAACGAAATGTCGTCTTCCATTTCTGAATTTCATACCTCTCAGATGATTTCTGGTGGAGTTAAGGGAAAAAACAGCTCTCGCTTAAGTTTTGAACACCAGTGAATTATAACAGGAAATGTCAACATCCTCGTATTGGTAACGAAAATATTTACAAAAAATTTCTAACTATGCAAATGTAGGTACAATTACTCTAGATGAATTATACTAATTTTTAAAAATATTATTATATGGGAATACGGAAGTAACCATTATATTGTTTTTAAAAGAAGGATAAAAATTCTGTGTATACATCGGATTCATTTTTACGCCATGAATTATTATTACAATTCATTTAAAAATGTGGTGATAGAAAATAATCTATAATATTAGATTTAAACATGTAGGTAATAACTTATTTATTTCAGTTACTAATCCCACATTTGCAAGCCAAACACATATAAGATTACGTTAATCTTCTGTAACATGAGTTTAAGGATTATGTTGTTTGAGTTACACCATTCCACTCTAACAAGCTTAAATACTTAAAATGTAGTCTCCCAAAATTTAACCTTAATATGATTTCAGTTCAACTCTATGACATTGTTTAAGAAGTTAATCGTTTAAAAGCAATCTAATGGAAAGTTGGTATTCTAATTTTCTTACGAAATTATTTTAGAAGCTTATCGAATTATATAGCTAATCACTCAAGATAAGGAGCGATTATAATGTGATGTAATGCCTGTATAGCTGTTTCGTGTGACTAATCATTTGCTCGTATAACAAAATGATGCAATCATGCATACTTCTGGAATTAGTAAATATAAATATGAAGATTTTTAATTACAAAATTAATTAAGTACTGAATAGTATTAAATCTAGTTATTTTCATGACACTTTAAATATATGTGAAATATATTAAAACTAGAAATTGTGTGTTTATAATTGAACTTAAGGGCTCACTGGACCCTTTACAGATATTCGTGCAATCGAAAAAAACATCCTTCATCAAACCAAAGTAACTTAGCAATAAAACAAAACAATAATAATTTTTTTACCCAAGATAACCATATATATTTATAATTTTTCTCAAATTTTCAGAAATCTGTAGAAAAAATTTAAAAAGTTATAAAGAAATAAAAATTGGACAATTTTTACAAAATATGAAACTCAAAATTTTACTCCGCGCAGGATTTTAAAGTACACAATTCATCAAAATTTACAAAATTAATTTGACTTGGTATAAAAATGTCAACTTTTGAAGTTATACTAACTTTCAAAAAATTTAGAGGAAAAAAAAATATTTTTTAAATACAATTATAACGAAAATTTTAAAATTTTAAGAAAAAAATAATTAAAATTCAAATAAAAAATATATTAATTTTTTTAATGAAAATTCAAGTGCAAGTTATAAAGAGCCTTGTTTTGAACTCGTGTATAAAATTTCAAATTTTTATCAAAAATAGTTCCTGAGAAATCCTGCACAGAAACTAAAACTTTTTGTTTTGCGAAAAATGAAGTTTAAGATAAGAAAGAGAAGTTTTCGTTTAAATTTCATTAGATATCTCTCAATAACTTCGGAAGCTTTCACAGTATCAACATAATTTTGGTACTAAAATACTCAGAAATATTAATGCTTTAACATGTACTTTTTTTTTAAAAAATTGAAAAATTTGCAATTTATGAGTCATGTGATGTCTTAATATACCAGCGCTTCTCGAAATTTCAGTACTTGTGACCCAGTATTCAATCATAATTTCCATTTCGCATCCCCTTCCAAACAATAACAATGCATTTAATATAGGGTGTTTTTTTAGAGGTATAGAACTTTAAATTGTAATAAAACAACGATGTATTATTCGATTGACATGAATTTTTTTTATTCAAAAGATAATCTTGTGGCATTACATTTTAAATATTATCAAGCAAGGTGCAGATTCGTCGAATGGGCCCAAAACGAGATTGTCGTTGTTCCCGATTTTCATAAGCGAATTTTGTTTAGCGATGAAGCGCACTTCTGGTTGAATGGCTACGTCAACAAAATAAACTGCCGCATTTGAAGTGAAGCTAATCCACAAGTGTATGTCGAAACACCGTTACATCCAGAAAAACTGACTGTTTGGTGCGCTTTATGGGCTGGTGGAATCCTTCTTCAAAAACGATGAAGGCCACAACGTTACAGTCAATGGTGATCGGTATAGAGCCATGATTACTAACTTTTTCATTCCTTAATTGAACAATCATGATGTCCAGGAGCTGTGGTTCCAACAAGACGGCGCAACATGTCACACAGCTCGTGCCACAATCGTTTTATTGAAAGACACGTTTGGTGACCGTTTAATTTCACGTTTTGGACCTGTGAATTGGCCTCCAAGATCTTGTGATTTAACACCGCTAGACTATTTTCTGTGGGGCTATGTAAAGTCATTGGTCTATGTGTATAAGCCACAAACGCTTGACCATTTGGAAGACAACATTCGCCGTGTTATTGCGGATATACGGCCACAAATGTTGGAAAAAGTCATTGAAAATTGGACGCCCAGATTGGATTACATCCTAGCCAGCCGTGGCAGTCATATGCCAGAAATCATATTTTAAATGTAATGCCACAAGATTATCTTTCGAATAAAAAAACCATGTCAATCGAATAATACATCGTTGTTTTATTGCAATTTAAAGTGCTATACCTCTAGAAAAAACACCCGTTACAGTAATACTAGAATATGACGCCAAAGCTAGAATACGACTTGAATTACTTAAGTGCATATATAAAGGTCTTCCTCAGCCATAGTGTTAAGTGCTACTGACGTATATATACGACTTTCCACAGTACGATTTTTTTCCGTGCACTGCAATCCATAAAATTATTCCAAAGGCTTAGGAATACGAAGGATTTGCTTATTTAAGAGGATTTTTTTTTATTTATTCATTCCCCTCCCCCAATACATCACATACGCGCGCCTACGCGGAAAACGACAACATTGGGGGAGGGGGGTTAATCATGTATATTTTAATCGGCAGTTAAGGGGTTAATCATAAACCATAAAAATTATGATGCTAAGTGATAATTATTAATTTTTGTACATAATTTTATACATGGCAAGCTCATGGAGTCAAAGGCTTTTATTAATGTTGATCTCGACTTAGTATTGTTAAATCAATTATAAAATACATTCTACAGTACTGATACTCTTCTATGTTTCATGCCAGTGTAAATTAGTATTTTATTTTTTTACTATGTCATAATATATTGTCACGGAGTTCACGAAAGAAGTACACAGTTCAATTAAACAAACAATTAGATTTATTCTAACGCTGGGAGCTCGATACAACACTGGACTGAGAACATGCCCAACTGGCGATGAACTCTGCTTTTATACACTTCGGAATATTCGAGAAATACCCAGTATGCACTCTAAAGAATGATCTGGATTCATCTAGAACCTAGAGAAACAATACATTAAAAACGAGAACAAAATTCCAGTCTTTGGATAAATCTGCCGGGGCCGGGATTCGAACCCGAGACCTGAGGAAGTTCAGTCAACGCTCTGCCAACTCGGCTATCGGGACTTGGTATCGGGACTTATGCGTGCGGCATTGCTCCCCTCGAAAAAGAAGACAGCGCCCCGCTGTCATTTTGTTCAAGGGTCTTTATTCTGGAACGAGTGATGGGTCCTTTGTATGATTCTTTGGGAGGAATATCCTCGGTTTCGATTTGCTCGGCGGGATCATGGTACGGTTTCATACGCAGTACATGGACAACTTCTCTTAGTTTTTTTTTTCGTGAAGCAGGATCAAAATCTTGTATTTCGTAAGTCACGGCTGATAAACGGCGTAACACCTGATACGGTCCGAAAATACCTTCTTAAGAGTTTTTCGGAGAGACCGACTTTTCTCACTGGAGTATAAATCCATACGAGATCTCCGGGAGCGTAGGATACCATTTGGTGTTTGGAATCGTAACGTCGACGATCTTTGTCTTGAGCTCTCAGAGTGTGCACTCGGGCTAGCTGTCGTGATTCTTCGGCTCTGGCTGCTATCTTGGTGATGTTATTGTCATCAAAATCGTTAGGACAGAATGGTAGCATTGTATCTAGTGTCGTTTCCGCTTCACGACCATGAAGTAAATAGAACGGCGTAAAACCTGTGGTCTCTTGTTTAGCGGTATTATAAGCGAAGGTTACAAATGGTAGAATTTCATCCCAATTTTTCTGCTCTACATCCACATACATTGACAACATGTCGGCCAAGGTCTTATTGAAGCGCTCCGTCAGTCCATTTGTTTGGGGATGATACGCCGTTGTGAAACGATGATCAATGTTACACAAGTCGACGAGAGAGGAAACAAGTCTGGATCGAAAGACGGCTCCACGATCTGTGATAATTACTCGAGGAGCTCCATGCCTGAGGACAATTTCTTCAAGTAAGAACTTCGCTATTTCGTCGACTTCGGCTGTCGGCAAGGCTTTTGTTATTGCATATCGCGTTGAGTAATCCGTGCAGACTATTAACCATTTGTTTCCATGAGCAGACTTTGGAAATCTCCCAAGGAGATCAATTCCAATGCGATGGAAAGGAGCTATAGCTGGAGGATGGGAACTAAACGTCCAGGTGGTCGTTGAGGAACGGATTTTCTCCTTTGGCACTCCCGACAATGCATGACATACCGAACGACATTTCGGTACATTCCCGGCCAGTAAAATCTCTTGCGAATCCTGTCATAAGTTTTCGCGAAACCAAGGTGTCCTGCGGTGGGGGCGTCATGAAAGTGCCTTAGTATGTCTGCTCGTAGATGTTTAGGAATGACTGGTAACCACAACTTTCCATCTGGATCAAAATTCTTCCTGCAAAGGATACCGTCGATGAATCTGAATTCTTCGTTTTGGATGAGTTGCTCAAAAGTTTTAATTTCGCAAGGTCTTGATCTTTTTCTGTTCCATCGCAAGGTTCATACTCGTCGACTGCTAAAAATTTGTCTGGTGTTTCCGTTTCCTCTTCCACTGGATTTCTTGAAAGAGCGTCGGCGTCACTATGCTTCTTACCGGTTTTATATTTTACGTCAAAATCATGCTCTTGAAGTCGGAGGGCCCATCTGGCAAGCCTTCCTGAAGGATCCTTTAAATTCATGAGCCAGCACAAGGAATGATGGTCAGTTACAACAGTAAAGTGTTTTCCGAATATGTACGGCCGGAATTTGTTGGTAGCCCATACGATGGCAAGACATTCCCTTTCTGTGGTGGAATAATTCTTTTCGGCTTTTGTCAGAGTTCTAGAAGCGTATGCTATAACTTTCTCGACATTATTCTGAATTTGTACTAGGACAGCTCCGATACCGTACCCGCTTGCATCAGTATGGATTTCTGTAGAAGCTCTTTCGTCGTACATCCCCAATACTGGATCCGAAGTAAGTGCTTTCTTAAGACTGTGAAATGCTTCCACCTCTTCAGGACCCCAATGAAACTCCACGCCACTTTTCAGCAACGACTGCAAAGGTTCGGCGAGATAACAGAAACCTTTAATAAATCTTCTAAAGTATGAACAAAGGCCAAGAAAACTTCGTATGTCATGTATATTCTTTGGAGTGGGAAAATTTCTTTACGGCTTTTATTTTGTCGGGATCGGGACGAACGCCATTACTAGATACAAGATGGCCTAGAATCTTTACTTCTTGGGCAGCAAAAAGACACTTTTTTGAATTTAATTTAATACCAGCTTCCTGAAGACATTTTAGAACAAGTCTTAATCGTATAAGATGGTCTTCAAAAGTTTCTGAGAACACTATTATGTCATCTAGGTAACAAAGACACATAGTCCATTTAAAATTGCGTAGCAAATTGTCCATCATTCTCTCGAAGGTCGCAGGTGCATTACAGAGACCAAACGGCATGACTTTAAACTCATATAAGCCTTCGGGGGTAATAAATGCCGTTTTTCACGATCCGCTTCGTCTATTTCTATTTGCCAATAACCAGATCGGAGATCCATGGAAGAAAAGAACTTGGCACCTTTCAGACAGTCGAGCGTATCGTCAATACGAGCGAGAGGATAAACGTCTTTTTCGTGACGCTATTCAACTTGCGATAATCGACGCAAAAACGCCAACTACCGTCTTTTTTTCTTACGAGCACAACGGGTGATGACCAAGGACTTTCAGAGGGTTGGACGATACCTTCATCAAGCATTTTCTGAACCTCTTCATGAATGATGCGTCTTTCAGTCGGCGAGACTCTGTAGGCTCGTTGGTTGATTGGAGCATGATCACCAGTAAAAATCCTGTGTTTCACATTCGTCTTCGCGGCTGTCGACTTGTCGGTCTTCGTGAAAAGCCCAGAAAATTTCCGGAGTAGTTCGGATAGCTTGTTTCTCTGTTCGTCACTTAACTCGGGTGACATCATTAACGAACAATTCATCCGTGACTCCGAAGTTTCTTGCTGGTCATCCAAGCAACCCGATGTGTCGGAAATAACACATAGATGCCCTTCATTTAGTGGTTCAGCTTGGCCTATGCACATTCCTCTAGGGATGATTTGGTTTCGGAACTGCAGGTTGGTAACCCAGACATCACTTTTTCCGTTACGATATGTGGATACCATGGACGGTGTAGCAATATTTTCTCTCGAAGAGCAAATGTTTGCTGCCGTCTAGAACTACATTTATGTCTCCTCGGATTTGATATCCTGATACTGTTATTCTAGTTAAAGAATGCGGCTTAAGTGTATAGTCTCTGGTGGCATACAAATTCCAGGCGTCAGGCGCTGTGGAGTCTCGACAGATGCCTTCTAGAACAAGTTCATTTTGTCCACAGTCTATAACGGCTTGAGACGCCTCTAAAAGTCCCATCCTAGGATGACGTCATGGCTACAATGGGATAAAACAATAAATTCAAAAGGCAGTTCTCGATTGTTTATTCGGACACGTAAAACACATTTCCCTATCGGCCGAACAAAATTTCCATCCGCAACTTTCAGCATAACGCTCTTGGCATCAGCAAACAGAACTTTCTTTAAAAATCGGCGATACTTATCGGATATGACAGAAAACGATGCCCCAGAATCTACTAGAGCACGTATCGGCTTCTTATCTATTATTACGTCTAGTTGGTTACCAGTCATCTTGGCGGTCGACGGAGGATTTCAGTACAAGCGGCCTCACCTCCTTGGAAGGTCGCTCTGTTTAGTTTTCCTCGCTCCTACGGCCTGGCGACTGACTGGATCGGCGATATGGCGACGGGGATCTGTAACGACGTATTGGGGATCGGCCTCTCGTGGGACTTGGCGTAAAACGGCGAGAAGAGTTTGGTCGGCGTATTTCTTCTTCAGTGCCAACGTCGTCGAAGTTCCGTCGGCGGTTTCGAGAGTTGTCAAAGACAGCCTTTCTCTCTCTCGGCAGTAGCGCATTACATGTCCAGGACGTCCGCAGTGGAAACAAACAGGTCTGTTGTCAGCCGTTCTCCACACATCTGTTTTTCTTGGTTCAGGTGGGAATTTCTGAACAGGAGCTCTGTATTTCCTAGTTACAGCAGCGTATGTTGGTCGTGGTCTAGTTTCTGTAGATTTTGCT
Organism: Trichonephila clavipes; assembly: GCA_019973935.1. Classification (NCBI taxonomy): domain Eukaryota; kingdom Metazoa; phylum Arthropoda; class Arachnida; order Araneae; family Nephilidae; genus Trichonephila; species Trichonephila clavipes. The sequence goes on along the minus strand of BMAU01006116.1, from coordinate 349,568 downwards.
GACACTGGGGCCAAAACCCTTTCAACTTCGTCTTGAACGATCTCTTCTAAGGATTGGGGATCGGAGTCCAAAGATTCTTGCGTCTGGTTAACTAGTCGATGGACTTCTTCTCGTACGATTGTGCGAATAAGAGAGACCAAATCAGTCTCATCCGTCAGGGATGCAACCGGTACGACGTTTGGAAGCCTTTCAAATATCGGTCGACCAACTCTCTTCTGCTTCATATCTTCGATATAGTTGCGCCATTTGATAAAACTTGCTGTGTCGTTGATTTCTCTCGTCAACAGGGCCTGATAAATATCCTCAGCAACACCTTTCATTAGGTGTGACACTTTTTCGTCTTCTCTCATCAGAGGATTTACCTCTTGGCAAAGTCCTAATACACTTTGTATGTAGGACTGTGTACTCTCGCCTGAACGCTGGGCTCGGCATTTTAGTTGTTCTTCTGCCCTTCTGGTATATCTTTGACGGTCACCGAAAAGTCCACTTAGTCCATTTTTAAACGCTTCCCAGGAATCTAAGGCGTCTTCGTTGTTGACATACCACTGTCTCGCAGTACCGTCAAGAAAGAAATAAACGTTAGCCAGGCACATCATGTCATCCCACTTGTTAAAGTTGGCTACTCGATCGTACTCTTTAAGCCATTTGAGAGGGTCTTCCCCAGGCGCTCCTCGGAAGGTCGATGGGCTCCTCCATTGCTGTAACGAAGGTGTTACTACAGCGGGCTTGGCTTCTTGCTCGGTCGGCATTTTTGTCCTCTTCCTACTATTTTCTTTTAACAGTCCGAATTCGGGGGATAATCCTCTTAACCGGAGGCTCCTGCGAAGGTTGTCGCTATTATCCACGTTTGACGTAATTGTACCCCGCGCCTCCACCAAACTTGTCACGGAGTTCGAAAGAAGTACACAGTTCAATTAAACAAACAATTAGATTTATTCTAACGCTGGGAGCTCGATACAACACTGGACTGAGAACATGCCCAACTGGCGATGAACTCTGCTTTTATACACTTCGGAATATTCGAGAAATACCCAGTATGCACTCTAAAGAATGATCTGGATTCATCTAGAACCTAGAGAAACAATACATTAAAAACGAGAACAAAATTCCAGTCTTTGGATAAATCTGCCGGGGCCGGGATTCGAACCCGAGACCTGAGGAAGTTCAGTCCAACGCTCTGCCAACTCGGCTATCGGGACTTGGTATCGGGACTTATGCGTGCGGCAATATTTTGTTTGATTATTTTCTGTAAATTAATAATTTTTTTAAATAATACTTTATTTTAGAATTTTTAATATGCTTACGTCCCCCTTTCGTAGAGTTATCACGCCTACCTAGGGGGCGCGCCTCAAAGTTTTAAAAACGCTGTGATATACTAAAAAAACCGCTTTTTTATAAATGATGAATCTGGATTTTAATTTACAAGTAAAATGGGTTTATTTATTTCTTAGAAATTTAAAAATATTTCCTGATCTCAAAAGCAGTTACTTCTTTAAGAAACCATTCCTAAAAGATTTCATATTTTGGGGGTAGGAACATATATTTTATTTATATAAATTATATTTTTATTCTTTTTTTTTCTTTTTTTTTCATTTCAAAAACCAATTTTGATACAATATTATAAAATAAGAGAGATTGTTAAATTCTCTCTCTCTCTCTCTCTCTCGTTGGGTTCCAAACATTTGAAAATTTATAATAATTTGTTAATTTTTATAACATAGATTTAATTATAATGATCAAAAATTTTAAGCAAATATTCAATAATTTCTAAAGGAAACCAAATAATTATTATGTGCTATATGTAAATTGTTTAATAAGTCTTAAATTTATGTACAATGCATTCATTTATATTTAAAAGTGGCAACTTATAAATTTCAGAGAAAAGCATTAATTAAAAAAATAAGATGAATGTATTATCCTAACAATTTTCATTGCTATGACGTTACTTTAATTATTTTTGCGGATAATCAGTATAAACATTATTTACAATAATATATAGGTAGTTTAAATTCTTCCTATATAACAGATAAAGTTTTAACGTGCTCATGTTAATTCTGAGCCGATGTGATTAGTAAGATTGGACTGCTAATTTGGTAAGACGTTTCAAAGCCAAGCGTTCGAGCAAACTTCCTAAGTTTAGTATGCATTTCTAATTAGAGAAATCTTGAGATGAAAACAGCTGAGCACTCTTATTTAGTTACACAAATAAATATCACAGTATTGCTTTTAGGATCCACATCCTCGTAAACACCCCTGCCATTAACTTTGTTTATAATATTTCCAGAAAAGAATATTATAAAGAAGTCAGGAATGGATACACCAAATTCATTTAAATTCTATCTGATATTTCTATTGGTATTTTATTTGTTAAACAAATAATATATAAAAAAACAAAACAAAACTTAAAGTCAATTCCTACGTAAGTCAACAAAGAAAATTTTATTTTAGTTACTTTTATTAAATAATTACAGCTAATATAAATATTATATGCATATGACAGAATCACAATATTAAATGGCAAATAATTAAAAAGCGGTATTCCTTGCAATTTTCCTTTCTATGTAAGCTGTCGGACTATTGATTTTCAATAGATTTTTGTTCTCAGTATTATTAACATAAAGGGGGAAGGTTGGCTGACCACAAAATATGTTTAACCCCACTTTATATAAATTATTTTATGTTGAAACTGTCCTAAGTCAGCAATGTTTATTATACTGCAGCATCAATATTTTTTTAATTTTAATTTTTCATATATCCTTCGTTGTATGGTTTTCTACAATTTGATTATTTTTCGGTTTTGTTTGATAAGTGTTCATTTCTCATTTGTAGAGAATTTAGACTATGTATATATACAATGGGTAAAAAAAGTATCGGCAATTGCCTATAATAGATCAAATTAGCTAACAAAGGAAATGCTTGACAATTTTAAATGGACATAACGAACACAGGAGGTAATAAACACACAAATCTAATGAAACTTTCATTTTAATATGTCTTTTACAGAAAATATACAACAAAAACGTATTTTTGCATGTCAAAAAAGTATTAGCAAAATAATAAGTAAAATGTGAGAACAAAATCAGGGTATGTTTAATACTTTGTATGCATACCTTTTGCATGTATAACATTTTGCAATCTATTTTTCATAGAGAAAACCAAAGTCTTGGTTGTACAATTGGGAATTTTGTGCCATTCTTGCAGGAGTATACGCTTAAGTTCGTCTTTACACGAAATTTTATGTTTCCGGAATTCTACGTCCAATTTCTGCCATAAATTCTCAATTGGATTTATGCCAGGCGATTGAGGCGGCGTCTTTAACTGGCGAGGAGAGAGTTATACAGTAACCACTCCCGGGTGAGGTTCGCTGTATGCTTAGGGTCATTGTCTTATTGAAACACAAATGAAGTTCCTAAGCCAAGTGTTTGGGCACTGGATTGCAAATGTCGCAATATGTCGATGTACGTACGTGCTGTCATAATACCATCAATGAAGCACAGTTTACCAACTCCGTTTCCTGCCATACAGCTACAAACTAAGACGCTCACTCCATCATGTTTCACAGTCAGTGTTAAACGCTGTTTTCCAGTTCGGTGTTTGGATTTCTCCACACATATTGTCGTCTATCACTCCCGGAAATGTTAAACGTCGATTCATTGGAAAAAATAACTGTGTTCCAAAACTCATTTGATAAATTAGCATGCTATATTTTGCAAAATCTAATCTCTTTCTTTTGTTTCTTTCCGAAATGAAAGGTTTCTTTCTAGCTGCCCTTCCATAATAACTTTTTTTATGTAAAACATCCCGTATAGTCAGTACACTAAAAGTTCTATGCGAAGTATTAGCAACATCTTTTGTAACGAATCTGTACGAAACCTTTCCACTAATCCTCTTAGGCGTCTTTCTGGGGCATATAAATTCGCGTTTATTTCCAATCAACTCCAAAAAAAAAAGTATGGGATACTTAAATTAGATAAGGTATTTTTTTAAGTCGAGGGTTGCGAGATAGCAAGAGAGATGATGGTAGGCTAATGAGCCAGTAACGTTAAACGCATAGCTAGAAGATTCAAAGAGATTAGATTCGTGAAGGCGTCGTGCTGCGAGACGTACCAGAAAATTGATATAAGCCAGCGGTAAATATAATTTACGTACGTTTAAAGTAAGCGTCAGTTTGAGCTACTTAGTTAAAGTTAATGACAGTTAATAATTCGAATGCGTGTGTTTCTCGGATCACCTATTTCGGTAAACCTTACTTGAGTTAGAGCTAGATAATTAATTAAGTGTATTCTTAGTAATTTAATTTAATATAAAGGCAAATCACTTTAACCCTCTAACCGGATAGCACGGGAAATTCCGTCAGTGTAAAGATGCTTCGAAAATGGACTGCACTGATTTTTCTGCCTTCAAGTAACGTTTTCAAAAGCGGATTACCCGCACTTTTCTGAAATCCTTCCCCCTTTTAAGCTTTAACATCTTGAAAGATAATGAGGGGCGAAGGAAGCAACACAGCAGGAGTTTTATGGCTGGCAGGGAACCCCGTGTTTTGACCCTGGGGCAATCGTAAAAAATCGGGGAGAAATTTTTATAGAACCCAAGAAGTGTTTGTTTGCTAGCTTGTATTTTAAAAGCTTTCAAAAGTCTCAACGCATAAGTAAAATATGTTACAATTCCCTTTTGGTTTCATATTAATTTTATACTGTAACAAGTTGGGGCGTGTCAGGGCAATCTGCTATTTTATATAGTTAGACAAATTATCTTTTTTAAAGTATATTCTGTCGCTTCATTTTTCTTATCTTAATCAATGCTTTCAGTTTTTGAAACATGATTATTTCATTATAAGATGCCCAAAAAAATAATAAAACACCAAACACTTTAAAATTTGAAATCTTTTCAACTTTCCAACCACTAAAAATAAATAAATTTAAAATTTATCAAATAATTTGAAACATTTTCTCACACATTGATAAAAATAATAACAAAAAAAACTAATTAAGATCTATTATCTTTTTTTTAGATTTCAAAGCCCAAGTGTTCAGTGAAGTTTACGTACAGTGCCTAGTTATATATTGTTAAAAATCACCGAATTATATTTGAATTTTAAGTGCTTGAACTTCAGTTTACATCAAAGACCACATGAATGAAGATTTTCCCACATTTTTTTTATAACTGAAATGTTTGAATAAATGGTAATCAAAAATATACGGAAACATTTACAGTAGACATTTATGCATATAAATAAACATAAAAATCAATTTTAAATTCGAGCTATTCAAAAACATTCGAATTATTCTTCAAAAATATCTATTTATGCAAAATACCTCAACATTTATCTTTTTTTCAAGGCTAACTGAATAAGTAATTAAAATCTGGATATTTTTTGAAATCACGACCGTATAAAGCTAGAAATTTTATGTTAGAAATTCCATTTGAAATTTCTAAAAAAAAAGTATTAAGCAGTTAAAAAATATTTACCATAATTTCTAGCAACTCTTTGAGTATAATATAAATTTCAAATTTTATTATATAGCTTCTTTGGTATTTTTTAATACATTTTGAAAATTTCATACAATTCAGTTGAAAAATGCATGCTAAGAGCAAAAATATACTAAAAAAACAGAGGAATATACAATAAAGTTTTACATAGAAGCAAAACTGAGAAGCTAAAGGGTAGGAATGAAACATTTTGAGTATAACTGAAGTAGTTTTCGAAATATTTATTTTAAAGTTCAGAAAATTTGTCTGCGTTATCTCTTATACTTAATATTAATTAAATGGTTAAAATAATATGTTAATAATAGTCATGTAATCGTTTGATGACACATTCATATACTAATAAAAATTATAATGGTCATCGATGCGAATGTCATGAATTTTATCTAATTTTAAATTCAGACATTAAGATACTGATGTAGAAAATATAAAACGACCATCTAAAATACATGAAAAATGGAGTCTGCTATAAAATGATCTTGACAAACAAAATACGGCATTTTCACTTACTATGGCAGAGCCGGCTTAGTCAGGGGCGATCTGGAAAAACAGAGAGGGAACCACGGTTTTGATGGATGCCGCTCTAGCTTTTAAAAGTCTCAGGATAAATATATATATATATATGAATTACAAATGCAAAAATAAGTCTTGTAAGATGCAAAAGTAAGAAATGCAAAAATAAGTCTTGTCCCAGACCACAGGTCTGGGGTTCTATTAACGGCTGTGCAAGGTCGACTCTGCCTTTCATCCCCACTACATTGGGTCGATAAATGAGTACCAAGCTTGCTTGGGGTCTTAAACACTGAAAGTCTCTCTTCAGACAGACCACCAAATTCGGACATCTGTTCATGCACCTCAGCGCCCAATGTTTATGTATATTGTAATGGGCATAATAGTTCCTGGCCCTCATGGATTGTTGTGCCACTGAGTTTGAGTTTTAAGTTTGAGGATTAACTCACTTTGGGGATACCCCTTAGATAAACATGAATTTAAACTCATTTGTAATTAAACATTTTTCTTTCAATTACGTTTATTTCAGAAGGAAGTTTGATTTTTAAAATGTATTTGCTTAATAACATGTATATTGGTGTATTATATTAAAATTTTGATCAATCCGTAATTACATGTTTTTTGCTCCTCTAAAAGCTTTTAGGATTTTAGAACTGATCTTACAATCCATATACGTTTTATAGTAGTATATTTAAAAAATGATAAAGACATTTTTACGAATGTGTGAGCTTTTATGCCTCGTTTAAAAATATAAAAAATTGCATTCAGCTACAGTTTTTAAAATGTACTGAAATAAGTGGAGGAATAGGATATTTACATATTATGAATATTTTTGACTGCAGTAAGATATATTTATATTTCAGTGTCTTTGGAATTTGAATAGCAGTTGTAAGCCATTTTGCGAATAGTTTGATATTGAATATAAACCCATAGGCTGTTTAATATTGTAAAGTGTTTTATTTTGATACCAGCACACATTAAAATAAGGCTCATTTGCAGTTATATGATCAGCTTTAGTGATATTTATTTTCAAAAATAGTCTACACGTACGAAAACATTCTTTCAAAACCACACACCACATCTCATACTACGTCTTCCATATAGCAGGAACTATTTGTGTCGACTCAAAAAATTTAATACAGAATACATTTAAAATGTTAAAATTGTTTTTAAAATTTGGTATGGATACATTGTGGAACTGTCGGTTAACTTCACTGAACAAAATTGTTTTAAGTGTACTGTTTTGAAAGACAAAATTAATTAGGAGAACTTTTCTCACAATAGAATTTGTAATGACTGAATTGTGTGAAAATGTAGTTATCGATGAGTGACATTTTTCCTTGTAATAAAAGAAACAGAAAGATAAGAAATTAAACTTGAGTAGAATATGATTAGAAGTACTGTCATGCGCGCATTTGAAGAAGTATATCCCCCATTAAAATTAAAAATTATTGACTGAATGTGTGTTATGTCCATCACAAATGCCGATGTAGAAAAAGATATTTTTATTTAATACAAGGAGTTCGAAAAGGAGAGCACTAGGAATGAAAATTTAGATTTTTTCCGAAAAATATTCAGTTAACTTAAATAATCATTTATATGATTTAAATTTAAATAAAATAAAAGTATTGAAATCTTTTTTATGTTATTTTAATTTAAAAATATAATTGAATAGAGAAAGATCTTTTTTATTTCATAAATATGCACCATTTATGTCTTATTGTTTTAAAAAAAAGATAGGGCCTTTACTCTTTTTACCTCATAACTTTTTTTAAAAACATGAAAGTGAGCGCGTTTTCTTACTCTCATATTCAAAAATCAATACAGGATGCTTTTTTCTGGTTCAAATCGCGATACCAAAATATTTTTTTTAATTTTAAAAAAATGACAGAAAAATAAATTTTGTTTGAAGAAAATATAATTATTTTTCAACTTGTAACAAACCATTTATTTCCTTTTTTCCACCCTTCATTTTGTTTTAATTTTACTGTGACTAAACATATAGGGGAAACGACCCAGTTGCTGTACAACTTTCAAAAAAGATTGTCCAAGGCATCTTGACAGCTAGCTGTAAACAATTGATCTCTTGGTTCTTACTTTACAAAGTTACAAAGGGACCGAACTGAGGCATAAAAAATTCCCAGTTCGACCTCCCAAGTTTTAAAAGGGGGAAAGGAAAGAAGTATGTTGCATTTTTAAAGTGAATGGCAATATAAGAGTAAAACGCTTTCGGAATAACTTTTCAGGAGGAAGGTATCCAGTTAGAGGGTTAAACGACGTAACATTATTGCATTATGTGTTATCAGAGATTTTTGAGGAAATTATAATAAAATAAATAATATTATTATTCAAAATGGCTCTTGGTGGTTCTTTGCCTCAAATTAATCTTGGTGTTCAAGGTGTGACCCAGGGGGTCATCACACTTTGACAAACTGGAGTGCACTTATTTTGGGATTTTTCTTCACCTCTTTGATAATGCTACGTTTCTCTCTTGCAGAAAATATTCCAGGCCGTCCACTTCTAACCTTATCTTCTGTGGATCTTGTTTCGTTGAACTTTTTTGCAACACTTCTGACAGTAAGTAAACTTATATTCAGTTGTATTCCTATAGCACGATAAGTTAAACCCTAATTCCTGAGCTTAATAATCATGTTTTTAACATTAACATCCAACTCCTTAGATTTTGAAGCCATTTTATCACAGCATTAACAAAATATCGTTTTAAAAATTTTCAAATAGCACTGCAGACTTTATACTATAACAGGCTTTTTTATCAGTCTAAACACGTGACATCAACATGACAAAATTTGCATAACAGTTAGAACTTTGTCAATACTTTTTTGAAATGCAAATTTACGTTTTTGTTGTATATTTTGTGTAAAAGACATATTAAAAGGAAAGTTTCATTAAATTTGTGCGTTTATTACCTCCTGTGTTCGTTATGTCCAGTTAAATTGTCAATAATTTCCTTTATTAGCTAATATGATCAATTATAGACAATTGCGAATACTTTTTTTACCCACTGTATATGGGGAGAGAGTGAACTAATATTATGAATTGGAAAACTCATATTATGGTTTTCATTCTTGGGGCTTTTTGATCTTGGGGCTTTAGACACATTAATATTTTCATAGATTTTAATTTGCCCAGTGATACACTTACATAGAAACTGAATAGGTTCCATGTTTTCACCTTTTGTCACTTTCCGTAAGAAAACTTTTGGTAGCCAATACAATTATAAATTACATTTTCCGAAACATATAATTTGATCATTTGGAGATTTATTTGACCCATGTAATGTTTCATTAGTCATATATCTTATTTTTCTTCCTTTTTTAAATAAGATGGGATATATTCGAAGAAAACTTATAATTTACTTCAAAAATCACACACATAACGCACACACACACACACACACAATTCCATCTCATAAAATATCAAATATTTTAGCTGATGTAGAATTATAAGAAAATATCAATTAACACTTCATTCATGTTAGTGTCAACCGAAAAACTTCGGAATACAAATTGAAAAGTGTAGATGAAATGCAGACATCATAAAATATAATTGACAATTTTCATATATTTTTAACAGGGCTAATTGAATCAATAACAAAATTGAGCATTTGTTCTAAAAAATGAGCAATACATCAAGCATCTTATGACTTTTGAAATAATTTTTATTTTCATAGATATAAAAAAGTGTTTGATAAATTACCAAAATGAGATACAAATCTTACGCAAATCAATAGTAGTTTTTTATTCATACTTGGCCCTAAGCTTGGCACTATTTTTAACGACTCATAGTTAAACAGTTATCAATATAGAAAAAAAAAATTACTTAAAACTCAGCACTACAAAAGCTAAGCTATAGCGGCGTTATTGTTAAATTGCACAATGATACAGATATCATCATTGAGGGGGTTGAGGGTTTATTCATTTTCAAATGTAAGGCAAACTTAAACTTCAGTGTTTCTTCTTAGCTGCTTCCATGAATATCATTATTTGCCGAAGTAAAAATAAATTTTTTAATTTTTTTATTATTTCCATCAGATAGAACAAAAGGGACATTAGTATGTCAGATAAAGTAAAATGTATGGAATAAAATATTGCACCCGCAAAAAAGAAAAGCAGAACAGAAAATAAAACTTTGATAATATATAAAAAAAAACGTTTCTAACAACAAAATCCTAACTAGACTACATAGCTTGTGATTTTTAATATTCCTTAATTCAAAAAAATACAAGGAAAATTTATTTAAAACATAAATCTATAGAACAAAATACATAGAAAACCATTTTTAAAAATATGAATACTAATTAACATTATATGCATCATCATCATCAAGTGTAAAATTATTTTTTAATGAAGTAAGTTTAAAATACATTGTAAAGGTTTGAAAAAGGATTGGTAATATATTTTAATTATTAACTGAATGTATATATGTTTCGGTATACACAATCGAAATCTACCAACAAAAGTTTATAGAGAAAATTATATTTTACTTCAGATTTTACATAAATTTAAAAGTCAAATAATACCTATACATATTTCTGATCAAGAAAATAATATGAAAGACTCTTCTGAAAATTTCTGAATTTTAATTCGCAAAATTATGACTCTGCGTAACACATTAACTGATCTGGGAATCTACGCAGTTTCACTTATAATAGAATATTATTAGCATCTTGAAAGGAGAAGCTATTAGTTCTTATTACATCCCTTATTAGTACAAATGACTTAAGTTATTAACTATTTCACGTTATCATTAGCTTACAAATGTATGAAAGTTCCCAGTAATTGTCAGAGTTAAATGGAAACTCTGACAATATATTTATATTATGTTTCGCTACTTAACATGATTCGAAGAAAACATCTTAGTAATTGTGATGAAATTCAATGACTGTACTATTATATTTATTTCCATCCTTCAATATATGCAAATATTCCTCCGTTATTAACATTTAGATCAGAGAGATATGTATTTATTTTTTAAATATGTATATATATATATATATAAATTGTCAGATAGACATAAGCCCCTTTCTGTCGAAATTTTTCAGAGAAAATATTTTTATCATTTGAATGAGAATTTTTTCCGGGAATTTTTAAAAATAACAAAATTTGAAAGCACTAAAAAAAACGAGAAAACTTTAATTTTTAAAATTTTGTTTTGATAAATTTTTTTATAAATGAGACTGGAATAATGTCTTTGTTCGTTATTTTTGATATGATAATCCTCAATCAAAATAAGCCATTACATAATATATCATGACTTAATTATTAGGTATGCAAATCATTATTTCAGGACTTTTTGAAAATCGACCCCAAGGGGTGATGTGGAGAATTGAAGGGCGTTAAAGGTAATTATCTCCTTTTTTTAAAAAAATATTAGAGGTAAAATCTTGAAATTGAGTAAGAAAAATTTCATTCACTTTGAATAGAGATCCGCTATATGTTGGGTTTTATGAAATTCGCTTCCTAAGTGGCGTTGCGGGGCTTAAGAGGCGTTATAGATAATTATTTCCATTTTTAAACCTATAAACGTACATTCTTGAAATTTGATAAGTGGATTCCTTTTATAGAGTAGAGATCCCTTACAAAATGGGTTTTGTGAAAATCGAACCCCAAGTGGCGTTTTAAGGAATTAAGGGACGTTATAGACAATTATCTCCTTTTTTAAACTTTTAGACCCCTTGCTTGAAAATTAAAATGTATTTTCCTTCCATGGAATAGAGTTCCTCTATCAAAGAATTTTTCGAGAACTGACCCCTAAAGGAGTGGGGTTGCGAGAGGTTATGGAGAGTTATAGAAAAATTCATGTTTTTGAATTTAACACATTTATTTGAAATTTGTTGAGCACGTTTCTTTAGTTGAATAAAGTTTCACTAAGAATGAATTTTACGGAAATCAACTCCAGGGGGAAGCGAGAGAGTTATTTGGGCGTATCGATAGACAAAATTCCCGTTTTTGAACTACTGGGACTATAATAATAAAATTTGGTTTGCATGTTTCTTTTATTGAATTGGAATCCACTCTTAACAGAAATTACGGGGCGTATTGATGATAAAAATTTCGTTTTTGCTCGGTTACATTTAGACTTTAAATTTTGCACGGATGTTTATTTTATGGAGTAGAGATCCACTGAAAGTCGATTTGGCAGAAATCCACTTGATTTTTGTGTTAGGTGAGCGCAAAAAATCTTTTTACTTATATTTTTAGATATTAATAGAAATTAGAAGTTATAATTTATGTCCTTTTTATATCAAGATGCGAGAGTTACAGTTATAAATATATTTGTCAATGCAATTGAATTCTTACTGCTAGATATCAATAATCTATATATATATATGTAAACAGTATATATTTATACAACATCGTGGAACACCCAGTGAAACGGTGGGTAACGGCTAGTGATAAGTATTTAAAAACATTCTTAAAAAAAACAATCAGGTTCATAAAGTTCGATAAAGAATTAAGAAAAACAGCAATTCATACTTTCAAGTTATACTATTTCATAACATATATCTTGAAACACATTTGCCAAATAATAAACTTTGTTCAAACTATTATTTCCCGAAGCTATAAAAGCTCACTTTTTATAATACTTTGTGTAAAATTAATTTATAATTTTTCATTAACGTATTTCATTATAATATTTTGCATAAATTATTAAATTAAGGTATGCGACTACATTCGGAACCGTGATTTTGCAAAAGCGGGGTAAATTGAGTAAAAATGGGTTAATTGGATATAATGTATAAATGGGTAATATTTATCATAATTTTTGTCCCGTAGATTAGAGTACCTATATAAATTTATTTTAAGAATATTATTTTAGTAAAAATTATTTAAATACAATATTTTGCAAAAAATGAACATAGAATGACCTATTTTCAAAGCATTCTTTTTTTATGGAAAATGCTTCTATAATAATAATATTTTGCTTGCATATAGCTTATACCTCTGTACAGAGCATTAACTTAAATTTTTGAAACATGTAACTTAGAAATGGATTTATCCATATTTTATTACAACAGAAGGGCCAATTTTTAAGAAAAGAACACCCCGATAATTATTTCAATTGGTAGTAACTCTGAAAATAGTGTGAATTTTTCGAATCTCCTTGTTCAGGCCTCCTGGAGAAGTATTTACTTAATATAAGCAAAATATCATTATTATAGAAGCATTTTTTATAAAAGGAAAATGTTTTGAAAATAGGTCATAGTAGGTTAATATTTTGCAAAAATATTGCATTTAAATTATATTTTATTGTCGTAATGTCCTTAAAACTGTTTTATACATGTATTATAACCTCAGTGATACTAAACATCATAGAAATTATCCATTTATATCAGTGCTTCTCAAACTTTCAATATTTGCGACCCAATATTCAATCATGGTTTTCATCGCGCCCCCCCCTCATTTATACAATAAGAATGTATTGAGTGCAGTAATACAATACTTTGATGCTAAAGCTACAAAACGACATTAACCTCTTAAGTGCCACCGGCGTATATAAACGTCTTATTCAGCCAAAACTTTAATTGCCCGGACGTATATATACATTTTTTCCGATGTACGATCTCTTCTGTGCACTGCTATTCATAAAATTATTCCGAAGGTGTTGGATTGCAATAAAAAGACCTTGGCAGTGTTTGCGAAGAATTTACTTCTTTCAGAGGATTTGTGGTTATTTTTTTTTCCTTTTCTTCCACCTCCAACGCCCCAAATACATCATATACTTTCATCTACGTGGAAACCGGTGACATTTTGGGGAGCGAATCATGTATTTTTTAATCGGAAGTTAAATGATTAATTATTAACTGTTCAAATTATTAAGAAAATTGTTATTTTTTGTATGTATGACAAGCCCATGATATCAATAGCAATTATTAAATTTGTCCTTAACTTAATATTGTTAAATTAATTATAAAATAAATTGAGTAACACACTGATACATTTATAAGTGTTATTTAACAGTATAAATGTGTAATTATTTCTTATGTCAGAATATTTCTTGTATGTGTTTACTTTCATCGAATTAATATTTTTTTTAAATAATCGTATGTTTTCGACTTTTCAATATGCTCGCGCCCCCTGGTACATTAACCCACCCTTCAAGGGAGGCGCGCCTCATTGTTTGAGAAACGCTGATTTATATACTTTTTTTATAAAATCACTGTTTCGAGTGTGGTCGGATACCTTAAAGGTGTAACATTTTACCTCTTCAATTTTGTGCGGTACCTACATTCTTATATTTTATAAGTAAGTAATTATCCTGTTTTTTGTTGGGTTTTTTTTTTGCAACAGTTATTTTTGGTATTATCAATTATTTCAGTCAAATAATATCAAAAGTAAGCACATAATAAATAAACGGAATGAAATGAAAGTAAACGCAATTAAAAAATCAATCTCACCAAATATACAAATTCAACCCACCAGAGTCTCACAACTAAGAATCAAACTGCATTCCAGTTCAGTATATCCTAGGGGTTTTGTCAAGTAGGCAATCATCATAATTTTCTCAATTTACCTTCCTTCAAATCTATCCCCACACTCCATAATAGCATCACGAGCAATTAATTTGGGCTTCAAAATGCATTATTCCGATTCCCTAAATCGCATCAGCGACGAATTGTGCCTTTACATGCCTTCTCCGAGGAATGCAAAGAGCAATTTTAAAGTGATTTCAGTCCCTGTTACCGTTGCCTGATTTCCGTAATTTAGGTGTGGCACAAGTCCATAGATTCTCTTTTGTTTTTTTCACTGAAGGGGAATTAAACCAGCACGAATCACCGTAAAACTGGAAGGAAAGTAATAATTTATTTCGTGTTAAATTATATGAGAATGGGAGAAGTTTCCTGATAGGTATATCGGACTTTTCATGTAGGAGTAGTGAAAGAAAATAAATTTAAAGGACTATTATTCAATTCTTACTATTAGTTCACGGGCTCCCAGTATTTATTTATTGAAGTATATATCGTGTTAAAATTTTGAATCGTTAATAAGAAACTTTCTATTCATCTACTGAAGTTCAAAAACATTTTTTTAAACTTGTGGATAAAATTGATGTTAATGCAGTTTTTTTTCAAATATTAATTCAATATATATTAAATTTTATTTTTTTGATTTTAAATTTATTTATGTGTTCTCTCTGACTAAAATACAACTGATTACAACAGATGGCGCCCCTTAAATTCAATTTTTTTAAACTTGTAGTGGATTACATGATGATAATACAGTTTTTTCGATTACTAAGTCATCAATTTAATTTAATTAACTAAAATAAATTTCTTCTTTGCTGACTTAAGTAGGAATTGACGTATTTTTTATATGTCACTTGTTTTTATTATTTGCATAACTCTGCATAATAACTATAAAATATGTAACAGGCATATAGGAAAGATGCTTATTGATGCAATACATAAACATATTGATAAAAATAACTAATAGTAACTAACATCTAAGCCATGCTGATTGCACAAAAAGTATAATGTTAACAAAGGATTTACGCAATTTTTTTTTTTATAAGATTGATCTCTTGAAGAGTATACCTTTCACTAATGAAGTAAATGAAAAAAAAAATAATAATAAAAAAGAAAGTATACTCTTTTGGAATTTATTTTTAAGGAATTTGTAATTTCTAAATTAGGGCGTTAAACATACAATTTATCAGTTTGATTGCGTATAGATCAGCGTTCCGCATATTGTGGGGCACGCCTTCCTAGGGGGAAGTGATAAATCTACGAAGGTGGCTTATTGAAAAGTAGCTAACCAAAAATTATTTTTTTAAAAAAAATATTAATTTATTCAAAGTAAAAAACTACTTTCTGACATAATAAAATATAAAATACACATTTACAATGACATAAAACACTTATAAATGTATCAGTATTGCACAATGTATTTTATAAGCAATTTAACAATATTAAATTAGAAGCAAGTTTGACAGTTACTAATGACTCATGGACTTGTCATATCTAAAATTATTACAACTTATCTTAATAATTTGTACGACTTATAATTAATTCTATACCTGCCGAATAAAAGTTATGTGATTCACTCCCCAATGCCGCGTAGACGCGCGTATGTGATGTATTGAGGTCGGAGATGAAAAGTAATACACAAGTAAAACCTTCTCTACAACAAATGAATCCTTCGCAAACTCTGCAAAGGTCATATTATTGCATTCCAAAGCCTTCGGAATAATTTTATGAATAGCAGTGCATAGAAAAGACCGTATTTCGAAAATACGTATATATACGTCCGGGGCGATTAACGCTTTGGCTGAAAGAGACATTTATATACGCTTGTAAAAATTAAGATGTCAAATTCGTATTGAAGCATTTGATCTTCAAAGTATAATATTATTGCATTCAATACGTTGTTATTGTTTTGGGGGAAATCCCTGTAACAATTGTGATTGAATATTGAGTCGCAAATATTGAAAGTTTCAGAAGCAGTAGCATAGATTATATTAATGATAAATTTTAGATATTTTTTGGAAATATAAATGCACACTAAAAATTTATTAATAGTAATGTTACTTTGTAAAGAATTTTTTAAACAGTTAACGGACAAAGCCCCGCCCCCTCTGAAATATTGCGAGAATGCAGTGTATTTAAATTTAAAGAAAACTTCTTCATAAACTGTAAATAATTTCTCATTACTTTAATTGGAATATTAAACATTTAAATTCTGCTTGACTCTAAGTAATGAAGTTTTAAAAAAAGTGTTAATTATTAAGCAAGAATACACAATCTTTCTTTTAAAGTGCTCAATTTTTACACGATTTAAATATAATGTAACAATACTGATTAATTTTAAATTAGTAAAAATGGGCATCATACAATTTACATAATTAATCTGCAGTTCTTTACAGATTTTGTTCTATGGTAAGCTCACAATTAACGTAAAAAAAAAAGAGCACAAAAGAAAACTGGCAAGTATAAGCAGAAAAGTCATCTAATATTCTCTTCATTTTACCACTGAGAAAAATATTTTAATTGATAGCATAGATAATAATAATAATAATAAAACTTTTTCTGTGCTACATGGAATTTAAAAGTGATACCTTTTTCAAAAAGGATAGTTTATGCATGAAAAGACGCTTTTTAGCGACAAAATCTCCTATCAAATATGCTCCTTAAGATGAACTCTCTTGGAATTAAAATAATGAACTTTAAAGAATAATCATAAATGTCGTTTTAATTTTCCAGCTCACGAGGTATGCGGTGAAGTGCATTCTGGTATAATTTTAATGAGTTTCGGAAATCTTGTAGAAAATTGAAATTGTTTTGAAATAAAAGGTTACGTGAATAAATCTCCAGTTTTAGTTCAGGTATTTAATTGCTTTTGGCTTGTGTGTGTGTGAAGTACGTGTCTAATAAAATTAATTAAACAGAATACTGTCATTAAAATTGCAATAATGAATTCCGAATAATTAAAAATTTAACATTGTCTACACCACCAAACTGTTATAAGTCAAATTATTAACATCGTTTCTTTGCTAGAGCTCACACAAAATTGCAGTAATGCTTTGTATTGTTGAGGTCGAGGGTTAGCGTATCATGTCTCCATGCCACAGGTTTTCAGCTCAACACTTATTTTCTTACTGATGTAGAACCCCTGTAGGGGTCTACATCAGTAAAAAATATTTTGGGGGCCCATGAAGCATATGGGGGGGTCTATGATAGAGGATCTAGATAGTGAATTAAAAAAATTTAATCAAGTGGAAACCAAATTTTACCTATTTAACATATTTCTTTACTAAATTTAATGAGGCTAATTTGCACTTATATGGGGATAGCATTCATGTTATTTAAAAAAGAATCATTTCAGCGTATCTCTCCGCAGTTCAGCTAAAGAAGTATAATACTGGATGTCTCGAATTTTCTCAATTTGTCACAGACAATCTGTCGGGATGTTTTGACCTACGCTCAACATTTAAATGCCTTTTATTCAGATTTTGAGGCCAGGTTGGAGAATACCGCATTAGGCAATTAATTCATATGGTGACATTAAAAAATGTCACATTACAATAGGAACTGAACGTAATAAGCATTAATGAAGTTCTTAAAATTCAGAAACAGATGTCAGCAATTTTGGTTTTAAAAAGTCAAACCTGTTATTTGTTCCAGATTATAGAATATAACGAGGAAGTTTTCAATTGTTTTTTCCTAGTGTGAAGGAGTTTCAGTGCGTTTTCCAATCATCAAAACAAAAAAAGGAAATCTCTGGACACACTAATAACAGAAGAGATTTAAATTTGAACCTGTATTTATACCAAACGCAACCTGGGCAAGATTGGTACCAAATGTGGAAAATTTGATATTGTATCGCACCAGATTCATCCTTTCCATTAAAATAATTTGTTTAGTGTTTAGTAATTCTATTTAACATTTTTATTTATAAATTAACTTTTAATTTGCTTAATCTGTGCTTTCAAACTTTTAAGCATTATACTTCATTACAGTTAGAAATGTTATTCTTTTAAAAGATAAGTAGTAGTACCAGCTGTCAAAAAAACATTTTAGTTCATAAATTTGCGAAAATTCAATATTAATTAAGCAGGAGTCTATCCCAAACCGAGAAACATGGCAAGGGTTCTATGAGACCAAAAAAATTTTGTGAACCTCTGCTTTAGTGGGTCCATAAATGAATACGAAGATTTCTTGGGGACTAAACACTGAGAGTTTTCGCATCAGATTGACCACCTGACTGGAACATCTGCTCATGCACCTCAGCACCCAGGTTCACGAATACTGAAATGCGTAGAGTAGGCCTTAGCTCACCATGGGCTTTTGCGTCAATAATTTAATTTAATTTTGTATTAATACTATTTTATTAAAGTAATATAGAGAACATTCTTTATTGTTGTATTTCTTAAGATTTAACTTGTTAAAACTTTTTCTTCTGCTCGCTAGTGAAGCTCAAGGACCTCAAATAGGAAAATGAGTGTCATTTTTTGATTCTACAAATATTGTTTTGTATCAATAATTGAATACACAGCATTCAGGTACATCCTCGTAGTCATATTGGTTGAGATGAAGATCTCGCTTATTATTATGATTCCGAAGGAGATCCGAACACAGCATTGATGGAAAAACAAATGAATCAATTACGAAATGATTACAAGCGAGTAAATGCAACACTTTATTATTACTCAGGCAGATTCCTAGACGCGATATGCAGTCAAAACATGCTAAACATTATGAATATTTTTTGTACATATCTGAATGAGATGCAACTCGTCGGCTTTGACAATCCAGTGAAACAAAACAACAAAAACACGCCAGTGAGGCTTTGACACTAACCAATATGGCAATATATTCCACAATCATCTACAGCCAGGGTGTCAAACCTGTGACGCATCTATACGCGGTTTTCTAATTAATCCTCTTGGGAAATCTTTGCGCTATCAATTTGCATTATTCACAACCAACTCTTCGGAAGAAGAGAATCGTGATATGTAAATTAACTTACTATAAATAGGCTATTTTTTTCTAGCTAGAAGGAGATAAGATATGCTCAAACCAGGTGAGATTACTACTGAAGGTATAACATTAGAATTAGAGTGATTTGATTCTTATTAGAAGGAAACCTTAAAGAGTGACGATTGTTCACTAAAATTGAATTAAGATTAGGTTAAATCGGATAATAGGTTAGATCCTTACTTAAGATAAGGATCAAGTTTGTTAGTCACCTAATCACTCACGTTTTACTGTCATTGTTCCACTTTCACGGTTTTCACTGATAAATTCTCTTAATATTATTAGTTGGAATTGTGCCTGTTTTTAGTGTGGAAATAAACAGATTAGTTGAATCATGTCGAGTTTACTTCCCTTCCCCCCACACATGTAGTTGCTAGCCAGGGAGGTGCAAGCCTCTTACAAACTCAAATGCAGATTGAGACAAATAACAAAATTTAAATTTAGGTGGGCCACTAAACAATTCATATTCATTGAAGCGTAAGATTATTTTGAATAATACATTATAATAAATATATATAAAAAAACAAAAACAATTTAATGTTTACGTCCTGAGACTTAACATCTCTTCTCTGCTTTTTTTTTTACATTTCCGGGCTAAAATGTACTTTATTTTATTATAAATTCTGTGCGAAAAGATTGAAATGGCCGAAAAAGAGGCTTGCAGTGAGCAGCGAGTTTGATACCCCTGATCTCTACAATCTTTTCTAATATCTTATATGATCTGAGTGAGTGTAAGGGTTAATGGTGCAAGAACCAATTTCGACTAAGCTGTGCCAAACGCTTGTTAAATTATTTTAAGTATAAAATCACTAAAAAAGTTTGATAAAAACAATTTTAGTTGTAAAAGTTAAAATCTGAAATTATGAACAAAATTCAGATTCTGTAAAATAAAAAATAAGCAAATTTTGATAGAAAATGGTCTTCCACCTATTAGTGTTATTGAGAAAAAAATCATTTTCGTCTTCTCTAGGTAGTGTTAAAAGATATAATCCTATATAATACTTTTTCACTTAATTTTCTCTTCATCCGATGTGTACAAGTGTATTTTTTCTATGTTTATGACGTCATTTATATGACCTGTCTTGCTGACTAATTTATACATTATTCGGTAGTGACGTTCACTTATATTGAGGGGTTGTTCCGACTTAAAGAACCAATTTCACTGGCTGAAGGCAATGCAAGTTAGATTGTAAAGATTTCATGTATAACCCATTGTTACAACACTTTTCCTTGTGGAATCCCTTAAGTTTACTAATTTTTCTATTGTAATTGAAAAAAACTGCCAGTTTATAGTTCATCCCTTAATTTTTCTTGAATTTTTAAGTCGCTTGCAACAGATAATTTTTGTGTCTCCGTAGAAGCTTAGAGAAACACACCCAACTCATGGAAAGGAGATAATTCCTCACCATTCAAGTTTATCCAAGTTTTGTAGAAATTTTAAGAAACGTATACATCGTAAATTTCAAAGAGTTCTTATTCATTTTTTATATTACCCCCTTTCTTTCTTTCTTTTTTTGCATAAATTAAAATAAGTTATTAATTTATGCAAACAAATAAAGAACTATTCTCACAAAAAATTCATCTTATTTGTTCCTTTTTTTTAATATTCATTTTAAAATTGTATTATATTTTTTGACAAGTATTTAAAACTGAAACGTTTCCCTCGAGTCATTTTTTTTTCAGTATCAGCAGTTGAATTTGATGTCGCAAACTGCATCTTGTGTCCATGTATAAAAGTTAAGAATTTTAACAGAAATAAATATCAAACCATTCTTAATTAATTATTATATTAAAATATAATTATTATATTCAAATGTCATACCTTCTGGGAGAGTTATAATGATTTTGTTCATTATAAATTTTATAAATCAACCGTTGAGTTGCATGTCCCATCGTGAGGATGATGGCAAGGGATGGGAGGTGGGAAACACCTGATCCTCCCCCAGGGTATTCTCCCTCAAAATTGGGGTGGAACCGAGCTAAATCGTACTGTCACTTGTATAGTGCTCAAGGCTACGTTCAAAGACAGGCATATATCTAGCCCCTTACCATGATGAATTGTGTGGGCCTCGATTTGACTACGTCAGACAGGTGGCATTAGCAACAACAACATCATATGCATCAATTTCTTTACTTTTGAAATGGGGTAATTATATTGTTAGGTTTTATTTAATAACATTTTCTTAGAAGGTCAAATATATTTTTATTTAGAAATGTGTCGATTTTAACAGAAGTCAAGAAGAAGGTCGCGTTCAAAACTAAGACATGCTGAAAAATTTAAGGACTGTCATTATATGCCATTGAAAAACAAAACAAGAAATATTAAACATAATCTTAAAATGATCACTGTATTAGAAATCGAAACCTTCATATCGGTGCAGATATATGAAGTATGGTACACTAATAAAATATTTCAAATACCATATTGATGAAATATTTGAAATGCGATAATAATGAATATTTTTTCAAAAATGAAATCGTTAGTGTTGAAGTTCTTTTACACTTAATTGCGTTCATAAATGTGTGGATTTGGAAGCAAAGCATTAATTTCTAGGTTTAAAGATAGTTTCCTGAAATGAATCATTAAGTTAATTTATTCAAACAATTATTTTTTTAAGAATGAAATTTAAAGAAAGTGAAATTCACATAAAAATTATTATTTTTAATTTTTTTTACTTCTTATAAAGCTCCAATTTTGTGCTTCTTGTCACAAGTAAAATTCCCGTATGCAAAAAATGTTTTTTTAAAGTTAATTATTTTTTTCAAATTTAATTTTGTAAATAATTAGAAATTGTAATATTTAGGTTTACCATACTATTGAGAATATTTTTGTTTTTCATAAACCATATACCATACTCAAAACTTTCCTTACATCTTACAATTAAATAAATCATTTCTACCTTTACTATTACTCTAGAACATTAAATATTTTGTAGCAATACAACTCAATGTATAATTAAGTTGACATATGGAAACAAATACGGATTAAAAGTAATATAAACCAATCAAAATAAGCTTTCCTATCACCAAATGTAATACACCACCCATTTTGATTCTATAAAATTTAATTTACAATTAAGCTGACATATGAAAACCCATACGGATTAAATGTAATATAAACCAATTACAAGAGCTTTTCGCTCAGCAAATTTAATACTCTACATAATTTACATTCTAATATATAGATAACAAAGTTTTCGACATTTTGAAACTATCGTATTTACGTTACGAGAAGGCTTTATAACAAAATTAAATTACATTCTGTTCTAATACGATTATGTTCAACTAACTAGGTAAAATATTAACGCCATAGTGCGATGGAAATTCTTCTCTTAAGCTAAGTTAAATAGCTAAGTTAAAAAAGAAACAATTTGTTACGTCAGTGAGGATTTTGAATTATAAAAGAGCTCTTTGCGATTAAATATCGTCCGATATATTTATAGAATATGCAAGTTTATGTAAGTCAAGTACTGGCATAATGTAATTATTTACCATATGATGATCAAGACTATAACGTTATTCTTCCATGCATGTTTAATAGTTCCGTCTCAAATAGGGAAATGTTTTTAGTTGCTCTCTCCCTCTACGCAAATGGCTTTAAATACGGCATTCTCTAACATAGATTAAACAATCTATTTAACCTAGACTAAACTAATCTTTTTTAGATTTCAAAATAATACATTATCGAGTTAGCATAAATTAGTAAGGATACACACATTATTGGCTTCGATATAATGAATATTTATAACTTAAAATGATGGTTGCCTTTTATTTCATTATAATTTTGTGCTATAATTTTGAAACTACCATGGTGATATTATATATATATATATATATATATATATATATATATATATATATATATATATATATATATATGTGTGTGTGTGTGTGTGTGTGTGAGAGTTTTCCAGGTATAGAAGTTTAAATTGGCATTACTTTCCAAGATGGCGACCGATTTAACAGCTGTCAAGTGATTTAATCTCAGTTTGGTTTGGCAATTCATCAGGAATAGATTCACACCTAAACAACGCTTTCAAATTGTCATCGAATGGGCCCAAAACGAGATTGTCGTTGTTCCCGATTTTCATAAGTGAATTTTGTTCAGCGATGAAGCGCACTTCTGGTTGAATGGCTACGTCAACAAACCAAACTGCCACATTTGGAGTGAAGCTAATCCACAAGTGTATGTCGAAACACCGTTACATCCAGAAAAACTGACTGTTTGGTACGCTTTATGGGCTGGTAGAATCATTGGTCCGTACTTCTTCAAAAACGATGAAGGCCACAACGTTACAGTCAATGGTAATCGGTATACAGCCATGATTACTAACTTTTTCATTCCTGAATTGAACAATCATGATGTCCAAGAGCTGTGGTTCCAAAAAGACGGCGCAACATGTCACACAGCTTGTGCCACAATCGATTTATTGAAAGACACGTTTGGTGACCGCCTAATTTCACGTTTTGGACCTGTGAATTGGCCTCCAAGATCTTGTGATTTAACACTGCTAGACTATTTTCTGTGGGGCTATGTAAAGTCATTGGTCTACGCGGATAAGCCACAAGCGCTTGACCATTTGGAAGACAACATTTGCCGTGTTATCGCCGATATACGGCCACAAATGTTGGAAAAAGTCATCAAAAATTGGACGTACAGATTGGACTACATCCGAGCCAGCCGTGGCAGTCATATGCCAGAAATCATATTTAAAATGTAATGCCACAAGATTATATTTCGAATAAAAAAATTCATGTCAATCGAATAATACATCGTTGTTTTATTGCAATTTAGAGTTCTATACCTCTAAAAAACACCCTTTATATATAAAGAGCACAAATAAATGTCCACCTTTGACAAAAGATGGCCTTACTAGTAAGTTACCGACGGAATTTACATGCAAACTGTGATATTCTAAAATTGGCCAAATGACAACACCATAATCTTAAAGTATTAGGGATTTTTATAACAGTATAAAATAGTTAACTGTTTTGATGAGAATGAACATAATTTGCATTTGGAGCATTTGTTTTACTTCTTCAATTTGAAGTTATTGGCAGCTGAGGGGCATCGATTGCTTGTAGAAACATTTATTGAGGCTTCTTTGAATGAGAGAAATTGGTGTGGAGGGTTTCAAAAGTTTAAGCACGGTAAAATTGACGTCGAAGACACACACAAAGAACATAGCGAAAGATTAATGGTGGGGGTTTCGAGCTAAATGCAAGAACTTGTAATTACATGAGTAATTAGACTCAACAAGCCATTTCACATGATTTAAAACCGTTTAAAAGGTTATTGGGTTCTATATGTATTGAAAACGAGAAACGTTGAATGCCGATTTTGAACTTATGATATTTCTGTTTGACAGGCATAACATGATATTTTTACATGGTATAGTCACTGGTTATGAAAAATGGATTCACTACAAGAAAGGGAAATCCTACGAATCACGTGACAATGATTGAATCGCCAAATATGCATGTTTGGTGAGATCAGCTTGTGGTTGTTCATTATGAGTTGCTCAAACATTACGAAACATTAAGAAATCATTATCAATCAAACATTCCTATGGCTCGCTAGCGAACTCAATTGAGGATATTAAGCCGAGTACTAAAGTAAAACCCGCTCATGACTGCTGCAGTAACGACAAAACTATTATCCTGCATGATAATGATCATACCCAAATTGTTGCTATGGTCAAAATCTACTACTTAGGAAGTTCTACCATGCCCTCCGTAATT
Source organism: Trichonephila clavipes (assembly GCA_019973935.1). Lineage (NCBI taxonomy): Eukaryota > Metazoa > Arthropoda > Arachnida > Araneae > Nephilidae > Trichonephila > Trichonephila clavipes. The sequence continues at coordinate 324,334 of BMAU01006116.1, read as the reverse complement.
TCCATATATTGTTCCATTCGATGGCATACGATTTGACCTTTCTTTGTAGTATTTTATATCATATAAAGATTGCAAAAATGAAACATGATGTACCGTTTTTTCGTAGAAAATGCCGCCCCAGTGCTGATAAAATTGGCGGAAACTTATTTGTACTCCTTATAGCATTTAAGTCAGTGCTTCTCAAACTTTCAGTATTTGCGACCCAATATTCAAAAATAATTTTCATTCCCCTCCCTCCTCCAAACAACAACAATGCATATAATTCAAAAATACTATACTTTGATGATAAAGCTGTGATACGACTTTTAGATATTCGACTACTTGCAACAACTTTTTTTAAAAAAAAAATGGAAATTTGGAAATTTTTTTCTAGTTTTTAGATTTATTTAGTACATTTTGAGAAGAAAATGTGAAAGTTAAGAAGAGAAAAAGAAATTTGTATTACTAAAATGCGAAAAAATTGGTAAAAAATTACACAAATGGGGCCCATTCTGTACAAAAAAGTTTATGAACAACTTTTCAACTTTTCAATTCTGATGTGTTGGTTTATTATTCATGTTTGAAATGACCTTCCATTTAAGAGATATTTTAATTTTTACAAAAACAAGAGCCATTTATCTTAATTATTATATGAAATTGCTTAAAAAGGCAGTGATTATATTCACATAAGGGATTGTACTTTTTAAATAAAACAGGGATTGATAAATATGAAAGTTAAAACACTTCTTCCTTTACAAAGAGCTTACACAGAAAATTTCTGCTAATTATTTTTACAATTTTTTGAGCAAATGCTGTCTCCGTTTGAGTTTTTCGAAAAAAAACCGCATTTCGAGAAAAACGCATTTTAAAGTTTGACATCTTGTTTAAAGTTGTCATCTGCTTTTACTAACACACTTGTAGTTTTTGTTCTAATGAATCGAAAATAGAAATCTTGGTATTTTTACAAAGCTAGTATGATGGTCTATAAAATAAAATCATAAAAAATATCAATTTTAGAAAAAAATCACGATTTTAGTTTAGTCGGATACCTTAGCTCCTCAAGTGGCATCGACGTATATAAACGTATCATTCGCCAACGCGATATACGTCATTCCGAGGTACGGTCTTTTCATTGCACTGCTGTCCATAAAATTATTCCGAACCCATTGGAATGTAATAAAAATACCTTGAAAGTTCTACGGATTGACTTATTTCAGAGAATTTGCTTATTTATATGTATATATCCCCCCTGACCAATACATCAAACACACGAGCCTACGTGTAAAACGATGTCATTCGAGAACGAATCGCGCAACTTTTAATCGGTATTGAAGGGATTAGTTATAAGCCACACAAATTATAAAGAATGTGTTCATTTTCACATATAATTTTGTATATGATAAGGCCATGGCATCACTGGTAACTATTAAGCTTATTTTTAACTTTGTATTAAATTCATTATAAAATTTGTTGTGTAATACTGATGCATTTACAAGTGTATTACATCACTATAAATGTGTATTTTATTTTTTATTATGTCAGAATGTATTCTGTATGTTTTCTTTCAGTAAAATAATTTTTTTTGGAAATAATCTTTTTTTTGGTTTTTCAATATGTTCGCGCCCCCATCGTACATTTATCACGCCCCCTATGGAGGAGCACTCCACAATTTTAGAAACGCTTATTTAAGTTTTATTTTTCCCTTTTATTCACTCATGATCTAAGTTATTACAGCGGTTCAAATTTTTGTAATACATTATTGTAATATAATTCGCATTAATTATTATAAATAAGAAGCATTTAATTATTTCATTAATTTCGAGTTATCTGTGATTTAATATACATTAATAAAAACATTGTACTGTTATACACAAAATGCGAAATTCATGTCGGTTCGTAAGTAGTTTAATAAATTTGTTTGGTCAATATAAATTTATATCGCACTGAAAATGATTCGTTGGGTATTAAAATAGTAACTAGTACTCAAACACATAGTTAAGTAGTGAGAATTATTCTTGAGCAGATATACGTGTTCCTTAAATACATATTATTCCAATAGAAAGTAAAAATCTGCAATTATATTTGCCATGTATTAACCCCTTATATTAGTTTCTTAGAAATCAAACTGATTATAGAATAGCTTGAGGGGTTGCGAACGAGTAGACAACATTATTCTTTTAGAGAAGTGATTCCCAAAGTGTTCTCTATATAGAACCCCCAGGTGTCTACGACGAACTGCAAGGGGTCCATACCATAAAAAATAACTTGGGGGTCTATGAGGTGTAAATGGGGGTCTATGATAGGGGCTGTTATTAAACCAGATCGGGACATTAATCTTTAAAAAAAATTTAATCTCGTGGAAACCAGCTTTTAGCAATTTAATATTTACTACATTTAGTGAGGTTAATTTGTGGTTATTAAGTGCCAGCATAAATTTTACTAAAACAAGGACCATTTAAGCATTTCTTTCAAAATTAAGCTACAGAAGTAAAATATTGGATTTGAAAATTTTCTCAAATTTTCACCGATTGTCTGTCGGAACTTTTAACCTACATTCAACATGTAATGCCCTTTACTCAGATTTTAAAACTAGGTTTGAGATTGCTTTTTTTTATAGTAATACAACAGAAGATAATGAGAGATTTCATGTAGTTACTTAGAAAAAAAATGTCATATTACAATAGGAACTGGTCAGAATAGGTCCTAACAAAAATCTTAAAGTTTAGAAAAGAATGTCAGCAATTTTGCCTTAAAAAAAGACACCTGATATTTTTTGAAAATTATGGAATATCGTGAGAGAGATTTTAGTTGCTTTTCCTAAGGAAAGAGAGTTTCAGTGAGTTTGCCAATCTCAAACAACAAACAGAGAAAGGGAAAGAAAAAAAATTGGACACTTACTAACAAAAGCGATTCAGGGTTAAACGTGATAAGATTGATGGCAAATGTTGAAAATTTGTTATTGCAGCACCAGATTTATTTCTCTTATTAAAAGCGTGTGTTTGTTGTTCAGTTATTTTATGTATTAATTTGATTTTAGTTCATTAACATGTACTTCTTAAGTTTTAAACACTATACATCACTACAGTCAAACATTTAATTCTTTAAATATAATTAGTAGCATCCGATATCAAAAAGACTTTTAAGTTGATAAATTTGAAAAAAAATAATATTAGGTAAGCAGGGGTCTATCCCCAAACCGTAAAACATGGCAAGGGGTCTATGATACAAAAATGTTTGGGAACCTCTGCTTTAGAGTATGGCATTATTCGAAACTCCTCTTTTACAGGGGATGTCGTACGTTATAAATATGTTCAAACTCAAAATTATCACGGTGCCGTGCCGTGAAAATTTGGAGGATAAGGTGCTGACTCAAGTACCACCCTTACTATCTGAGCATGGCTCAAAATTACGAGGTATGTGGCCAATAGCCTTCAAGCTGTTTCAAAATGCGACAATAATATAATATCACTCAGTTCTTAGGATTCAATCTGGCAAACTCACCTACACACATTCCGAAAAGATGTTTAGCCAATTATTGTAACAAGTAATTTTGTAATTTATGAAGATGACTTGTGCTGAGTGTGTTGCATAAAGTCAGTCATTCCTATAGAACAGTACTTAAACTTTCAATATTTGCGACACAATATTCAATAATAATTTTCATCGTCCCCGATCCATCCATACAATAACAATGTATTGAATCCAGCAATATTATACTTTGAAGCTAAACCTACAGTACGACTTAAATCTCCCAAATGCCACCGGCGTATATAAAGACTCATCCAGCTACTGTATTAAATACCACGGACGTATACATACGTCTTTCTGAAGTACGATCTGTTCCGAAGCACTGCTATCCATAAAATTATTTCGAAGGCTTCGAATATTGTAGAATGACCTTGGCAGAGATTGGAAGGATTTATTCTTTTTCTGTCTCCCACAATACACCATATACTCTCGCCTACGTGTTAAACGGTGGCATTGAGGAACGAATCGCCTAATTTTAATCCATTTTTAAGGCATTAATTATAAACTGTACAAATTATCAAGATAAGCGATAATTTATGTTTTTTATATGTAACAAACATATAGTGCACTGGTAATTATCATTGAACTTAGTATTGTCAAATTAATTATAATATACATTGCACAATACTGATATAAGTGTATTTTATTTTGTCAGAAAGTTTTTAATTTGTTTACTTTCAGTAAATTAATAATTTTTTAAATAAACTTTTGTTTTCGACTTTTCAATATGCTTGCCACGCCACTCTAGGAGGTGCGTCCCATTGTTTCAGAAACACTTCCATTCTTTGATGGTGTCTGTTTTACAGCTATATGTTTAAATCTGTTATTAACCTCACATACCAATTGTTACCGTATATTATAATAACAATGCCTTAAAATTTACTTTAACTAAATCGAAAAAAAAACATTTTAAATTAAACGACTCTTAATTGTTTAATGAAAAATATCAAAATAAGACAAAAGAATTAATACCCTTTAAAATACCTGAAATAACGTCTAACCCCTTACGTTTAATTACAAGTTAAAATGTGTGCACAACATACCGTACTTTCATAGAGATGTCAGTTACTTATTCTTCGTGCCACAGCCTCTTTTTGAGGCAAACGCCCTTAATGGTTTTCTAAGCTTCACTCGCTTACTTCGTTCTTAGGAAGCAGTAATAATCTTTGATGAATTGACATGACCATAACTCATTTTATGACACGTATTAGGTAAAATATTAATTAATCGTCTTAGGACAGAATTCAGTTGTATTATTAATCTGAATAATTCAAGACTGCTTACTTTGTTATTTTAGAAACTTAGTAGATGTTGCATTTTGTGCATTGATATTTTATATTAAAAAAATAATGTTTTACGAATTCTTCAAAATTAGAGAACATATAAAATTCAATAATATATGAAAATATACTATCATTAACAATAATTAAACTATTATATATGATAACTATAGAAATGTATTAAAAAGAAATCATTTGATATTTGTGTGTAATATACCCCAACTTCAGTGTCCGCTCAATTTATTCCATGTTATTCAATTTCATACTATTTGTTTATTTTGAAGTTAATTAAATTAAAATAGCTCCAGCATCTTACATTTTAATTAATTTAAATAAAATTTCTCAAATGTGCAATTTATGAAATAACAAATATATATATATATATATATATATATATATATATATATATATATATATATATAGCTAGATGGCCCACGTGGCGTGGGCTTCTTCAAGTGTACAGATTTATGCCTTGGAAGATTCCCTATCCCCTCTCAGTGTCGGAACTTCCTCGTGTGTGTGTGATTTCTAAAGGGTGTTTTTTGAGAGGTATAGAACTTTAAATTGCAATAAAACAACGATGTATTATTCGATTGACATGAATTTTTTTTATTCGAAAGATAATCTTGTGGCATTACATTTTAAATATGATTTCTGGCATACGACTGTCACGGCTGGCTCGGATGTAATCCAATCTGGGCGTCCAATTTTCAATGACTTCTTCCAACATTTGTGGGCGTATATCGGCAATAACACGGCAACTGTTGTCTTCCAAATGGTCAAGCGTTTGTGGCTTATCCGCATAGACCAATGACTTTACATAGCCCCACAAAAAATAGTCTAGCGGTGTTAAATCACAAGATCTTGGAGGCCAATTCACAGGTCCAAAACGTGAAATTAGGCGGTCATCAAACGTGACTTTCAACAAATCAATTGTGGCACGAGCTGTGTGACATGTTGCGTCGTCTTGTTGGAACCACAGCTCCTGGACATCATGATTGTTCAATTCAGGAATGAAAAAGTTAGTAGTCATGGCTCTTTACCGATAACCATTGACTGTAACGTTGTGGCCTTCATCGTTTTTGAAGAAGTACGGACCAATGATTCCACCAGCCCATAAAGCGCACCAAACAGTCAGTTTTTCTGGATGTAACGGTGTTTCTACATACACTTGTGGATTAGCTTCACTCCAAATGCGGCAGTTTTGTTTGTTGACGTAGCCATTCAACCAGAAGTGCGCTTAATCGCTAAACAAAATTCGCTTATGAAAATCGACCATTATTTTCGAAATAAAATGGCACAATTTGAAAGCGTTGTTCAGGCGTGAGTCTATTCATGATGAATTGCCAAACCAAACTGAGAATAAATCACTTGACAGCTGTTAAATCGGTCGTCTTCTTGGAAAGTTATGCCAACTTAAACTTCTATACCTGGAAAAACAACACTCTGTATATTAATGTTATTAAAATACTGTTTTTCGAAGTTTCTTCCACATGTTTGCCCCATCGGGTGAGTCTGTTTTCTCACCACTTAGCCCGGCGTTGCACTGGCTTTTTTCTTGGGTACAGTTTTATCCCCATGGAAATTTTCCCCTTCCCTCTGAAAGCCAGCACTTCTGTGTGTGTGTCTGAGCGATGTGAGTGATTTCTATATTTATGTCATTTAAATTCCCTTTTCAGAAATTTCTTCCACTCCTTCTCTTTGTCAGACAGATTTCCCATCAGCCCATCGTTGTATGGTTTTTTTTAAGTATAAAGCCCCCTTTTCCCCTAGGGGGGATCAGACCTTTTTTTTTCTTCCGAATTTTTATTTTCGATTAAAAATTTACAAAGCTAATCCAGTTTTGTTCTCGAGAAAAAAGACAATGTACGAATTATTATTAAATAAATAATTAAGTATTAAATAACAAAATGCAATACATTAATTTATATCAATTATCGTTAAATAATGAATCAGAAAATGGCTATCGTTAGTTATGAAATGACTGCTTTTATCTGGATGTTTAATTTTTTGATTAAATATGTGTAACTATGAAAAAAGGACTATGGGTAAAAGCCTAAAAATTTGTTTACATTCCTTGTATAAAAAAAGATTTAAAAGGAAATAGTACTATTTAATAAAAACATGGATGAATTTTCCTATATTTTAAGGTTTTTAAGTAAAGTATTTCTTTAAAACAAAACTGTCAGTTGCGATGTACTACAAAAAACTAAGTTTGTATTAATTATTTTATTCATGAAACAATGAATATAATATCTTAAAATACAAACTAAGAGGTTGGATTTGGAAAATTACTGGAAAATTCATTATTTACACGCATTATAAAATAAAATTTCAAAATGAAAACACGAAAATGACAGAAAAATCTTTTATCTGCTTACGTACTATCCGTAAGTTGTTTTTCTTCACGTGAGCTATAAGCACTCAAACTCGTGAGTTCTGAGGTAGCTTTCCATAATTAATTATTACTGGCATTTGGTGATTTTTCCAATTATTTTCTTTGTATTTTTACAGCTCCCTAAGACGAAAAAAATATATTATCTTTAAAAATATTTTATGTATAAAAAAACACATTTTTTAATTACAAAATTCCAAACTTTTTAAGAAAGTTTTACAATATTTTGTTTCAAATTAACTTGGCAGCATTATGAAAGGTTAAAAAAATGTGTGTGTACCAATCTGTTTAAAAAATAGTTTTATCTTTTTTTAGGAATTTAAATTAGAAAAAACCCATGAGAGAAATTTCTAAGACATTGTAGAAATTGAGATTTTAATAATATATTTCAAGTTAATCACCTGTTAAAACAATTTATTTTTGAAACAAAGTGAATTTATACAGTCAACAGAGCAACGTCATCAAATTCCAGTTTGGCTGAAAACTGATTTTTGTTGCCATCGTTTGGCATTGTTGTAACAATAACAGTGTTACTACAATGCAGGAAAATCAAAGTTGGAGCCCCGAAAACAGTTTTTTTAAAGTTTTTCATTAATATCTCTAACTAATTGCTATATCGGACCGAATTGTGAATCTAAACCATTCTCGAGTCCACTGGAACAGACACACAAAATTTCATCAAAATCGGCCCAGCCATTTAGTAAGAGTTCAGTCACAGACACATGCACAGAAGATTTTTTATAGATAAAGATTATTTGAAAATATATTAATAAAACAATGTTAAAAAGAATGATTCATCTGCATTTTTGTAGCAATAAAGACACGGTTTGGCCAGTTTGGTTGAAAATCGATTTTCGACGCAAACTTACGTCTTTTTTATAACAATAACATTGTTACAAAAATGCAGGTGAATGTTGATTTGTATTATTTTGAATGTTTTTAATTAATATATTTTAAACTAATTGCGATATAAGACCGAAATGCAATTTTAAACCATTCTAGAATCCACTTGAACTCACACAAAAATTTTCATCGAAATCGGTCCAACCGTTTAGGAGGAGTTTAGTCACATACACACGCACAGAAGATTTTTATATATATATATATATATATATATATATATATATATATATATATATATATATATATATATATATATATATATATATATATATATTAAGTGTAATATAATGTACAATATCATTTCCTTTATAATATGATCAAAAAGTATGATTACACATTCAAAAATATTTTAAATATAAACAAAATACTTCATTTAAGGTTTTTTTATTTTTCTATAAAAAAATATTTAAATTTATGTTAAATAAAATGCATATTAGATGGCACCACTTTCCTGTTGTTTAATATACTCGTGCCTTTCTTACTTCCTTTACCGGAAAAGGAAGCGCAACTTGTAGCACGGTTTATCAAATTTAAATTTGTTACACTTGTACATCGTAAATGGAGCATCACCACACCTATATTTGGAAGTGAGAAAAAATTCCTCGGACAGTGGATGCAAAGAGGAAGTCCAATAACTGGTCCACCTAGATGGCTAGATATAATTATTTTCAACTTCTTGTAGGGATATGTGAAAAACATAACTTACTAATCTTCAATTACCGACAATGATGAAAACAAAAATCGAATTACATTGGTTATTCATACGTAATATGATCCTAATGTTTCGGGGGATATGGTGTAGAAAACCTTACCATGAGTAGTTCACAGCACCAAAGCACATACTCCTCCAAAATATTCTCCTTAAGCGCTGATACACTTCTGCCAGCGTTCGTATAATTTTTGGAAGCACATATGAAAGCTATTTTTCGCAACCTCTCATAAGGTCTCCTGTGAAGTTCTTTTCACCTCATTTGATGACACAAACCGGCGTCTCTGTAAATGATTTTTTATTGAGGAGATTGGGGGAAAGTCACTCACGACTGAGTCTGGTGAATAGGGAAGATAGGGAAGCACGTTAGTGCATGATTTGGTGAGGAATACTTTCACCAATTGGAAACAATGTGCTGGTGCGCTGTCATGTAGAAGATACCGGTCGTCACTCTGCCAGAACTGAAACCTTTATACGACGAATGGATTTCCTCAAACGACGTCTTCCAGAAGTGTGTAGCTTTAGGGAGTTGTGCAAGTGTTTGACGACGATCGTTTCGAACACATTCAGACACCAACGCAACATTTTCCGCTTCTAGTGAAGTCGGTTGTCCAATGTGTTCATCATTTCGATGTATTCTTGTCCTTCTTTAAAAAGCCGATGCCATTCGTATAAACCTAGGATCTTACCATGATAGATTCAGCATACACCTTACCAAAGTCTCCGTTGGTGTTTTACCTAAGCGTTGACAGAATTCAGTGTCCAACGGTGTTCAAGGAAATTCATCTTTCTTTCATCGCTTAGGAAAGTTGACGAGTTTCGAAAGATAACAGCACGCAGTTCAGTCACATGACATGAACTAAATCAACCTAACCAGGTAAGGGAAGGTTGGAAGAATCCATTCCAAACAAATTAATTTTTTTACTCACTTTCGTCGTCAGCAATGGTCGCCGTCCACAAATTTTTGGATCGTATTACGTATTATTGATCCTGCAATGTTTTATAGCAGGAGTACTCAACCTTTTTTTCTGCTGGGCCGCATACTTATGTCAGCCATATCACACGGGCCGCATACATATGCTAGCTATTTCACGTGGGTGGCAACATGAGGTTAAACGGGAGGGGGGGTAGGATAGTTAAGATCAAGATAACATTGGATATTTAAAATGTGGAAAATTGATCAAAATATTATGACTCCTGTGACGCTCCTTCACAATTATCGCATCAGTAAACGGTTTAATATGATTGCTAATAATACAACAAAATACATAGTATGTCTTTGTTACTGATGTGACATTACCACTGGCAAAACCCTTCGTTTCTGTTGCAGAGAATATTCAAGAAAGTGAGATCTTTGAAGAAAATTATCATTGAAGAATTCATATTTACTGGCATTTTTAAATACCTCACTTTCGTGAGAATTCAAACAAGTACTGATCTATGTTTTCGTCTCTATGTCGCTACTCTACTGTTGTCATCTATCACTAACCGCAACCGTTACAAATAGAAAAGAATATCAATTCTGACCCGTACGGCATCGACAGCGGAAAAGCAAAATTGATACATTTGATTTCTTTTTAAAGAAATTATCACCAAAATTTAATACTATGTTCTTTTAAAACTGAATTTTTCATAGCAATGGGACATGAATTGGCTAATTAAAAAGACACGGTGAGCCGCATGCGGGTTGAATATCGCTGCTTTATAGAATCTGGTAAGAAAACTAGTGTAGACGCGATGTATTTCAGGTAAATAATTGTGCGAACATTGAAATCGTGCAATAAAGCATTGTAATTTTTTTTTTCTTTACGGAGTACCACGTATACTTTACTGTTGACCATTCCATAAATCATACGTCAATTTTATTGAGTTATATTAAATCAAAATCATAATAAATAGGCAAAGGAACTTTGCTATTACTTTGAGTAATCGTATGGATTTCCAGAATTTTATCGTAATTATTTTTCTTTTTTGCAAGATAATGATTTAAAGGACATATTTAAAACAAACATACGTTGTCCCACATTCATTTATCGCTTGCTAAGTCACGTTTATGTTATTTAATATAGACTAAATTGGATTAAATAGCTTCAAATATTTATCAATCTTTATCTGTTGAATCATTAGTTTTTTTTTTGTTCGTATTAGAAGTTATATGAAATCTCTGAAGAATGGGTGGGTGAGAGAGAGAAAACAGTATCTATACAAATAGTGGTAATTCTATAAAAGTGAGATTTAAGTTATTTAGATCTTGAATTAATATGTTGTCTATAAATTTTTTAAGTTTTTATTTTTCCATCATAAAAATCACTCACTCAATTTAATTATATATAAAAAACTTTAAGGATTTTTAACAAGGTAATAATTATAAATCGTATCTATAAAAATTGGCAAAAAATGAAATTCCCGATTTTTTTCTTTTGAGATCAGCCAATGCTACAAATATTTTAAAAGTTTTTCAAATTAAAAAAATTCAATATTTAAATAAGAAGGACTTTTTGCGGATCTGCCGATTTTTGGTAAAAAAACTCTGCCTTCCTTTAATTTTAAAATATTCAATAGCTATTTAATAATTACTTTTCAAAAACATAAATATCAGAAGTATTACATAGTAAAAAAATGTATTTTAATGTAAATAGCAGAAATTTAATCTAGAAAGTTTGAGCTTCTATTTTCCTGAACTATCATTTTTTAATAAATATACTCTTATATTGATTTTGAAAGCATTATTCAACTTTTACTTCAAAAAAGCCACCAAGGGAAGGAAAAGTGAAAAATTTTGGTAAATTAATTTTTAATTATGTAATTAAAACATGATTTTTATTTTTTTACTCTTAAAAACCATTTAGTAACAATCAGCTTCATATGGGCACGGACATGTTGGAAGTTTTAGTTAAAAAATGTAATACTAATTCTACTTTATGATTTGTTTTTGGAAAAAAATCTTTTTTTTTTGTTTCTTCTTTCCTCCTTGAAATTTATACTTCGTTATGCTCGTATATATCTCGATTTTAATCTCTTCTTTAAAAAGTAAAAATTTAGTGACCGTATATATAAAATGCACTGCACAATTTGCTTTCCTTTCTTGAAAATCCGCCATCTACAATCGAATTAAACTATATTATTTGATGTTGTTTATTATTTACATTGTATAAAAAATACATATTTTAATGCGTAAGCAAGTACATAAACGAAATCAATTATTTTGACCAATCTAAAAAGAAATAATTCAGAATATAGTTAAAAATCCTTATAAATATCCTTGGCAAATTTTAATTCCTTACTGTTTGAAAAATAGCATAAATAAAAAAATTACATTTTAAACAGACACAATTTTTTATAAATAATTTATTTTGTTTCTTTCGGTTTCTTTATCGAGCACATTTATGTAAGTGTCATGATCGTTTAAGAATACTTGGTACCCTAAAAATCACAAACCTATCGTTTTTTTATTTTCATTTAATCTTATTCTTTGCATTATTATCTTTCGATTGATATATCACTTGTGCATGTCGGAAAGTTAGAAGTTGACTAAAACTTCATTTGAAAACAAATTAGGCAATTCAGCCACACCCCCTTTTTAGAAAAAAAGCTAAAAAAAGCCTTATGATAAAAAAAATCTATTTTATAAATAGAAATAATAACTATAAAAAAGAATGTGTAGTATTAAAAACAGAATATTTCCGAGGCAATACAATAATGTAATTTTTCTTCCTTGTGAAATGTGTGCATGTAAAATTTTTAAATTAAGGCATTTTATATTAATAATTTTATAATTTCAGTTCTTATTCCTGATATATTTTTCATACAAATGTAATACTTTAATATTATAAGAAGAAAAACACAGCTAAAATTTCTGTCGTGACAGAAAAAAAAATTTTTTTTAAAGTTTTTCTTGAGTTTTCTTGTGCAATTAGTACTCTCTAAAAGTTGATCATTTATAAAAATGTGTGGATTGAAAACATATGAAAATGCAATTATTTTAAAGAAAAACGTATGAGTAATATCTTAAAGTGGTATTTTAAGTTTAATTAAGCTTATAATAATTATTTTTTCAGAATTATAAACTTTAAAGTGGTTTTTCTCAGTTTGTGTTTTTCGAAACCTTTGTGCATTCAAAATGCTACTCCTTCGACAATTATTTACCAATCACTTCCATTTTTTCCTGCGTGTTAAAAATAAAGCATGTAATAAAATTAGGGATCCGTTTTTCTATAAACTGAATACTTTTTTTTAAAAAAAATAAAATGTAAGACATGTTGGCTTTTTCGTTAATTTTTAGCCTGTATATCAACATTTTATTTTTTTTCTCGAAAACGAATGAAGTTATTCTAAAATCGATCCCTAAAGTTGTTAAGAACATGCATAAGAATATTATAACAAAATTTCAAGTCAAAAATTAATTTTTACAAAAGGAGTAGGATTTTAAAATTTTCCCAATTTTCATCAAAAAATTTAAATTTTTAAAATTGTGTGAATAATATATGAAAATTTTCATCTGGTAACATTTTCTTGAATAGAAACATCGTATAAAATGTTAAAATATAATTTTTAAATACGTAAATAAAGAAGTTTGCTCAAAGGGTGCCAAGTCCCCTTAAGATTATGTAAATATCATTCAGAATTTCTCGTATTAACTTTCCAACATATTTAAATTTTAGAGAAAAGTAAAAAAAATACATTAATTATTAATGCGTACAAAGTTATAATAAATATTTCTTAAAATATGGTATAAATGACGAAATATTGCTTACTTTAAATTTTTTTGTACTAATATTTACAGTTTGCATTAACAAATAAATTGAATTAAATTATGAAAAAATCAAATTTTAAATACTCTGTGGATAAATACTCATATTTTACACATCATTGTGGTAACAGCATAATCACACAGGAACAATTAAAATAAAACAAAAAAACATCCGTTTAGTAAATAATTTGCTAAAGTTAAACAACAGGAGGAATTTAAAAGTTTCCTTAAATGAGCTTCTTTCTTCATAAAAAATCTACGTTAAAAATGTTCAGAAACATCTATAAATACTCTTAGCAGTTTTCTTCAGAACAGTTCAAACACAATAGAGATGAGAAACCAAAAGAAAACAAACCTGAAACTAAAAAGAAACTTTGATTGAAGCAACAGACCAAGGAATTCTAAGAACAAATATGTATTCTCCTTCATTGCTGGGTTATTGTAAATAACCAGCTAACACTATCACCAAAGTTTTTGTAACTTTTCTATGTCTTTTCGCTGTCTCTTTTCCATTATTTCTTTTTTTGCTTTTGTGTCTTCTTTCAAGATTAAGTCTCGACTTTTTCTGTATCCCTTTTGGTAGACGCTTCACTTCCGCCATCATTTTCTTTGATTAGCCATTCTTTTCTGCTATCTCTATCGCAAGGGATGTCCATCCTAGGCCACGTGTTAATAGAGGGAAATGTACTCCATCAGGAATTTGGTCTCCGGTTCGACGTTAAATGTTTCATATCCGGAAAAATACGGTTTCTATTGTAAATAAATTATTTAAGTAAGGTCGTTCAGTGCATCTGAAGGACGCTGGGCTGCAACTTCCTTCTCATCTTTTTCTGCTTTGTCGAAGTCGCAATGGATTTACTACATCATTGCTCAAAATATGGGGCGCGTCCCCCCCTCTTGGAAGGAGAGACAACTCTACTAGAGGGCGTGAGTATATTTAAAAGTCGAAAATAAAAGAATTAAAAAAAATGTTAATTTACCGAAAGGAAAAAAACAATACGTTCTGACATAATTAAAAATAATATGCACAATTTTAAACTGATATATTACACGTATAAATGTACCATTGATACGCAATGTGTATTTGATAATTAATTTAACAATATTAAGATAACAACAAAATTAATTGGGATTGTCATATATAAAATTATATACAAAAATTGGCACTTATCGTGATTATTTGTATGGTTTATAATTAATCCCTTTACTGATTTTATTGTATTCCAAAGCCATCAGAATAATTTTATGGATAGCAATGCGAAGAAAAGATCTTACTTCGGAAAGACATATATATACATCCGAGGAAATTAACGTGTTCACTGAGCGAGACGTTTATATACACTGTTGGCACTTAAGAGGTTAAAGTCGTATTATAGTATATTACATGAGAGGGAAGGGCGATGAAAATTATCATTAAATATTGGGTTGCGAATATTGAAACTTTGAGAAGCATTGATTTACTATTTGGGATTGTTCAAGTTTGAAAATCAAATTTCAAGGGTAATGATGTTACAATCAACACTAAACTGAAACTCAATTGGTTTTTTCTCCTATTCATTGTTATATTGGAGAAAATTAAATATTAATAAACAATTGAAGTATTTATTTTTATGTAAATATTTTTATAAGAGAAATATGTTTTTTGATTAATGTGTTGGTAGGGAATAAAAATATATATTTTAAGAATCACATAGCTGTCCTTTTCTAGCGTTATTTTACATGTGAAATAAATGTAAACACGAAAATTGTGCTTTTAATTAATGAAAGCAACAGCTTTAGAGCCTTTTAAAGGAATCTATCATTACTTAGAATGAAGTATATCTGGTTAATTTAAAAAATATTTGGATTAAAATTATAAAAAAGTAATATTTACATGCTGGATGTGTAATGTTTTATACACATCGATTTTTTAAAAAATAGAGCATAAACATGAAATGCGTATTTTTTATTTTCTCGTAAGTGTAATAAATGCTTTAGAATATAAACTCGATCTTCAAGGCTTTAATTATGCTTAAATATATCCATACACACATAAGAATTCAGATAAAAAACATGAATGCTCCAAAAGGGTGAGTTAAAGGATTATGGAAATGCATTTCCAGATTTCTATATTTAGGTGTTTTATTATATGAAAACATTTAAAACAATGATTTCTAACATCAACCTAGCAATACTTATCGGGATTACTTAATGTTGTCAATAAATCACTATGGCGTATTTGTAAGGTTTTACCAAATAATTAGACATCTTCTGAAAAAAAAATTGTGATTATCAAATAGCTATCTGAATTTGAGTCTATGATAAACGTTAGGTTAAATAATAATTTAAATCTCTATAATATTTGTCGTAAGTAGTAGATCCTCAGCAATAATGGGTGTCTTGAGTGGACTTCGCACGTCAAAAATGACCTGAATATTATTTTTTATTCTTATTTAGTTATATTCTTTACATTAATATATTTCCATTCATATATCATTTTGTTTGTCTGGGAAATTAGAAGTTGGAAACAATTTCAATTGAATAGTGCAAACAAACAAAATAAGGAATTCGACCATTCCCCTTCTTAGATAAAACAAAAGGTATTTTAAAAAGTGAGATAATATCCTAAAAAAAGGTTTTATAAATAAAACATGATATTTCTGAAGTATTACATTAATATAATTTTAATTTCCTTTTAAATGTTCTTGTAAATTTTTGTAATTAAGGCATTTTGTAAAACTATTTTTATAATTTCAGTACTTATTCATCGTATGTTCAATATTATGTGAAGCAAAAAAACTTCAATTTTTTTGCTACGGCAGACAAAAGTTTTTTAACATTTTCTTTGAGTTTTCTTATGCAATAAACACTCTAAAAATGAATCGTTTTTTAACCTTTTACACGCCAATGTTCCATTATTGGAACATCAATTTTGAAATTTTCTGAAAAATTAAATTTTATTCATATTGTTCCGTAAAAATATTTTGGAAACAAAAAATATGTAATATTTTTTTTTGGAATTGAAGCAATGTTGCTAAAGTTAATTGTCTCTGAGAAAAAAAAATTCTAAATTATGCTTTTTTTAAAAATTTTACTCGGGCAAAATTCAAAATTTAAAAAAAAAAAAAATATTTTTATTATTTAGTAAAAGTAATTAAAGATGGTCATTTTAACTATAGACTTCAAGATGACATAAAGACCATCGTTATTTTTTTACTATCGGGTAAGAAATTTCAATGTTCCAAAAATGGAGCATTGCATGTACAGATATACTTTCTAACACAATGCAGTTACTTCGTTTACAGTTTATAGAAGAGCGGAACAATATTTTTGATTGCTAAAAACTATGTATCGGAAGAAGATATTTATGACTACTGACATTTGTTTTGGGTTTCTTTCCCAACTCCCCTCCCCCCTTTCATCCGATTCTGGACAATCTCAGGTGAATTTCTCAGCTGCAGCAAATTTGCACGTTCAGTTATTGATATTTAAATGTTGCGTGCTACTTTATTAGTGTTACTTCACTGTGTTACTTTTATTTAGTGGATTACCTGGAGTTTATTTAGTGGATTTAGTGGTTTAGTACCTGGAGAAGATTTATACTGCAGCCCACAAGATATATTAGTCCTTATTTTTTCTACTGCAATGCCTAGAAGTAGATTCATAAATATAAAGAAATTATTTCAGATAATAGATAATAACAAATTGACATCTAGAGATAAAATAGGATCAATTTCTTCTTTTTATGTAGAACTAGAAAATAAATTTCAGCAGTTTGGCATCTTTCATTCTAAATTGAGTATAGATGAATCGATGGTCCCTTATTAAGGTCACCATTCAACCAAAATGCTTTTCAAAGGCAATCGATTGGCTATCCTTACTCTATGAGAATTTATTGTGGAAAACAGCACGTAATAGAAAACTCTCCTCAGGATCTTGAGTAGTAGTGTTTATCCAAAGTTGAAAGTCCCGACAAGCATGAAATATTCCTTGACAATTTTATTCCATCACATAAACTGTTAAAAAACTGTCTGAAAAGAATTTTAAAGCAACTGGCACAATTCGAGATAATCGCACAAGAAGAGGCTCATTGGAATCCCAAAGGAAGCAAAAAAAAATGTCAAAGAGGCAATTTCGATTACCGAAGTGACGGACCAGTGTACATTTGCCGTTAGAAAGACAGCGCTGTAGGAACTGTAGCATCCAATAACGTAACACGTGAGCCTATCACTAAATCATGTGCAAAAAAATATTGATGTTTCTCAACCTTATATAATCTTATAAAAATGTACAATGAGGGAATGGGGTGTCGATTTACTAGACAGACATCTTGGAACATATAGGTATCTGCGCCAGCTGGGGGCTCCCGTCAGGGAACCTGTCCCTTATCCCATCAGAGTGCATTTAAAAAGTCCTGCTGGGAAAAAATGATAGATTTTTCTCATGCACACGCACATATTTAGTTATTTTCCCCCATTTTAATTTTTAGATTTTTAAGACCTATTTTAATGGTTTGTCAGGTATCATATCTCTCACCCCCCCCCTACAACGGAGAATGATGAAACCCTTGAGGAAATGTTTAATGCCACATCTGGTTTACATATTACTTCTTGAAAATGCAAAATAATAATTAGTTTTTGAATTAAAATGTCATAGGTCATAATTTAAAAAAACATCTGAAAAAACTAAAGGGTACCCGCAAATGTTCCATTTTTGAAACATGCTAAACATCTTTAGAATTTTTTTTTAGATCTTATGTTTCAATTTTAATTAGGTTCTTAGCAAAATTTAGTTTATGTTACATTTCAATCGTAGTGTGGCGTTTAAAAGGTTAAATATATGGATTGAAATGATATGAAAATGCTATCATTCTAAAGTAAAATATGTAGCCAATATTTTATAAAATGATATTTTACATTTAAATAAGTTTATAATAATTATTTGCTTAGAATTATAAACTAGGGGTCTCAGGGTTGTTAAATTTCTCTAGAGGGCTGAAAATATAAACAGTATTCAGCACTTTGAATCTAAAATTAAGTAATTCGAATCGTTTACACATTATTTATTAAGGAATAGGGCTTCAGAAAAGTGTAAAATGTTTAAAATATAATCATAATTTAAAAATTATAAGTATACTGAAATAAAAAAAACCATTTCTATATGTATAAGAAATATTAATTATCTTGTGCATTCTATTTTCTAAAATAGTAGCTTTATTTACTAGCCATAAGTTGATTTTTAAAGTTAAATGCGTCTTTATTACACTGTAGTATTTTTCTATAAATATATTATTTTTTTTAAAAAAAATTAAAAATTACATTTTAAAAATATTTTGTTTTAAATTTTAATATTTTCAAATATTTTTGAATACAAAAAAATAATTATTATTTAATGATGTAGGGATTAAAGGTATGATACATTTTATAGTTCTATAAAGTTTTATTTATCAGAGGCTGTTATTTTAGAAAATAGCGGGCGCAACGCAAACACACACACACACATTACTTAATATTTATTACATAATTATTTCTTATTTTCATATGCTTATAATTTTTGAAGTCATAACTTCTATTGGCGCGATTTGCCGGAGAATAAACTTGAATGAAGTCACGCTCGGGAATATACCGCTCATTCGTCTTTTTTCGTCTTTATTCGGACATAAGGAAGGAAAGTAGGCCAGCCCCCCCCCTCTTCGCCACTCTGAAACCGATTGTTTGTCACCCCATCAAAAACAGTAAAAGTAAAGTTCCTAGCTTCGTTCTAAGTGGAGCTCCCCCTTACCTCTTTCTAGGACTTGTGTGGCCAACCCAAATGACCTCGCGGGCCCCATCGGAAAAACTTTACAATCCCGTGGGCCGCATGTATAAAAAGATATATCTTTCTATTAGATTTGGATCCATTACTAACATTTGTTGGAGTAAAAATTTAAAACAGACTGTTTATAATATTATTGTTTTTCATGTATGCAAGCATAGAGAGTATATTAATAATAATGCAATGGTCAAATAATGTTTAATTTATATAATTAGTGAGATCTGTTTCTCAACTCTTTCACTTGGTTTTCGTAACTCGATCTCAATGCATGTGTATTTGTGTATTGTAATAGATGTTGCAGATATTCGTGCGTTAAGTTTAGGCACGATTTATGTTTGATAAATTTCAATTTAGATAAAAAAAAGTGATTCGCAGTAACAGAAATAGCGTGATAAAATAATAACAGTTATGGGGGATTTATTTTTTACAAAAAACCCCTCTTTTTAAACAAAAAATATTGTACAAAATTGTCGAATTTTAAAAAGTTGTAAAGAATCTCGCGGGTTGCAAAATTATTCAAGGTGGGCCGCGGATTCCCCTGTTCTAGGGGAATGAATGCGGGATTCTTCATAATCCTAGTTGAAATATGAAAACGAAACGCAATATTTTTAAAAAAATAGTTTTAGAGAGAAAAAGAAGTCCTACACTAAAATTAAACATAAAATGTAGAAAAAGAACATTTTTTATAGAATTTATATATATATATATATATATATATATATATATATATATATATATAGTAAATAGTATTATTATCATTATGAATATTGCAGTGATCTTAAGATTAAAAATCTATTTTTGTAAGCGAATCAGAATGGCAAGGAACAAATAGTTCTATTAATCATATTACTTAAATATACTTTGGTGTTTAAAAAGAAAATTAAAACAATTAAAATTTAAAACAACAAAATTAAATATGCAGGTATTAAGAAAAAGTTACACTAAATAATTTAAATACAAGAAAACAAAATATAATGAAGAATACTTTCCTTGAAGAAACACCCGATATATTTGTACAAAACTCCCATACAATGACAAAAGAGCTATTATAAGACAGAGATTATGTGATATAAATCTTTTGATTAAATCCCTTTTTAAATGTTTTGACCTAGATTACTCTCTTCTCAATCAACTACCTGCCAAACTCTCTATCCCTTCGCTTAAATTAATTCCTGGATATAATTAAATATTGTTAAATTATATATATATATATATATATATATATATACAACTTCTGTGTGTGTGTGTGTGAAACAATTACCTATGATTTTAAGTAGGACTATATATTAAAGTAGAGTTTTTAAAAGACAAATCAAAACCTTTAGTTGAATTTTTAAAATCAAAATTCAATTTAATTATGTCAAATGATCCAAATGAAGCACGAGGAAGTATGGAACAACTTTTGACGGGTTTTTTTTATGGATATATAAATAAAACTCTGAATCTAAAGGATTTATAATCTATTTCAGCTACCATAAACCTATTCTTCCCTTCTTAGAATACAGTTAATTCCCAATTACGATTGTATATTTCACACAAAAATATTACTTTATGAGTAGACATATGAATAAATAATTTTATAGGACGATACTAATATCTCCTTGTTTTTTATTCACCTAACTAAATGCTGAAATAACATTATAACATTTGAAGTTATCACTTCCATTATGTGGTCCTAAGCACACACTTTTTTTTTAAATAATGATAATATTTCAAACATTTTGTACTGTTTTGAAGCAATAATCCTTTGTAAACAATGTGTAAAATATTCGAACTTTTAA
The DNA here is from genome assembly GCA_019973935.1 of Trichonephila clavipes. NCBI lineage: Eukaryota > Metazoa > Arthropoda > Arachnida > Araneae > Nephilidae > Trichonephila > Trichonephila clavipes. The sequence goes on along the minus strand of BMAU01006116.1, from coordinate 303,216 downwards.
ATTTAAATTTAAAAGAATTATACCTGTTTGAACATCGTTTATATTTTCAACCCTCGAGGCAAAATTAACACATCTGAGACACCTTAGTGGTTTTTCTCAGTTTGTGATTTTTCGTACTCAAAATGCTTATCCTTGCACAATTATTTAACAATAACTTCCATTTTTTCCCATGTGTTTTATATATCATGCATGTAACAAAATTTTGGAAGCATTTTGCTGAAACATATGACTTTTTTTTTAAAAAAAAAAATAAAATGTAGGTTATGGCTTTTTTGTTGAATATTAGAATACGTATCAACATTTTACTTTTTTTCTCCAAAACTAATCAAATTATTGTGAAAGTGATCCCTAAAAATATTTAAAACTCTCTTAGAAATAATACAGAAAAAAATAATCTTAAAGAATTAATTAACACGAAAGGAGTATTTTAAAATTGTTCATATATTTTTAAAAAATTAAAAATTTTAAAATAGTTTGAATAATATGTAAACAATTTCATCTCGCTTCATTTTCTTGAATTGAAACATTATATGAAATGCTAAAATATAATTTTTAAATACATATAGAAAAAAATGTTGAAAAGATGTCAAGTCCTCTTAAAATGACTTTACAGATCATTTCCACTTGAACCTTGGCAATTTAAACTACTAACCTCGTAGTCTTTGTATGACAACAATCCCCATCATCTCTATTTCTCTATTCACTTGACTTTAAATAGCAACTCTCATTAACATAAATCACGGTTCATTTACAGAAAGTGACGTTAAAATCATATAACGATTTTGAAAGAATTTTCCCAAGATGATCAGTACGAATTATACGAATATAACCAGTTACAATGTTTACATATTATTTTTACTCTACTGCATATACCTTGAATACTATACATTTATATTTCAACAAAAATGCGCAAATAAAATGTACTCACGTATAGAATTTTATTCCAAACAAACAAAATTCTATACCGAATGCATTTGTTTAGCAGAAACTGCAATCTTTCAACGTTAATTAGAAATATTGTTTAGTGTGAATTCTTCTTCTTCCTGTAATGCCAAAAAATGTGCAACTGAAGAAACTGAAGTAAATTAGGCACTTGGTACAATATTTAATTTGGACTTACGATAACTTCGTAGCGAGAAATACTACTACTGCAAGATTAATTGTATTATCAGGAAATATATAGACAATGTATATACATTCTAGTGGCTAAGTGGTATCGCATCGCACTTCCCCATCAAAGGTTCAGGGTTTAAACCCCGAGCTGGGCAAGGTCGACTCAGCCTTTCATCCCTTCATTGTTTCGATAAATGAGTACCATGTTTGGTGGGAAATTTAATACTGGGGCTTCGCATCAGACTGACCACCCGAACAGATCATCTGCTAATGCACTTCGGTCACGTATACTGAGTTTTGCACAGTAGGCCTGAAACCTCCTGCGCTGTTGCGCCACTGATTTAAGTTATATTATAAACGATTTAAATGTTTTAAATTTGTTTTTCTTATTTTAGAAGTAGTATTTTTAAAAGAAACATTTTATTTAAAATGTTTAATATATTTTATAATAATAAAGAATAATTTTTAGAATTTAAAGAAATAATTTTACAATTTAGAATGATTTATATTAGATATTTTGAATTTTAGTACACATCGTAGGTTCATAAAAAAGTATTTTATTCACCATAAAACACATATTTAATTAATGAAATATTTACGTGCCATTTCATGTATCATATTTTTTGGTACCTGCGAAGTTTAAATATTTACTTAATCAAAGATCTTGTAGAAATCACTATTATTAAAATCAAGGAACAGATGAACGCACATACAACGTTCTTTAAAAATTTTGATATTTATTTCGAAATGTTTTAAATAGGTAAATGTAATTTGTAAAAGAGTAATTAAACATTAAAATATTTTATATAAATTTGTTTAAAAGCAATTTTTTTAATGGTACATCATATGAAATGTATAAATAAACGGGCCGCATGCTAAATTTGTCATTCTTCTATGGATAAGTTATCTTTTTTTGTATTTCAGCTGCTTAAATTGTTCTGACTGTATGGAAATAAGTTATGTCTTTAATCACAATTTTAAGTCTATGGACACACAAGAATCTTTTCTTTAGATGAAATATCATATCAGAGAAAATTTTCTTCATTTAAAAAAAAAATTCTCCACCATAGTAAAAATCTGTCCAATAAGAACAGTTACAGAAGAAAATGTGTTTTCTTGCATTATTCAGTGTCCTTTGATTAATTTGAATGAGTTAAATATTGAGATGGGGCTAAAGCAATATCGATTTCAAGTGCTTGACACGAAATAAAGACATCAAAAGATTGCACAACGGGAACTACTTTTCTAGTGGTATTTTCTTTTATTGTTTCCCGAGTTCGTTGGATTAAATCTCTGTATTGAGTTCCACTTTAAGGTCCAAGGCTTCACATATCTTGAACAGCATGAATGAGTGGACTATAGGAATGTATTTCAGATCAGCCTGCTCCTTATGTTTCGGAGGTGGAAATTCTCTTTGAGTCGAAAGCGCAAGTTGTGGTTCAATACTTAAAACCTCACAAAACTTAAGAATAGCCTCCGAATAGACAACATGTTTGTCCTTCTTTTGAAGTTGCTTCTTCGAAATCCAGATGGGTACGGTTGGATTGTCAGAAAGCTGTGCTTCAAGGCCGAGACCCAAACATATTTTTTATACGCGGTCAAAGAATAAACTACGGGAAGAACATTTTCCGCGTGTTTATTTTCTTTTAATTTCACAACCAATTTATTTTCCTTGGTGTTTGATCTATTGGCAGAATACAACCTAATCAAATCCTTTATAAGTTCCAATATCAAGTTATGCGCAACAACATCCAAAAAATAAAGAGGATGGCCTTGAATATATTCGGCCACCATACAGGAGATCAAGCAAAGGTTTGTTTCAATAAGAAAAATAACAAGAATGGTTAAATATTTACCGCAGGTGTACAAATTAAGTAGTTTATATAAGCTGAAAATTCACTCAAAACGCAAAGCACTTGGTCAATAATAATTTTCTAAACGGGACAGATTATTACATTTTCATTGTTCTGTTTTTATCTGTTGTCATAGATGATTGTTATGAAGTAAAATACATTGTGTGTATTTAACTGCATGCCTCATTATTGTAAAACAAACCCGCATTGTTTCGCAACACAAATATAGTTCTTTATAAAATAACATGATGAAATAACATATAATTAGTGTGAGCGTGAATTAATTAGGTTATTTCAAAGGGTTTATATATAATTACAAGTTTTAAATTTTCCAGCTTTCATAGTGAAAGATAAATCTTTATCCAGCTCAAAATGTTCATTCGAGATTTTTTCTGGCATCAAATGCTGAATAGCCTCAAGGGGAAATTTATGGTAGCAATGTTTTTAATAAGATGAAGTCGATGAACAAATTGTGAATAAATTTTGAGTTTTTTATTTCAGCACAAGTTAATTAATATCGACATTGAAAAGCTCATTTCAAGTAAAAAGTATTGAGACAAATATTATTAAATCATTTGATATTTTTTTAACCAACATTGAAGTTTATATCTGGTAGGTAGTATAACTGGGTTATTAACTATTGAATCGAAACTAAAAAATATAGAGAGAAAGTCCTAATTATTCTATCTTTCTATCATGCCTTTTCATGAACACTTTTTTATAAACCAATAATGATGTTGGTAATATAAGACGGTTGGAATTATTAGGTAACAGTTTACTATTGAGAATTATTGACACTAAATATATATAACTAATCTCCCCCATTTAAAAAGGTATTATAAATAGTATATTTAGGCATTCTAATCATCAATTATCAAACTAATTCAGAATGATTGAAAGATAATTTAAGATAGATTGTGGATGATATAGGCAATTAAAATTGAGGCCAATTATATATATATATATATATATATATATATATATATATATATATATATATATAATTAGCTTAAAGAGTACAATTATTATAACGTAATTAATTTTAAATATTTTATATCGTGGTCCTATACAATTTATTTATCGATGTCATACTTTTCTATTATACGTATGAATGTATAATGAACTAGATTCTTATGGTTTTCAATGACTTAAAAGATTATTACTTAAAATGTTTAATGCATGTAATTAAATTTTCTTGAATGTTTTGCTAACGCATGTAAGGAAATCTGAAAGTATTCCATTAAGAATTTTTATTTTTTTTTGCACTGTGTACTCGTTTTAAAAGATAGATACAATTTAAATTCAGTAGTATATACCTTTAAGCTTAATATCAATTATCCATTACTCAAAAACGTATTCTTTCAAATATAATTAGCGTCGTTCTATCAATTGATGTAAAAAATAATTCTGTATCGCTTTAGGACTATTTCTTTTATTAACCTTTAATTCTCAAACAGCATTGTAATATGTAATCCAAGTTCGATTTATTTTAAAATATACAAAGTCAGAGAAATTTCAATAGTATTATATCTGTAGAGTATCGAATTCTGGAATAAATTTTATCTTCTAATTGAGGCTAGATACGTATAAAAATAATACCTCTTAAATTATGTTTAAATAAATATTTTGTTCCATCAGTCTATAAATATATAAAATCTGACAACAATTTTTGGTGAATGAAGTGAGAAGGGCCGATCTGTCAGCACTGGCGAAACAAAACACTGCACATGCGTATTGGTAAGTACTGATCAACTGCCCTTAACTTTGTTCATTTGAGTGTCGTTTGTGTTCCGTGTTTTACTTGTTTTACAAAGAGACTGCTTATTTCGTTGGTAAGAAAAACCTTCCGTGTATTTTGAAATTGCTCATATTCATTTTTTACCAAATTAGAAATTACGAAGAAGGTAAAACGTTTCATAAAGTAATGAAACTTTTTACTACGGATCTATAAATTTTATCTAAAATATCTCATTATAAATTAATTACAATTATTAAATATAATTTTTGTTATATTCTCTTATATTTTGTATATTAAAAAAACTTATTAAGAAAATGTCACAATATATTAAAATTTCTTAAAACAAATATATATATATATATATATATATAGTGTTTATCACATATTAGTATGACTATGCAAACAATTTTGTACTCAAAATTTTATGTAAAGAAAATTTTATTGCACATGTTATTAAATATAAAATTACTATAGTATTTATTGCACGCATATTATAAATGCCCATATAAAGCAACGCATTATTCATAATACATTTTTTTATAAATCCAAAACACAAAAGGTCTGTTTCAATTGAAGCAGAGAATTAATAAAAATATTTTTGAAAATACAATAAATTACTTGTGAAAAGCTTTCACAATAAATTACTTTCATATTTTATCAAGTGCTTGGCTATTTACTACTTGATCGGCATGACAAATAGGGCCTAGAAAATCACTTGAAAAATTTATCGTAGTGAAATCTGACGCATCTTCCAAATCGTACATAAAATGTGATTTAATATGACATAAAATATTATTTATTGAATTGAATGAAATTAATCTAAATACAGAAGTAATTGATGACCTTTCTTTATGTTATTTATGAACACTTTTAAAAATCATCCAATGAAATACGCAGATTGAACACAATATATCAATCATAATTTGAAAACAGCAAGAAGCAAATGTATCTATCTTATAACAATATTTATTTCTTACGATATACTTAACGTTATCGAAAGATTTTCTGTTCTATCTAGCTGTCATATTTTTTTAAAACACACAATGATTCAAATCAAAATCGAAAAAACTATATCGAAAACGGATAGCTTAACAATACTGCATATTGATGCCTATTCTGGTTTAGGATAAATTGTATCGATCACTAGTTTCTAGAAATTTATAACATTTTAATTTTCCATTTTTTTCTTAAGATACTTCCGTATGTTCTAAAATAATTATCAATTATCACATCAAACTGTCATTGCATTTTAAATACTGTTAAATATTAGTTACGTAATTTAGAGTTTATCATTATACAAAATATCTAAAAATAGCATCTTAATAATGTACGTATAGATTGTTCAGAACTATATGTATATTATTTGAGTCTGTGTGCATGTAATCTTTGATTTTAATGATTAAATATTTGGTTGATTAAAAAATAAACATCTATTAAAGTATGGAAACATATTATGAGTATCGAAGTCCAATCATGCAATATTAAAAATTCTCAGATTATTACAATCAAATTAATCAAAAATATAATTTAATATCTTAAGTAAGCAAGGCTTCAATGATATAAACCATAATCAGTTTTTCTAAATACTTGAACATCTTTTGCTAAGAAAATTGGTCATTTTTTTATATTTTTGTAAAGTTTAATATAAATAGCAGAACAATCATAGAGAAGGTTTCTTCGAAATACATTGTTTTAAAAATGCAGCCTGTTTTAAGAAATTTTATTTAAGATTGTTCAAATACCCTAATATTATTTAGTGAATTTTTCTTTCATAGAATTTCAATATTCCACATGTTTCTTTTCTTAAGTACTTTGTTAAATAGCTGAGACAATCTGAATCAACTATAGAGTGAGTTAGGAGTTAGCTTTAACAAATCTTCAAATTTATCGGTTTATATATGGTTGTACAGCGCATAGCTTTTTTCGAGTTATTTTCATGGGATTTGAAATATAAATGGCTAAATTATTATGGATTTTAATTGTATCTAACCAATGATGAATAGCAGGTAAGTGGACCAGGGGGAAAAGCACCTTATCTTGCAGATAAAAAATATTGTTTAAAACGTATAAAACACTTTTAACAGTTTTAAAAAGGTATTCCCCAGATTTTTTTCTGATTATACAAATTTTTGAGGCTGAGAAGCGTAAAACTAGTATTTGGAGTAACTCAAAAATAAATTGAAAATGCTTTATAGTAAAAGTAATTGGGTTCATAAAATTAATGTTGGAGACGTGAATAAGTTAAATGTACCATACATACATACATAACTGATACAGTTTTCATCAACAGAAGATTGAAATTATAATGCTGTGAATTGTTTATTTTGGTCAGAAAAATGAAGTTTATAATATCACAAAAAAGGGCAATGGATTATATTGCTTTCTTTGGTTTATTTCAATAAACATTTCTAGAAAGTTACGATATGATCTGTGTGATATGACTTTAAAATAACTACAACACAAATCTTACCACATTAATTTTGAAAGTGTGATTATTTGTTATATTTATGTCCAAATCTGTCTCAAGAATTGAAATTTCAACATGATAGACGTTCGTGTGATAGTGTTCATTTCAATTTGAATACATATAATCATTTACCTTTCACATGGATTCCCGTAAGGAACTTTCAGCTTTTATAGTTTCCAAAATGCATCTGTATTTTGTTATTATAAGCAAAGAAAGTGTAAATTTATAAAAATCTCATGAATTTAAGAAACAAAGCTAATGATTGAAATTTACGCTCAGTTTGAAAAATATTTAGTATTTCCATGAATAATACATTATGGGAAGCTCTTATTATAGATATGATGTAAAGTAAAGAAAAATATCTAAAACATGAAAAACTTCAGAAGAATGCATTTACTTACCAACTACTTATAACAATCAATAGCAATAGGAAAATTTCATACTTGCTCTTCTCATTTCTTATTTTAATTTTTGACAAATTCATCTAAAACATGAATTAATTTATTCGATAAAAGCTAGGTACGTTTCCTTTGAGAAAAGAATAATGAAATGTTGTATAATTCTATTGAATTCAGAAAAGATTATATATGTATATAATTTAAAGAATTTGAATAATAAGTAATAATTTTTTTCGTAAACTATTATATTTTGTCAAGATAAAATTTAGAAAAGTATGAAGCTATTTTTATTTAATTAAAATTTTATTTCAGAAGGATGCTAATTTTCTGTAGACATTTATCTAAAATTCATTGTTTTAATTACAGAACTTACGCATATAAAAAGCAAAATTTAAGTAAATATTAATGAATAATTTTTTTTAAACTATGGAAGTAAAGAATAAGGTATGGATAACCTATGATAGTGTAGGAATATCGTAATATTGGTATTTCAAATTTCAATAATATTTATAATTTTAAGTTTCCGGTTTGTGTAAAATATATTTTGAAAATATATAGGGTGTATTAACATAGTGCTGAAACATGTATTATTTTTTTTACCCTGAAATGTTAATTTTGAATGTATTGATTGCATTAAACATGGATTTGCGGTAATAAATTTTCCTGCATAGTTACGTATACTATCAATAACATATAGGCTTGAAGTAATTTTAATCAAATTATGTTTTAAATATTTAAAAACAATTTTAAAAAGGTATGTAAATATCCAACAATTAAATAAAAAATATCGTGTACAATTACACTAATTTTTATGTAACATCATGTGATGTACTTACTTATATTTCAAATAACCTTCTTATTGTTTATTCCTAACTCAAGCAAAATCCATACTTAAATTTAGAAATTTACTTGTACGAGATTTTAAAAGTTAAGAAGCTTAAAGGCAGTGCGCACACATATACATACATATTTATTTGTTTATAAATATATGTATACATGCAATCATATATCAATTTTAAGAACCACTATTTTGCAAAATTCTTTATTTTGCGAACTTTTTTCTGGAACCAAGAACATTTTACTATTTCATTCGTTAAATAACCTGCAAATAGTGAAATAAGTTTTCCGTTTAATGAACTTTTTTTTTTTTTTAAATTCTATTCCCCCTTTCCTATTTTTAATTAAGACAAAATCCATACTTGAATTTTTAAAGATAATTGTACATTATCTTAGAAATTAAGAACTTTATATAAATCAAGACACTCTCATACATATACATATTTTTTAGGTATATTTCTCTTATGTAATTCTCCCTCCCCTTCATATTTTTAAAAAAATTTCAAAGCATTTCAAATGATTTTCTTTTTTAACACATTTTATGGTGATGAATGACTTTGGTGTGGTAGGTACATAATTCATTAAAAGTAACACATTTACCGTACTTTCCTAAAGAAAAGTTTTTTTAAAAAAAAAATAACAGATTTTATCAGTAATCATATTTAAGGAAGAATGTGGCATTGTATGCTTAAAATTACCGGTTATAAAATAATGTATGTTTAAAATAATTGGTAGGCTTACAATTAGAAAATGTCATTAAAATTCATTGATTTTAATATATATTTTTAAAGTTGAAATAATGTGTATTCCTGGACAATGTCTTTTTCCCTTGTTTTTCTGAAAAAAGTTCTTTTTGATGAATAAACATATTAATTTATAAAAATTGGGTGAATAATTACATTTTTATTTATGTATGATGTCTATGAATTTAAAATTCTTTTAAAGTGGATTCTAAAGTTTATTAAAATATGATCTTCTGTTTTGCGAATTTTCTACATAACGGACTTTCTTTCGGGATTTATCAACTTCGCTTAATAGAAGTCTGACTGTGTATACATTTTCAAATATATCCTTCTGTACTTTGGTACTATCCCTGAATCGAATCGTCTCGGCAAACAATACAGTTTTTCAAATCTGTATGACAACTATTTTCGTTATCGAAATTTGGGAGAAAAAAACTCCTTAAAAAATTACCTAATGGTTTTCTGGAGAGTTTTTTTGTTGAAATCTTTGTGAAGAAATATATCACTGTAAATATCTTATATCTCTTTTTCTTTATGAATATAACTTTTCCCAATGATATTGTATAAATCCATTGTAATATAACTTTCGTTAAGTATTTAGTAGAAGCACACATAATTAAAGGTAATTATATTCTTTATCTGCTCTTTAATAATAGTAAGGTTATCTTCTTACGTTAATTTTCAAAATATTACATGAAGAAAATAATATTTATTTATTTTTTTAATTAACTCAATCCAAAATATGGATAAAAATATAATTCATCATTTTCTTATACCTTTTTAAAATAAAACTGAATAGTCAATTAGCTTATTTCTATAAAATTGAGTCAGTTTATGTATTTTGAAATATATCGTATAGTGTGTGGTATATTTAAAATTGGATTACACAAACTATACTTTATATCCAATTTTATTAATTTCTTAAGATTTTAATACTCATGTAATGCGAATGTTAATCTAAATATACACAAAATAGTTAATATACACTTCATAACAGAAAAAAACGACAAGCCAAGAATGAGTTGTTCGACAGAGACAAAAATTGGTGTGTGAGTAGGAAGATTATGTACAGAATATAAATACATTAAAATTTCATATAAATTAGTGATTTATATATATATATATATATATATATATATATATATATATCAGAGTTACAGAGCTACAAAATAACGAGCTCAATAATGTGTTGACCCAACTCTAGCCTGTATTCAAGCTTCCACACGACATGCCATAGAGTGATAAAGCACCCTGTGGTTTCATCCGATACTATTGTCAAATTTGCTGCAATTGTCGGGTCAGGTCATCAACATTATCTGTTAGATGTATTCGCATTCCAAACGTATCTGAGACATGTTCAATTGGAGAGAGATCTGGTGATCTGGCTAACTAAGGAAGTATTTGACAAGCTGTAAGACAGTTCATAGCAACACGTATGGTATATGGTTTGGCATTATCTTGCTCAAAAATAAGGTCAGGGTCTTGCAAAATGAACGGTAGAAAAACAGTTCTCAGAATGTCTTCGTCGTACCGATGTGCTGTAAGTGTGCCTCTAATTACGACCAAAGGAGTCCGGCTTCAAAAGAAATGGCCCTGGACTATAATTACTTATTGAAGGCCTGTGGAGTATGCGATGGTGAAAGCAGGATCATCACGCTTCCCTGGGCGTCTCCAGACACGTTTTCGATTATCGTCTCGACACAGCTGGGAGTGGGATTCATTGCCAATCAATAAACGTCCTCAGTCAGCAGGATTCCAACCTGATCGAACCAAGCACCACTGTAATCTGGCTCGACAGTGAGCAGGCGTTATTGACAGGAGACGTACCGGCCGGTACAAGCGCAAATTTCCCCCTATCTGTCTTCTTTGAATGGCCATGGTGAACATTCACTTGCGGGCCGCATGTCTAATGGTTGATAGAGATGAATCAGGCATTTTGACCGCTAATATGATCATAAAGCTGTCCTCTTGTTCTGCTGTGACCCTAGGTCGACCACTACTATCATGATGCTAAAATCTGCTACCGTTCACTCATTCTTGCCAGCATCTTCTAATAGCCGCATTATTTCAACCCATATGATGAGCAGTTCTCCGATTTTCTAACCTGCCTCTTTTATTCCAATAATACGACCTCTTTGAAACTTTGGCAGTTGCTCGTAATAAGATCGAATCATACGGTGAGTCATTTTTTCAGCCGTTGAAAGGTATCCTAAATCGTACTGCAACAGAAAGTTTGACAATTAGAGTGAGAATCGCTTCTTATAGATACCTAGTGAGTGCGCAGTTCCGATGCGCTGTAGCTCCTTGCATTCAGTCATTGGACACCAAATTTAATCATTTGCATATTCTAAACAAATATTTTTGCATACGAAATTTCATTAGATTCGGTCAACTCCTTCTTGGTGCGTCATTTTTTTAGAGTGTATTTTAAAACAAGATATATGTGTTTTAAAAAACACATGCAAAAGATCAATTTTATAAAAAAATATATACAGGAAAAAGGAAAGTAGAGCATTACAATTATATTTCTAAAGGTAAACTTAAAGTATTTGTAGCATTCTTATGATTTTGCATTGAACCTTCCCCAAGTACAGTATACCATTTACATCTTTATTTTTGCAGACTCTTTTTTTACACATAATTCAACCAAGAAAATCATTCTCCTTCAATCAAATTTTTATCTACAAAATGTATATTTAAAAATAAAAAGGTATACTTATACTATACATACAGTCATAAGAAATTCTAAATCATTTATCATCGTATTAAAACAGCATGCGTGGGCATTTTAGAGATAGTAAAACTGTGTAACTGGGACTGAGTCCTTAAAAGCATAAAATGTATTGGCAATTTCAATAGCTCTTAAGGTATTACAGCATTCAATGAACAACGATTTAACATAATAAATTCTATGTTTATAGTCTACTAATTTTAATTATTATATTAATGGACAGCTGATTTGACTGTGAGAATTTCTATTTAATATCATAAGCAGCTAAATGTGTCATATACAATTACAGTCGAACCTCTATATAATGAACATCTATATTCCGAATTTTTCTACATAGCAAACGTTTCCTAGAACCTTGAACGTTTCACAATTTTCTTCGTAAAACGAACTCTCTATAGTAAAGTGCATTTTTTATGTAACGAACTTTTTTTGTGATTCATTTTTTCTGATTATTTTAAAAGTATTTCTAAAAAAAATTCAAGTTATTATCTCTTTAATACATTTTATGGCGGTCTCATAAATCTTGAACTGGTTTTATTAGATCCTGACTCACCTGGAGCAATAGAGGTCTGTAAGTTTCATCCAAGAAGTGTAACGCTTATCCCTCATTGCCCAGTTCACTACAAACATCTACAATATCCCATGTCAGAGTAGAGTTGTCCCGTGTTCTAATTATAAAATAATGTATGTTTAATATTACTTGCATGCTTATAATTATAAAATGTCTTAAAAATTAATTAACTTGAGTATATCTTCTCAATATTGGAAATACAGTGAATACTTCGACACTTTTTTTTTGTAGTTTTTCTAGCAGTTTTTCTTTCTTTCTTTTTCGATGGGTAAGATATGCGAAATTAACATATATTAATTTTTTTTAAAAAAAATGTGTAAATAATACATTTTTAATGTATAGTGTTTATGAATTAAAAGTTTGTTTTATGTGGCTTATAAAATATATTCAAAGATGAAACTCTATATAACAAATTTTCCGTATAACGAACTTTTTTCCGGGATTTAGCGACTTCGTTACGTAGAGGTTCACCTGTAATTCAACAATTCTTAACCATCTTCCGTAAATGGTTATATATGTGATGATAGTATTTTGGCAGACTTTTGTTGTTATAAACCCCATTAATTATATTGCCTCTAATTGGCATTTTACTGGACCATTTTAATAAATTCCTTAAGAAAACCCTCATTCATTACAATTTAGTCTAAGCTATGTGTAACGTCATGAGTAGATAACAAACAAAAATTTGTCAAAGCCTCATTTTAAAATAAAAGGTGTATTTATTTGCTCCTCAGATTACTATAAATGAATCAATAAAATTCAGTCTTAATGCCAAGCCGGTGCAGTCAAACTATATCACGGGAGTTCCATTCTTTCTCCGAAAGGCTCATCTCTTTAAACCAGTGCTTCTCAAACTTTCAATACTGGCGCCCTCCTTTTCAATCACAATTTTTATCGCGCCCCCCTTAAACATTAATAATGTACTCAATGCAATAATAAAGCACTTTTTTGACGCTAAAGCTACAATATGGGATCTTAATTATTAAGCATACATAATAATAACATAAGTATTAAATTTTGTACACGTTACTTTTAAGCAAAAACAAATAAAGTAATAAGATAGTAATTATGTTATTTTTTCTTTCTATAATTTTTTAATTGAAACATATTGTAAAATGCGATCGCTGCTTAGAAGACAAAATACAGATATCAGCTGAATGTAGAAAAATAACTCAGATAGTCAATTTCTAATCATAAGAATTCCTTATAAAAACTTTGCTTTGCAAGGCAAGCCCATGGAAGTCGTTAATACATATTAAACTTGTTCTTAATTTAGTATTAATTAATTAGTTATAAAATAATCTGTGCAGCACTATTGCATTAATAGTTTACCGGTTGAATGCCCGCTCTTTGCACGAGTTCATTTATAAGAAAATGAAACATTATTGATTATAATAGCTGAATAGTCAGGAGAGTAAAACCAAGTGGGCGACAATGCTTACAAAAATGTAAAATTATTTTTTTTCAAATGATTGTTCAAACAATAATTAGCTTTAAGTAAATTGTAATTTTAAGCCTCACAGAAATAACATTTATAATTGATGTTAAATAATGAATAGTAATATAAAATTCCGATGAATAATTGCATTATTTTTAATATATAAGCGAAAAACCTTCAACATGTTTTAACGCGGGAGCAGGCGCGCACTCGATACGGTCGAGCTGGATTATTGAGTGACCCCATTTCTTTTTTTAATAATTATTTTAATGTACACGATACAAATCATGATTCCAGTGAATAATTTAATTAAGAGAAAGTAAACTTACCTTCTTTCAAGGACTTTTCAATTTTTCTTTGGTAACAAATAAACAGTTTTGCAAGAACTAACGATTTCGTGATCTGTGTGTCCCACGCGACCACTTCCGGGTACAAAGTGTATTCATCATGATAATATGTATGTTACTGCTAAAAAACATTGTGTAAAACGTTTTTCGTTATGCTTTATATGTGAAAATATTCATAAAAATAAGACTTGGTGAAGTAATCATTCAAAGTGCTCTCCGTGGTTTTCCAAATATCATAAAACTCTATTGCATGGAAAAAAGCGCAACAGAGAAATACATTACTTACAACTTCCTTAAATGAGAGCAAACACATAAGAGAGGGGTCATAACTAACTGTACCAATAACTTAGAAGGTCAAACAGATTATCAGAAAAAACAGATTACAGCTAAAATGTGCAACGATTCAAAAATAATCACAGTGATGAATTTTTAATGTTCCAAAATTTTTTCGATTCTGAGTCAGGGATTAGTTTTTTCTCTGAAAGAGTAGTATGTTAAGGTTTAAAAAGAAAACGTAATAAAAAAAATCCCTCATCATGGGATTACAGCAAATCAAATCAAAGTTTTTTTATTTGGTTATAGGATCAAAGATAGCTAATTAGGTATTGAAGAAGTTATTATTTTTGACGACTTAATATCGCGCGCGCGTCTATAAATTATATCAGAGTAAAAGTACATTTTTTATTATGTCTGAAAGTATTTTGTTTTAATTCACTCCAGTAAACGAATTATTTTTAAATCTTTTATTTTCGATATGCTCGTGCCCCCATGGGGGCGCGCCCCACAGTGTGAGAAACACTGCTTTAAACTATTGATCCCAGTTCTCCAACGCCACCGGCGTTCATGGTTTCTCCTCTCTTTTGACTCCAATATCTATCATCCATCGTCCAGGTCTCTTTTTTTCAGCGCTCTCCTCTCATCTCCTTAAAAACCCCTTTTAAACTCCAGGGTGGATCCACACCACGTCCCTTCTTTTTGGCAGGTCACCATAGTCGCCACACAGCACTGGGCCTCTTAAGTGGTGTCCTACTCTCGCGGAACACACTAATACCCTCCCGGTCAGTAGGGAATGTTCAGACGCCAGTATTCATGTGAAACATCTGGACCATTCCTTTGACTGATATGACTCCCAATATGGGGGTTGACGCTTCTCTGAGGTCAAGCAATAAACAATGATCTCACAGCCAAGTGCACTGGTCACTCAGACATCTGCTCTGATCCATAAAATTTGGCGTGGATGGAACGATGGAGTTCACCCCAATCGAAGACGTCACATATGTCTCATTGAATGCGCAAAATTCTTTGAATTTAATTTTGTCAAGAAATTAGAAATTTTAATATTTAATATTGTGTTATCTTCAAACCAATGAAACTCTTAAGTTTCAAAATATGAGTTAAATAAAGCTCGCATTTATAAAAAGATATTAAATTACTTTAAAAATATTTGATGAAAAATATTAGAAGGAAATTTAATCGATAGAAATGATCGCAACTATGAACAATCTTTGTTTGGGCCACATGATTTTCAGAAGTAAAATAATTTACACTTTATAAGGATCATTGCTGAATGGTTTTATGCAGATTATTTTTAAATTTTCCGTGTGGATATTTGTAAAAAATTGTAATCTATGCTAGTGTATTATTCAGGTAATTTCGTTAATTCCGTATCTTACTTTCTTTTTTTAATTCGCAGCTAAGTAAATACCTTTAAACACTTATATATTGGTTTATTTTTCTATAAAAATTTCCAGTGTGATGACGATAATTTTTTTTAAATTAATAGCACTATAATATGTTAATTCAAAGCAAGTAATATAAAATAATTTTGTTAGTTTATATTTTATTAGCAATAGAAAATTTCAACAAGATGTGTATATATATATATATATATATATATATATATATATATATATATATTGATGAAATTTTCTATTGCTAATAAAATTCTTTCTATTCATTCACTCAAAGTAGATATTGACTAAAAAAATTTATATGTATAGTTATATATATTTATAGGGAGATAGTGAACTAATAGAAGGAATTTAAAAAAAAAGAGCATGAGAGAGATTTTTCTTTTTTATTGTATCAATGAACACTGGCTAGTTTGGCTGAAAAACCAGTTGTTTTCGACACCAATGTTTTAACAGTTACATTGTTACAACAACGGAGACAAACCCAAAATGGTGTCGAAATGCAGTAATTTAATTAGTTTAATTTAATTAGTGGATTAGTATTTGGAAAAACTGTATTAACATTAACCATCCAAGCGGTTAGCACGGAAAATTCCAGCATTGTAAATATACTTCGAAAATGCACTGCACGAGTTTTTTTGCCTTCAAGTAACATTTTCAAAAGCGATTGAGCCGTACTTTTCTGAAATCCCTTCCCCCTTTTAAAGGTTTAACATCTTGAAAGATAACTAGGGACGGTGGAAGCAACACAGCAGGACACTGTTAGGAAGTTTTATGGCTCGCAGGGAACCCCGTGTTTTGACCCTGGAGCAATCGTAAATAATCGGGCGAAAATTTCTTTAGAACCCAAGAACTATTTGTTTGCTATCTTGTATTTTAAAAATTTTGAAAAGTCCCAACGCATAAGTAAAATATGTTACAATTCCCTTTTGGTTTCATATTAATTTGAAGCTGTAACAAGTTGGGGACTGTGTCAAGGCAATCTGCTATTTTATATAGTTATACAAATAATCTTTTTTTAAGTATATTCTTTCGCTCCATTTTTCTTACCTTAATCAATACTTTCAGTTTTTGAAACCTAATTATTTCATATTAAGATGCCAAAAAAATTAATAAAACACCAAAAACACTTTAAAATGTGAAACATTTTCAACTTTCCAACCACTAAAAATGAATAAATTTAAACTTCATCAAATAATTTGAAAATTTTTCTATAAAATTGATAACAATAATAACGAAAAAAATACTAATTAAGATCTATAAGTTTTTTTTTATTTCAAAGCCCAAGTGTTCAGGGAAATTTACGTACAGTGCTTAGTTATATATTGTTAAAATACACCGAATTATATTTGAATTTTAAGTGCTTGAACTTCAGTTTACATCAAAGACAACATGAATGAAGATTTTTCCACATTTTTTTTATAACTTGAATGTTTGAATAAATGGTAATCAAAAATATTCGGAAACATTTACAGTAGACATTTATGCATATAAATAAACATAAAAATATATTTTAAATTCGAGCTATTCAAAAACATTTGAATTATTCTTCAAAAATATCTATTTATGCAAAATACCTCAACATTTATCCTTTTTTAAAGGCTAACTGAATAAGTAATTAAAATCTGGATATTTTTTGAAATCTCGACCGTATAAATCTAGAAATTTTATGTTAGACATTTAATTTGAAATTTCTAAAAAAAAAGTATCGCAAAGTTAAAAATTATTTACCATAAGTTCTAGCAACTCTTTGAGTTTAATATAAATTTCAAATTTTATTATATAGCTTCTTTGGTATTTTTTAATATATTTTGAAGATTTCATACAATTCAGTTGAAAAATGCATGCTAAGAGCAAAAATATACTAAAAAAACAGAGGGATATACAATAAAGTTTTACATAGAAGCAAAACTGAGAAGCTAAAGGGTAGGAATGAAACATTTTGAGTATAACTGAAGTAGTTTTCGAAATATTTATTTTAAAGTTCAGAAAATTTGTGTGCGTTATGTTATACTTAATATTAATTAAATGGTTTAAAAAATATATGTTAATAACAGTCATGTAATCGTGTGATGACACATTCATATACTAATAAAAATTATCATGGTCATTGATGCGAATGTCAAGAATTTTATGTAATTTTAAATTCAGACATTAAGATACTGATGTAGAAAATATAAAACGACCATCTAAAATACATGAAAAATGGAGTCTGCTATAAAATGATCTTGACAAACAAAATACGGCATTTTCACTTACTATGGCAGAGCCGGCTTAGTCAGGGGCGATCTGGAAAAACAGAGAGGGAACCACGGTTTTGACGGATGCCGCTCTAGCTTTTAAAAGTCTCAGGATAAAAATATATGTATAAATTACAAATGCAAAAATAAGTCTTGTAAGATGAAAAAGTAAGAAATGCAAAAATAAGTCTTGTCCCAGACCACAGGTCTGGGGTTCTATTAACGGCTGTGCAAGGTCGACTCTGCCTTTCATCCCCACTACATTGGGTCGATAAATGAGTACCAAGCTTGCTTGGGGTCTTAAACACTGAAAGTCTCTCTTCAGACAGACCACCAAATCCGGACATCTGTTCATGCACCTCAGTGCCCAATGGTTATGTATATTGGGATGGGCATAATAGTTCCTGGCCCTCATGGATTGTTGTGCCACTGAGTTTCAGTTTTAAGTTTGAGGATTGCCTCACTTTGGGGATACCCTTTAGATAAACATGAATTTAAATTCATTTGTAATTAAACATTTTTCTTTCAATTACGTTTATTTCAGAAGGTAGTTTGATTTTTAAAATGTATTTGCTTAATAACATGTATATTGGTGTAATATATTAAAATTTTGATCAATCCGAAATTACATGTTTTTTGCTCCTCTAAAAGCTTTTAGGATTTTAGAACTGATCTTACAATCCATATACGTTTCATAGTAGTATATTTAAAAATGATAAAGACATTTTTACGACTATGTGAGCTTTTATGCCTCGTTTAAAAATATAAAAAATTGCATTCCGGTACAGTTTTTAAAATGTACTGAAATAAGTGGAGGAATAGGATATTTATACATATTATGAATATTTTTGACTGCAGTAAGATATATTTATATTTCAGTTTCTTTACAATTTGAATAGAAGTTTTAAGCCATTTTACGAATAGTTTGATATTGAGTATAAACCCATAGGCTGTTTAATATTGTAAAGTGTTTTACTTTGATACCAGCACACATTAAAATAAGGCTCATTTGCAGTTATATGATCAGCTTCAGTGATATTTAAATTTTCAAAACTAGTCTACACGTACGAAAACATTCTTTCACAACCTCACACCACATCTCTCTCTCTCTCTCATACTATATCTTCCCTACAGCAGGAAATATTTGTGTATACTGAAAAATTTATTACAGGATACATTTTCAAGTGTTAAATTTGTTTTTTAAAATTTGATATGAATATATTGTGGAACTGTCGGTTAACTTCACTGAACAAAATTGTTTTAAGTGTACTGTTTTGAAAGACAAAATTAATTAGGGAGAACTTTTCTCACAATAGAATTTGTAATGACTGAATTGTGTGAAAATGTAGTTATCGATGTGTGACATTTTTCCTTGTAATAAAAGAAACAGAAAGATAAGAAATTAAACTTGAGTAGAATATGATTAGAAGTACTGTCATGCGCGCATTTGAAGAAGTATATCCCCCATTAAAATTAAAAATTATTGACTGAATGTGTGTTATGTCCATCACAAATGCCGATGTAGAAAAGAAATTTTTATTTAGTACAAGAAGTTCGAAAAGGAGAACACTAGGAATGAAAATTTAGATTTTTTCCGAAAAATATTCAGTTATCTTAAAAATACCATTCATATGATTTTAATTAAAATAATTTAAAAGTATTGTGAAATCCTTTTTTATGTTATTTTAAATTAAAAATATAATTGAATAGAGAAAGATCGGTTTTATTTCATAAATATAATCATCGTATGTATATCACCGTATGCGCACCATTTATTGTCTTATTGTTTAAAAAAAGAGATAGGTCCTTTGCTCTTTTTACCTCATTACTTTTTTTAAAAAACGGGAAAGTGAGCGCGTTTTCTTACTCTCATATTCAAAAATGAATACAGGATGCTTTTTTCTGGTTCAAATCGCAATACCAAAATATATTATTTTTTTTTTATTTTTTAAAAAATGACAGAAAAATAAATTTGTTTGAAGAAAATATAATTATTTTTCAACTTCTAACACACTATTTACTTCATTTTTTCCTTTTTTTTACCCTTCATTTTGTTTTAAATTTACTGTGACTGAACATATAGGGGGAACGACCGACATACAAGATTGTTCAAGATAACTTAACAGCTAGCTGTAAACGATTGATCTATTGGGTCTTACTTCACAAAGGAACCAAACTAAGTCATAAAATTGTCCCCGTTCTACCTCCCAAGTTTTAAAACGGGGAAAGGAAAGAAGACTGTTGCATTTTTAAAGCAAACGGCAAAATAACAGTAAACGCTTTCGGAATAACTTTTCAGGAGGAAGTTAACCACCTACAGCAGTGCTTCTCAAACTGTGGGGCGCGAGCATATCGAAAATAAAAGATTTAAAAAATAATTAGTTTACTGGAATACATTTTAAAAAATTATTTCAGACATAATAAAAAATGCACTTTTACTCTGATATAATTTATAGGCGATATTAAGCCATCAAAAATAAAAACTTCTTCAATACCTAATTAGCTATCTTTGATCCTATAACCAAATAAAAAAGTTTTATTTGATTTGCTGTCATCCCGTGATGAGAGATTTTTTATTACGCTTTTTTTTATAACCTAACATACTACTCTTTCAGAGAAAACCCAGATCCCGGACCCAGAATCGAAAAACTTTAGGAACATAAAAAATTCATCACTGTCATTATTTTTGAAATGCTGCACATTATAGCTGTAATCTGCTTGACCTTCTAACTTATTGGTACAGTTAATTATGACCCCTCTCTTATGTGTTCTCTGTTGCGCTTTTTTCCATGCAAAAGAGTTTTATGATATTTGGAAAACCACGGAGAGTACACACACACAAGCACATTAAGGATTACTTGGTCAAGACATATTTTTATAAATATTCTCAATGTATAAAGCATAACGAAAAACGTTTCACACAATTTTTTAGCAGTAACATACATATTATCATAATGAATATACTTTTTACCCGGAAGCGGTCGCTCGGGACACAGATTACGAAATCGTTAATTCTGGCAAAACTGTTTATTTATTACCAAAGAAAAATTGAAAAGTCCTTGAAAGTAGGTAAGTAAACTTTCTCTTAGCTAAATTATTCACTGGAATCATGATTTGTATCGTGTACAGTAAAAAATTTATAAAAAAAAGAATTGGGGTGACTCAATAACCCCGACCGTACCGAGTGCGCGCCTGCTCCCGGGTTAAAACATGTTGAAGTCTTTTCACTTTAAATATTAAAAATAATACAATTATTCTTCATCGATATTTTATATTATTGATCGTTATTTAACATCAGTGGCGCACACAAGGGGGGTCCGGACCCTCCCAAAGCCCTTGATTTTTTTCCGATTGATTATAATTCTAAGTTTATAGTACGCAAAATTTAGTTAAGTATTTGTTATTAATGATTAATTTTATTAGTTAATGCTAATTATTTATTCAAGAATTAGTTTTTTACTGTGTTTTGTTCCCGAAAATCGACAAAATCAAAAGTCACCTGATACAAGATTGGTGAACTTTCGACCCCGGACCCCCCTTGAAAAATTCCTGTGTGCGCTACTGTTTAACATCAATTATAAATGCTAATTCTGTGAGGCTTAAAATTATAATTCGCTTAAAACTAATTATAATTTGAGCAACGATTTTAAAAAAAATCATTCTACGTTTTTGTAAACATTGTCGAGCACTTGGCTTTGCTTCCCTTACAATTCAGCTATTATATCAATAATGTTTTATTTCTTATAAATGAGAGAGAGATAACTCGAGCAAAGAGCGGGCACTTCAGCCGGTATACTTTTATTGTATCAGTGCAGCACAGAATATTTTATAATTAATTAATTAATGCTAAATTAAGAACAAATTTAATAAGTATTAATGACGTCCATGAGCTTGTCTTGAAAAGCAAAGTTTTTATAAGGAATGCTTATTATTAGAAATTGACCCTCTGAGTTCTTTTTCTATATTTAGTAGATATCTATATTTTGTCTTCTAAGCAGCTACCGCATTTTGTAATATGTTCAATTTAAAAATTAGAGAAAGGAAAAATAACATAATAATTATCCTATTGATTTTTTTATTTATTTATTTTGCTTAAAAGTAGTATACAAAATTTAATACTTATGTTACTAATTTGTATGGTTTATAATTAAGATCGCCTATTGTAACTTTAGCGTCAAAGTGCATTATTATTGCATTCAGTACATTATTAATGTATAAGGGGGGCGAGAAAAAAATTGTGATCGAAAAGGGGGGCTGCCAGTATTGAAAGTTTGAGAAGCACTGACATAGAGGGTTAAGTGTCATCCAGTACAAATTAACAAAAATTTATTTGAACTTGATTAGATGTGAATAGAAAGTATTTTATGAAGAATCGAAATTTTGATTTATATATATATATTTATATATATATATATATATATATATATATATATATATATATACATATATATATATATATACATATATATATATATACATATATATATATATATATATATATATATATATATATATATATATATATACAAAAGTAAATATGTATAGGGAGAGGGTAAACTCTAATGGTAGAAATTGAAAAATGTAAAAATATTGTTTTCATATCTGCAGGTATAACAAATATTGATAATTATAATGTAGAGGATAATAAATCAACACCTGTATAGGGAATGCAATTTGGAATTTAATATATAAATATTTCTATAAAAAGTTATTATTAACCGCATTGTTTTTTTATTTATTTTTCAGGCAATTCGTATGAGAGGAAATATTTTCTTTCTTTCTCTGTCATTAGACATAATTCTTGATTTCACATAATACTTAGTCAGTCTTATCGACTGTCGAATTCGTGGTATCGAATATCTGTCACGTTCTGATCAAAAATAAGAATCATCTTTAATTTTCCTTCAAACCAAAATGGTATCCAAAAATAGAAATATACAAACCAAAATTGTTTAAAAAAAATGTCCGTTCATCATTTTCGGAGGTTCATTTGATTTAGTAGACCATCGATTTTTAATTTCGACATGAGGATTTTTTAATGCAAAATAACAGTATAAACATAGTATTCAAATTGCTCTTCCTTCAGGAAGATTTTCTGAAAAATTACTTTGTCCTAACTGTTGAAAGAACTAAAAATATCAGTCGTACCATTCGATGTATTTTCGATTTTTCTAATTCAATATAATCAATGCAAACATTGATTATTCCCATTGGATGTTTGTGTTGTTTTTTCCAGATTTTTAAATTTTTATACAGAAAATTTTGGGAAGTACATTGTGGTGAAATATAACTCTGTGTTAACTTCAATCAAGCACAATCGATATGTTGCCCATTAGGTATTATCGTGACGTCAGCTAACACAGTTCTGGAAATTTCCATATTTGAAGTTAATTGTTATTTGAAAAGAAACATAGAGTTTTTTAGGATTCCAGTACCTAAATTTTAACTGCAATGTTTTTTTTTTTCTAATAAAGAATTAAACATACCAAAATATAATACATATTAAATAAAATATCTATTCTTATATAAAATTATTCTTATGTCTAATGAATATTATATTTAAAATAACAAATATATTGATATGGAATATTCTCAGCGTTGTAAAACAATTTGTTATTTTTATGAATGCTGTTTCGATGCAATTTTAATATTTAAACATTTTCTTGTATTTTTCAAAATTTCCATAGCAACGGGAAAGTAATGTACTTAAAAATAATATAGATACGTTTGTTTTTAACTTTAAGAACATATTATATTCTTATGCAAGATTAAAAATTTATTTTTATTTCATATGGACGAGTTCTCAACATTCTTAAAAACATGAGTTCTTAATTTTGACACATCTTTGATTAAGTGATATTTGTTGCATGCATATGTAATTTATCTTATAAGTTTTTGTTTATTTTATAATGATACTTGAAATGAAATATAAATACCATTGGATTTTAGAAAGAAAGAAATATTAGACAATGTACTAAGTAATTTTAAAATTTAGTTAACTTTTAGGATGAAAGACAGGGAAAAAACTATTTGGCTAACTTTTTTTTCCCATTTTAAGAAACATTACTGCTAGATATGTTATTGAGAAACTTTCGTATTTTGCGTGATAAATTGCACTATTACAAGTTTTTCATTGCAGAAAACGTTTTACAGTTAGGTAAGCTAAAAAATCGTTTTATCAAATTAGAGTGCGTTTTTAGGTTTTTTAATTACCGAAAAATCCGGAGTATAACGCATACTTTCAACGCAAAGAATATGATCGAAATTTAAGGGTGCACTTTATACACCGGGTATAAATATGAGAGCTTTAAAAGGAAACAAAGATGAGCATAGAAAAACATTAGAGTTCTACAATGATCGATATAATATTTCCTTTAAAGAATTGACATTAATTATGATCTTGAAGTATTGCAATTCTAGAAGTATGCAATATTTTGTTTCCTAAAGCTGAAAATAATACCTCGAATAAATGACTTCAAAATATAAGAATGTTACGCACATATATTTCAGGTTGCTTCGTAAAAAAAGGGGTTCCCGTTATAGGAAGAAAATACCTGAAAATACCTGAAAAAGTTATAGTGATTTTAAAAAAATCACTCTATGCAAAAGAGCAGTAAGATAAAACTATAAATGAGTTTTTCTCAAAATTCTGCTTTCGAAAGTATATCTTTACCAGATACATGATATCTTAACAACCAAACCAGATAACGTTTTAAAATTCTGTGTAAAACTTTATTATACAATTTTTCATAAAGTGGACCATAAGTTTTGTTGTAAGTTAAATATTTTTTCATTTAGGGTAATTCATATAAAGAAAAAACTTTAAAAATATCAAAATGTGCATATTATTATGTAAAGGGTGTTTTTTTAGAGGTATAGAACTTTAAATTGCAATAAAACAACGATGTATTATTCGATTGACTTGAATTTTTTTTATTCGAAAGATAATCTTGTGGCATTACATTTTAAATATGATTTCTGGCATATGACTGCCACGGCTGGCTCGGATGTAGTCCAATCTGGACGTCCAATTTTCGATGACTTTTTCCAACATTTGTGGCCGTATATCGGCAATAACACGGTGAATGTTGTCTTCCAATAGGTCAAGCGTTTGTGGCTTATCCGCATAGACCAATGACTTTACATAGCCCCACAGAAAATAGTCTAGCGGTGTTAAATCACAAGATCTTGGAGGCCAATTCACAGGTCCAAAACGCTAAATTATGCGGTCACAAACGTGTTCACAGGTCCATTCTGAATATTACCCAAATTCATAATTACTATTAAAATATATGATAACAATATATTACATATATTCTATTATTATTATGTGTAATTTTTATATTACATTGATATTCATTATTGATTTTTATTGGTTATTTTTAATTTATTCCTATATTTTTCATTTGAAATATATTTCAAAACAGTTGTTAACAATTATTTTCTTGATATTACCATCAGGCAACTATTTTGGATTTCGTGTAACTCAACAGCCACTGTTTGGCACATTAAAGAATCGCTCTAAACTGTGCTTGACGCCTGTCACTCCTATATCAAATTTATTTCCTTCATGGAAGTACGCATTCTGATAATTAGGCCGATGATATAAATATAAGCTCACGGATAAAATCGATTAAAAAGGTAGAAAAAGTACAGTCGGACTTCTATATAACGAAGTCGCTAAATCCGGAAAAATGTTCGGTATATGGAAAATTCGTTATATAGAGGTCCATATTTTAATATACTTCATAAACCACATAAAATAAATTTTAAATTTACAAACATTATATGTTATAGAAAGTAATTATTCAAACATTTTTTTTAAAATTAATACACACATGTTTATTTTATATATCTTACGCATCAAAAAAGAAAGAAAAAAAAGAAAGAAAGAAAGAAGAACCTCAAGGAAAACAAGAAAAAAGAATATAGAAGAACACTGTATTTTTAATATTAAGAAAACTTTTTTTATTTTAAAATGAATGCATTGTAAGTACATTTTCCCATTTAAATCATTCAAGTAATATTAAACATACATCGTTTTATAACTAGAACATGGGGACACGAGACAACTTCATTGAGGGTGAAAGTTGCTATTGAAGATTTGTCTAGTGAACTGGACAATGGTGGTTAAATGTTTCACTTCTTGGATGAAACGTCCAGAGCTCTATTGCTGTAGGAGAGTTAGGGATCTAATAAAACCAGTTTAAAATTTATGACCACCTTAAAATGTGTTAAAGGAAGAATAACTTGAAATTTTCAGAAATACTTTAAAAACAGGGAGAAAAAAATTGAATCACAAAAGAAAACGTTCGTTATATAGAAAATGTACTTCGATATAGAGAGGTTATTTTACGAAGAAGATCGTGAAATGTACAAGGTTGCAGGAAAAAGTTCACTACATAAAAAAAATCGCAATATGGAGTTTCATTATATAGAGATTAGACTGTATATAATTATGCAACATTTAGGTTCAAATATATAAGTCATTGTTGAAAGAGTAGGGGGGGTTGTTAAAAAAATTAGGATACATTCTATATTATGTTTAGTGTGTGTATGGATGAATGTGTTTGTTTCGCTTTTTAGTGTATGCTTAATTCTAGGTGTAATAATGTTTTTTCGTTTATCTCCCAGTTTATATAAAGCTTCACCAAATCAATATTTTTGTGTGTTTATTCAAAGTAGAATTCCTCATTTTCCACCTATTTTTTATTTATCCTTCAGTATACAAAACAACTGTAATATATGATGGTCTTTTAAAGATATGATTACCGAAGAAACACCCTAGAACTTTCATTTGAATGTTCTGAGGTTAAATAGCTGTACCTCAAAAACAAAAGTAATTTTATGAGATTTTAAAAATGTATTATAAGTTGTACTTTTTTATCATACACTTAAGACAAAATTGTAAATTACTCACACGTAATATTCCCCAGAAAATATAATTCCTAATAAAATAGATAAAGACAGGCTTTACTTGAAAAATATATTGAAATATATATATATATATATATATATATATATATGGTTCCATTCTTAGACAGAAGCATCAATTGGCACCAATGTATTCTCTACATTATCACAAAAAGGAATAAATTTACAACCAATAACATGCAAAATAATGTATGCATTTGTTTATTTTATATACCAAACATTGCATTATAAAAGATAAGTACATTTATGAGCTATTTAGTCAACATAAATTTTTCATTCTCCTTAAACGACACGAGCACAAATAACACATATATTTCCCATGCTTCTTTTCTAAGCAATAAAATGACCTTCTTCCTTAGGAACAAGCATTCTTAAAATGTCCGTTCTCAAAATATTTGTAATATATTTGTTTTATTTAATTTGAGATAAATGTATTTATTTCCTCCAAGCTGTCCATAAAAATTTCATAGCACTACATGACACGTGACAAATGTCCATGCATTTGATATTTTGATCTTACTCTATAAAAGTCATTTGCAATGAATATTATTGTATTGCAGCAATGGGAAATATAATAAAACGAGACAGTTGTGAGTATAGGTTCTGAAAGTTTGTGATAAATTATATTCCCACCATTTTTTTTAATCTTGAACACTTATTTCATTTTTGATCATATATATTGCTCATTTTACAATCACATCTCTAGTATTTTTATTAAATTTTTCAATCAGGAAAATGTTGCTATAAATTTAAAAGTTTTAGAAATTTATCAATGAAAATAACATTTGTATTTTTAGCTGTAAACTAAAAATTATTTTAAATGTTAAAAATACAATACACATACACACACACAGCAGGAGTCGGCAGCCTGTGGCAAGCATGCCACATGTGTCGCAATACAATTTCCAGTGGAACTCTACACTACTCTACAGATTTGTCAATTTTTTAGTGTTTTGAAGTTGATAAATCTGTAATTGATTTTATTTGACAAACATATTTAGAATTACGGAAGTACGAAAGAATCTGGAAGAATAAATCTAAAGAGAATTTTACCGCTATTTTGTAAATTATGGAATGCCATTGCTTGAGAGATTAAATCGTTTCAAGAGATAAACTTGTATGTACTCTGTGTTTTCCGTTTTTGTCTCTAAGTATCTAAGCAAAAGCTCTTCTCTCTTATGAAAAATAGCTCTATTCCTCAAAGAAATTATTGAACAACGTAATATTCAGAATCGTGTCAGATTGAAAATCATAAATTATACTCTAATTTTGCGATATAAAAAAGGAGTTGTTTTCCAGCACTAAAAACTATCAGATGGAAAATACTTAGATTGTCTGTTGTCTATTTCTAATTTTAAGAATACATAACCTATGTACAAATTTATTTATTTTTTTATTGTTGAATAAATAGTTATGTATTATGTTGTTGTTTTTATGTAAAAATATCTTTAAATTATGCGAAATGAATATATGATAAAACTTTAAATCTGTATTATTGACAATTTTTCCCTAATTCTGTAGGTATTATCGCAGGAATCGAATTGTTGCAAAACTGTTTTTTGTATCATGCTGTCATTGTGTATCATGCGGAATCATACTGATAGATTGGTTTGACGTACTGCAGCTAAAATGTCGCCGAACCCTTGGTTTAACACTTCATCATTCTTAAATTATCAAGTTGATTGCAAGTGCTAATTTTTTAACTACAGGGCGATTTTGAAAAAAAATGCCCACATTTAATGAAAGGTCATAAGATTTCCTTATTTTTTTTAAAGTACACCATCCAAATTCTTCTCGGCATAAGTCGTCTTGCAGTCCAGTGGAAAGCAGATATTGCACTATCAGGAAGGAAAACACTGTTATCTTGCGAGGGAACATGAAGTAGAGAGGAGCAACCTAAATGCGCTCCAGTCATTGACACAGTTTTACAGGGAGGGCGGAGCGGAGAATCAGCTAGGTCAATCTTCAACAGATGGGTCTGCAGATAATCATGTCCAGTGATGACTCTGGTGTGGGTAGTAGTCCGTTGTAGTGTAGCTGACCTCCTCGTTGGTGCACCCTGGGTAACGCTAATTCTGCTACAGCCTTCCCCACCATATATTTAAATGAGCTTTGATATATATATATATTTTTATGTTCCACCCTTAATTTTTGTTTTGCTTAAAGTAGAAAAAAATATTCTTACCAAAAATTTGACTTTTTTTATGAACACCTTTTTTTAAATATTCAACTTGAAATTTTATCACACTGTCACTGGTGTTAGTAGTTAAATCTATAACTTTTCCCTGTGGTCTGCTTTTCATTTTCAGTAACATAAATTGAATTTGGCGACTCTAACTGCATCTGCTGTCGAAGTATAGAAGCTAAGAATTTTAACAGAAATAATCATCCGACCTTCCTAAATAATAATTATATTTCAACAAAAGTTCAATTCCTTCTGGAAGAATTGTAATGATTTGGGGTGAACAATATATCTTATTGTTTTCTTTCTATTCAGATAACTTTAAGAAAGCATTAGAGATTTCATATGCTTTTAATGAAGCAAGATTATAAAATATCGCAAAAAATATTATCTAAAATAATTTAAGGGAAAATATAAGATATATGCTTGAAAAGTACAAATGTCAAATAACAAGTAATTTCTTCAGTAACTGTAGATAGATTATGTGTTTGAAAAGTGTTTAATAACCTGGAATGCAGTTATGTTTGTAAAAAATGCAACACCATGAAGGAATCATCGGAATTAAATGAAGTTTGAAGCAAATATCAATTATTTGATGTTGCATAACATAGTAAAGTTTTAGAGCGATTGCGGATGTGTGGCGTGCGCAGCACTCTGTGAACTGCTGCTGAAAGTGTATAGAGGGTTGTAGCGGTACGCTGAAAAGGCGAAGTGTTAGTGGCGAACGTTTAGTGAAACGTAAGTAGTCTTCCACGTTGAAAAAACGATAAATTCCAACAACTTATGGAGTTTGAACGGGGGAGGAATATCGAGCTCCAAGAACGAGGATTTTCCTATCACGCAATAGGAGCTCGTGTGCAGCGGTACAGTTCCACAGTGATGCGAGATTGAAAACAGTGGACCGACTAGCTCCGAACAACTGGAAAAACTGCCAGTGGATGATGGAAGCTGACATCTGCGCTCGACGTTTGATACCTGCTCCACATGGTGGTTAATGATCTACAGCTTCATCCACGCAGTTGGCAGCATGTTGATCTACTGCTACAGGTGTACTAATGTCAGTATGCTGCACCGTGGATTGTGTGCAAGAATGCCTTTATAAAGGATCACTGCAAACCATTGACGGCTGTGTCTGCAATAAGCTCATGAGCACGGAGCTTCGCAAGCTGATTGGAACCAACTTGTCTTTTCAGATAAATTACGCTTCAATTTGTGGGATCATGATGGCCCCATTCGTGTTCTACCCTATGCCGGGGAATGTTACCTTCCAGATTGCGTTATAGAACGACATATTGGCCTGTTACGAAGAGTTATGGTTTGGGGTGCGATGTCGTATCAGGGAAGATCAACTAATTTGCTACGAATTGAGGGTAATGCCCATAGCAACAGGTACGCCCGTGAAGTGGTACTGCCCGTATTGTCCTCTTAACTTCAAGACATTCCTGGAGCTATCTTTTAGCTAGATAACATATGTTGCAAAGACTGTTCGAGGCTTTTGTTCAGCTCATCGCATGCAACTTCTTCCTTGGTTTGCTAATTCGCCGGATATGTCGCCCTTTGAGCAAATGTAGAATTTGGTTGGTCGGCGTCTCGCTCATGATCCGTGTCCTGCAACTTCAAAAGTCCCGATTTTTGCTGCACATACAAGCAATATGGAATTCTATTCCACTAGCGGACATATAAAATTTGTTTGACTATATTTACCGTCGAATAGCAGCTCTTATTTCAGCGGGTGGTGGCTACACCAAATACTAATTTCGGACACTTAATACTGATTTTTTGCTTTGAAAACTTCGTCATTTGTTTATACTAATTCAAGTCATTTGCGTATTAAAATACATTTAATTGTGATGATTCCTTTATGGTGTTGCTATTTTTACAAACAGAAGTTTAGAAGGGTGAAACACCTCAAGATGTCTTGAGTCAGTTTCAGAATATAGTAAAAACTATTTTCTAATAGTTCAAAACCAAGAGTTCGCACTTAATCATTTATGGCATTTAGTTATTTTCATAGCATTATTTATATTTCTGAATTTTCCATTACCTAGTTTTTTAATTGTAAACGCTTATGATGTTTTACATAGTATTTTTTTCTGACT
This sequence comes from Trichonephila clavipes, assembly GCA_019973935.1. Classification (NCBI taxonomy): domain Eukaryota; kingdom Metazoa; phylum Arthropoda; class Arachnida; order Araneae; family Nephilidae; genus Trichonephila; species Trichonephila clavipes. Next base: position 271,834 of record BMAU01006116.1, on the reverse strand, counting down.
TGGCAACTTGTAAAAATAAATATAGAATAATATCCTAAGTAAAGTCTCTGTAGGCTAAAGTAAAGTATTTGAAATACTTAGAATGATTAAGAATGGCAAGTTTCCGAGAAGCTAGATTAAGCATTTGTTTTGGAAACCAACACGCTCAAATTTACGCTTTCATATTTCTAATAGTGACCTTTTAAATTAATGACGAATTGAATTATTTTGAATTTCAATCTAATTTTTGTGATAAGCACCGTGGTAACTACAGATTACTCCAATTCAGCATTTCTCAAACTGTGGGGTGCACACCCCTCGGGGGGTGCGAGGAAATTGAAAAGTCGAAAATAAAAGATTATTTAAAAAAATTACTAATTTACTCAAAGTAAACAAACAAAATACATTCTGACAAAATTAAAAATAAAATAGACATTTACACTGAAATAATACACTTATAAATGTATCAGTACTGTACGGACTATGTGTTTTATGAATAATTTAACAACACTAAGTTAAGAGCAAGTTTAATAATTACCAGCGACCCAAGGGCTTGTCATACATAAAATAAACAAAAATTAACACTTATCTTGATAATTAATTCCATAACTGCCGATCAAAAGTTACGCGATTCGCTTCACAATGCCGCCGTTTTCACGTAGGTACGCGTGTGTGATGTAGGGGGGGGGAAGGAATAAATAGACAAATCCTCTGAAAAGAGTAAATCCTTCGCCAACGCTGTCAAGTTCCTTTTATATTAAAGCCTTCTGAATAAGTTTAGGAATAGCAGTGCATAGAAAAGATCGTACTTCCTAAACATGTTTACATACATCTGAGCCAATTAACGCATAGGCTGAGCGAGACTTTTATGTACGTCGTTGGCACTTAATAGGTTTAAGTCGTATAGTAGTTGTAGCATCAAAGTATAGTATTATTGAATTCAATACATTGGTATTGTAGTCAGGGGGGCGCGACGAAGATTATGATTTAATATTGGTTCGCCAATGTTGAACGTTTGAGAAGCACTGCTTTAATTGCATAATTTCTTTACAAGTTTAAATAGTTTTTATAAGAACTAATTTTGTTGTAGGTTTGAGTTTAAGCTAAGGCTCATAATATTCCAGTTATTCTTAATAATTAGAGCATATCAAAACAAATTTTATTTAAATAACTTATTTTATACAGAATGACAATTACTAGGATCTATATTATAATAAATGTTTACAATAGCCATTATAAATTAAATTATTATATAGTTCACAAAGCATTTTACTATTTATTTTTTTCATTCAAAAGCTAATGAAAATCATCTTTAATTGTAGTCTCTATAATAAGAATCCGTAATAGATTTGATGAATATTAATTTACGGAAATAAACAAAAAATTAAATGTTTGTTTGAATTTATCCCAGTAAACTCATTGATTTTATTAAATTCAAATTATACAAAGATGTTTATTGTCATCACTGATTAAATATTGAGTTTTTCTTTTTGTATTCCCTAAAACATTCTGTTATCAGTAATTTTCTGTTTGGAACATCGAAGCATGGCACTGAAATCCAAAATTCATTTTTGGCTCATTGTTCTTTATGTTTTTCATATCAAAATAAAACTGAATTTTTATTTTGACGAAGCTAGTGTGCAGGAACCTATAATCAAACAATATTCGTTAATTTCCTTACTTTTGAAATATGGCAACAGTAATTTTCAGTATTATTTTATAATATTTTCTTACAAATCCAGAGATGTTACTTTTATTAATTTCTCTATTATAACAGAAGGCAAGAAAGGAGTCATTCAAGGATAAGTCATGCTGAAATATTTGATGTTTATCATAAAGGGTGTTTTTAGAGGTATACAACTTTAAATTGCAATAAAACAACGATGTATTATTCGATTGACATTATTTTTTTTATTCGAAAGATAATATTGTGGCATTACATTTTAAATATGATCAAGCAAGGCGTAGATTCGTCGAATGGGCCCAAAACGAAATTGACGTTGCTCCCGATTTTCATAAGCGAATTTTGTTTAGCGATGAAGCGCACTTCTGGTTGAATGTCTACGTCAACACACAAAACTGCCGCATTTGAGGTGAAGCTAATCCACAAGTGTGTGTTGAAACACCGTTACATCCAGAAAAACTGACTGTTTGGTGCGCTTTATGGGCTGGTGGAATCATTGGTCCGTACTTCTTCAAAAACGATGAAGGCCACAACGTTACAGTCAATGGTGATCGGTATAGAGCCGTGATTACTAACTTTTCATTCCTGAATTGAACAATTATGATGTCCAGGAGCTGTGGTTCCATCAAGACGGCGCAACATGTCACACAGCTTGCGCCACAATTGATTTATTGAAAGAAACTTTTGGTGACCGCCTAATTTCACGTTTTGGACCAGTGAATTGACCTCCAAAATCTTGTGATTTAACACCGTTAGACTATTTTCTGTGGGGCTATGTAAAGGCATTGGTCTATGCGGATAAGCCACAAACGCTTGACCATTTGGCAGACAACATTCGCCGTGTTATTGGCGATATACGGTCACAAATGCTGGAAAAAGTCATCGAAAATTGGACGTCCAGATTGGACTACATCCGAGCCAGCCGTGGCAGTCATATGCCAGAAATCATATTTAAAATGTAATGCCACAAGATTATCTTTCGAATAAAAAATATTTATGTCAATCAAATAATACATCGTTGTTTTATTGCAATTTAAAGTTATATACCTCTAAAAAAACACCCTTTATAAGGGTTTGAAGGGAACAAAATAAATAATATAAAAAAATATGTCAATTCCTACTTAGATCAACAAAGAAAAAGCTCATTTTAGCTAATTTTTATTAAGTAGTTACAATTAATATAAATATGTACATACATAGGACAGAGTCACAACATGTGGTAATAAAATTTTAATAATTATCATTAAAGTATTGTATTGCCATCCAAAAGAATCGCGTCTAATAAAATTCAGTTCAACCGAATGCTTTAACACGTGAGAAAAATTTTCAGTTTCAAGTCTGACACCAGTCGCCAACAGGAACGCTATGTTGCCAAAAATGATGCCAACATGGTTGTATTTGAAATTCTTTAAATAATTAACTTTCATCAATTAATTTCTATTATTTATAGTTAAATTATTGTATTGTCATCCAATATAGTCATGTATATAAAATTTTCAGCTCCATTGAGCGCTTTAAAATGTATTTTATTAACAAGTTAAAATTCCACCAAGATAAATAAACGTATAGAGAGTATGAGCTAATAGTAGGAACTGAAAAATAAAAGACGGAACTTAATCTAAATGCCATCAGCGTATTAGAAACTGAAATATTTATACAGCCATGGATATATTAAGTAATAGTATGCTAGTAATGTATTTAAAACATATTAGTTATAAAATATTTATAACACGATAATTAAGCAAATTTTTCAAAAATCGAATCAAGTTAGAGTTATATTTATAAATATGCTGTTTTCGACACAAAATATTAATTCCTAGATTTAAAGATAGTTTATTCAAATAAATCATAAGTAAATTTATTCAAAAATGACTTTTTTAAACATAAAATCTAAGGGAGGTGAAATATGGGAAGTATTTTGGAATTTTACAAAAAAAAAATTAAAAATTGTTATTTTTCAATATTTTGTTACTTTTTATAAAGTCCTGATTTTCTGCATTTTATTACAAGTAGATTGACGTATATATTGAAACGTTTTATTTATTTTTAAATAAATTTATTTTATATAAATTAGAAATTGTAATATTTAGTTTTTGCCATATTATTGTGAATGTTTTTGTTTCTAAAAACTGTTTCTCATACTCACATTTTACATTAGATCTTATAAATAATTAAATTGTTTCTATCCTAATAACTATTCTATCTGCAACACGACCTAGTTTGTGGCCGTAAAATTTATTTTATAAGAAAGTTGACATATGGAAACAAACGTGGATTTATAAAATAATATAAACCAATAAAAATGGGCTTTTCTGCCAGCTAATTTAATACCACCTATTTTGATGCTATAAAATTTACGTTATAATTAAGCTGACATATGAAAACCAATACGGATTAAATGTAATATAAACCAATTATATGAGATTTCTGCTTAGCATATTTTACTTACATAATTTCCGTTCTATTATATAGATAACAATGTTTTCGACGTTTTGAAACGATCGTATTTACGTTACGAAAAGTTTTTACAACAAAATTAAATTACATTAAATTCTAATACGATTAAGTTCAACTAACCATATAAAATATTAACGCCATGGTGATGGAAATTCTACTCTTATGTACAGTTAAGTTAAAAAAGAAACAATTTGCCACACGTCAATGAGGATTTTGAATTATAAAGGAATTCTTGAAAGTTAAATATCGTTCGCGTTATATTTATAGAATATATACAAATTTATGTAACGCAAGTACTGGCATAATGCAATTATTTCCCAGATGCTGATCCAGACTATAATGTTTTTCTTGGATGCCAGTTTAATATTCCAATGCGCTTGAATAGGTATGCCTTTTTTCGTTACTCTCTCACTGTTATGGCTTATCTTATAGCACACATGTAGCTTTAAATACTTTTTATTGTTAGATAAGTTATAAGCAATCTATTAACCTTAGATAGGCTAAATTAATCCTTTTCAGGTGTCAAAATAAGATAATATAAAGTTAGAATAAATTAGTAATGCTATACTGCATTGGTTTGGTTATAATTAATCTTATATTTTAAGGCGGAGGTTGCCTGTAATTTTATTATAATTCGCTTCATCAGTTTGGAGGCGTCACGGTAATTGTTAACATAATTTAAGTTCCATTTTTTCCCCCATTTATTCACTTATGACTCAATGGTACTGCGATTGAATTTTTTGTGGTACAATAAGCCTTGTAGTATGAGCCTTGTAGTATTATTATACATCTAAGAAAAGCTTTACTTATTTCACAAGTTAATTTCAAGCCATCCACGTCTCAAGGTATACGCTAATGAAAACTTTAATTTAATCTCGCGTACAAAAAAGGCTAAATTTGTTTCATTTTGCAAGAAATTTAATGGATTTTTGGCTGATTTAAATTTAAATCCCACGAAACCCGAAGCGAAAAATATTGGATGAGTGTATTCACATATGTAAGTGATGAAGATATCTCTTTTTAGTCGATATCTCGTTCTCCTATTATTGCAATCGAGGGTACAAATCCGCAATTACATTTTCCGTTTACTAATCCTCATATAAGCTCTGTAGCATTCAAAGCGATTAGAAAAGCTTGAATGGTCGTAAACTCGTGGACAGCATTTTTCCTGAAGGATCAATTATTCATGTTCCTGGATTATTATAAACTTCCCTCTAACAGGGAAGGACGTGTGTTAATTCTATCTAGATTCAAAGTCATCATGGTGGTGTGGTGGGAAAATTAGGATAATCAGGTCTGACTCAAGTGTGATACTCAACACTTGACCGTGGCTCAAAATTAAGAGGTACGTCGCCAATAATTCTAGAGTTGTTTAATAATGCGATATTAATATGTAATCAGTCAATTTTTAAGATTCTAACTGGCAACTCATTTACGCATTCCGAAACAATGTTTACTTGGTTATTGTAGTAAGCATTGTTGTTATTCATGAAGATGGATTTTGTTGGCTGAGTGTGTAACATAAAAGGTGTAACGGGTCTTTTCGCGTTCTTCCAACTAATTCTCTTGGGGAATAATGGGTCTTTAAACATTATTCTATTGAAAACTTTTCTCCTCCGAAGATGTGATTATGCAAATCTAGGCTTTTACGAGAGTGCGTCGGAAAATAAGATTCCCCTGTCGACTGTGGTCAGAGTTGTGTGTGAAAGTCAAAAATACAAGAGAACATGAAAGATAGGACATAACTTTATTTTTCCACATAAGTACCAAGTACATTGAAACATTTGCCATACCGCTTGATAAGTTTCAAAAAGCCCTCCTGGAAAAAATTCAGGGTTTTCTTACGGAAGTAGCTTTTAACGGCTTGTTTGACTTCAGCATTGCTTCCAACGCGCCTAAGGCGAGATTCTCCTTCAAAGCCTAAAATTTTGCTTTTAAAAAATCATCTAAACGCACGTCACCGATTTAAATGGACAGAAAAAAGGTAAATATTGCACTTCCTCTTTGGCCAGCTAGAAGTTTGACATCATTTTTAAAATTTCTTTCATGATGCTAGCTGCCAAGCCTCAGTTATTTTTCACCCTAAGAACGGCTTCGGCGATACAACTAATTATACGTTGTTTACATTTGTATTTTTGAAAAAAATCGTTCGTTCAAACGCTGTTTGTTTTGCTCAAGTTGTGTTTATAGTAATTAGACCTGCTTAGCTCTTTACAACGCTATTATTTTGATTTTAGTATTAATTTGTTATATTTAAAATGCCTAGATCTAGCGGCAAAGTTTTTAAAAAAAGGCGAGGTGATTTTAATCAAGGCAGAATAAGTAATTCCGAATCAACAGTGAGAAGTGATTCTGTACCACAGCAGTCTTCTGCTTCTAACAGTAATATTTCCGCTTCCGAAAAAAAACTTAGCAATTCAAATAGCTCATACAAAAGTGAGTTTAATAGTGGATTTGAATGTTTTAGCTGGTATTTTTTCTGAAGCTGTCAAATGTTTACAGTGTGGAGCAACAGGGCTTAACCTTTCCTGTGAAGAAAATTGTTCTGGTGGAGCTGTGTTGAACTTGATATAATCTGTGATATTTGCAGTTATAGCTACAACTTTTGTTCCTCCAAGAAGTGCAAAGCTGAAATTGGGAAACCCAGCACCTACGAAGTAAACACCAGGCTTGTTTATGCAATGAGATGCATAAGGAAAGGTGCAGAAGCTGCACGAATGTTTTGCGGAATCATGAACTTACCACCCCCACCGACAAAGTTCTCAAAGTACAATAAAATGCTGTTAGGTGCAAATAAGGATGTGTGTGATGCAACGATGAAAGATGCCGTAAAAGATGCTGTACAAGAAAACCAAAATATTAGAGACATTCCTGTGGCGGTTGATGGAACATGGCAAAAGAGAGGATATTCCTCCATGAATGGTGTTGTGACAGTTACGAGTGTGGACACAGGACAGGTAATTGACACTGAGATATTATCTAAACATTGTGTTTGCAAAGATAAAAAGAAACATGGACCGGTCTGCAAGAAGAACTTCAACGGGTATAGTGGACGAATGGAAGTCGATGGAGCTCTATCGATATTTCAGCGCTCTGTTCAACGCTATGATGTGCGTTACACGAAATATTTAGGAGATGGTGACTCCAAAGCTTTCGATAACATTGTGAAGAATGAAGTATACGGTTATAATTGTACGATCACAAAACTTGAGTGTATATGCCATGTTATGAAACGGATGGGATCTCGTCTCCGACGTTTCAAAGCAAAGATAAGAGGCCAAAAATTGTCAGATGGCAAGGCATTATGTGGAAAAAATAGATTAACGGAAGCATCTATTGACCAATTACAAACATATTATGGTCTTGCCATTCGAAGAAATTTATCAAGTGTGAAGGATATGCGACAAGGTATATGGGCAATATTTCTTCACAAAATATCAACGGATGAAAATCCACAACATGGATTTTGTCCATCAGGTGCTGACACGTGGTGCCGTTATAAGAAGGCACAATTAGAAAATAAAGTTTACCACCACAAACATAAACTTCCAGTTGCTGTTGTGGAAGCCATTAGGCCTATTTTTAGGGATCTTTCTGATCCAGAGCTATTGAAAAAATGCTTACATGGAAACACGCAGAATCCAAATGAAAGCATTAATAATGTTATTTGGTCTCGTGTCCCTAAAAAGACATTCGTGCACTTAGAAACACTTTCCTTTGGTATGTATGATGCTATTGCATCCTTTAATAAAGGGAATACAACTAAGTTGGATATTTTGAAAAAACATAGAGCCTGGATATTATGCGACATTCTGCATGGTACGCCTCGACAAAGAGAGGATTACAAGGGCAAGATATGCCAATTTGCAAAAAACTAAGGAGGTCAGAAAGGTAAAAAGACTTAAAAGAATTATACAAGAGGGTGAATTTTCAAAAAATGCTGAAAACTTGGAATATGAAGCTGGAATGTTTTGATAAGGTGAGTTTTTTTTTATAAAAATGTGTTTTTCTCAAAATGTCATTTTTGAAGGTTCGATGTACCTTTTCTAAGAAAGTATATATCTTATGTAAACATAATTTGTATGACACATTCTTTGTATGTTCTAGTATTAAGTGGAATGAGCTTTTAGCAAAATTTTGTATATATATATTTTTTTAAACATTTTTTTTGTCAAAAAATTTTGTTTTCTCAAAATAAATCAAATAAAATTTTTTAAAAAAAATCTAATAAAAATTTTTAAATAAGCTCATTTCAGTATAATACTAAATCTATGCTTAACTTGTAAAAAAAAATTTGGGTGTTGTATTTACAACAGATTCTTAGAAAAGGAACATTGAAAAAGGGCTTTTTAACATTATCAGTATAGGGCGTTCCGATACCCCTTAATGGATCATTCTATTTTTTTACTTTCATACACAACTCTGAGCACAGTCGACAGGGGAAACTTATTTTTCAACTCACCCTCGTATATAAAAAAGTAACTTTCAAGCTCGAAGGAGAGAGAGTTTAGATGCTAAGTAGTGTTGTTGCTGTTTGTTGTTTCTGATTTCCATGTCTAGCCAAGCTAGATCAAGTAAATACATGATCCCATTCACTGTCAAAAAGCCCAATACTATTAGAGGGTCTTCATATAGATCTTGTTTTAAAAGCCCCAGACAGTCAAGAATTGAAGACGTCATAGATGGAGAAAAAGTGCAGCTTCAGGGATCAACAAAGGCCGGAGCACCAAGAGGTAGAAGGCCGACTCAGCTCCTTCATCTGCAGTTTTTAGCTGGACATACTGCCACAAGTGACCCTACCAGGAGCAATAAATCTCCCGAATTACTTCGCCCATTCCGCCCAGGAACACCCCCTCTCCACGTTCAGGCAAATTGCAGGACTTGAGATAACAGTAGTAATTAACGTATAGTTAGGTGAGAACACTTCGTAGATATTTTGATTAATATTGACGGTTTGTTGAGAACTTGTTAATAAATAGAAGCTTTATTTACTCTGGCTAATCTTCCTTCTGACACTCTTACACTTATGGGTGGCACTGGCCATCCATTACAAAGGAAAAGAGAAAATTTTTATTCTTTCATGGTATTTGTTTTGCAGCTAATCGTTTCAATATGTCATCGGCCTTACAGGCAATTGTTGGCCGTACATTATAACAACAAATACTAAAATATAAGTTAAATTAATCCGAGGAAAATAAATTAAATTGCATGCCTTTTTATTTTTTATGAAGCATTAACAAAATAAAATGAACGAAAAAATGAATGTCCTTTAAAATCCCTGGAAATAACTTAAAATAGTATGTTTAATCGCAAGTTAAAATGTATGCTCAATATTCCGTACTTTTATAGAGATATCACTTATTTATTCTTCGTGTCGCAGCCTCTTTTTGGGACAAACGCCCTTAATGGTTTTCTAAGCTTCACTCTCTTACTTTAATCATAGAAAGCAGTAATAATCTTTGATGAATTGACATGACCATAACTCATCTTACGACACGTATTAGGTAAAATATTAATTAATTGTCCTAGGACAGAATTCAGATGTCTTATTAATTGGAATCGTTCAAGACTAATTACTTTGTTATTCTAGAAACTTAGTAGATGTTGCATTTTGTGCATTGGTAGATTATATTACTTAAAAAAAATTACGAATTTTCAACAGCTAAGGACACATAAAACTCAATAATATATGAAACTATACTATCATTAAGTAATACTTAAATTATTTTATATATTATGAATTTAGTAACTTATTAAAAAAGAAATTATTCAAATATTTGCGTAACATGCCATCATCTGTGCTCATAATTTTATATTCGCCGTTTTACTTAGAAGTTAATTATATTAAAACAGATCTGACCTATTACGATTTATTTACTAGAAAAATTTTGTTAAATGTACAATTTAGGAAATATTAAATTTATTATGTATCATATAATGCACAATGCCATTTCTTACATAATTTGTTCGAAAAGTTTGACTGCACTTTCACAAAAATAGTTTTAAATAAACAAGGAATTTCCCTTACGGTTTTTCATATTCCATAAAGAAATGATTTAGTTTTCGGTTTTATGAAATGTATACTGGATAGCGGACATCCCCATTTTTTAACATATCCTTTTCAAAATGACTTCAACGCAAAAGCAAGCGCAAGTTGTAAAAAAGTTAGAGAAATTTAAATCTGCAACACATACACAGCGTAAATGGGGCATCAACCACTGGGGTGTGGAATTGAAAAAAGTTCCACAGTGTAGTTAGAGGGAAAGAGAAAGTTCCATTGCCTGGCCATCTAGATATCTACACATAACACCTTTGAACTTATTCGTGTAGTGATATGGGAAAAACCTTTACTAAGTTTCAATTACAGGCAATGATGAAATGAAAAATTGAATCAAGCCGGGTTTTCATATTGTTGATCCAGCAATGCTTCATAGAACGTGGCAAGATATTTCATATTGTATCGATGCATTTAGTGCCACAAATGGTTCTCACATTGAAATTCAGCAATAAACTGTTGTGGAAACATTTAGATATTTTCCTTATGGAACAACAAGTGCAGTGAAGCTTTTCTGTAGATCAATTCATAAAATATACGTCAATTTTTTTCAATTATTTTAAATCAAAATAAAAAAAATAGTCAAAAGGAACTTAAGTATTCCTTTTAGAAAATCATTGTTTGGATTTTCAATATTGCATTCTAATTATTTTCTTTCTAGAAGAGAATGATATTTAAATTACGTACGCGTTTACGTATTAGTTTAATCTAAATATGGGAAGTCACACATCCACTTATTGCTTGCTAAGTCACGTTTATGTTAATTCAAATATATTTAATTGGATTAAATAGCTTCAAATACTTAGCAACCTTTATCTGTTGAATCTTTAGTTCATTTTCGTTCGTGTTACGTTAGATGAAATATGTGAAGAATGGGTGTGTGTAAAAACAGTTTCACCAAATAGAGGCAATTCTTTAAAAGTGAAATTTAAATGATTTATATCTTTTATTAATTTCTTGACTACAGCAGTTTAAATTTTCCTTTTTTTCATTGTCAATCTTTTAATCACTCAATTGAAATATAAAGAAAAGAAATTCAGGAACTTTATCAAAAGAGTCATTATTAATTGTATCAATAATAATGATACAATTAATTATAAAATATAAAACTCATATTTTATTTATTTTTTCATTAACTTATTATAAAAAACTCATTTATTATTTAAGTGTTTCAACTTACAAAAAATTTAAAATATAAAAAAGTAGGATTTTTTTACGCATCTCCCACGTTTCAGTTAAATCATGTCTATCTTTTAGATATTAAATAATTATTTAATAAATACTTGAAAAAATAACATGGGAAAATAATTATTTCATAATAAGTATTCGTTTGGAAGTAAATAGAAGAAATTTAATCAATTATATATATATATATATATATATATAAACTTAAGTTTCTTTCTTTCCTGGACTGCAATTTGTGAAGGGATATGAATATTATCATATACTGGACAGAAAAAACTGTTACACCAGCCTAATATCATGTAGGGCCTCCACAAGCACACATAAGTGCCTCAACACGATGTGACATGAATTCAATTAATATCTGAAGTAGTGCTGGATGTAATTGACACCATGAATCTTCAGGGCTGTCCATAAATCAGTAGTAGTAAGAGGGAGTGGACATCTTTCCCCTGAACACCACGTTGCAAGGCATCCCATATATCTTCAATAATGTTAATATCTGTAGATTTTGGTGGCCAGCAGAAGTGCGTTCCTAGAACCACTCTGTAGAAATTTTGGAGGTGTAGGGTGTCGCATTGTCGCTGTGGTGTCGCCCATCACAGAGCTTCCACCACCTTGAAATTTCCCTGTTGACCTATAGGGTCCAAGGATTCATGAGGTTGTCTAGATACCCGTGCATGTTCATTAACTCGATTCAATTGTAAACGAGACTCATCAGACCAGGCAACAGTCCATTGTCGTTGTTGACAGGCCTAGATGTAACGTAACTCTTTGTGTTTTGCATTAAACAAAGGTACACGAGTAGGCTTTCGGCTCCGAAAGCCCTTATAGATTATGTTTCGTTGAATGGTTAACTCGGCGACACTTGTTGATGGCCCAGCATTAAAATCTGCTGCAATTTGCGGAAGCGTTGAACGTCTACCACGCTTAATGATTCTCGTCATTCATCATTGGTCCCGTTCTTGCATGATCTTTTTCCGGCCACTGTGATGTCGTACATTTGATGTTTTACTGGATTCCTGATATTTATGGTACACTTTTGTGAAATGGCCGTACGTGAAAATCCGAATTGCATTGCTACCTCGGAGATAATATGTTTCATTTATCGTGCGCTGACTATAACACCACGTTCAAACTCATTCAAATCTTGATAACTTTCCATTGTAGCAGCAGTAACCTATCTAACAAATGTGCCAGACCCTCGTTGTCTTATATAGAGTTTGCAGACGGCAGCACCTTACTCTAAAGGGTTCCATATCTTTCTTTGCGTACATATGTCTGCACCAGCTTCTTTGGCTCTTCAGTGCATTTATTGCATTTATTATGAAAACAATATTTCAGCTTTTTCTTCATTAAACCTTCCGAGGAAAAATAAAATTAAAAAATTGGATAACTCCTTCTTAATTATATAATTAAAAGTAGATTTTAATTTTTTTTGCACTCAAGAAAATATATTCAGACATAATTAATTTTTTATTGATACAAATACCTTAGAAATTTTCATTTTTAGTTAAAGAAATGTAATACTAATTCTATTTTTTAATTTGATTTCACAAAATCTTTTCTTTTTTATGTTTCTTCTCTCCCCATATATATTTATCACACACATTCATATTTGGAATTTAATCACTACCTCAAACAGTAAAATGTTAGTGACTGTATATATAAAATGCAATGCACAATTTTCCTTTTCTGTTGAAAATCCGTTATATAAAGAATACATAATTTAATGCTTACGCAAATGTTTAACTAAAGTGAATTATTCTGACCTATCTAAATAAAAATAATTCAGAATCTAATAGTTATAACCCTTGTAAATTTCTTTGGCACTTTTTAATTTTTTTTCATTAATATTAAAGAACATAAAAAGAAAATTATATTTTAATCAAAAACATTTTTTTCTTAAATTATAATCGTTTTTGTTTCTTTTCGTATACATGCGAATACAATTATACAAATATAAGATTTAGTGATTGTTCAAACGTATTTAGAATTCCCCTTATTAACTTACGAAATATTAAAATTTTAGAAAAACAAATTATTATATTATTAACCCAGACACATCGTAAAAAGTTATGATTCACTAATAATTTTTTTAAATATTAAGTAAGAATGGAATTATTGCTTTCATTAAATGTTTTATACTGATATTTTTATTTTCAACTAACAAATAAATAAAGCAAGTAATGGAAGGACCAAATTTTAAATACCCAGCGAAATAATATTTATTTTACATATTTTTCTGGTTATAACATAATCTCACAGGAACATTTAAAGTAAAACAGAATTATCCGTTCAGTAAATAATTTATTAAAAAAAACAGCTAGATGAATATATTCTTCTAGTTGTTTCAATCTATTTATATAAACACTTTGTAAAAAAAATGTTAAGAAACACCGATAAATACTTTTAATGTTTTTTTTTTTTCATAAAGTTCAAACGCAATAGAGATGATAAAAGAAAAGAAACTAAAAAGGTAACTTTGATTGGAGCAACAAACCAAGGAATTCTTAGAACAATGATGTATTCTCCTTCATTGCTGGGTTATTGTAAATAATCAGCTAACACTATCACCAAAGTTTTGTAACTTTTCTATGTCTTTTGCTGTCTTTCTTTCATTATTTTTTCTTTGCTTTTGTGTCTTCTTTCAAGATTAAGTATCGACTTTTTCTGTATCCCTTTTGGTAGACGCTTCACTTCCACCATCATTTTCTTTGATTAGACATGCTTTTCTTCTATCTCTATCGCAAGGGATGTCCATCCTAGACCACGTGTTAATAGAGGGAAATGTACTCCGTCAGGAATTCTGTCTCTGGTTTTACGTAAAAAGTTTCATATCCGAAAAAATACGATTTCTATTTAAAAAAAAATATTTAAGTAGGCCAAGGAGTACAATCTGAAGGACACTGGACCTATAACTTCCTTCTAGGAAATCTTGAAAATGCAGTGTTTTCCGCTTTACTAAAGTCGCAACTTTATATTTGGATACATATATTGTTATACAATGAAAGTATTGATGCGTATTTGCTATCACCAAGTTGTCCTTTTGTAGCGGTACATTTACATTTGAAATAAGTTTAATTACAGCACAAAATTTTACTTTCAATTAAGGTCAGCAGTGAAAATAGCTTTAAATCGTTTTAATGGTGTATACCATAAATTAGGAAGAAGAATACGTGTTACGTTCAAAAAATATTTAGACTAAAATAGAAAAACCAAAATATTTGCATGCTGGATGTGTAAGTTGTTATACACATAGAATTTTTAAAAAAGATAACATAAAAAGGAAATACATAGCTCTTATTTTCTCGTAAGTGTAATAAATGTTTTAGAATATGAACTTGAACTTTTTAAGATTTCAACTAAGCTTAATTATTTCCTCGAAAGGTTTCATATAAAAAGCATAAAGGTCTCAATATATGAGAACTAAAGAAGCAGTAAAATACTTTTCCTGTAATCAATATTTGTTTTATAATATGAAAACATTTAAAATATGAGTTTCTATCATCTAATTATTTAAATAAATGAATTGTTTTAATAATGCGCAATGTTGTTGCAAACTCTCACTCGAGGAAATGTGAGGGCTTACCAAAGGAGTAAACTTTACCTTGAAAATAAAATTTTATTATGACCATCAAATAACTATCTAAATACGATCTAAGTTGTGATAGCCGTCAAGTTTAATAAAAGTTTAAATATCTATTAAAATAAATTTAGTACTTATCGTAAGTAATAGATCACACATCAGCAATAATAAACGTTTTAAAATGGCAAGTCGGGTCCATATCACTTCAATCCTCGCATTTTTAAATTCTAACTTCGTAGTCTTTGAATCACAGCAACCTGTTTCTTTTCTACTTCTCCCTTAAATTGACTTTAAATAATAACTCTCATTTACCTAAATCCCCTTCTATTTTGGAAAGCGGTTTTATTACCACATAACGCTCTCAAAAGAATACCTCTATGATGATTAGTAAGAATCACGAATTGAACCCGTTACAATATTTACATAATATTTTTATTCTACTGCATATACTATGAATACTATTCCTTTATATATAAACTAAACATTTTTTTTAAATATTGTGCAAATAAACATGCATATGTATAGAATTTTATTACAAGCAAACAAAATTTTATACCGAATTCATTTGTTCAGTAGAAGCTGCAATCCTTCAATGATAAGAAGGGATATTGTTTAATGTGAATTATACTTTTTTACTGTAATGAAAATATCTGCAACTGAAGGAATGGAAACAGATTCAGCATTTGGCACAATATTTAATTTAGAATTACGATAATTTTCTTCGGTCGTTAGAATAAATTGAATAAATTGATAGCAATATGATGAAATACTACTTCACGAAAAAAAATCAAAGAAATTGAGCAATTCACGAAATTTGCTTGTAGTGTATATAAAATATATTAAAAATATATCATTTTATATATATAAACATTTGGCATTATTGTCATTATACCCCCTGTGGAAGATCCTGAAAATTAATTCTCCTGTATCTCGGGATGCTTTTTTGCTCTAAAAAGATCTGGTGACCTGGCAAGCCATGGTAGGACGTCAAAAAACAACCGATAAATGGCACGATTGATAATGGGTAGCACAATCGGCGTTAAAATATCGTCCACGTATCTGCGAGCTGTCAAAGTGCCTTGAAGGACCACTAAAGATGCGAGAAAAAATAATTGATGAATGCCGGATCAGACCGCTGGCCGGTGCTAGACACGTTTGGTCATCATCACTGAATAAACACTTCCATGAAAAATTCGTAAAATCGTCTCCTTATGGTTTCTCTTGATGGCACTGGATGTCTGGAAGGAGATAAGTGGCGTTGATAGCCATCTACAATTTATTTCAAACAATAAAGTTAATTCAAATTAAATAATAATTTTTTCCCAATAATTGGATCCTCATATTTTTGCGCATAGCACACTTAGCCTTGTCTCATTGGCTTCAAATTTTAATCATTTGCATATCTCTTATTTCGTGATTGTAGCTTGAAATATTTTTTTGTATTTAAATGTATTGTAATTATAAAAATTTTATGCTTTTTTAAAAAACCTAGCATGTACTACTTTTAATAAATTCCATGAAAAATTCGAAATTATACAATTTATTCCAAATAGTAAAAGTTAATTCAAATTAAATTAGATAGCCTCATATTGTATGAATGTATGAAAGATTTACAAGTTTTAAAATTTATTTATTAATTTAAAATTACTTTTTTTCTAAAAAGGTCATTTTTATTTGAAATTTTGAATATAATTTTTATAAAAATAGATAATAACTTTCAGAATTTAAAGAAATAATTTTGCAATTTAGTGTGGTTTATTTTAGATATTTTGAATTTGATTAGAGAGTAGAGATGTATAAAAGTATTTTCTTCTCTATAAAATTCATACTTATTGATGTTCTTTTGCCTTTTCTTATATTATCTTAATTCATACATGAAAAACTTAATTTTTTTTACATTATCTAGGAAGAATTAAATATTAATTAATGAATGAAACAGATTAATACGTAGACAGTAATCTTTTAAAATTTTGATATTTATTTCAATTTGTTTTAAATAGTGTATATATAATTTGTAAGAGTAATTTAACATTGAAATATTTTTTACATATTTGCTACAAAAGTATTTTTTTTTCAATGGCACATCGTATGGAATTTCTGAATACATATCGTATGTTAAAGCTCTCATTATTCTATGAAAAATATTTTCTTTTTGTGCTTCAATTGTTTAAATTGTTCCGATAGCGCGAAAATAATTGATATCTTCAATCACAATTTTCAGTTTGTGAAAACAGGAATCTTTTCTTTAGATAAAATATCATTTTACAAAGGAATTTTCACATATTAATAAAGTCTGTTTGCTGCCATAGTAAGTATTTGTTCAATAAAAATAGAAAGATCTCAATTAGCTCCGTTTCATGTCCAAAACTCCCAAAGCATCTCTTTCAAGACAATATCTACAGTTATAATATTTAGTTGGCATACATTAAAGAAAAAAACGGCTTCATTCAATGTTCATTTTTTAAATTGAATCGTTCAAAACGTGAGGTGGGGCTAATACGGCATCGATTTCCAGAGATATACGCAATTTAAAGATATCCAGATATTGCACGATGAGAATTACAATCTTCGATTCTTTTCCCCAAGAAATCGTCGGATTAAATCTTTGTATTGAGATTCACTCTAAGGTCCAATGCCTCACATATCTTGAACACCATAAAGGAGTGGACTGTGGGAATGTTTTTCAGTTTTTCCTTATCCTTATGTTTTGGAGGTGGAAGTTCTCTTTCAGTTGAAAGCTCAAGTCTGGCTTCAATATTTAAAGCCTCACAAAACTTTAGAATAGTCTCCGAATAGACAACAGGTTTGTTCCTCTTTTGAAGTTTCTTCTTCGGAATCCAGATGGGTCCGGTTGGATTGTCAGAAAGTTGTACATCTAGGCCGAGACCCATGCAAATTTTAAAGACGGTCAAAGAATGAACTATGGGAAAAGCATTTTCCACTTGTTTTCTTTCTTTGAATTCAACAACCAAGTTATTTTTCTTGGTGTTTGCTCTATTGGCAAGATACAACCTAATCAAATCCTTAGTAAGTTCCAGTATCAAGTTATGGGCAACAATATCCAAAAAATAAAGAGGATGGCCTTGAATATACTCGGCCACCACACAGGAGATCAAGCAAATGCCTATCTCAAGAAGAACATTAACAACCATGGTTAAATATTTACCACAGATGCAAAATTAAGCACTTTAAAATAGCTGAAAATTCACTCAAAACGTAAAGCACTTTGATCACAAATAAATAATTTCTTAAATGAAACAGATTATTAAATTCATATTGTTCTCTTTTTATCTGTTGTCATATATGATTGTTGCGTAGTAAAATATATCGTTAGCTAAAAGTGTCATTGTTGTAGAATAAGCATGCATTGTTCAGCAATAGAAAAATAGTTATTTGTAAGAAAAACAATCAAAATTGTATACAATTATTGTAACAATGAATAGGGTATTCCAAATTGTTTATATATGATATATTCGATTTTTTAAATTTTAATTTATCATAAGGAAATATAAATCTTGTTTTTTTTTAATTTTGATCTTTCTCTAGATTTCCATACGTGATATTCTTTATAATTTAAAGATTGAGTAGCTACAAGGGGAGACGCGTGACAGCAATATTTTGCAATAAGACAAACCCGATGAAATAAATTGTGAAATAGTTTTACATTATTTTATTTCAGCAGAAGTTCATTAATATCGATACTGAAAAAATCATTTCAAGAGAAGAAATATCGAGATACTTTTTCATAAAACCAGTCTATATTTTAAGTGAACATCGAAGTTCATATCTTGTAGATAGTTCAACGTCATTATTAATTATTGAAACGAGACTGAAAACAAAATCTATGCAGTCATTTACATATTCTATCTTTCTATCCTGGTTCTCCATGGATATTTCTTAACCTTGAACAATGTTTTCAAAGACATAACACTGTCAATAATTTATTTGGATAAATTATGATCGCAATTTATCCATTTCTTACTACTGAAAAATAAAGAGAATAAAAACATATAACTAATTGCCCTCATTGAAAAATATTCAAACTAGAAATTATAATCACCAAATTAAAAATTAATTCAGAATGATTTAAAGAGAAATTAAGATAGATCGCGTTATTGATCTGGACTATTGAAATTGAGGCCGTAAATATGTAAGAAATACACATATATGTACAAAAAAGTACATATATTATAACATAATTAATTTAAACTGTTTTATATCGTGAACTTATATTTGCTAAACTTATTTACTATATGTTTGAATTTATAATGAGCTACATTCATATACATTTCGACAGTGAAAATATTACGATTTAACTTATTAATTTAATGTAATTAAGCTTGATTTAATGATTTGATGGCCCATGAGATGTGTGTAGAATCTTTAATTAATTCCATGTATCAAATATTATGATTTTTTGCGGTTAGCACCGATACATTATATTACTGTTATTATATGAATTTGTGTTGTTTTATTGTGTGATAAATAAATAGATTGATTTGATCATGGCGAGCGTTTCTTCCCCACCTCGCCCACATCTGTGTACCCAAGAGAGAGGTGATAACTGCTCACAAACTGAGTGCTTTAAAACGTGAGGGAAAAAGTCTTTTTAATTAGTTTTGATCTTTAATAATTAGTTTTTATCTTTGAATAATTAGTTTTAACCAATGGATTTTTATAAATTATAATTAAATTACCCTATGGTCATCCGAAATATACATGTGATATAAAGGGAGATTGTAAACTAATAGTAGAAAATTAAAAAAAGGATGGAATTCGTTAAATTATTTTGAGGTTACTAATAAATTAAATTTACTACGCATACACACATAACAATCATCATAAATGGAAGAGGGAAATTATAATGCTGTATATTCATTGTTTATTTCAGTCAGCGATTTAAACTGTCTTTGAAGCAGTGCTTCGCAAACTTTCAATGTTTGCAACCCAATTTCCAATCTTAGTTTTCATCGTGCCTTTCTTCACACAATAACAATGTATTGAATGCAATAATAATGTATTTTAGTGTTAAAGCTACCATACGAGTTAAATGATAAACCGTACAAATTATCAAGATAAGTGTTAATGTTCGTATATAGCATGCCTACGTGAATCACTAGTAATTATTAAACTTGTTCTTCATATAGTATTGTGAGATAATTCATCAAATACATTGTGATAATTAATATCTTAGTACTGTACGTTTATATAACTCGACATTACCGAAACAATTATAAGTGTATTATATCAGAGCAAATGCGTATTTTGTTTTTATTATGCCTGCATGTATATTTTTTTTTATTCCTTTCAGTAAATTTGTAATTTTTTGAATCCCTTATTTTTTTACTTTTCGATATGCTCGTGATCCCCTTGTAGAGTTATCATGTCGCCCTACAGTTTGAGAAACGCTACTTTAAAGAAATGAATTAAACGTTATCTAGGATATTTTTTAAACGTATCACATTGATATTCAAAACATTCGACTTGCAAAAATCTGTTCAAACGTATAACATTACAAATAAGGGCTGTCGAAAATTTTACTACATTTGTTTTATATCCGTAATTATGTATTATGTTAAAAACCAAATCACTTACAAAAATTGAAATTTCCTTATAAAAGAAGTTTGTGTGCTTTTGATTATCTAAATCTGAATATTTAATCATTTACATTCCACACGGAATTCCGTAAGGAAATTTTTAACTTTTATTTTCCAAAATATATTCGTTGTTTGGTATTATAAACAAAGGAGGAAGTTTAAAAACCTTTAAAATCATTGTTTGATGTATAAATTCTTATTTATGTAAAAACGAAGCTAATAATTAAAATCTGCACTCAGTTTGAAAGACAATTTCTATTTCATGAATAATATATTATCAGAAGTCTTTATTATAGATATGATATAAAATGAAGAAAACAATCTAGAATATGCAGAAATTCAGAAAAATACATTTGCTTCCAAATTACTAAAAATATTCAGCTGCGAGTGGAAATTTTCAATCGTGTTATTTTCATTTCCAATTTTATGTTTTGACAAATACTTCGAAAACATGAATTAGTTTTAGTCGATAAATGCTAGATATATTTCCTATGGGAAAAGAATAATGAAATGACATACACTTATAATGAATTTATATAATTTAAAGAATTTAAATTATAAATTATACTTAACATTTTGTAAATTATTCCATTTTGTCTAGATATGATTTAGAAAAATCATATGTTTATATTTATTTCATGAAAAACTTTGTTACGTAAATCCCTATCCAAAATTTATAGAACTTACATATATTAAGAATGTAATCATTATTATGTAAATAATAATGAATAAAATTTAAGATGTAAATTAAATAAATATGTATTGATATACTGGAATACGGGAATATCATAGTATAGGGTATTTCTAATTTCAATAATATTTATAATTTTAAATTTTAGGTTTGTATAATTTATATTGAAATTATATAGAAGGCATTATAACGTGGTACTGAAACCTTTTATTTTTTTGCCATCGATGTGTAATTATGAATGTATTGATTACCAAGAGTATGCATATCCAAATGAGACGATTGCCAACCTTTGTCGCCACGCATATATGCCAACAATACGAAAACGTGATTTTTTTTATAGTTTGATCTTTGATACTCATGTTTAATTTACATCTGGACGAGCTTCAGCGTGCATTGTATTTTTTTTACTGTGTTGAAAATGTAGAATTGTATGTTTTCCGACCACGATTTGCGGACCGCATTAATTTTTTGGTACTATCTGAAGAAAAATACTGCTGAATCGTATCAAATGCTTGTAGAAGCACACAGTGACATTGCTCTGAGGCGTGCGCAGTTCTACAGGTGGTTTGAAAAGTTTCAAAATGGTGATTTCGATGTGAGAAACGAGAAGCGCGGTAGACGAGCAAAAAAATTTTAAGATGCTGAATTGCAAGCATTACTTGATGAAGATGATGACAAAACGCAAGAACTTCCTGCAGAACAATTGAATGTTGACCAGAGCACTGTTTTCCGTCGTCTCAAAGCAATGGGCAAGATAATAAAGGTCGGTAGATGGGTACCACACGAGCTGACGGATCATCAACAGGAAAACCGAAAAATCTTGTGCGAAATGCTGCTTGCCCGCTACAAGCGCATGTCATATCTCCATCGTATTGTGACTGACGATGAAAAATAAATTTATTTTGAGAATCCCAAGCGTAATCAATCATTTGTTGACCCCTGACAGCCGTCCAAATTGACCGCAAGGCCGAATCGCTTCGGCCGCAAGACAATGATTTGTATTTCCTGGGATCAGGAGAGACCAATCTATTATGAGCTTCTCAAACTCGGCGAAACCATGAATACTGATAGCTACAAGCAACAATTACTTAATTTGAACGTTACTATTCTCGAAAAACGTGAGCAATACAAGAAACGGCAGCACAAAGTGATTTTCCTTGATGACAACGCACCTAGTCACCGTGCTAAAACGACCAAGAACATCGTTAAGGTACTCGGCTGGGAGCCTTTAGCGCATGCGGCTTTTTCGACAGACTTGGCTTCTTCAGATTACCATCTATTTGTATCATTGGGACACGCATTGGCTGATCAGCGCTTCACTTCTTACGAAAACGTCAAATCTTGGCTTGATGATTGGCTGGCCTCAAAAGACAGATAATTTTTTGGCGTGGTATTCACAAATTGCCCGAAATATGGGGAAATGTGTAGCTAGCGATGGATATTATTTCGAATAAAAAATATTAACATTTTTCGCAAATTTTTTGTGTGTTTTTTTAAATCAATCGTCTCATTTCATTTGCATACACCTGGTATATTTAGCATATGGATTATTGGTACAGATTTCTTATGGTAATAGATTTTATGTTATAGTTATTTAAAATGCGTAACATATTTTAAAGTAATTATGTTTTAAATATTTTCTGACAACTTTATAAACGGTGTATAACTATCCATAGATGAAATAAGAAAATATTCTGTTATAAAATGACAATAATTTTTATTTGACATACTGTGATATACTTATTCGTATTTCAAGTAAATTTTTCTTTACTTATTCTTCATTAAAACAAAATTCATACTTATATTTATAAAGGTAATTGTATTGAAGCTATTGGCAGAATG
This sequence comes from Trichonephila clavipes, assembly GCA_019973935.1. NCBI lineage: Eukaryota > Metazoa > Arthropoda > Arachnida > Araneae > Nephilidae > Trichonephila > Trichonephila clavipes. The sequence goes on along the minus strand of BMAU01006116.1, from coordinate 248,758 downwards.
ATAACGTATCGTGCTTCCATGCCCCTGGTCAGAGGTTCAAACCCCGGGCTGTGCAAAGTCAATCTTACCTTTATTCAATTCAGTCAGGCAATAAATGAGCACGAAGCTTGCTTGGGAACTGAACCGGGTTTTCAAATCAAGACTGACAATCTGACCGTAACATCTGCCCATGTACCTCAGAACAAAGACATGTGTTCAGAAAGTTTTGACCCTTATGGGCTATTATATAAATATACCTCAGAGACCAATGTAATTTTTCGCTTCAACACTTAGAAGTGTGGGAAAATGATTCTTCATTATCGAAAGTTTGGAAGAAAAATTCCTTAAAAAAATTGAACTAACGGTTTCTTAAGGAGTTTTTGTGCACCCCTTTTTGAAAAAGTATATTTCTGTCAATAATTTATAAGATTTATTTTTCTTTGTTTATATAACGTTTATCAGTGATATATTTTAGAAATTCAGAGTAAAATGGCTATCTCAAGTCATTTAGCAGAGCACTACATGATTAAAGTTCATAAGTTTCTTTCAGTTTTCTGCTCTGCTATTTAATAATAGTTAAATTACTTGATGATATTTGTTAAACTATCCTATGAAGGAACTTACTTTTATTTAGCGTTTATAAAGAACTTTATCCGTCATAGCAAGAAAAGTAGAACGTCTCGTGTTATTATGCCTTCTAAAAAGAAAACTGGATAGATAGTCAAATTATTCTTAGTAAATTCCGTCTCAGAGTCAGTATAGTTTAAAATTTATCCTACAGCGGAAAATTAAAATTGGTTTATAAAACTGTTTTTTACATCAAATTTTATATTTCTTAAACTTTTAAAACTACTTTAATTACCGTTAATCTAAATGCATACAAAATATTTAATAAAATTTTAAAACAGCATATATGAGATTTAAATAATACATATATATTAAAAAATTTTACAGAAAATATTTGCAAGAAAATGGTAAATAACAATACAGTTATTTCTAAAATGAAACTAAAAGTATTTTTAAGCATTCTTATATGATTTTGTATTGAATTTTCTAAAACAAGAATACCATTTATAGATTTACTTTTGAAAACGTTTTAAAATGTGACATAACTTTTTAAAAACTCAACTTGAAATGTAAGCATTTTAAATCAAATATGTTCTTTAAAAGTCAATATTTAAAAAAAAGAGCAGTGTATTTCACATAAAATAATATTTTTTAATGAATTAACTTTACTGTTATTGAAATAAAGCTACGATAGCGTGTATGTGCATTCTAGAGGTATCAAAATTGTGTGAGGAAAATTGAGTCATATAAGCATTAAAATGCATTTCCAATATCAATAATTTTCTTTAAACTAAAACATTCAATGAGAAATGGAAATACTCTCTCTTTTTCCCGAAGAAAAATATTTTTTTGAAATCATGGAGAACTACATTCGTTATGATAACTTTTATTTAATATTATCCCCTGGCAAATAGATGAAATTCAAATACTTTCTGTAGATGATGTAATTACCTTCGTAAAATTCTTGTTTTACTGGTTCTTTTTAATTTATAGTATTATGAAACTGAATCATTCTTCACTGAAATTAAATTATTTCTCATTGAATGTGTATGTTCATCAAATACTTTTATTACGTCAAAAATCCCACAGTTAAATATTTTAATTTCCTTCGCTACAACGAAATCTCGAAGCATAAACATATGTGTTTAAGGTGGGTCCGGCTCATCCATAGGAACCCATGTTAAATTGCGTAAATTTATGTACCTTTTGCTCAAAAACCACTTACTCCTCATGAATAAAGTTTTACAGTAGGTTATGTGTGGTATCAATAACGCTTATTGGAGGGTTTTGACATTTTGTTGAAAATTAAATTAATTATGAATTTTTAAAAATTGACCAATTTTTTCCCCTAAAATTTAATTTAAAAACGTCATATCTAAAACAAATTGCTAGACATATCTAATTATCCCCATTAAAATGCTTAAACATGTTAAGTCTTCTCACTGAAAATTTGAGGATTATATACTAAGCAGTTTTTGAGAAAAAGGTACATAAATTGAAAAAATATTATATTTTGAGAGAACAGTCTTTGAAGAACAAATTTGTGTAATTTTTTTAGCATTTACTTTTTTTAATACTCTCCATAAGTAAATGAAACGTTTTTTTTTTACTCTCTGCTCCTACAAAAGATTCTTCTAACTTTCTTTTTTTCAATATTTTTAACAATTTCGCCTTTTTTGGGGATCTTAAGACGCTTTCGCTGGGCTACACGAATACTACGTGTATCTAGTTTTTTGAAGCATGACACACAGTTATAACTTGTTTCAATAGCACGATGTTTTAAGATAATTAATGTTGCTACATAACTCATATTGAACTGTGCAATATCCATAGTTGCACCTAATTTTAGAGTGTTTGATTTCACAAATGTAGATCTTGGAATTACTGACAATATGGTGTTATTAACTGAGTCATCTGGGTCTTTCCATATAAAAATTTTTCTTAATAGTATAGGATCACCTTAATCTCTAAATATTTCTTTCATCTAATTCATTATGGTGTATGTATTGATTATCATAGTGTTTTTCGTTCCATTCAGTCTCTTCTGTCTTTTAAAACTTACACCAGGCATTTATAATCGCAGGACACAGTCCACGTTGATGGCTCTCGTTTGAAGACATAAGATGAAAACAAACTTCCCAAACAGCAGTTTTCATGCTGTGTAGATCATATATTGATATTATTTCTAATAGTCATACAATATCTTTGAATTTTTGATGTTAAAACGTCGGTGTGAAAAAATTAATTTTCTATTTCACAAATTCTAATATAAGAATAAAGGTATCACTTACCTTATTCTTCCGTTTCTAACGCCTGGGATGAGCTTGACCTAAAATATTCGAATAAATTGACTCTTAACCAAGATAATGAAAGTCCTTTTTGATGCAAAAAAGATTTAATGGATAAGGAAAATAGACAACTGATACATTTCACGTTCGAATTGCAGAAACCACTACAACTACTGACAAACGTAAACAAAAAGGGAATGCGCTTACAGCGCCACTCTAGTTAAACTACAAGTTCGTTAGCTCCGTTCGCGACACTCCCCACATTGAGTTTTGAATTTTAAAAATAAAAAACTCAACAATAGTCATTCAGTCCTTTTCGGGGTCTCAAGAGTCTACCATAACGAGATCGTCGAGGTCCCGGGGTTTGAAGTTCACCGTCAGAAGTTAAGACATCTGACAATTCAAGGGTCTCAAGTCTCGGCTCCACTCCGGTTACACCATCAGAAGCATTGGAACATGGCTGCATCGAAGAGGTTTCTGCCTGCTGGTGTCCACTTGTCCCAGCTCTGAGCTCCAGTCCAGCTCCACCATTAGAAGTACTGGAGCAGGGCTGCATCTAAGAGGTTGCCGCCCTCTGGGGTTTACTCAAATCAGGATCTATATTAATGGGTAAATGACTTCCTTCATTAGAATCTGAAAATAAAGAAGAGTTATTAGGGTGTACAGATGATTTATTTTTCTCCATCACCTCTAGGAGATACAATTTTCGCACTGGACGCAGAAAAGAGCCAAATTTAGTTTTTACTTGGGCTACTCTAATCTTCTCGTCTTTGCCAGAATAGAGTTTCCAAATTTTACCTAAAAATTCCAGTTTAATCTTTTGGTGTGGTCATCTCCCACCAAAACAATATGTCCTTCACTGAAGGTATTTTCCCCTTTTATATTTCTCGTCACTCTCAATTTACGTAAATATTCTACTCGAAAACGTTTTCTAAGATCCTTTTGTATTCTATTTCGGTACACTAATCTTTTATTTAATTTGTTTTCATCAGTTTGATCAAACTCCGGCACATCAACTTCTCTAATTCCTTGCAAAAACATTGCTGGAGTTAGAGGTTCCAAATCTTCGATGTCATTTGTAACATAAGTCAATGGCTTGGAGTTAATTAAACATTCACAATCGCAAAAAAACTTATACATTTCTTCATGATTCAAGGAAGTTTTTCCCAGTGTTTTTCTTAGACCTCTCCACAGGTCCAATCAATCTCTCCCAGAAACCTCCCCACTAAGGAGCCCGTGGAGGGATGAATTTCCATGAAATTGGATTTAGCTCTTCTACATTCTTCAATTTTTCTAAGTTCACTTTCTGATAAATTCGGTAAGCACCTTTAAAATTGGTGCCGTTGTCCGAGTAAATGACGGATGGTCGGCCTCGGCGTGCTATAAATCTCCTTAAACCAGGCAAGAAACTTTCAGTCGAAATGGAGGTTAACAATTCAAGATGAATTGCTCTATAGACTGCACAGGTCAGTATCAAAATCCAATTCTTCTCCCCATCCTTAAGAATGAGGACTCCTGCCAAATCTAATCCTATAATTTCAAAAACAGCATCTTTCACCCGGTCTTGAGGTAAGAGTCCTTCTGATACCGATATAGGTTTCGCATTGAATCGATTGCAAATAATGCAAGTCTTAATGACTTCTTTAATGGGGATTTCTTCTTTTCAGAATCCATTGGATCTCTCTGAGAGTGTACATAAACATCTGAACTCCGGCATGACCTAACTGTACATGCTTATAAATTATGAGTGCTTTGACTACTGGATGATTAGAGGGAGGTATAATAGGTAAACAAAAGTCTTGTCTAGCGCATGAAGATTTCGAAGCATCACAAAGAACTTGTAGTGATAGGTTCATATCTTAATCGAGCTTCGATAATCTTCGTGGAATCTTGAGGTCTTGTATCTCAATAAGTTAGTTTTTCAACTTTTAAAATTTTCTTTCGATGTCAATTTGTAATTTGGAGTTCCATGAAGTTTCTATCTTCCAACACTCTTATATAAGTAATTCGGTGATGAAGGTGATAGGACATGTGAATCCTATCGGGTCAACAAATAAATGAGCCAAGGAAAGAATTCTTCTCTTTGTGACTTCTTCTTTCGATTTTGTTTCTCTGTAAGCGATGGAAAAGGTATCTTCTTTCGCATTCCACATAAGTCAGAGAACTTGTATTTCTTGTGGCTCAGATTTCTGTTGATTATCTTGAAAGTCGAAATTTGATTCTATATATCACTATTTCGCCGTCCATGTAAGTCGAATTTACCCAATGCCAACAATTCTGTGGAATCTCTTAGAAAAGACTCAAGTTCTTTGGAGAAATCGACACTCCCCACACAGTTGTCAACGTACATCGAGCGAAAAAGTGAAAATCGATTTTTTTTTAAAAGTCAAGTGCTGGAACATCTTAATAAAGATTCGTATTTATAAAAACATAACATCCCATTGGGAAAACATAGTGATGGAAATGAAATTTTTCATAGCTATGCTCGCGCAAACATAAGCAATAATTCTGTGGGAAATATGCTTTTCCAAAGTGAAACAGTCAAGAAAATTTTTTTAAATGTGAAGTAAAACAACCCACTATTTTTATAAAATATTTGTTGATTAGTTATATGTTGACTTTTTTTAAAAATTAAATGTATTATATTTGTAAATAATTGTGTTTTATATTTGTATATTATTTAGATATATTTGTTACTTTCATCACGATTTTTTTTAAAATAAGCAGCCAAATAGTTACATCGGAATCATTATACAATAATAAATTTCTCTATAAATACTTTCAGTACGAGGATGAGTTAAGGATTTAAAAACAATACAAATGTAAACTGTTCAATAAAAAAAGCAAATGTTTTATATTTTATTTGTAAATATAACATATATTGTCAGTTACAATGTAGGCAATATCTTTCAAATTTGTATAGAAAATGAATGCAATTTTAAATTTAAAGTATTGAAATTTCAATAAATAGATATTAATAACCACAATGTATCTCGTTAAGATATCCAATCATTAATAAAATACTTTTTATCCATTCATTCATGTTCAAATAATTTTTTAACCTTGTAGTGGAGGACACTTGATATTAATTCAGTTATTTCAAATATTGGTTATTTAATTACATTTAATTCATGAACAAACAAAAATAACAAACAAAAAATTCAAAACAAACTAAAATAACACAATCCAACACAATATTAGAAAAATAAAAATAGCATATTGTATCCCTGTAGCGCAATGGATAGCACGTTGGACTTTTAATCCAAAGGTCATGGGTTTAAATCCTACCTGTGAGGGCCTAATTTCAGAGAATGGGATTTATGAATAAATAAATAGTAACAAAGAGAAATAATAAAAGTCCAACACCATGTATAGAAAGGAAAGTGGAAAATCGCTTTCTATTTTGCCACTTAATGTTTTGATTCTATCCTATGTTTATACATATTTATAATAATTGTAATTATTTAATAAAAAGTAACTAAATTAAAATATTTCTTTGCTGACATAAGTAGTAAAGCACTTTAAAAAATTATATCATTTGTTTATTTATTTTTTTAGAGAATTCATATGCACAGAAATTGGTTTCAGTTTATTACTCTACCAACAGGCAGAATTCTCGGCTCCATATGATATATTGTCAGTCCTATCGACATACCATGTCGTCGTATCGATTACCTGTAACGTTCTGATCAAAGGTAAGAGAATCGTCATTAATTTTCCTTCAAATCGAAATGGTATCGGAAAAAATTCCAAAATAGAAATTTACGATACAAAAATTTAAACTTAAAAGCCCCATTCTTCAAAATCGGATTTTCGTTTGATTTATCAGTCCATCGATTTTGAATTTCGACAGTAAAAAATATTTTAACGCAAAATAACAGCCTAAACATTGTATCCAGATTTTTTCACCTATGGGAAAAATGTCGTAAAAATTACCTTGTGTCGTCGGTTGAAAGAACTGAAAAATATCGGTCGTATATCTTATCAGTTCTACTGATATTCCATATAATCAATGCAAACATTGATTATTCCCTTTGGGTGTTTGTGTTGTACTTTCAAGATCTGTCAAATTTTATGCAGAAATGTTAGGAATTGTATTGGGGTAAAATAAGGATTTGCTTCAATCAAATAAATCCGATATGTTGTTCATTAGATATCATCGTGATGTTAGCTAATCTAGTTTTGGCAATTTCCATATTTGAAATCAATTGTTTGTTTAAAAGAACATTGGATTTCAGGATTTCAGAATCAAACTCTTAACTGCGGTTGTAACTAGGTATTTGTTTTCTGAATAAATAAAAAATCTACCGAATATATTATAAGAAATAGAAGGTCTATATGTATTCTTAAATATAGCTTATAAATTTTTATTTTTTAAAGGTTCATTTTTAATTAATATGTTTATTAGATTTTGGTTTATTGTCACGAATTGTGTGTAAAATAGCGTAATTAATTTACATTTGGATGTATAATACGTTTATATTACTATATTTATTCTATGTTAAAATTTGTAATATGCATGAGCAGCACCATTCCTTACGCTATAATGGCGATTCAATGGGAACTTGGAGAAATCATGGCAATAGATCCAAGTTGGCATTATTTTTGGCGACCACGTTGTTGACATGGTGACCAGGTTGGTGACCATTTTTGGCGAGTTCGGGTCCCTAAAGAGTATTCTAGAAATTAGGGAAGAAAACCATTAATTTCACGGTCTATATAAGCGAATCTTCTTTGAAGGATCCGTGATACCTATACATTGCGAGCGGCTCACCGAAACTGAGTGAGTATTGTTTTGACTAGCGATTAGTAAACTTTCCTGGACCGAGAAAACATGACTAGGGATTAACTCGGCTTTTGAATAGAACGAGCGGTGCTTGTGAATAATGTTTTGCATGCGTGTATTTTAGACGATTATAGTTGTGTCTAAGCATGGTAGAAGGTGTGAAGACCTTTTGATATTTATTTTGAGAATTTTGCTGCTTACTCCCGGATTGTTTTCTTGATAATAAATTCTCATCGATCTTAACCCTTTCGCGGGCAGTGACTAATAGGTCTAGCCACATAAAAAAAAAATTCTTCAAGCGGGTGGTGGATATTTAGTCTATCCATATGCGTTAATTGAAGCGAAAATGCATAAAAATCAATACAGATAGCAGCACAAAACCTTTTTTACAGTTTATGTCCTCTAATGGGTAGTTAGAAATAGTTTTTCTCAGTGTAAATCTACAAATTGTATTTTGATTACAATGATCAAAATTTCTAATATGTGAAACACATTTCGAGAAGTTTTAAGTATATTTTTCTCTCATCTGAATGAATTAAGTAAATGTCCAATTAAAAAAGGTTTTATTTTGGTTTTTGGAAAGCTTTTATATGTGGATAAAGGCTCTGTGTCCACTTCCCACCGAAAGGATATTTCGGTCTTCCTCCACTCGAGAGAGAGAGAGAGAGAGAGAGAGTACTTAGAATCGCATGAGAATGTTGGGGTGGGAAATATAAGCAAACTTTGTTTGTAATATGTTGTACGAGATTCTTGGGTTCGAAAATCTTTCATTATAGCTTTTCTGTGAGTACCACTGTGTGTTCGAGCAAATGGTCCTACTTTGATTCGTATTTATGAAACCTTTCTATCGCTCTTGATTAGATAATGATAATTAGGATTGTTTTCTGTAAATTCCCTGAAAAATTGGATTACACCGATAGCGTATTTCGTTGAATATCTTGCCATTTTTTAGAATTTAAAGATAAACTTTGACATAATTATATATGGACAAGTACAATTTAATAATAATAAAAAACAGCAACAGAGAGCCATTAGCTTATGTCACAATGTGACTAATCTGTTCATCCATGCATAATGTATTCAATTTTCATTGTTTAATTATTGAAACATTACAATGGCAATACTTAGAAACAGGATATATTAATTTTAAATAACAAACAATATAAGTTTTTAAATAAATTTTGCAATTTATGTAAAAGTGTTTATTTATAGAATCAATAAATTTGATATACGCTATTTTTTTAAAAAATAATAGTTAATTAATAGTTAAAATCATAGTTAATTAAGCTTTACAATTCAAATAGCTATTATAGAAGTCGTTGGTTAACGTTATTAGAGGTAGTGAATAATTTTATTCCATATTCGTTCTACAGTGACCCATACATTGATGAGTATAACAGTAAATCAACCGAATTATTGTAAGACATAATATTGATAACATAATAGTAGTCATTACAATGTATCACAATGTTCAGATTAATATCACAAATCTTAACCTCCGACAAAGCATTTAGTCTGCATTCTTTAGTAATTTATAGGAGAAATATTGCAATAAGTTTTTAAAACTTGTAGCAGAGTTTTTATTCCAAATAAATATAGAGATGATGACTTAATGTAGCAAGAAACTTATAAGGTCATTTAATGATGTATTGATAATTACTCAAATAATCAACAGAAATTTATTAAAAACAAGTTCTCTTCATTTTAATTTGTTAATTTTTTTCTATTCTGCAAACAATATCAAAATAATGTCCAGTTTATTTGTAGTTACAGAAATCGTGGACAAATTATAAGTAGATAATTTTAAAAAAAATTAATTACCAAATACAGTGGCGCAACAGCCCACGAGGGCCAGGACCCTCTGGGCCTATCTTAGTTTTCGTGGCCATAGGCACTGAGGTCCATGTGCAGATATTCCGTTCAGGGGGTAAGTCTGACTGAAATCATTAAGGCCTTATCACACGTATACACATTTGGAGCATTTTTCCTTGAAAGCAATCATTCAGAGTCTTTTCTACCTAATTGCCATGACAATGGCTCCGAAAAACTTTGCCCAAGTGAGTTAAAAAAATTACTCCAAATTAAATTTTTTTAAAAGTCCAGCCAATGGGATTCTTTAGTTCCTTACGTGAAAAACAAGAGGGCGGTAAAGATGGCAGCCTCGGCGGCATCGTCAAACGCATCAGAAATGTTGTATAGTATTTAATATATTAACTATCTAATTATTAGTTTTTATTAGTCATTTATGCTATCACATATATTTATCTAGAATACATTCTTTGCTCAATACAAATTTATTCACTCCACTTGTCCTTTGTCAAATAATATTTATATTTGTAAAAAGTATGCTTTAACTTCTCTTTCGAAAATTAAATAAGAATATAATGAGTTTTTTTTCTTGGGCTAAATATAAGAAATTATGTCTTCTTTTTTAAGGAAACTCTCTCTCTCTCTCTCTCTCTCTCTCTCTCTCTCTCTCTCTCTCTGAATACTAATAATAATACTTTCTAGAAAGTTTACTCTTTAACTACTTAACATATATTTTTATATTACATGAAATTAAACCTAACCATTCAAAATTTTTAAGAAACAATACAATGTATGAGAAGAATATTAAATTTTTCTAATATATTGGATTCAAGAAGTATAATAATAATAATAATAATAATAATATATATATATATATATATATATATATATATAATGGGGCGCTGTTAATCTGTTTTAAGGAATTTAAGTAAAAAGTCATGTTTTCTTCTGTAAATAGTTTTTATGTTTATAAAAGTATGGTATATAATGTTTTTAATTGCGATTAACTTTTTAAATAATAATCCTATTGTTTAAATAATAATTATATTAAAACAATTGCATATATACACTCTGTCGCAAAAAAATATATGCACCCAGAAGAAATTGAGCTACATTCACGAAATTTGGTATGCATGTAGTGTATATGAAAATAAACAAATGATTAAAAATTCAGAACAAAATATCATTTTATTAAGCGGTTACAGCTTGCAAAAGGTTAAAAATCAGTAAGTAGTAAAGCCACCTCTGGCAGCTATACAAGCCGAAATTCGGCGTGACATCGATTCAATTAGATCACTTATGACCCCCTGTGGAAGATCCTGCCATAGTCTTTGCATCTGCGCAGTTAATTCTCCTGTATCTCGGGACGGCTGCAGTTGCCTTCCCAGCGCATCCCAGACATGCTCTATTGGCGAAAGATCTGGTGACCTGGCAGACCATGGTAGGACGTCATATCCTTGAAGACATTGTTGGGAGAGTCGCGCAGTATGTGGACGAGCATTATCCTGTTGATAAATGGCACCTGGGCGACTTGATAGCATGGGTAGCACAATCGGCGTTAAAATATCGTCCACGTATCTGCGAGCTGTCAAAGTGCCTTGAAGGACCACTAAAGATGATCGTGTGTCCCAAGAAATTGCTCCCCTCACTGTCACACCTTGTGAAATTGCTGTATGCCGCTCGACAATAAATGCCGGATCGGACTGCTGGCCGGTGCGCCTCCAGACACGTGTGCGGTGGTCATCAGCACTGAGACTGAATCGGGATTCATCACTGAAGATGACACGTCTCCAGTCTGTCCCACTCCAAGTTGCCCGAGGTCGGCAAAAATCCAGTCGACACTGCCTATGATGTGGGGTCAGGGGTAAGCGTCTTAGCGGACGTCGGCTCCTCAAGCCAACTTCGGTCAGTCGTCTCCTTATGGTTTCTCTTGATGGCACTGGATGTCTGGAAGGAGGTAAGTGGCGAATCGATGCTAGCGACGTTGTTGGTGCCGCAGTGGCCACTCTTCTGATTGCACGATCCTCGCGATCATTTGTGTTCCTGGGACGTCCTGACCCTCCGCGACGGTACACTCTACCTTCTGTGATCCACTGTTGCCAACACCGAGCAACTACCATATCGCTCCGACCGAGGTGGCGTCTATTCGACCCACCTGCTTCTCTGAGGCGCCCCTCTCAAAGTCCGTCAGCTGCTCGCCGGTTACGTCTTAGAGGCATCCTAAGTCTCAATCAAAGTCATCAGATTCGTTTGGATAGCCGTACGGCGCTCGTACTCATGCTTTTAAACTCTCCCAGTTGCGCAACTAATATGCGCATAGCACACTTAGCCTTGTCTCATTGGCTTCGAAATTTTAATCATTTGCATATCTCTTACCAGACTACATTCTTGCCGAGTTTCGTGATTGTAGCTTGATTTCTTCTGGGTGCATATATTTTTTTGCGACACAGTGTATTTTTCTTGTTTCACAATTGAGAGTAAATTTTTTAAAAGAAAAATTTAAATATTTGGGAAATAATAGTTATATATATATATATGCTTGTAATATTTTTTTATTGTTTTAAACATGTTTCAGTCATATAAAATGTATTGAAAAATGAAAAGGATTCTCAAACATATTTGTTTCCAAATCTACATTTGAAAACAGCATGAGTTTGATATAAAAGTAAAGCAATAGAAAAAAATATTATTTTATGTTGGGTTTCTTTCCACGCGAACTATTTAAAATTAAAATTTAATGTATAACTATTACACAAAAAATTAAGATAATATATTTAATAATTATTAAAAAATATTGTAATTTGCTTTTAAAACCTAAAAACACACACGAGATAGTTCACTTAATATTTTATTTATATATACTTTTAAATATATATATATGTATAGCTAACTTCTTTTTTAGCGTTTACATATTTTATTTTTATTAACAGTTTGACGTATGTTATTTTGTTACTATAATTTATAAAATGAATTATTTATCAATTATAAATTGAGATATTAATAATATATTTAAAAAATACAAATATGAGAAATTTAAAAAATTTATCGAAATCTAAAAGGATAGCTGCAGAACCTCTGAATCTCTGAAGCAATTTAAACTATGAGTTAATATGGAAAAAGTTCCCTTAAAATACTTAAAAATAAAGACATATGCTAAAAAGAATCCTAACTTCCCTAATGAGTCATTTCACCGACCACAGAAAAATTTTGCTTGAAAACACTATTTCCCGTTCATCAATATGCATAATTCAAAATGCAGTTTTTAAAGAACGTATTTCTTTTTATTACACAGAGTCATTTGTTATTAGTTAACTCAGTAGCGAAAGATCAAAAGAAGATTCGAGAACATTACCTTTGACACCTTTGTGCAGTTAAATGATAATTTACGATCAGAACCAATCATCGCACTAGGGCTCCCTGCATCTTTAACAAAGTTACCCCATGCAGAAAAAGAGATAACAGCCATCTCGACTGAAGATTCGTGGGATAGCTGTTCAATTTTGCAGAATCATTGGTAGCTTATTTCAAAAGGAATGGTCGGTTTGATTATAATCGAAAAAGTTCTGACATTTTCGTTTTTTAATAGAAGAAGAAGTTACTGATATTCACATTCAGCTATTAACATGAGAAATCTCTTACAATTGTAAATCCCCTTAGTTTTTTTAACATGAATCATGTTTAAAAGAGAAATCACTTGGTTAAATAGAATACTAATTACGCAATTTCCCCAAACAAGCTTTTATTATTGTTAATAAATTATGATGCTAAAACTTTATCTCAGATAGTTTATGACTTTAAGGAGACTACTTTTTTGTTTATCTTGTTTGTAAAAAGGATTAAATGTTTTAAGTGGGCATGGTACGATTTACGCAAAAAAAAATTTTAATTTTAGGATTTTCAATTTTTTTTTTTTTGGGCTGCCTCCTATGTTTGTATACTATGTAAAACAGATTTTTTCTCAAAATTTCATAAAATGCTGGACGTTTAATTTTTTAAGGAAAAAAATTAAAATTTGTGAAGTGATTTTATAATGCTACTACTACAAAAATTTACGTACACGCAAGAAATTGGATTTACAAGTAAGTCAAACTATGAATAACAAAAGTTGGTATATGGGTTTTGTGATAACTTGATTGGTATTAATACAATACTTCTTTTTTTAATGCTTATTGAAACTTTATTAAAAAATGTATAAATTCTGAGTTCAATTATTTTTTACGAAATAAGTATTGCTTTGATTCAAAAATGCATACCAGCTTTTGTTTCATGCGCTATTAGAATAGGTAAAAAAATTGAAGCATTAGGTACAATAAAAAAAGCCTTAGCATTTTAAATGAAAAAAAATTAGTTATTTTACCTTTCTGAGATAAATAAGTTTAAAATTTTGATTTGCCATAGGGATACGAATAAAAGCGAACATAAAATCTATCGTACTTCTGCGTTTTTTTAAGTTTAGAGATTTCAAATTTTGTGAAGTTATTGAAAGGTATATAAAAAATAATTTAGGCTAAAAATATCAAATTTGATTTTTTGACCGATCTTTGTCAACTGAATCGTACTGTGTCTTCTAAAGACATAAATGAAAAAGTTCAGCAATAAAAAATGGACAACATTTAAAACAGGTCATATCAAAATTATAATTCAGACTCTTAAAAATCGTTAAAGTTTGTATTTTATAGATTTTTGTTGTCTAGCTGCGTGTCTTGTGTGTGTGTGTGATGTGTATACTGTACAATAAAACTGTGATATTCAGTACCAGTGCTACGTACTATGTTAAATTCTAAACATGTACTCTAATTGAAACATTTCTCAAATATAGGAATTATATTTTTTAGATATTTTCTGTAGTTTTAAGCTCTATGTTAAAGGATACAAATTTTCTGAAACAGAGGTAACAGTTATTTCATAGCATCAGTCTTATTTTACAAGTACAAAGTAGTACTTTTTAATTGTTACGATTACTTAAAAAAATAAAAAAAATTCTGGGGTAAATTCATATGACGTCATAGTCATGATAACTACAATTACCTCTTCCTAACCATTCAGTTACTATGACTATGACATCACATGATAAAAAACTTGTGTTTCCCACCTATCAGCGCTTGCTCTTCATTGTTGCCAACCTTTGAAACTTATTGTGGAAAAATTCATAGTTGCCTATTGTAATAACACACATAAAATGCCTTTGATAAAAAAATACACGTATAACATAAGACTTTTTTCCATTTTAAAAAATAGATCGAAGAATTTTAATACTTGAACAGCTTTCACTAATTATAAAATTTAAAATTACATCTGAATTGGCAACTTTGAAATCAAAGGAGAACTCGTGATTGAAATTACCGCCATGAAATTATTCTATGGAATATTACATTTTTTTCAAAAATGTTTTTAAATATATATTTTCTTTTGTGATCGTTTGAATACCTGTTATATTTATCTAATCCTCTCATTAAAGCAACTAATGTTTTAGATTAGATCTATGGACATTTTTCTGATACTCTTAATAAAAAGCTGTTAATTATACTGAGGTATTCGATTAATTCAGTTCTCTAAATAGCAAAAGTTCTAATAGTGCAGTGTATGGTATATTTACTTGATGTGAAAAAAATCCCAGGTTATACTGAACATCGAAATGTTTTCTGAAGAAAATCCTTAACATTGATGTATCAGAATGAAAATTCATAGAACCTACATTTCTTACGTCATTTATTTTGGTGTAATTATATATGAATCAAATATCTATCAGCATTATGTTTAATATATCATGTGAAACAATTCAATATGTATCATGTAATTTGTTTCAAAATAATAACAGTTCTAAAAATGAATTCGCTTGAAAAAAATAAATTAATTTTACAAGTATTTCAAAATATTTATTTTTCCGCAGGCGGAAGTATTTGCTTGCAGTTAAGATTATTGCGCAATTTTTCTTATATGTTTGCTAAATATTCTTAAATCAGCTCTTGTTAATTAAAACATGACGTAAAAACTCCTCTGAAAATTCTTTTTTTTTTTTGCATTAACGTATTTACGAATAGTCCTCAAAAATTACAATGAAGAAATTTTTGAATTTGGAGAGCAGAAAATTTGTGCGTGGGCACATATATAACTAATCATGTTATGTTCTGAATCAATTCAATTTAAACTGGAGAAGAACAAATAAAATGTACAGCAATTGAAAAGAAGCTATTTATTTTGTGTGTCTCAAGAGCTGTCATTTCTTACATAAAGTTTTAAGTCTTACACTAAAATAATTACGTTTTTATTTTAGTTGTAAAGTATGATTTAATTGTACTTATAGTCAATATTGTAAATCATTAATGTATTACACATTAAATTATTATTCTTTGTTAGTAGTCGAATAAACTTTTAGGATTCAAAGAGAAAAATTAGTTTTCATTATTCATAGATGTTATAAAATGTTAATTTTTATTAAAAGTTGTGATTTCATAAGAAATCATAAAATTTCACCAGTTAAATTTTAAAGTAGTATTTTAAAACCGTATATATTTAGTACAATTGGAAAAAATCCATTTGAGTCTGCTTCTTAAATAAAAATAAATTATGGAAGTATTTCCCGTAAAAATGGCTACAAGAATTCATAACAAAAATTATAATATACATTGTAGCACGTTCATGTGTCAGAAATAAAAATCTAATTTTAAAATTATTAAAAAACAGTTTTTATTTACTTAAAAGTAGAAACATATTATCTAAATTAAAAGAATAATTTTAATAACATGAATCACTGATTGCAGTTTGAGTTGCGTGTATAGTTTATTTTACTTTTAAATGCCAAGGAATTTCCTTCTCTTGTAATATGTCACGTGGCTTAATTTCCTTGTATTCTCTGCAGTTGTTATTGTTATTGTTTTTTATGCCACCTGATCTGGACTGTATCAGATCCCGACCCTAGAAATTCATCATGGCAAGGGGCTAGATATAGGCCTACTAAAATTCCACTTGTCTCGATTCCACCCCAATTTTGAGGTAGAACACCCCCTGGGCCGCAGGGACCTCCCAACTCTCTTCCCCTTATTCTCTAAGTTTCTCATGCTTTCACAATTTCCTTCTGAATTTTAGGAGTTTTCCTAAACATATTTTATACCTATCAATAAAGTGATAAAAGACTATATATTCATTAATATTGACTTTAACTTGCCTCACTTTCTTCATTATTATAATAATATTTAATAAACCTATAAATTATGCATTCATTTCTAATATCCAAATTACAAAGTAAACGTAATACATGCTAGCAAATTTTTCATTTAACTTTGAATATCAATTGTGTTTCTTAGTACGAGGAAAAACACAATTCCAACTTTAAAGTAGGAATTGCAAGAAGCTCATTGCAAAAGGTATGATAGAGCTTAAGAAAAACATCAGTCTTGTTTGTTGAGTTCTATACATAAGATTAGAAGTTTTTGGTTTTATATCATCCATCACAATCAACAAGTTTGAAACCAAATGTCTTGTTGAAGTGCTCTTGGGTGATCTTCTGTTTCTCATCGTCTCAGATTTTCCATTCAGAATTACATTGAAGAAGAATTTCATGCCGCCATTTTATCATTTAAACATTTCCAAATTTTTTATCTTTATCTCACTTTAAGATTGTCCTTGCAAAATTTTAAAAGATAGATACAAATTACGATGAAATGCGGTACAAATTCGCCGTTGCATATTTTCTATTCTGATTTTGGTATCCTTATTTTTTTTATAGAAATCAATTTATTTTAAAAAATTTTTATTCCTAAGTAAGTCTATCCATTTCTGTGTGAAGTGTATTTTATATTTCATCCCATGTAGTGTAATAATATATTTTTTAAAACTTTGATACTAAGTGAAATAAAAGAAAAATACATATTTTTCGTAAGTTTCGAGATTTTAAGAAGCATGTGTACTAACAGGGGGTATTTTAAAATAATGTCACAAACAGAATTGAATAAAAAATTAAATACATTATTTTGAAAATTATCATTGAAACACACTGATAATCTTCAATAAAATGTTATCTAAAGTTCGTTTTAAAAGGTACACTTTTATTTGCTCCGAATAATTAATTAGGAATTATGAAAGATAAGAATTTCGTTTTAAAATACTTAAATTTATCTTGTATTATTGTTCTGATTACATTAAACACAGGTATAGGTAAATAATAAGGATCATATATTTTCATGAATTTTAAAGAATTATATTTTAATCTATGTATTTATTGTTCCGTAAGCACATTTGTAATTAATTTGACAGTTTAATAATAAATGTATTGACATTTTAAATACTAATGAGTTTAATTATGCGTCTGATAATGTTACTTTTTTTTTAAATTATGATTTAAATTTGATCGTTATAAAAATATTTCGATTTACGATGCGTAAAATATATCACAAATAATATTTATGTCACTATAAAAATATTCATTTAATGAACAATTAATGCCATAAAAATAAATTTACCATATTCTTCCAGATATTAAAGTATATTTGTGTTACATTATATATATTCTTTATCCTACTTTCTCCTTATCGATTTTTTATACTAGTGTAAATATTACCTTCTCTTAATCATATCATACTTATTATTCAAGATTCATTTTAATAATAAAATCGCCTAATACGTGCTTAAGTATTCCTGATGCGAATAATTGCATCTCATCCACATTTATTATCGCATTATTCAATATACGCATCTCTACTTTTTTTACTTTTCCTTATTTAATGCCTGTGTTTTGATATTAAGTTAATTGGTGGAATTTTGAAACCGACGAGATTTTTAAGTAGATATAAACTTTATTTGCTTCAAAAGTAGCAATGTAAGTAATTAAATCTTCTTTTAGCCGCATGGGAATTTTAATTGCATCATTTTTTGGTTTTACCGCCATTGTAATGCTTTCTTTCTTTTTCTTTTTTTTTTCTTTCTCATTCTTTCTTTTTTTCCTTCTTTTACTTCCTACGGTTTTTTCCCTTATGTAATTTCAACATTAAAGCTAAAAAATAGTAATTTGGATGAGGTAAAGGCTTAACTGTATAGTGTAAGATTTTAGCAGAATGTGTATAAGGAACATTAAATTTTAGTATATTGTTGTTTTTGTAAGTGCAAGAGATGTTAAGGAGTTTTCAAAAAATTTAATTTTTTGTACACGAATCTAATTAGCTTAAGCGTAATTCTAATATAATGTTGCAAAATTATAATTAACAAAAATTGTATGAGTTAGGTTAGACTAAAGCTCATTGTTTTAAGTTCAGTTTGAAATTTTGTTTTATGCCTTCCGTTTTATGCTTTCCGTTCTATTCTCCATTTTTAAATGGTGGTACGCAGATGAAGTATAACGTTAATTATATGTAAAAATAGAATGAGAGGTAAGTGTAGGTTAAGTAATTTTTCTTATTGAAACGCTTATTGTAACAAACACTTGCTTAAACAATTATGTCGAAAAAACCCAAAATATTTACATTTTTGTCTAAAAAGAACCTCACACCTTTTCCAAGATGTTGTTTTAAGTATTATTTATTACTTTGTGCGTTTGTGCTTTCCATACAGATTTTTTTACTAGTTTGATGCCAATGAATCATAAACTGCACATTATAGCCAGCATTCAAAATTTAAAGGGTAAGAAATAAAGCGATGGGAATATGTATATATGTAGGAAACAAAGTATTCCAATCTTATGATATGTGCTGAAACAAAAATGTTAATGCATTAACTCTCTTAAAATTAATAAAAAACAAGAAATACAAAAAAATTAAGTCAATTCCTACTTAGATCAACAAAGAAAAATTTTATTTGAGCTAATTATTATTAAATAGTTACAATTTGTACAAATATGTATATGCAAAAGACAGAATCACAACATTAAGTGATATTAATTTTTATTAATTTTATTAACATATTTTATTCACGATTGAAAATTCTACGAAGCTAAATAAATAAATATATAGAGAGTGTGAGCGAAAAGTAGGAATTGAGTAATAAAGAAAGTAAGCAAAAGAAATGTTACATGATCATATTAATATTTATAAAATGAAGAAGAAAATGTATAATTTATAACTTGAAAATGAGCTGAGGTTTTTCATCTTCCTTCCCCTTTTTCGTTGTGCATCATGCGATAACGCAGACTATTACCTTGTATTTTTCGCTTCATCCAAAGTGGCTTATTCATTTGGATAATTTTCTTCAATCAACTCACACGCTGTTTCAACGGTATTCAATAATTCTCCAATACTAATCAAAGAGATTTTTTCTGTCCGTACATTTTATATTATTTTCCTTCCTTTTTCAAATGTCAATTCTTTTTTTTCCTAATGAGAAATCCTTCATTTAAACGATAAGAGTATTTTGAATACACTCTGAAATATTGGTTGCATTCAAGGAATTGAAATCGAAATCATTCCTAAATTTAGAACATTTGCCAAATTTCTTTGCTGCGCTTTCTCATTTTCACTCTAAATTATTTAAGAGGACTTGGTATCCTAAAAATCACAAACCTATCGTTTTTTTATTTTCATTTAATCTTATTATTTGCATTATTATCTTTCGATTGATATATCACTTGTGCATGTCGGAAAGTTAGAAGTTGAATAAAACTTCATTTGAAAACAAATTAGGCAATTCAGCCACACCCCCTTTTTAGAAAAAAAAGCTAAAAAATGCGTTATGATAAAAAAAAATCTATTTTATAAATAGAAATAATGACTATAAAAAAGTATGTGTAGTATTAAAATCAGAATATTTCCGAGGCAATACAATAATGTAATTTTTCTTCCTTGTCAAATGTGTGCATGTAAAATTTTTAAATTAAGGCATTTTATATTAATAATTTTATAATTTCAGTTCTGATTCCTGATATATTTTTCATACAAATGTAATACTTTAATATTATAAGAAGAAAAACAGCTAGAATTTCTGTCGTGACAGAAAAAAATTTTTTTTAAGTTTTTCTTGAGTTTTTTTGTGCAATTAGTACTCTCTAAAAGTGGATCATTTATAAAAATGTGTGGGTTGAAAACATATGAAAATGCAATTATTTTAAACAAAAACGTATAACTAATATCTTAAAGTGGTATTTTAAATTTAATTAAGCTTATAATAATTATTTTTTCAGAATTATATACTTTAAAGTGGTTTTTCTCAGTTTGTCTTTTTCGAAACCTTAGTGCATTCAAAATGCTACTCCTTCGACAATTATTTACCAATCACTTCAATTTTTTTCCTGCGTGTTAAAAATAAAGCATGTAATAAAATTAAGGATCCGTTTTGCTATAAACTGAATACTTTTTTTAAAAAAAATAAAATGTAAGACATGTTGTCTTTTTTGTTGATTTTTAGCCTGTATATCAACATTTTTTTTTTCTCGAAAACGAATGAAGTTATTCTGAAATCGATCCCTAAGGTTTAAAGAACATCCATAAGAACATTATAAAAAAATTTCAGGTCAAAAAATTAATTTTTACAAAAGGAGTAGAATTTTAAAATTTTCCCAATTTTCTTCAAAAAATTTAAATTTTTAAAATTGTGTGAATAATATATGAAAATTTTCATCTGGTAACATTTTCTTGAATAGAAACATTGTATAAAATACTAAAATATAATTTTTAAATACGTAAATAAAGAAGTTTGCTCAAAGTGTGCCAAGTCCCCTTAAGCAATCACGCACACATACGTTATGTATAATTTTAAAAAAACATAGTAAATCCTGAAAGGTAAATTGGATAGCAACAGTAATCAATGAGCACACGGTGAGGCTATCAGGAAGATCAAAATTAAGTTATATATGTGGACTGCATCTGTAACGTGCCAATTCTTTCAGGGATAGTTAGAACTATACGCACACTGTTATCATCGGGATTGACCTTGATCAAACTCTTCAAAAAAATCCTATCTATAATATAATATTAGCAATTGAATTTTAAAATAAAAATATGCATCATCACTATAGTTTCGTTCAAATTATTTCCCTTAGAAATTTACATTTATAATTGTGACACATGCATGATTGTAGAAAATTTTAGTTAAGTACATGTTTTATATAATCGTGGTGGAAATGTTGATAAGTACTCAAAAGAGAGTTTTAAATCCTTACATTTAAAATATTTTTGCCCATGATGCAAAACGGCATTCTAAAAGTTTGAATATGAAACAAATGCCGATTAATAATTTCCGGAATAATTTATAAATAATTTCTGATATCACAAATTATTTATCTGATATCTTTTATCTCCTGATATGAGAAAACATATCAGATATTCGTTATCTTAATACTTTTCTGATAATATATACTATTATTATACTGTTTAACGAAAGTATGGGATAAAACTTAATAGTTAAAAGAATTTCCGCGTGTATTTTTAAACTATGTTATACATTTCTATTGAATTAACTCATTATACCCTGGATCTGACAATAACGTAATCCATGATTGATAAAAAAAGTTTTTAAAAATGGAAATGAAACAAAAAATATTAATAACTTTAGGAAGTATTGTATACAAATATCTTCGGCTGCCTTTTCTGATCTAAAAATTATTGTTTCTTTTGTATTGTTACTGAATCCTAATTGTTTGAAAGCCTACTTCGTTATCAATGCACTGAGCTTTCTAAGCAATATTTGCAGCATGATGTATTTCTGTACATAACTGCTTCAGTTTCATTCTATATTAAACTGTCCCATTGTGCATTAGATCAGTGTTGATTAATAAACAGAGAAAAATCTTTAATTTTTCATTGAATTGTCTTGTTCCTTTTTAAGGACTATCCAGTTCAAGACCACGATCACATAACTTTGATCACTCCAGGGAATGTAGTATCATATGTGAGATTGCGTTTTGTTTGTTCTCAGGCATGTAATCACACTGGCGTGATCTTAATTTAGAACTTAGGGATTTGGAATGATTATTAACTAAATTTTTTTTTAACGTATTTTATTACAGTGAGGAATTTATATGGATTTTTTAATGAAATTAGGCTTAAAAGAAAACGTGTCTGGTCCTGAACGCGTTATAGATACATTTTTGTGCACATTTTCATGTATTTACACAAATTATTGATTGGAATTATCTTAAGATTATTGTTGGGGGAATCACCTTATTAAGAAGATGATTAAATTTTTGATGTTATCATATCTGCAAATTGAAAGAATTTCTTGTCCAGAAATGTTCTACAACAGAAAATGTTCGTTCTCATTGCTCATCCAGAAAAGAATTGTGTCATTCACCTGAATTTGTTTGTTTATTATATATGGTTAATATCACGTTTACTTGTATAATATATCCATAACTAGTTCATATATATTCCTGCAATGTAATTACTGAAAATTTCTTTCTGTTTTAGACAAAAATAGTCCTTGCTACACCAATTTAAGACCACTATCGACACTGTTGATTTCAATGGATATAGAAATTAAATATATATATATATATATATATACTTTATCTAATCCAAAGTATGATAAAACTCACCAATAACCACCTTCCTGTAAATTGCAGATTGTATTCATTCTAAACAGATGAATTTTCATCTGATTAGTTAATGTTAAAAACAAAGATACTGTAGACAAAGACGAATTAGTTATGTCTGCACTTCGGTATCTACAGAAGTGATTGATTCTTTATTAATGTCGCACTTAAAGGAAACAGGAGAACTATTGGTGATGACCTCGTCTTTCTGAACCACTGTCATTCCGCTCTCCTGACTTCCATCCAATGCCAACCTTAAGGACTTCAAGCTACGAAAGATTTAACGTGCATCAATCTTCTACATGGTAAGTCTTCATCGGCAATAGGTCTCTAAGCAATGCCTTGAAAGAAACAATTATAGTAGTGAGTTATTGACCATGACCACTCGGTGTCTGCTATCTAAATATATAGCTGAGTTATTATAAAACTAGCTGCATGGCCCGGATTTGCACGGGCTTTCTCTTTCCCTCATGACGCCAGCAATTATGTGTGTGTTTGTACGCGCGCAATGTGAGTGATTTATAAAATTATTTCACTAAATTTCCGTTTTCGAAATTTGTTCCACATATTTTCGATTTAAGACAGGTTTTTTTCCTCCTCTAGCCCGGCATAACACGGTTTTTTAGTGTAAAATTACTGTTTTCTCTTCCCCTCCCCCTCACAGATAAAATATAGCTTCAAATTTCGATCTATGACTTTTAAAAAACAATATTGCATTAGTTAAAAATTATTAATGTGAAGTAATAAAAAGAAAGAGATTCTTTAGTTAGCTTAAAAATGTCTCTGAAATGTATTTTTATCCAAAATAATAGACAATGTACTTTTTTAATTAACAAATAATTAATTTAGTAATGAATAAATAGAAATACTTTTAAAACACACACACACACACACATATATATATATATATATAAGTTATAAAAAACAGTATGGGGGAAGCGTAGATATATATTTACATGTAAAAAAAAAAACATTCAAAAAGAAAAAAAAAACTAAATGATAAAAACATTTTCATAGTTTTCCTTCCACTGTCATAGTTAAAAATTTTGTGTAATGAACGCTTAAAATAGTGTAAATAATTTATATCAGGAAGTGTAAGACATTAATATTACCTTTTGTTGTATTTATTTTATGTTAAAATCTTGCCACCACCTCTCCCTTCGAAATCTAGTTTTATTATGAAATAAAAATAGTGATGACACTGATGAACGGAATCAATGAAAAGCGGAGCGCGCACTGAGGTATGGCCAAGACAAAACAGAAGGGATAAAAAGATAGATGAATGCTGTCACGGGCTTTTTTGCAAATGGCAGAATTTTCCTACTTTCTTGACAATTGTCGTTATATTTTGAAAACTTCTCAAAATATCTTTATAAATTTTAGCCTATGTGTTATTCTGATGTATAAGCTATCTTACCGTAAAGTTTCATTAAAATCCATTCAGTTGTTTTTGCGTGAAAGACCCACAAATATACTGAAAACTTTCACATTTATAATATATATTAGATTAGATATGTTCAATATATTTTTAATAAACCTTTAACATTATTAACTTTTGTATTTTTCAAGATAAATTTAGCAATTCTGCGTTTTTTATTCCAACCTTTTTATTTATTTTTTTATTAACCCGTGGTCACTCGCGCCTGTTTTCGCTACTGTCGTGACTCGCGGGGTGCTGAGAACACCCCCAACTTTTAACTCATATATTTAATTTTGAAAATAAAATTAAGTCATTATGATAAATATTTATGAAGTACATTATGTTTTTATATTATACAAATAAAATTATTAAATTTATTGCATACAAATGAGACTAACATTAATTTAAACTAAACATACAAACTTTTCATTTTAAAAGACAAAATTTTATATTTTTCATAAACCAGTAAAATGTAAAAACCAGTTATAAATATACTTTATAATTAATGAGATAATTATTGTAGAAAGTAGAAAAATAATATTTTAATCACATTTTCGATACATTCAGAGTAGACTGTATACATATGCTCAATTTTTCTCGCGGTAATTCTCAGGCCCCCAGATAACCTTTTGAAGATCATTACATTCCAATCATTCGAGAAAGAAGGATTGCATCAGACCTGAAGGTACAGAGACCTAAAATGTGCAGCTACAGAAAAATTGTCGCTCTAGCATTATTTTATAATTCTGGGAGGATTTTCTTGTTGCTGGGGTGTACAGAACACTCCGCGCGAGTGATCGCGGGTTAATAACAGAATTAACACACAACAATGTAGTTTAAAAAATAATCGCTGTCTATAAAATGTAAGCAGTAGACGATTTTGGGTACTTTCGATTTTTGAAAAAAAAAGAAAAACTAGTTGTTTTAAAATACCTTTTAGTTTGACGCGTTTTTATACATAATTTATGCATAATCTTTATTATTTTCTGATTTGCTTAAGTTTTATATTTAATTTATTCGTAATTTTAGTTTCTATAGACATAGTAAAGTGACATTTTTTTTTAGTTGAAAGTTTTATTTTGAAAATAAATGATTTTAGTGAAAAAAATTCTATATCGACTAAAGAACTTTTCCTAAGATATTTTATTTCCATGTTACTACATTCGACGTTCCATGAATCCATATGAAGAATATATTTAATCCCAAAAACATATTTCAAAAGCTGTTTAAAATATGTAACTCTAAAAAAGAAGCTTTCTTATGTTTCAAAAGGAAAAATATATATAATAAAAACCGAATTTCTACTATACAGTGAAACTATCTGTCAAAGTATGGCAGTTTTCCATGCATGACAAATAGTTTTTAGCTTTTAGGGTGCCAATTTAAGGAAGAATTTTCAAAGAACCTTTTTTTTTCAACATTTTGCAGAGCCATTTTCTATTAGTCTTTGCGCAGTAAAAGATCGAAGAAAGATCCAAGAGCATTATATTTGACATCTCTCAGTAGTTAAAGTGATAATTTACGAGGAGAAACTATCATATCGGGATGATGTATCATTTTCTCTTTAAGTAAGCTTCACGATGTGGAAAAAGATATAACAGCTATCTAGCACACAGTTAAAGTATGTATTTAAGTTTCGTATAGATCCTCTTTTCTAGAATTATTGAGTAGTTAAACGTATTTTATACAGATATATATTTTAGATAATGAATCGAGAAAGAGAAAGTTTGAAATTGCTCTTTGGAATAGAAGCAGTTCAAATCTACATTAATCTATAATTGCTTTGCATGTATGTACATTTGGTCAACTTCTTTTAAGAAAAACTCCAATTAATATTCTATGTGTGGTGTATTATTTAGTTAGAGGGAATGCTTTTTTAATGTAGTGAAGGTAACTTTACTTATATATTTTTCTCAGAAGCTATTAGTGATTTATGGTACAAACATTGCCAGCAGAAATTAAATAAAACAAAATATAATTTCTTTTTCTTTTTCAAGTTGCTAAAATGTGTAGGTTTTGAAGATGTTTTGTGTTATACCATAATTCCCGGATATGTAAGTTTTGAGCACTAATGTTGTTCATATTGGTAAAAATATGAAAAATAATTTGTTTAATAATAGAGTAAAAACATTTAATGCATTCGAGAGTTTGAAATGTAATGCAGTTCTTCTCAAACTTTCAATATCTGCGACCACAATTTTCATCGCGGTACTCTCCCTCCATATAAATAATAATATGGTGAATTCAATAATACTATACTTTGACACTAAAGCTAAAATTAGAATTTTTCCTTAAGTGCCACCGGCGTATGTAAGCGTCTCACTTAACCAAAGCGTTGACGTATATATACGTCTCTCCGAAGTACAATCTTCTCTGTGTACTGTTATTCCTAAAATTATTCCGAAGGATTTAAAATGCAATAAAATGACTTTGACATTGTATGCGAAGTATTTTTTATTTCGGAGAAGATTTTACTTATATTTAATCCTTTTCATCCCCGAATACATCACATGTGCGTACCTATGAGGAAAACGGTGGCATTGGGTTGTGAATCGCGTTACTTTTAATCCACAGTTAAGAAATTAATTATAAACTGTACAAATGGTCAAGATAATTGTTATTTTTTGAATGTAATTTTATATATGGCAAGCTCATGGGATCACTGGTAATTATAAAAATTGTCCTTAACTTAGTATTGTTAAATTAATTATAAAGGGTGTTTTTTTAGAGGTATAGAACTTTAAATTACAATAAAACAGTAATATTCGATTGACATGATTTTTTTTATTCGAAAGATAATCTTGTAGCATTACATTTTAAATATGATTTCTGGCACAGTACTGCCACGGCTGGCTCGGATGGAGTCCAATCTGGACGTCCTATTTTCGATGACTTTTTTCCAACATTTGTGGCCGTATATCGGCAATAACACGGCGAATGTTGTCTTCCAAATGGTCGAGCATTTGTGGCTTATCCGCATAGACCAATGACTTTACATAGCCCCACAGAAAATAGTCTAGCGGTGTTAAATCACAAGATCTTGGAGGCCAATTCACAGGTCGAAAACGTGAAATTAGGCGGTCACCCAACGTGTCTTTCAATAAATCGATTGTGGCACGAGCTGTGTGACATGTTGCGCCGTCTTGTTGGAACCACAGCTCCTGGACATCATAATTATTCAATTCAGGAATGAAAAGTTAGTAATCATGGCTCTATACCGATCACCATTGACTGTAACGTTGTGGCCTTCTTCGTTTTTGAAGAAGGATTCCACCAGCCCATAAAGCGCACCAAACAGTCAGTTTTTCTGGATGTAACGGTGTTTAGACATACACTTGTGGATTAGCTTTACTCCAAATGCGTCAGTTTTGTTTGTTGACGTAGCCATTCAACCAGAAGTGCGCTTCATCGCTAAAAAATTTCGCTTATGAAATTCGGGAACAACGGCAATCTGGTTTTGGGCCCATTCGACGAATCTACGCCTTGCTTGATGATCGTTTTGATGAATTGCCAAACCAAACTGAGAATAAATCACTGACAGCTGTTAAATCGGTCGCCATCTTGGAAAGTAATGCCAACTTAAACTTCTATACCTGAAAAAAAACTCTTTACTGTGCAGTACTGATACATATATAAACTGTATTATATCAGTGCAAATGTTAATTTAATTTTTACTATGTCGGTATGTATTTTGTTTACTTTTCAGTAAATTAATAATTTTTCAAATAATGCTTTTGCTTTCGATTTTTCTATATGATAGCGCCCCCTGTAGAGTCATCACAGGCCCCCTAGGGGGCACGCCCCATAGTTTGACAAACTCTGATGTATATATACGTTGTCATTTCTGTTTATATACATTTATCTATTTGCTTGCTGGTAGGCGTGGTTAGTTTGTCGCTGGCCTATTGCAGCCAAGATTGCATGTCCTACCCTAGCACGGTGGCCGCGGTAGCCGAGTGGTATAGGTATCGGACCGTGGCTTGCTTTGTCACGGGTTCGAGCCCAGTACCACTAAAGACCCGCCGTGTAGGGCAGCGATGCACGCTAAATCTATCGAGAGCTGAAACGTCCTCCCGTTGGTGTGGTGTGGTAGTTAGGAGAGGGGGTGCCAGCTCAGGTGTCGTCCACGTCCCTTGACCATGGTTCAAAATTACGTGGTCCGTCGCCAAAAGCCCTCGTGTAGCTGAACAGTGCGACGTTAATATTCAATCAATCAATCAACCTACCCCAGCACGATTTGGTGGAGTTTCATGATGCAGAAAACCAACAGCGGCCTTGTCATTTAGTTAAACAGCGTGTACAAAATCCTCGCCTGTCTGTTTCACGTGGGTATTCTCACAATAAATTAAATCCTAGTACATATTTTTCTCTTTTGTGACTCAATTTTTTTCCTCTCTTTTAAAAGTATTTCTAAACGTTTCAAGTTATTCTTTCTTTTAACTCATTTTATGGTGGATATAAATCTTGAACTAGTTTTATTATGTACCTAGCTCGCCGAAAGAAATAGAATTCTGGGCGTTTCATCCAAGAAGTGCAACTTTCAACACTTGTCATGTTTACTGAAACATCTTCGATATCCCCTTTCGTCCTCAATGAAGTTGTCTCGTGTCCCTGTGTCCTTGAACTAGTCTCCATTCATTTGTATTGTTGATCCGTAAGGCTAGTAACTTTGTTTATTGCAGCTCAAAAGTCATAAATTAAGTGTTTGAATATTAAAAAAGTAATAATTCCTTAGGAAGTGGATAAAGGCGTCAAGAAACTTTCCTTGCATTTTTTTCATCTTTTTTCCCCGATTGGTAAGATATATATAAAACAAATATTATTAGTTTACAAAAAAAAAGTGTGAATAATTACTTTTTTTTTTAATATATAGTGTTTCTGATTTTTAAATTTGTGTGTTTGATGCGGTTTATACTGAAATTTAAAAGATGAACCTCTATATAACACATTTTCTATATGGCGAACTTTCTCATCTATTCATTCATTCAAGTTCAAATACATTTTTTAAACTTGTAGTGGATGCCACTTGATGTTAATACAGTTTTTTCAAATATTAATACATTAATTAAATAAAAATGAATAAATAGTAATAAACAAAAATACTCGTCCAACATCCTAAATAGAAAAGATAATTGTTCATGATTCCTTTCTCTTACTATACTATTTTATTAGAATAATTATATTTAATGAATGAATAAAAGTAACAGAAAAAAGAAAAATAATAGTTGAACACCATATATAGAAAATTGCTAGGAAAATCGGTTTCTATTTTGTCACTTAATATTGTGATCCTGTTATATGTAAAGGGTGTTTTTTTTAGAGGTAAAGAACTTTAAATTGCAATAAAACAACGATGTATTATTCGATTGACATGAATTTTTTTATTCGAAAGATAATCTTGTGGCATTACATTTTAAATATGATTTCTGGCATATGACTGCTACGGCTGGCTCGGATGTAGTCCAATCTGACGTCAAATTTTCGATGACTTTTTCCAACATTTCTGGCCGTATATCGGCAATAACACGGTGGATGTTGTCTTCCAAATGGTCAAACGTTTATGGCTTATCCGCATAGACCAATGACTTGACATAGCCCCACAGAATATAGTCTAGCGGTGTTAAATCACAAGATCTTGAAGGCCAATGCACAGGTCCAAAACGTGAAATTAGGCGGTCACCAAACGTGTCATTCAATAAATCGATTGTGGCACGAGCTGTGTGACATGTTGCGCCGTCTTGTTAGAACCACCGCTCCTGGACATCATGATTGTTCAATTCAGGAATGAAAAAGTTAATAATCATGGCTCTATACCGATTACCATTGACTGTAACATTGTGGCCATCGTTTTTGAAGAAGGATTCTACCAGCCCATAAAGCGCACCAAACAGTCAGTTTTTCTGATGTAACGGTGTTTCGACATACACTTGTGGATTAGCTTCACTCCAAATGCGGCAGTTTTGTTTGTTGACGTAGCCATTCAACCAGAAGTGCGCTTCATCGTTAAACAAAATTCGCTTATAAAAATCGGGAACAACGGCAATCTCGTTTTGGGCCCATTCAACGAATCTCTATGAGGCGTGAATCTATTCATGGTGAATTGCCAAACCAATCTGAGAATAAATCACTTGACAGCTGTTAAATAGGTCGCCATCTTGGAAAGTAATGCCAACTTAAACTTCTATACCTGGAAAAAAAACACTCTTTTACATCTTTATATTAAATGTAACTATTTAACAAAAAGTAACTAAAATTAAAT
Source organism: Trichonephila clavipes (assembly GCA_019973935.1). NCBI lineage: Eukaryota > Metazoa > Arthropoda > Arachnida > Araneae > Nephilidae > Trichonephila > Trichonephila clavipes. Next base: position 218,197 of record BMAU01006116.1, on the reverse strand, counting down.
TTGCCTTTGTTGACCTAAAAAGGAGTTGAATTATTTTTTTTATTATTATTTGTTTCCTTAAAAGATTTTAATTTCATGAGTCGTTCAAGGGTAAATATTTCAATCAGCTCTTCTCTATTTGAATGTGCAATGCTTAAAATATTTTAACTGTTTCAAAACCTTTTGCCAAAAACACAAAAATTAATAAGTGTATACCTACCAATTTATTTTGAAACATTTTCCTACTTTATTGTTTTAAAGTATTGAATTCTTAGCATAGAAAGTATCAAGAAATTCATTTTAATGATAAAATATTCTTACTCCATCACTGTGATTTAAAAATTGATGTTTAAAAGAATATGAATTATGTATCCATTGTTTTTGCTTTATCCTCAGTAGTATAGTTTGGGTTTTTTTCTTTTTACATAAAAATCTTGAGATTTCCCAGCGTTAATTAGAATTCTAAAACTGTAATCCCAAGTGAAGAATAAGTAATTAAAAATATGTAATTATTTTTCACTTTATCTTAGCTATCTTATTCTAAGTAGCAACAAGAAATCTCAAAAAATTCCCACTGTTTTTTTTCTTTTACTTATGAAGTTAGTCCATTTGATATTATATTTAATGTAATTCATTGTTTTTAAAAGGTTCACGTTCAATGTGTGTGAGTTTTCTTTCCATAAGATAATTTATAATCTGCATCTTAAACAGAAGCTAAATCAATTTTTTTGAAAGATATATGCATTTTCATTAATTCCAGCCAGATCTATTTTTTCAAAATTAACTACTAAAACATGCTTACTATGTTTATACATTCTAAGTTAACAACATAGAAAAAGTAATATAAAAATTAATTCCTACTTAGGTAAACGAAGAAAAATTGTATTTTAGTTACTTTTTGTTAAATAGTTACAATTAAAATAAATATGTATGTACATAGAACAGAATCTCACAGTTGAAAATAAAGAAAGCGATTTTTTCTTGCAATTTTCTGTTTTCCTATCTATGTATGGTGTTGAATTTTTTTCTTTTGTTTGTTACTCTTTATATATTAATTAAATTTAATTATTCTAATAAACTAGTAAGCAAAAAAGAAATAACATGCTCAGAAATTAGGCCATCCAAGGTGGGATTGGAACCCTCGAACTTTGGATTAGATATACAAAGCATTACAGGGACACAGCGGGCGATTTCCCTTTCTATTTTTGTTTGTTTCTATTTATTCATTTTTTAATTAATTTTTTGAATTAGTTTTTGAAAACCCTGTATTAATATCTAGTGTCAGTCACTGCAAGTTTTAAAAAATGTATTTGAACTTGAATGGATTAATAGAAAGTATTTTATTAAAGATTGAAAATTTGAAATATATATAGTGGCCGCGGTAGCCGAGTGGTATTGGTATCGGACCGTGGCTTGCTTTGTCACGGGTTCGAACCCTGTACCACTAAAGACCCGTCGTATAGGGCAGCGATGCACGTTAAATCTGTCGAGAGCTGAAACGTCCTCCCGTTGGTGTGGTGTGGTAGTTAGGAGAGGGGGTGCCAGCTCAGGTGTCGTCCACGTCACTTGACCATTGTTCAAAATTACGTGGTCCGTCGCCAAAAGCCCTCGTGTAGCTGAACAGTGCGACGTTAATATTCAATCAATCAATCAATTGAAATATATATATAGGAGAAAGTGAATTAATGATAAAATTGAAAAATACTATTAAGTAATATATTTATCAAACACAAGATAAAATAAGAACTACGTACTTTGAACATTATCTTAATTTGTCACAATAATTACTATACAAGAATCTATATTTTTCTGATAATTGCAAATTTAATATACCACTCCTTTATTCGCTTACTTACATGTTACTTTCCAGTATCTTCATAGCATTACTCTTCATATTTGCTAGAAAATTAATATTTTCTGGTATTACAGAAATCTATAGATATGCCATCTATATTTACTATCGCAATTTTTTGTTACAAGAATTCAAATTTATTTATTTTCCTACTTGTTTTTATAGGACATATTTCCACACAGAAAATAACTTGAAAAAATTTAGAAACCTTCAAGATATTTAAGCTGATGCAAACTCGTTGATTTTTTTAAAATAGCAACAGAAGCAATTACAATCTTTAACTTCGAGGGAGTTTTAATTATTTCCTTTTTCGTGTTTTCTTTTTAATAATTGCTCAAAATGCTTCAATCCTTTTAACAATTAATTTTTTACTGTACTTTTTGAAATAAAACCAAATATATATATATATTATGTGCAAATTTTTAATTCTGTTGAGTAAAATCATTCTAGAATATTAAGTGAGTTAAAATGTGTTGCTATCTAACCGTTTATGAAGGAGAGGGTAAAAACAATTTAGTTTCACATATATAGCTTAATTTGATATTTAATTTAACAATGTAGAATTTTAATTCCATTCAATTTTACATGTTGATTAATATTCATTAATGCTTGGTAAACTTCAGTTCGTATTTTAAAATTGTGTCATAAATTTGAGATTTAATACGAAATTTTAAATAAATGCTTTTTTAAAGTAAAATATGATTATAAAACAAAACAACTCATGTGTAGTTTATGTTTCTTACATACTTTCTTATTAACACAAATTATTGCTAAAATAAATTCTTATTAAACGCAAATTTTACTTACGATGCTAAGGTAATATATAACGTCTTTTTGGCTTCCCTCCAGATCTCAGTTGTCAAACAATATATCTATTCCTTACAAGCTGTTTTTTACATATTATTCATTACCCTGTGCCTGTTACAGGAAAAAATATCACTGGCTGAAAGCCAAGATTCATTTTCAAAACAAATGAAGAGTGAATGTCTCAGAATGTTCACAATTTAAAAGAAAGACAAAGATAATTTATTCAAATTTTGGGAGTTCCTTATGTCAGTGTTCCTCAAACTGTAGGGTGCGAGCCCCCCTAGAGGGGATAATTCCACGAGGGGGCGCGAATATACTCAAAAGTCAAAAACAAAAGATTATTTAAAAATTATTATTTAACTAAAGTTAAACAAAAAATACATTCTGACGTAATAAAAAATAAAATGCACATTTACACTGACATAATACACCTATAAATGCATATACACTGCACAATGTATTTTACAATTATTTTTACAACACTAAGTTAACAACAAATTTAATAATTACCAGTGACCTCATGGGCTTGCCATATATAAAATTATATACAAAAATTAACAATTATCTTGATAATTTGTACGGTTTATAATTTATTTATTTATTTACTACCGATTTAAAGCTACGCGATTCACTCTCCAATGTCACCGTTTTCCGCGCATGGGATGTTTTGAGGAGGAAAGGGGGAAAAAAGGAATAATTAAGCAAATTCTCTGAATAAAATCCTTCACAAACACTGTCAATGCCCATTTATTGTATTCAAAAGCCTAGTTTTATGGATAGCAGGGCACAGAAAAATTCGTACTCAGGAAAGACTTTGTAACGTCGTGAGTAGCTATCCATCAATAAACAAATCTTTACAGCTTAATATACAAATAAAAGCAAACTTTATTTGCTAACAATTTGTAAATGAAGTAATATAAATCCAGATTAAATGCCAAGCCGGTGTGGTCAATTCATATACTCATGCTCAACGCCACCGGCGTTCCTCGTCTTTTTCACTCTCTCTCGGGGATTTTATTTTTCTCCGGTCTTTTTCTCTTTCTCTCTCTCTCCGGGTCTCTCCTCTCTTACTCTCTCTCTCTCTCCAGGTTTTTTTCCGGTCTTTTCTCCTTGTGTCCTCAAAAACAACCCTTTTTAAACAACAGGGGTGTGTTCACAACACGCCCCTCGCTCCTTCTTATTCGCAGGTCCAAAGTCTCTCTTGACCCCCTCCTTCTTCCTATTGGCGCATAACACGCCAAAACACACCCGAGCTGTCTGGTCCAAGGCGCCATAGTTCCTTGTCCACAGCTGGACACACTGGCCCATCACGCCACCTGTTTCTAGTATTCCCTTTCATACAACACTAGAAAAAGACAACATGGTTATTTTTAAGATAGGCTTCGCCTATTGTCAATGGGGCGCCGAACTCTTAAGTCTATTATGCCGAACCGTCTGCTAACTCCACTCCCTGAGTTCAGACAATAAACAATGGCCCCATAGCCACGTGCACCGGTCATTCCACAGCTGGTTGATCGTAAAACATTCCGGGACAATCGATGGGTGAGGCACTTGTCCTTGACCAGCTGGTAAAACCATAACATTTATCGAAAGATGGGAATTCATAACAATAGACTATGTCACAACTTATATATACGTCCAGGGCAATCAGCGCTTTGACTGAGCGAGACGTTTATACATGCCGGTGAAAATTAAGAGGTTAAAGTCGTATTGTACATTTTGCTTCAAAGTATAGTATCATTGAATTCAATACATTGTTATTTTTTGGAGGGGGAGTTATGAAAATTATTAATGAATTTTGGGTCGCAAACATTGAAAGTTTGAGAAGCACTGGTTTAAGTCAGTATTTCTCAAACTGCAGGGTGCCAGCCCCGAGGGCACTATGTTAACACTACGAAAAAGAAGCGATTATATTAAAAAGTAGAAAACACACAGAAGATTACTTATAAAAATTAATTTACTCAGAGTAATCAAACAAAATAGATTCTGATAAAATTCAAAAAATAAATACACATTTGCACTGATGTAATACACTTAAATGTATCTTAATGTATCCGCACAATGTGTTTTATAATTAATTTAACAGTACTCAGTGAAGAACAAATTTAACCCGCGGTCACTCGCGCCTGTTTTTTGCTACCGTCGTGACTCTCAAGGTGTAGTAAACACCTTTATAATTAATGAGATAATGATTGTAGAAAGTAGAAAAATACTATTTTAATCATTTTCCAAACATTCAGAGCAGACTGTATACATATGCGCAACTTCTCGCGGGAGTTCTCAGCCCACCAAATAAACTTTGAAGGTCATTACATTCCAATCGTTCGAGAAAGAAGGATTGCATCAGGCCTGAAGTTTCAATGAAGAATTATATTTATAAAGATATATGCCGTATCGTGGCGAAAGGAATGATCTTTCCGATACTGGAATTAGGTTTTGTCTGATTTTGATAGAAAATTAGATTGCAATTTTAAAATCGGTGAATACATCGAAAAATTCTCCCCTCTTCTTTCTTTTTTTTTCTATTTCCACGCATTAGCAGAATAAACAGCACATAGGGGTAAGAGAATTATTGCGCTTTAAGGTTTTTAATTAATATATTTTTAACTAATTGGATATTGGACGAAATTGTGAATCTAAATCATTCTCAAATCCACTTGAACCCCCACAAAAATGTTATCAAAATCAGTCCAGACGTTAAGAAGGAGTCAGTCACATACATACGCACCGAAGAATTGCTTTAAAAGTATTATTTGAAAATATATTAACTAAAAACGCTAAAAAACACGATTCCTCTGCATTTTTTTTACAATAAAGATCCGGTTTGGCCAGTTTGGCTGAAAATCGATTTTCGGTGCCAACTTACGGCATTTTTATAACAATAACGTTGTTACAACAATGCAGGTGAATACTGAGCTGGATATTTTTAATGTTTTTAATTAATATCTTTTTAACTAATTGCGACGTTGGACCAAATTGTGAATCTGAATCATTCTCGAATCCACTTGAAACCCCACAAACATTTCATCAAAATCGGTCCAGCCGCTTAGGAGGAGTTTAATTGCATACACACGCACAGAAGATTTTTATATATAAAGATAAGCTCACGTAATCACTAGTAATTATTAAACTTATGCTTAATTTAGTATAGTTCAATTAATTATTAAATACACATTGCGCAGTACTTATATATTTAAAAGTATATTATATCAGTGTAAATGTGTATTTTCATTTTCATTATGTCGGAATGTATTATGTTTGCTTATGTTCAGTATATTAATAATTTTTTAAAACAATCTATTGTTTTCGATTTTTTAATAAGCTCAAGCCCCCTCCCCTCGGGTTATCACGCCCCTCTACGGGAAGGGGGGTGCCTCCCACAGTTTCAGAAGCATTGATGTAACATGTAACGAGAAACAACAACCCTGTCCAAATGCGAATGCGAATTCTAAGCGTACGGTGTTCATCAATCACCAAACGTTCTATATGCTACACTGTATCGAATAAAAAATGCTGTGCAACTTCCAACGACATCATAGTTACCCATAAACCCGCTTTGTGTGTTTGAAAAGGCCTCCCCAGATAGGTATCTATGCTTAAATCAACGCAACATCCTATGTGTTATGTTCAAATTAAAAACGTAAAATGCTAAACTGTCTTCTAATGTGATGCAACAAAGGGATTTCGGCTTACAATTATAATTACTTTTAATGCAGAGCCGTTAACTTCAAAGACTAAAAGTTGACTTTTGCGTATTATTTACCCTCTTTACAAGCGCTAATGCTTTTAACTTTAAGCTTCCTAAAAGGAGCTATTAGTACATTTAACATCATCTGATATACTTAATAGGGCTTTTAGCGCATGACTTTTGTATTTTCTATTTACTTTTAAACTTATGTTAAGAACAAATAATTCTAGAATTAGATTTTGAATTAGCACTTCGGGTTGTTTCGCTAGATTGCTGCTAATAAGAAATTTTGTTCTTTTGGAATTTTCTTTAAAGATCACATTTGTCGTACTGAAGTAAGAGTATATAATGTATCCATTTTTCTCCTTATTCGGCTAAATAATTGGGAGAAAAATGCTTTAAGTACGCAGTTGTTTCCCTGCAAATGAGCTAAAGTGTGAAAAAGAAGAGAATGGAAAAATTGGCAGTAAAGTAGTTCTTTTTAAGCAGATACCGGTATATAAATTTTTAAGACATAAAAATGTAATGTGCGTTGTTGAATATCTCAAAACTTCGAAAGTTTTTTTATCGAATGTTTTAAAATATTGACACAATGTTGCATTCGAATACGGTACTGCTTCCATATATTTATTTTTACAAAATTCATTTTGATTTTTTAATATAATAAAAATGTTTTAAATAGCTCCACGCATATTTCTTATTGTTTCATATTTATGATAAAGTTATGTGTGCTAATTATTACTACCGCATTTATTTATTTATCTGCTCCTGGAGAAAAAATTATAATTGTTTTTCGAATGAAAAAGTTATTATTTCGACAACTGAGTTTTAGTTTTGTGGTTGGGACAACTCTCTGAAACAAATTCATCATTCTAATTGAATAAATTTATTAAAAACTGTCTTAAATTGGTTCTTGATTTTCGATTTGTTAGAATTTTCACGTCATGTTAATTTAGTTTATATTTAACCTCTAAAGAAATTTTTAAAGAAAAAATGTTAGTATGTTTATATATATACCGGTAAATTGTTAGCATTTTAAGAAGCGTTGATTTTACGGAAGTTGCGTCAACGGTGAGTGTGATGATCATATGATCTTAATAACCCTGAATCAGCTAGTTATAAAATTTTAATAGGAGTAAAATTTTTCAATACACTAGTAGAATTTAAACAATAAAACACGATTTCATAATCGTCTTCAGTTATAAAATAATTTAGAATTTATTCATCGGTTGCAATTCAGCGGTCATAATTAATTTCTTTTTCAATTCAAGTACATTAACCTTTTTTTCTGATAAATTCTTTCTGAGGTTTCAGAATTTGATATTTAACATACATTAAAACGAGAAAAAGTATATTTTTAAGTCATTTAAACTCTCAATACTTGTTTATAACGTACAATCATTTCAGCAACATTATTCCCAGAAATTTTGTGTATTTGTATAGCACAATAATCTTTATCTAATCCGATGATTCTCAAACTTTCAATATTGGCGACCCAGTTTTCAATCATAATTTTCCTCGCTCCCCTCCATGCAATAACAGTGTACATAATTCAATAATGGACTTTGACTCTAAAGCTACAATGATATTTTAATTATAAACCGTATGAAATAGCAAGCTAAGTATTAAAATTTTTATATGACAAACCCATGGGAATCCCTAGTAATTATTAAACTTGTTTTTAACATACAAGGGGAAGGCACGATTAAAAAAATTCATTTGGGGTCGAGACTTGGTGCAATAGTAGTACTCATTTAGGGGGTTAAGCCCTCAGTATAATTCCGCCGAAAGGCCAGTACACTTGGATAAAGTAGCCTTCGAAGTTCATGCTTAACTTTTATACAATTAAGTTTTAACTACCACGAGTGAAGCCGTGACACAGTTGATAGGACGCCTGCTTTTTATGCGGTAGGATAGGGTTCGAATCACGTGATCAATATTTTTTTTTTCAATTCATTTAATTATTTTTTTAAAATTAACCAAGTCTACGCAAATTTTAATTACACCAAGTCTCGACCCCGAATGAATTTCCTAAGTCGTTCCCTCCTCTTGTTAGAATTGATTAATTAGCTATCAAGCACATTGAGCAGTACTGATACAGTAATATAAATATTATGTAATTGCAAGTGCGGATTTATATTTTTTATTATGACTTAATGTATTTCTCTCTCTCTCTCTCGTTTTGTTTCCTTTCAGTAAATTTATAATTTTTTTAAGTAATCTTTTTTTTCGATATGCTCGACATCCCTCAAGGGGGCACCCCACAGTTTCAGAAACGCTTATTTAATTCATATAACCCTATAAGACTTAAGAGTATGTTATTATGTAATACAATCAAAATTTGACTCATAGAACTGGTATATTAAAAGAATTGTTCCTGATATACAAAACGGTCGAGAGTGTAAAAACTAGGAAGTCTCTGAACCTTATTTTAAGTTTGAACTTTCTCATATTTGCCTTATACATTTTGCATTTCCCTGTACTCCATAGGGTAAGTTAATATCTAGTATCCATTTAACTAGTTGAAACCGTAATCTAAATTATAGTTGTTTCAGTAAGCACCTCAAATGTCTGTTCCATCTCGGAAAATCGCGTGCTTCAAATTAATTCAGGGAATACGTTCACGTTGATGTTTGAAATGAAAACTCAGGAATTATTCCACATACATTGTTATATAATATATTAGATCAAATTCGTAAATACAGATTAATAAATAGTATTCTTATAACAAGCTTAAATGACTCTTCTCTGATATACATTGTTTAAGGAAGTTCTTGATGAGTATACAAAAAAAATATTGACAAAATTTTTAATATTGTCTAAAAAAGGTTTAAAAAATATTTAGACAGTACTATAATTACATGTTACCTATAATATGTCCTATAATTAAAAAAGCAATAATCTCCAAAAATGGAAATTCTATAATCAAATGTACAATAAAATTATAGAAAAACATAATAACAGTATCTAATTAAATTGAGCAACAAAATCCTTTAGATTCTTAACAGTATTTCGTAGAACAAAAAATTTTATAATGTATTACATTGACAGAAAATCCTGATGTTTTAAGTAAAAAACATTGCTTGCCATACTTCATAGAGATATTTTACTTGATTGATTTTGATTGTATGTTTTACGGCATAAGAGCCAAATTACACTACACTGCGCCAAACAATGATTTAAAAATGCTTAAGTTGGGAAAACTGATTCTAAATCAAAGATAAGTTTCTAAGCCAGGTTATGTAAGTGGTTATCTAAACGGTAGCCCAGATCCCACCAGGTGTTCTTTAAGACTTTTCACACTTTAAAAGCATGTAGCCCTTAGATTTTTGTATAAAGAATTCTTACCAAACTCATGACTATATTTAATGTCCACGCCATGCTTCATAAGTTGTTTCAACCGAACTCCATTGAAACAAATGTGGAATATGTTCCACAGTTGCATCACTCAGACTAGACCTGTAACTTTTGGGAAGATCATTAAATGGTCCCAGGACTCTTAAACTGCAAATATTTCAATTGTTTGAAAACTACAATATGTTAAACTTTTTAACATTTCTGAGTATTTTGATACCAAAATTTTGTTGTTATTGTAAACACTTCCGAGGTTATTGAGAAATATCTAGGGAACCATAAACAAAAGCCCTATTTCTTTCTTATCTTTATATATATATATAACTTCAGTTTTCTTAAACCAAAAAAATTTAGCTTGCACGCAGGATTTCTCAGAAAATATTTATGATATCAGTATGAAATTTCATGTATATGTTCAAAATAAGGTTCATCATAACTTATAAAGCAATTTTCAGAAAAAAAAATTAATAATTTTTATATGAATTTTAATTATTTTTTTTTTAAAATTTTAAAATTTTCGTTTTAATTGTATTTCAATTTTTTCACATTTCTTAAATTGAGTATAATTTCAAAATAGAACATTTTTATACCAAGTAAAATTAAATTTGTAAATTTTGATCAATTATGTACTTCAGAATTCTGCGCGGTGTAAACTACTGATTTTCATATTTGTGAAAAATTGTCCTATTTATACTTTATAACTTTCTTAATGTTTTCTCAAATTCTCTGAAAATTTGAGAAGTAATGTAAATATATATGATTATCATGTAAAAATTTCAAGTTATTTTTTGTTTTATTGCTAAGTCACATTGATTTGAAGAAGGATGTATTTTTTCGAGTACACAGATATTTGTTAAGAGTCCTGGGACACCTTAAGCCTGCCTATTTATTTTATCTCATTATACCGTCAATTCATTAATTTTACAACAGGATATCAAAATTTAAGCACAGCATTGATCAAACACTAGAACTGTAAGCAACTTGCACCTGAAATTTGTCCTTCACCGCTTTGCTTACCTAAGAGTGGAGGAGGAATGAAAGCAGAACCAGAGATTCACATAATAACAATTATTTATTTACTCAAACATACTAACCAACAACGACTTATTCTCAATGTGAATGTCAAAAAAGTAGCAGAGAGAAAGCAATGAATAATAAGCAAATAGGCGCAAGTAAACTCAACCTAATCTAACGTGAATTCCTAACCTCTTAAATATACTAATTCAACACAGTGGTCAAACACCACTTTTACTCTTTACTTGTAAAAGTCATCTTTATTCCATCTCACCTGCGAGCGAATCTAACAGCTTCTACCTCCTTCTCACATAATTACAAAACTCTGACTTTATATAGTCGGACTAATCTGTATATCACGGTTTCTTGAGAGAGATGGATGTGAATTAACCGCGAATGCTAGCCCAAAGATTTCTCAAGGTGATTAGTGAGAGGACGCGTAAAGATCCGTCACATAATGCCCGGGACTTTAATTATCATTAAACTAAAATATAAATACATAAAGTAATTGTTTAAATAAAATTAATTGCAGGACTACTGTTCGGTAGGGTTTAGTTTTAAAACTGTTTAATATTATATCATAAAAAACTGCCATTGACATTAGGTTTCGCGAAGCTTCTTGGAACACTGCTTTGTCGCAAAACATGTCGAGTCATAAATCTGCCAGGAACATTACTATTATGTGGTATCCATTTTGTGTCATCCTTAGTGACATATATATATCAGGATTTACTGGCATATTATCAAATAGCTGGTATACCCGTCCTTTGCACGGGTAAACTGAAAAATTAAACAATACAGATTGAAGGATAAAGAAGTTTTTAATCAGTTAATTTTACGTGAATTGCAAATTAAACAAAAAAAGCTATTTGTATGTCTCAGCTGAACATAAAAAAACAAATTTGTTGAACTTTAAGTATGTATATCGAATACCGATAAAAGGAATTTTTATTTATTTATAAGTCACCGTAACTGTATTGTCAGTCGATTTTTGAAAACACCTTCCTAAACTGATCTCTGCTCAGCAATTGTATTTATTAAATGTTAAAATCTTGCCACGATCTCTCTTTTCGAGATATATTTCTATTAAGAAATAAAACTAATAGTGATTACACTGTTTAAAGGAATAGATTAAAAACGAGCGCGCACTGCGGCATGGCGCGAACAGGAGAAACAAACTAGGAAAGTTTTGCTTCACACAAAATATATATATATATATATATATATATATATGCTGACGCGAGCTTTTTTTGCAAAAGACAGATTTTTTTCTTACTTTCTTGACAATTATCGCTATATTTTGGAAACTTCACGTAATATCTTTATAAATTATAGCCTACGTATTAGTATTATTCTGATGTATAAGCTATATTATTGTAAAGTTTAATTAAAATCCATTCAGTTATTTTTGCGTGAAATGCTGACAAACATCCAAACAAACGTTCGCGTTTATAATATTAGTAAGGAATACATCTGCACTTTCTTCAGATTCTACGCAGTTACTTTCATACAATCTAATGTCTTCATAAGAATCTAAATTAGAACCAATTTATTCTCAGAAAGCTTTCGCAGCAAATTATCAATTTCATCAAGGTTAGACCTTTTCTAAGGGTCATCGTTGTATGGTGTCTGCTCTGCATAAGTTCGGAAATCGAATGATTTTTTCTTTATGAGCAGATAAGCAATTATTATGTAATGAAACACTTAGACATAACAATTTTAGTATAATTGATTCATTTCCACTGTGAACTCAATAACACTGTATTCAAGGTCAAATAAATGTAAGATAGAACTTATGGGAAGTTTGTTTTACTAATGATAAACTGTATTGGTGTCAAAATGACACTAGCGGCGTTATAAGTTTATTTAGTTGGAAAATCACTTTTATTAACCTAGAACCACAAACTTTTTAAGTGTAATAACCAAGGGAAATGATTAAAAGTCATGAAAAATATTCAAGTTCCCTGCAAAAATGCGAAAAGGAAATTAAAGTAATCAAGCACCGGTGTCAAATTGACACAGACGGACGTTCTAGTGCTAAAGAAATATTGAGTTTTCTTTTGAATCAACGCCATTTCAGCAAAAAGAAATTTCCTTACAAATTGTTTCACCTTATTCGCCCTTGAAGGAGCATCGTGTCCTTTTCTGCGCAAATGTAATATTAAAACTCACATATACAATAACACAAAAATTCTATTATTACATAATACAGTGCTTCTCACACTTACAATACTTGCGATCCAATTTTCAATCAGAATTTTTATCGCGTCCCCTCCATAAAATAACAATATATTGATTTAAAAAATAACGTACTAAAAGCTACATGCTAAAAAGCTACAATATGACTTTTATTATAAACCGTCCAAATTATCAAGATAAATATTAAATTTTGTGTATAACTTTGTATATGACAAGCCCATGGAAGTCACTGGTAATTATTAATCTTATTCTTAACTTAGTGTTGATAAATTATAATCACCAAATGCATTGTGCAGTGCAGATGGATTTATAAGTATGTTATATCAATATAAATGTGTATTTTACTAGTGTATTAAGCCAGAAAATATTTTGTTTTGCTTCCTTTCAGTAAATTTGCAAGTTTTCAAATCTTTTATTTTTGATTTTTTGATATGCTCGCACCCCCTTCTTGTAAGCTTATCACACCCCTCAAAAGGAAGGGGTGCCCAACAGTTTGAGAAACGCTGATATAAAGAGATTATTCAATTCATGTATATATACTTTTAGCTCACACTCTGTACATATTTATTTACTTATCTTGCTGGAATTTTCAATCGTTAATCAAATACATTTTAATGCACTCAATTGAGCTGAAATTTTATATACATGATTATTTTGGATGACAATACAGAAATTGAATTATAATTAATAAGTTTTAATTGATTAAAACTAATTATTTAAAGAATTACAAATACAGCTACATTGGCATAATTTTTGGCGATTTAGCGACCCTTTTGGAGACTGGTGTCAACTCTTGAAAAGGGTTGGGTTTTTTTCACGTTTTAAATCATTCAGTCGAATTGAAATTTTACATACACGATTGTTTTGGATGACAATACGATAGTTTAATGATAATTAATAAAAATTAATTCATCCTTAATGTTCTGATTATGTCTTATGTGTATGCATATTTATATTAATTGTAACTATTTAATAAAAAGTAGCTAAAATAAAATTTTTCTCTGTTGATTTAATTAGGAATTGACTTAATTTTTTATGTTACTTGTTTTGTAATGAGTTCTTATAATCAAAGCAGGACTTTGTGTTTCGCACTATATTAAAAATAAAAACCACATGTTGGCTATACTTAAGCTAACATATCAAACAGTTGTTGTGAAAATTAAGTAATTAATTTCACATAGAAAAATATGTATGGTTGAATAATACATAATTTTGAAATGATTTCTGAAAATTTGAAATAATACTTCATAAAATGAATTTCAATCATTGAATAATTTAAAGTAATAAAAACTACAATTATTAAAAAATAACCGTTGTTATTTGAATAAAATAAAATTAACTATTATTTTAAATGCTTCACTTCATCGTTAAGTATCCAAAAATGTTTACTTCATTCTACATAGTTCATTATTTATATTAGTTTGTGAAATGTACAAAGAGTTTTGAAAATATATCCCGTAGCTTAGAAAACGTTTTACGGCACGTTCAATGAATCATTTATTTTGCACACATTGTATATAACCAAGCAATAATTTCATTTCCCTTCAAGTAGCCATTTTGACGAAGATAACATTTTTTATCAAAAAAGAAAATCTTTCCCCATCTTCGCATAACACTTAAAATGATTTATGTTGCTGCAATAAAAAAAATGTGTTATATATGTTGCAAGTTATGCGTCACTCGTATTTGCAGACTAAAGAAAATGTTTCTAACTCTAAGGTTTCCTAAGATCAACATGCAGTTATTCCCCTCTGCCTAATTAGAGCTTTCAACTACTGAAAAATGTAATGCTTTTCGAGATATATTTAAAAATAAATCATCAATAAACTGAGACAAAAAATGCAGAGAATGTAGCATTCTTCTATATAATCCACATGTCAGTAACTTTCTCTTCTCCTTTAGCAGTGTATTAAGTTTTACTTTTTCCCCTAACCATAATTCACCAATTTTTCTGGACCACTTTTTCAGGGGTATTTCTTTTAACTTGTTACTGAATAACTAAAATAGTTACTCCCAAATGCTACATTCCCTATGTTTTTTGGTTTATCTCCTTATGAAATCTTTTTTTAATTTTGGATTATATAATTTATTTATCCCTCATATGAAGTCTATATTTTATAACCTTGCTTGAAATAAACTGCGATTAATAGTAAAACTGCATCATTCTGGTAAAAATATTCCCCATAAATAGATGAAAAAATGATATTCTTTTTGTGTACATTTCATTATATTTTTTAAATACTTAAACAGTTAAGGAACATTAGACATTAGACGTTTATATAGTGCATCTTGAAATTAAATACTATTTTCTTCATTAATTTAATTTAACTTTCATGAAAGATGGTATCAGATATCCTACGCATAATGCAAAGTAACTTTTAAATTTGATGAGTAATATTAAATGCTATTGAAAAAATAATAACATTTTGTGAAGTATCAATGTCTGAAAATATTATAGTAACAATCGGTGACCGCGATTTTCAAGTGGTCATGGCGAAATCATGGCCAACTTTGCCTAATCATGATTTCGAGTTCTGTCGCCCCCAAGACTCTCTGTGTACAGGTGCACATAAATTGGTAGATACAAAGTTTTTACACAGGTGTGGATTGATTGAATATTAACGTCGCACTGTTCAGCTACACGAGGGCTTTTGGCGACGGACCACGTAATTTTGAACCATGGTCAAGTGACGTGGACGACACCTGAGCTGGCACCCCCCTCTCTAACTACCACACCACACCAACTGGAGGACGTTTCAGCTCTCGACAGATTTGGCGTGCATCGCTGCCCTACACGGCGGGTCTTTAGTGGTACTGGGCTCGAACTCGTGACAAAGCAAGCCACGGTCCGATACCTATACCACTCGGCTACCGCGGCCACACACAGATGTGGAGTGGAATTTTGATTATTGAAGTATCAACTCAGGTGACGCCCTTGTCATTTGACCAAAATTACATAGTTCGTCGTCAGAAGCCCTCATGTTTCTACATAGTCCTCTGTAAGAAATCAATTCATTGTAGGAATTAAAAATCGCACTTCTTTCATTAATACGTAATTTGAAACAGTATTTCCCAATAATGTAAAGTGGACATAAAAATATTCCAACAATCGCCTTAAAATTACAATCGAAATGATTATTTAAGAATGTTTATGTTGATACATTGATATGTATACATTTGATTACAAACAGAAGTGTTTACAAAATTTCAAATCTAAGAAAGCAGAGTTCTTTAATAATCAATTGAGTTTTTAATTTTCAAAAAAAAATCAACTCAATTTCGAAACCCAGTGCAAGTAGAAAAACGAGAGAAAAAACTCGAATACTAATGTAGCTATATTTTGAGCAAAATTTATAAAGAAATTTGTATTATATGAAACAAACAAATGTAGAATATTATAATTATTTGTTAAATTCATTGAAAACATTTTAACAGTTAAATTTTACTAAATTGACAGAAAAAAATACATTAATTTAAAGGAAAATTCCTTAAGGCATCCGACTACGTTCGGAACCATAATTTTTCAAAAGCGCATAAATAGATAATTTCCATGATATTTAGTGTCAATTAGATAAGAATATAGGTATAAAATTGTTTTAAGGTCATTTTGACAAAAAAAATTATTTAAATACAATATTTAGGCAAAAAATTAACTTTATTTTTTTTCCCAAATGTTCTCCTTTTGTAGAAAATTCTTCGATTATAATAATATTTTGCCTGTATATAGCTCTGACCTCTGTTCAGAGGCTCAACTAGAATATTTGAAATATATAACTTAGAAGGTTTATTCATATTTTACGACAGCAGAGGGGAGCAATTTTCAGAAAAAAAACGCCATTAATTAAAAACGCAACTCCACGTAGAAAGAGAAATAAAAAAATAAAAAAAAAACAATTAAGACCCCACGATAACTGTTGCCTTAGGAACGACGATTCATTCTTATTCTCGGGAGTTTATCAGGGTTGGTGGAGTCATGTTGCTCCATTTAAGTGGTTCGCTACAAAAATCTATTTATAAACTATTCATTAACATGAGTTAAGGTTGGCATTTCCTGCCATGATTGATAAGCATTGCAATAGGAGACAAATTCGATATTTTATTAAAATTTTCATCTCCAAACTTAGACGCAAATAAAATACAAAAAATGGTGAATAAAATACATATTCTACAACAAAAACTTTATAATCATTATACCAATTATAATGAACTATTGTGTTTCCGAAATTATTACACTAACACTATTTTACTTAAAATTTGAACACCATATTTTTAAAGTATGTGTTTTATCTACCAATATTTTTTAAACATAAGCATATTTCTCTACCTCCAAAATAATAAAAAATAGCATTGACCCGTTAAAGCAGTGCTTCTCAAAACTTTCAATATTTGCGACCCAATATTAAACCATAATTTTCATTGCCCCCCCATACAGTAACAATGTATTGAAATCAATAATACTGTACTTTGATACTAAAATGACGATACAGCTTTAAACTCTTAAATGCCGCCTGTGTATATAAACACTTCTCTCAACCAAAGCATTAATTGTCTCGGACGCATATATACGTCATTCCAAAGTACGACCTTTTCAGTGCACTACTATTCATAAAATTATTCTGAAGGCTTTGGAATACAATAAAAGGTCCTTGACAGTGTTTGCAGAAGATTTATTTACTCATGAGGATTTTCTTTTATTTATTGCTTTTAGTCCCCCTCCCCCTCACAATACATCACATACGTGCCCCTACGCGGAAAACATTGACGCTGGGAATCGTAATTTTTATCGGCAATGAAGGAATTCATTATAAACTGTACAAAACATCAAGATAAGTATTAATCTGTGTGTATAATTTTATATATAACAAGCCGAAGGGGGAGCACTGGTAATTAGTAAACTTGAGCTTAACTTGTATTGTTAAAGTTATGAAAAACATTATGTGCAACACTGATACATTTATAACTGTACTACATCAGTGTAAATGCGTAATTTATTTTTTACTCTTATTCTTTAAAAAAATTTTTACAGAATGAATTTTGTTTACTTACTTTCAGTAAACTAATAATTTTTTTAAGTATTCTTTTGTTTTCGACTTTTCAATAAGCTCGCCGCCCCTTCGTTGAGGTATCATGGCCCCTAGAAATCTACGCCCCACAGTTTGAAAAACGCTGCCTTAATGGGCTCGTATTAGTCTTTTAAATAGTTTTATGATTTTAATATTTCAATAACTATAGTAATGATTTTCTTTCAATGAATTTTTAATATTACCCTGAGATGTGATAAAACGAACACAATATTTATTATATTTGAATAAGACAAAATGTTTAGCTGATAATGAGTTTGTTTTTTATTTATTTTAGAATGCTTTGTAGATATATTGTAACTGTTCTAGTATAAATAAGATTTTTTTTTACTCATTAATGTGAATGATACCATTAAACATGATTTTAAGAAATAAAATGTAATTAAAAAATCATTATTTCTCTATAGCGTGCAGATACATTAATGAGATAAAAAAATTAAAAGATGCAATAAACGATTACTTTCTTAATTCAGCTAATATTACTCATTTAATCATTTAATACAAATGTACCATAACTTTTGTTGACAATTTATTAGTGAACTACAAAATTCAATGAATGTTTAACACTTAATATACATATATATCATCTTGAGTGGTCTCTTTTTTTTTTCTTTTGAACAAGCCAGTTAATTTCAAATTATTTCTTAAACGTGGACATTTTTTGTGATGAAACAAATTACGCTTGAAGCAGCATATATATACTCCAATAAAGGCATGTAATTTATAAACTCACACATAAAATTGCATTTTTGTTGTACAATTTTTTCATTCTAATAGCTCCTGCATATTTATGAATTATTCCCATTTATATGCCATTTAAACACAATATTTAAGCCCTATTAACCCTGAAAACATTATAAATAAATTTTATACTTGCATTTTAATTTTGAAATCGTTTACAATACTGGTAATTTCACATAATAGGGAGCTTTATCAATTTTTATTCTAAAGACAGACCAGGAAAGGAAAATAAATGTTTTGTTACATCGTAAAATAATTTTCGCAAGAAATAGATACTCACACTGTATCAAAATGGACAGAAGTTCAACCAAAAGAGTTGCAGAATCGGCTGTTTTAGAGGAATAGTCACTAACACGAAACATACGACTATGCTGATTTCCCCTTTCATATGTCAGTGATTGATACTGCCATATTTTGTTGGACAATGAAAACACCATAACGAGCTATTCACCTTTTGAACGCTGCTGATATTTTCTGTTTAGTAAATTAAGAGAGAAAAAGGAAGTTTCATATTCCCTTCATAAAAAAAGAAAAAGCGTTCGGTCGCTGGGTTAAAATTTATGGATTTCGGCAGATTATATCGCCTACGCAATGCAATTAAAAACTCCTTGTGGTTGATTTTTGAACCAAGACCATCATTTTTGAAATTATTTATTTTAACTGAAATTTGGAGCGGGTGTATATAACACTATATACATATAAAAAAATGATTGTTTTCATTATTTTTCTAAAGCATTTTATATGCTTTACAACAAAAAAATAATTAAAATATTTTTTCTGTAAAAATACTGAAAATTTTTAATTCTTTAGGCGTAAATAGTAGGTTTGTCATTTACATATATTTGTTAAAAAATAAATGTATACAAAATCATACTGATCTAAAATATTCCAATGATTATTATGGTTAAAATTTATGTTCCAACATTTTTTGTAAATGACCTATGTTCGTTACATTTTTTACATCTCAGTCAGTAGCAAATATACAAATCTGCCCTATGGAATGGTTACTTGAAACTAATAACGTAAATAATATGGATTGATGATTCTGTGTTACACAGCTGCCGAATCATTCGCTTATCTGTATCATTAAGGCTATATTATGGATATATTTCTGCGTTTTTGTTATGCTATATCCATGTGATATATCCCTCATATATCAATATATTTATATTATATATGTATTTCCTTTATTTCGTATAAGAAAAAACATAGGGAAAACACATGAAAGGCTCTAATCAAAGATTTCCAAGGCCCAGTTTTATTTACAGTGCAATTAAAATATTAAATAAATTTTGTACAAATGCAATTAAAAATTATAATTTAGTTCATATCAATTATTATGACAAGATACACGAATTTAACTTCAATACAAAATTAAAATATCACTAGGGAATGTAATATTCATTTATTAATATTCGAAAAATATTTTAAATAAAATACAACGCAACAGATAGAAGCCTTAAAATTTGAAAAAAATATAAAATATATGTATATAAAAATCACACTAAGTACTGTTTAGAGCAAATATAACCAATTAATTTTATTTGCAGCTGTCCCGTATGAAAAGAATTCTAGAAAGGAAAAAGTAAATTGTTATATTTGTATGTTTTAGTAATAAATCTAAGCATTCACAGTTACATGAATTTTCTCTAAATTTTAACACATCCTTTCTCAAATTAGATAAGGCAATATTTTTGCTCGCAAAGATAGTATACACCGAAAAAAAACCTCTTTTCTAGCACATTTTTTTACAGAATAGAGAATAAAAAAATATTTTAATATTATTTTTATATTTTTTTATTTTATGTGTTAATATTAATTCATATTTATTATAGTAAAGTTATTTTAATTCTTATTGATAATGCTACAGATCAGACTTCATTTTTCAAACATTCAATTTGTATTCAGATCATTTAATCTAGCAATAACTGGTTTATTGTTTAAGTTATTGCATGATGTAAGCCTTTTCGAATTTTTATGTAGATATGCTACATTTGCTTGATTAATGAAGCTAGAATTTGTATTCATTAAATTCATAGAAATTCACTCAATATTATTTGTAGAAAGAAGATAGGGTGAGGTTGGTTAGCCGTAAAACTGAACGAATTCAGTTTTTTTTTTTACAAAACTGCCCTAAGTCTGCATTGCTTATAGTACTACAGTCTCTTTAATGCTTACAAAATTTAAATAAACTATTTTAATATTTAGTATTTAAATTTTTATTGAGTCTTAAAGGGTCATATACCTTTTAAAATTTCCTGAAAATCAATTTTTTATTATTATTTTATTTTATAGAGTAAACCTTTCTGAGTGTTCTAAAAGAAACCGCATGCAGATATTCCCAATAGAACGGACGTTATTAAGAAAATAAAAAGAGTAGAAAAGACGATTTACATATTGTTTACATTTTGGCTCCAGGGTGACAGCTGTCATGTCGCTGGTGACAGCTGCGTTTCTCTGTTTCTAATATTTTCATTCTAATTATTATCAAATGCTTGAATCTAAGCCTCAAATATTATTATTGTTGTTCTGAATATTAACTACAACTTCTACTAACTTTATAAACTTCTACTTCTAATTTGTTTTGATAAAGTGAATCTTGAATTTATACTCGCTCGTTTTTGATTTTTATACCGTATCTTATTCTAAGATAAGTTTTAGGAAAAGTATTATTTTTTTATAAACTTTTGAGGATGAATTCGACTGAATCTGCTAAAAGACCATCTGGTAAACGTCCTAAGAAAAGGAAGTTTACTGGTAATATGCATACGAGATGCAAAGCTGTACACAGTGTGGATGAATCACTAAACAACAGTGCATCTGGAAAAAAGATTCGGCTGCAAGATGTTCATTCATCTTTTATTGAACATGATGACTGTTTTGATGGCTATAGAGTGTTTGATAAAACTATCATGTTTACAAACATTCAAAACTTTGCTTCTTGCAAAAAATGTGGTGGTTATATTAAACTATCACAGAAAAATGTGTTAGACGTTTGTCTAGTGTTTTTTCGATTGAATGCAAGAACTGTAAAGGCTTGTGTTCATTTAGAAATTCAAAAATGCTGGGTAAAAGAAAAAATATTCCAGAAATAAACAGACGTTTTGTATACGCAATGAGGACAATTGGACAGGGTCATGCAGCAATGACAACTTTCTGTGGTGTCATGGACTTTCCTCCTCCAGTTGCTGAAAAATCCTATAATAACATTATAAACAAACTACAATTGTGTAGTAAAGAAGTCGCAGAAGTTTCAATGCAAAGTGCAGCTTTGGAAGAGGTAACTTTGACAAATTCTTCCGATATAATAATTAGTGGAGATGGAACATGGAAAACCCGTGGCTATTCTTCTCGTGTTGGTGTGTGTGCTGTTATAGGAGACAAAACAGGAAAGTGTATTGATGCGGAAGTGATGTCTTCTTTCTGTAAAGGATGTGATTCTTGGAAACGAAGAAAGGGGTCACCTGCTTACAAAAAGTGGAAAATTCTTCACGTTAAAGAATGTTTGAAGAACCACAATGGTTCAGCTGGCATGATGGAGACTGTGGGAATGGTTCGTATATTTCAGCGTTCATTAAGTCATCGTTCTGTGAGATATACATCTTACATCGGGGATGGCGATTCCAAAACATTCTCATCTATTACTGCATCCAATCCGTATGGAGAAGATATCACAGTTTCAAAAATTGAATGTGTTGGACATGTTCAAAAAAGAATGGGAACTCGTTTACGAAAATTAAAACAAATGAGCTCCAAACTCAGTGATGGGAAGTCGATTGGGGGAAAGGGAAGGTTGACCGACAGAATGATCGACTTAATTACAACGTAATATGGAGATGCAATCCGACAAAATAAAACATGCCTGTCAGATATGCGAAAAGCTGTTTGGGCTGTATATTTCCATATACGTTCAAGCGACGAAGAACCATTGCACAGTTTTTGTCCCGTAGGTCCTAATTCTTGGTGTAAATATCAAAATCAAGTAGTAGAGGGCAGTGTGGAAACTTTTAGACACAGTAACAAATTGCCAGTGGCAGTAATGGATGCCATAAAACCTGTGTTTAATGATCTATCACAACCTAAACTTCTACAAAAATGTCTAGGGGGTAAAACCCAAAATAATAATGAATCCATTAACTCATTAATATGGAAATTATATGCCCAAAAACTTTAGGTTGTGGTAGAAAGATTGTTGATATATCTACAAATGAGGCAATTGTCATTTTTAATGATGGCAATCAAGGCAGACTAAAAATTATGCAATCGCTTGGTCTGACTGTTGGTCAATTTGCACATAAATTTGTTACACTTGTAGATATAAAAAGAATTCAGACTGCAGAAGTACATTTTAATCTCCGCACAAAAAGAAGTACGACAGGCTAAAAGAATGCAATTTAAAACTACTTGTAAGAAATTAACTGAAAAAGAGGGAACATCATATGCATGTGGCGAATTTTAGCATTTTAGAATCATAGTAATACACTGCATTCATATCACAAATTGTTTAATATTTATAATAAGTAGTTGTTGATTAAGGTATTGATTGTTTTTAAGTAATATTTATAAATTTTTAACTTTATTTTGGAGAAATGAATCACTTTGTTGCATTTGATTATTTTGTAGCTTTTGATATCGTTTCGATGCTTGTACTGCATTGGTATAATATATGTTTTTAGTTATAATAATTTTAATAAATTGAAGTTTATTGACTAAAAAAACTTCACATTAGTTTTAATTTAAATTTAGTTGTTGTTTGAGTAACCAGAATAATATATATATAAAACTGTGGTAAATTTTACGTTTGATGTCAATTTTCTCAGAACGTCATTTTTACTCATTACGCGCATGATATTTTCAAAACCGTGCCATGGAAAATGATAAAATTTTTACTGTAGATTCTGATCATATCTGTACTTAAAATAACGAACCAGTTTGAATTTTTAGTGAAAAAATTTAAAATTACAAATATAAAATAGCAAAAGAATTTTAAACATTTTATAGTTAAATTTTAAATTGTTATAGTTTACTAAAAATTTTAAATCAGTGTTTCATGCTTCGTCATTTTAAAGATAACACAATTTTCAACACTGAGCAAAAATTTCATCAAAAAATATTGGTAACTTTTTTTATAAAGCTGCGCGTAATGCATATCACTTGCGAAAAGAAAACAAAAATTTCTTTTTGTAATTATCTAATTAAAAATTTATCCTAATTAGCAGTGTGTTTGTTGGTTATGTTTTAAGAAAAGTAATATCTATTTGTTTATTCCTCCAAAATTTACATTCCAGGAAACAATAATAAAAAAATTATAGAGCTTTAAAGAGCTCACTATTTTTAACCATTTTCTACTTTTTAAGAAAAAAGGGACATCATATACTTTCAAATAATCGATTTTTCAATTTTAGTTCTAAAAAATAGTGCTTATTTTTCTGAATCTAAAAATGTATAAAACTTATATGTTTGCTGATAAAATAGCCCTAAAATATGAAAAATAAAAATGTAAATAAATGACCACGCCCCTTTTGACACGCCCCTTTGAACTTGAAATATGTAGTTTCCCCTGTGTTTTATCTATATTAACTTTTGATTGTTTTTTCGTTTGAATGTTAACCCCGCTACTTTTTAGCCACGCTTGTGCGTGAGCTATTGTTCCAAGCTGTGTGACAAAATTTCTTACTTTAAATTTCGGTTTATGGCAATGTTTTGAACCGAGTTCGTCTATTCCGAAGTCTCTTGTGGCATACAACTACTTAATTTTACATTAATATTCGTAAGAAATATTTATTTTTACTTATAATTATTAATATTCATAAGATTTTAAAAGTATCTTAACTTTTTTAAACGAGTAATTATGCCAAGAATAAAAAAATTTGGCAGAAGGAAGTATAGTAGCAATCAACATAAAAGTCTAAATCGACTGAAGAATTGCTTTTGAATTCCGTGGAAAGTGCTTCTAGGAGAAAAATTAAAATACCGGATTTACTAAAAGAACAAGATTCTCAAAATGTAAACATAATCGTTGAACTGGATTTATTATCTTCCCTTATGAAAAATCTCTTATGTTGTAAATATTGCTGTTCTTCAGAGAAAATTGAACTGAGAGAAGATTTAAAAAGTCGTAGAGGTTTAGCTGTGAGTTTGGAAATAATTTGTCACAACTGTGGAGAATCGACGAGTACAATGTCATCAAAAATATCAAATAAATGTTATGATGTTAACCTAAGATTGACATATGGAATGAGAGCTATTGGAAAAGGTGGAGCTGCTGCTCGAATATTCTGTGGGCTTATGAATTTGCCTCCACCACCTGCAAAGTTTGAACGCCATAATTCTTTGTTTTTAAATGTTTTAAAACAATTAGTGAAGACTCGATGAATGCAGCTGTTCACGAAGCAGTCATAGCGAATGATAATAATTCAAATATAGCTGTGGCTGTGGATGGCACATGGCATAAAGAGGCTATTCTTCATTGAACGGAGTTGTATGTGCTACGTCTGTTGAGAACGGAAAGGTTATCGACTTTGAAGCTCTCACAAAATATTGTTCTTCATGTAAGGGTAAAAAAAAAACCATGTGAAAATTGTGCTAAAAATTACGAAGGATTCAGTGGGGAATGGAATGTCGGGGGTATTAAGTATATTTCAGCGATCTGAAACATCACGAAAAGCATGTTATACGCAGTATCTTGGTGATGGGGACTCAAAAGGATTTCTTACTATAAAAAGAAGCAAAAAGTATATGGCGACACAGAAGTTGAAAAATTAGAATGTGTTGGCCATGTGCAAAAGCGTATGGGCACAAGGCTGAGAAACATTCTAAAAATGAGCAAAGGCATTAAGCTATCAGATGGGAAAAATATTTCGGGACGTGGACGGCTAACGCTTAAAGAAGTGGACTCAATCCAACATTATTATGGGCTAGCAATCCGTAAAAATTTGTCATCTGTGGAGGACATGAAAAGAGCCATATGGGCTATTTATTTTCATGAACTAAGTACTGAGGATAATCCTCAACACGCTTTGTGTCCTCTTGGTGAGGATAGCTGGTGCGGTTATAACCGTAGCATTGTTACGGGGAATTTTATATTCACAAGCATTCTTTACCTGAGTCAATTTTATTGAAAGTGAAAAAAGTGTTTCGGGATCTCACAGAGAAGGACTTATTGAAAAAGTGCCTTCATGGAAGAACACAAAATCCCAATGAAAGTTTTAACAAATGTATTTGGGAGCGAAATCCTAAAACAGTTTTTGTTGGCATTGAAACTTTGAAATTTGGAGTTATGGATGCTGTAATTTGTTTTAACGATGGATATGTAAGTAGGATAAAAGTCTTTGAAGCTCTGGGCATTAAACCAGGATACAACACGGAACGTGCCTTACTTATAATTGATAACAAACGAATTTTTTGAGGCTGAACGTATAGTAAATAAAGTGTCATTGGAAGCCAGAAATAAAAGAAGGTCTTTAAAAAGGAAAATGGATAAACAGAATTTATTTGAAGAAAATGAATACCAAGCAGGGAAATATTAATCAAATCTATAATGTAAGGAGAAATTTTTTTGTTAAGTTTTATTATATTTTTTTCTCGAATGTTTAATATGTTTAAATTTTGGTACACTTTAAAAAACTATTGTAGCATATTGTTTGAAACCTTTTATATATCTAAACAGGATACATGTGCATACAGTGAACAAAATATCTTTTAGTATGTGTCTAATTTTTTGAAAATTGATTTTATATGTAAAAAAAAGAAAATTAAGATTTTCATAATTTTAAGGTTTTATGATTATTTTTAAGAAATTATGCAATTATATAAATATAATTATTTAAAAAACAGATTCATTATGTTTAATATGTTACTTTATATATATTTGTAAATTTTTTTGTATATACAAAGAATATTTTTGTAAGAAATGGTACCTATACATGAAAATATGTATTACAAGATCTCGAAAATTATGTTCATGTTAACTAAAACAAAGGGAAGAAAAAAACATATGAATTTAAAATTACTTTTGTAACTCTAGAAAATGGTTAAGGATTATTATTAGTCATATAAAAATAGGCAAGGAAATACTAATTAAGTGAATAATATGTGAAAATATTGTTTTTTTTTTTTTTTTTTAGGTTTTCACTTTTTCTCAAAAGCATATTTTTTGCATTTAGGTACATTTTTAAAAAAACTATTGCACTGTATGATTCCTGATTTTTTATACTTCTATACAAGGTACCTATGCATATAGTGAACCTAATTTTTTTTTTTTCTATTAAAATAGTGCCTAATTTTTTAAAAATTGTTTTATGCATAAAAAAGCAGAAAAATAAAAAAAATTTCAAATTTCAAAGTTTCATAATTTTTTTAAAGAAACTATACTAAAATTTTACTAAAAAAAGGGTTTCACTGTATTTTATGTATTGTTTTATATATGTGTAAAAAATATTTTGCATAAAAAAAGGATACTTTTTTAAAAAATGGTACCTAAACATAAGTATATATTACGAGTTCTCAAAAATTATGTATTACTTAAATTAAGTAGTAAAAAAAAAAAAACTTTTGGAGTAAAAAGTTATTTTTGTAGTTCTACAGAATAATTAAATTATCTTTATTATAGACATAAAAAAATCTAAGCTCTATTGGAAATTTTAAATGATATATGTCTCATAAACAAAGGGTCTTAATTTTGGCATTTTACTCTTTCGAGCATGTCCTGGTTCCCTTAAAAGGTATGTGACCCCTTAAGGGGAGTATATTTGTTGTAATTGTTGCTGTAGAGTCTTTCATCTTAGATACATACAAAAGCAAGAGATAAATGAACCGAAACATACTGTAACGAATTTTGTGTAAAATAGTGTAAATAATTTGTATTTGGATGTGTAATGCATTTATATTACTCCATGTTATATATATATTTTATGTTAAAGTTATAATATTCACAAGCAATGTGAATATTATAATTACACAAAACATCCCTTACGCTATAGTGGCGATTAAATAGGAACCTAGTGAGATCTTGGCGATAGAGCCAAGTTGGCATCATATTTCGCAACCATGTTGACCACCAATATTTCGACTTTGGTGACCCTTTCGGCGTCATTGTTGACCATGTTGGCGATTTCGGAACCGTCTGGATTCCTCTAGAAATTAGTGGAGAAACTTAATAATTTCACGCTCTATAACGCGTGCGGATTTTTCTGGAAGTCTCAGCTAGGTCCTTAAATAGAGCGGTTCTGGCCGAAACAGTCCTTCTTGATCAAACCAGTGATTAAAATTCTTGTTTTTACCATGATTACTGATTAGCTCTGCTCTGCTTGTGAATAATCTTTTGCATCAAGTACTTTAGACACTGGTAATTGTGTCTGAGGGCTGTTGGAAGTGAAAATACCTTCTGAGATTTATTCTATGAATATTGCTGTTGAATCCTGTACTTCAAAGATTGGAATTTCGACAATAAATTTGCATCGCTCTTAAATAACTTAATTTTTCTATCTTATTTTTTTGCATAAAATCCTCGAACCCAGATCTACGTAACACAATCAAAGAAAATTATGGACTTTATTACAAACGACGATACCAGCATACATGACATAGGGGGTGAGAAGATTTAAATTAAAGATGGGAATTTTTTTCATGCGAAAGTCCGATTTCTTTTCCCAAAAATACATCCATATTTTAAGCGGAATTTGAACACTCGATTTCAAGCCGAGTGTTATAACCACCATATTGCTAGCTGAGTGGCAAGTGGAGGGTATATATATATATATATATATATATATATATATATATATATATATATAATAAGAGAAATTTAATTAGTTAAAATATTATGTTATATTTTTTTGAAAACTAATTCATTATTGGTGAAAGCAGACATTTGAAAAGTAGTTAACTGACCAATTTGTTGGTTGTCTTTTAGTACCATGTAATATAAATGCGGGATTTTTAAGAAGTGCATAGATGTTTAAAAGTTTCTCAGAAGTTTCCGTGGAGATAGTTTATGCGGAAAATCAAATCATTTTAAATATTTAATCTCTACTAAATATGCAGGTTTTCATTAAAAATTAATTACGTTTTAAAAGAAATAAAATATATCTGATTATGAAGATATGACTACCATGTCAAACGTAAAGGACATTTTTTTAATCATTTTGTTTGAATAATTCATTTTTCATCAGCCTATTTTTTAATTGTATTTAAATTTTTATACTGATGTTAAAATTGTAAGCTCTTTTACCTTTAGAAAA
The DNA here is from genome assembly GCA_019973935.1 of Trichonephila clavipes. Taxonomy (NCBI): domain Eukaryota; kingdom Metazoa; phylum Arthropoda; class Arachnida; order Araneae; family Nephilidae; genus Trichonephila; species Trichonephila clavipes. Next base: position 189,241 of record BMAU01006116.1, on the reverse strand, counting down.
ATAAATTTTCTATTTTAAAACTTTGAATGTGCTAAGTGGTCAGGGTAGAAAAGCGTTTCTGATCTCGTCGCTAGCGTAGTTTCTCGAAAGCCTTGGATTCCAACTTTGGAGACATTAATGTCCGGCCGTGTATATGGAATGATGCGCGTTTAATCTGACCTCCTCAAATAAAGTGGTGTGGAATTTCAATGTATATTACTGAGTCAGATGTTATCATTATCAATGAACCATAAATCAAAATCACCCATATTTCAGTCGAAAAATTAAAAAAGAAATTGTGACGGGCTCATCACGCTTTCTACTAAAATCTCCTCTTGGGTTCTTTGGGGCCTAAAAAGGCAAATTATTTCCACCCAAATCCAGAAGCTATACGTGAACATGCAAATTAGAAATTTTTTAAATAGCAGAAGTTTAACGTAAGCGGATGACCTATTGGGAAGTGATTATGATAGTCTGGTTTAAGCGCGTGCACTGAAGGAAGAGAAAAAGTCGTCGTTAAGTGTAAAACTATCCGTGACAGAACGATCAAGTCAATTTGGATCCAATTCCACGCGAGGTAATCTCAAGATATTGAGGTTCCGAGAGAATTGCAGGCCGTGGTAGCCGAGTGGTATAGGTATGAGATCGTGGCTTGCCTAGTCACGAGTTCGAGCCCAGTACCACTAAAGACCCGCCGTGTAGGGCAGCGATGCACGCTAAATCTGTCGAGAGCTGAAACATCCTCCAGTTGGTGTGGTGTGGTAGTTAGGAGAGGGGGTGCCAGCTCAGGTGTCGTCCACGTCACTTGACCATGGTTCAAAATTACGTGGTCCGTCGCCAAAAGCCCTCATGTAGCTGAACAGTGCGACGTTAATATTCCATCGATCAATCAATCCGAGAGAATTGCGATTAAACAAGAGCTTAAGGTAGGATAATTATAGTATCATTTAGTAAATGTGATATAAACAAAGATTAGGAATAGAAGGGAATGTTAACTATAGTGGTTAAGATCGCACGTAATGTGTGTTTTCTCACCTCAGATCCAAAAAGTTACACCCATGTCCATAAATTAAGGATAATTCAGAATCACACAGAAATTGAACTCTAAAAAAATTTCACCTCTAATATTATCACACACATCTTGAAAAAGAATTTACAAACTACAGGAAACCACCAGATGGCGTGGATAGTACGTCACAATGACGAGAGTATAAGAGAGGGGTATATAAGGAATGGTGGCAAAGAAGTAAAATTGTTCACAAGCGCTTTAAAAGGCTTTCAGTGCAATAACCGCATAGTTATGACACAAAGGAAGCATTTGGATGATTTTTGGCGTGGTAGAATTATTGGACGACTGAAATGTGGACGTACCCAGCTGGAAGTATCCGAGGAACTTGAAATCGTCAAGAGTGTCCTATCCAGGCTTTGGCAACGATTCCAAGATGATGGTAATGTGAGTAGATGTCACAGCACAGGTCGCCCCCGAGTTACAACGCCGAATGAGGACCGGTATTTGGCAGTTACTGCCAAAAGGAACAGCCGGAGCACAGCATCAGACCTGTCTCGTCAGCTCTCTTCAGCTACCGATACGACAGTTTCAAGGCAGACCATGTACAGAAGCTTAGGGCGCATTGGTGTATATGCTCGTAAGTTTGTCAGATGTGTTCCACTTACCACAACTCACTGTCGCCTGCGATTAACCTGGAGTAGAGAGCATGCATTGTGGACACCACAACAGTGGTCTTGTGTGATATTTTCTAACGAGTCCAGGTTTAGTTTGCAGTATGATTCTCGCCGTACTTTAATATGGAGAGCCCCAGGTACCCATTACCACCAAGAGAACGCCATTTAACGACACCGTTACGGTGGTGCAGGATGGCTCGTTTGGGGAGGAAATATTCTTGTTTCCAGAACTGACCTGCATGTTCAGAGTGTAACGATTACACGCCACATCTATCGGGATGTCATTCTGGAACAACATGTACGTTTGTTTCGGGGCGCAATTGGAGCTGAATTTCTGTTTATGGATGACAACGCTGCTCCTCACCGTGCAAACCTTGTAGACGAATGCCTTCAATCGGAGGATATCACCCGTATGGATTGGCTAGCATACTCACCGGACTTGAATCCAATAGAGCATGTGTGGGATATTCTTGGCCGTCGAATCGCAGCCCATCAACCCCCTCCCATGAATGGTGTAATATTCCCCAAGATCAGATTGACAATTAATACTCAGCATGCCTAGTCGTTGTAAGACCTGTATTGCATCTTCCGGGAGAAATACTCCGTATTAACCATCATACTAACCATGTTATACTGTTTTTTGTAAATAGGTTCTTTTTTGAAATGTGCTCCAGGGAGTAAAATTCGTAATGTTTGTTAATTATGTCAAATATATAGCATCTTTTTTGCTCTTTACCTTTAAATTAATAAATAGACTTTACAAATAAGTCAAATTTGTTTTGCTTCTGTCTCTTTCTTCGCCTGAACTTAATTACCTTTAATTTATGGACATGAGTGTATAATATAAATATTATCATTGTTAGTGTTTAAGTTAAGATCTTAATAAAGACTTTTTAAGATCATGACAACGCCGGTTCTTTATTCAATCCCACACCTCTAGATCACGAAGTTAACTTAGGAGTGAGGTATCACCCACGGGGGAATACTTCACATCGTATTCAAAAAGAATGATAGACACTTTATAAAAGATAATCAAGGTAATAAAATGCCTGATATAAGATAGAGATTTTACATATATGTGGAACTGTTTGGGGATACTTATAGTATTGTGACTGGAGGTTAATATATCCCTTATCTCTGTGTTATCTGCAATGTAATATCATTAATTAGTTACTTTATACAGGAATATTTTTGAGAATTTAAATATTAAGACAAATGCCTTCAAAAACTCTTGTTTCAATAACTTTTTTTTATAATTTATCATAATAATTTTCATTAATGTTTTTATTTTAATAATATTAGAGAAATATTTCACAATTAAATTGCAATATTAACACAATTTTACATCATTTTGAAAAAATTCAGTACTTTTTAAAATATTCTTTTTCTTCTCTAATAAACAGGGGCTTAAAATCATCAATATGACAAATTTTCTAAGAAACTATCGCATCATTTTTTTTAAAAAAAAAGAAATTTACAACTGAATTAACAAATAATTTTCTTGGGTTTTTATTTCTCTATAGAAATCGTTGTTTTATTTTGGATAATTTATAAAGGTTGCCAGCAAATATATTTCTAAGCTACTGAATCAGTTGTATTTGCCAGAATATATAAAAAAAGAACACCATAGAGTTAAAAAGAAAAACATTCTAACAATTTATTAGAAGATTCCATTCACTAAAAAGTAGATTATTTGGATAATGATGTGCTTATTTTACGGGGAAAAGTAATGCATTGAAATCATTACATGATTTGATTAAAATTACATGACTTGGTTTTTTTAAAAAAAAATCTGGTATATAAGACAATGATAATTGCGGAAACATTAATAAGTTTTACTTCTTGTAGCTTAAAATTAAACAATAAAGGTATCCGAGCACGTTCGAAATACTTTTTAACAAAATAGCTTATTTAAACATTATAAATTATTTCAATACTTATAAATACTAATATTTAACTAACAATATTTAAAATAAATTGCTTAAATTTTAGAAAAATCGCAATTAGAAGCGAAATTTTAGCAATATTTTTGAAAACCTTCAACGCAATTAGAGAAAAAGTAATAAACTTATATGAGCAATAGTATTACTAAAATAAATTAGAGGCATTTATCTTAGAAATGTACTAAACTTTTTTAATGTTTTATTAAATTTTAGATCTGATTGAATAAACATAATAAGAAATGTGACCTTCTTTATGAGACCACTATTTATAAATAACAAGCCACAACTCAAAAAGTATTCATCCAATAAGAAATATTTTTGTACACATTCTCTAGAAAATAACAAAAATATCGTGTTCAAACAGTTTTATAGAAAGACATTTGTAACATTTTGAGTTATCTGGTCTTCCATGATACGAGGGCTGTTCAATAAGTAATAAGTCTAAACTTATTTTTAAAAAAACAGAATACCTTTAATTGTCGTCATTTACATGATTTTTTTCCAACACAACTTCCGTGTCACGTAATACATTTATCCCAAAGTTCTGTCCACTTCTTAAAAACATGTAAAAGTCCATTTTGTGAGAGTTGTTTCAAACCCGCCTACGCAGCCTTTACACATGCTTTGTTGCTTGCAAAACATTTGCCTCGTAATGGTTTCTTAAGTTGGGGAAACAGCCAGAACGCGCATGGAGTGAGATCAGGACTGTATGGAAGATATGGTAAAATTTGTAGGTTGCTCTGCTGCGAAACATCCAGTACGCAAGTAACAAAATGTGGTCGGACATTGTCATGATGAATAGGAAGCCATTTCGGAGCAATGGACGTTTCCTTTTTCCGTGCTGTATCATTGTTCGCAGGACATTCACGTAGTACGAGCCGTTTACAGTAGTACCAGGTTCAACAGCGTATTGTTACACAATTCCTTCATAATAAAACAAATTATGTTCAGAACTTTACCAGCTGATTTCACAGTTTTTTGCTTTCTTGAGAGTAGTGAAGATGGATGTTTCCATTCACTGCTTTATTTTATGGTTGGATCATATTAATACAACCAAGCTTTGTCTACTATGATAAAGCGTTATAAGGTATTGTTGTCTTCTTGTTCCAGTCTTTAAGCATATCGTATCATATGAAAGGTCCCAGATGCTGATTATTGCAGATATTTGCTTCCATTTCGATAGCAAGGTTCTCGTAGGCGCCCACAAACACGACCACGTGATACTCAAGAATACGAGTCGGTCCATGCCATCTATCGGTAGTTTTTGTTAATATAGACAACAGACTTTTCTTTTACCACAGAAATTACCATTCCGATGAGTGGTTTTGAGGCAGTAAAATTAGTTTTTTTTTACTTATTGAACCGCCTACGTATATTTCAAGCAATTTAAATGCCTAATTCAGGTAGATCTAAGACCCATTTACGGTTTTTCTAACTTTATAAAACTAATTGTAACGGTCTCTAGGTAGTGTAGAAACATAATAAATTACATTTTGTAAAGTCAAAAGATAGCTCTTTTCAATAAAATAATAAACAAATATATCCATTTTGACCAAATTTGCTCATTTTTAACGTGTTCGGATACCTTGGACGTTTAAGGCCTAATAATTTACAAATAAGTATATTTTGTAGATATATATTGTCACCAAATGTAGTTAAAAATTTGATTTCTTTCGGATATAAAATTGAATCTAATACTTAATCAAATGAATATTCTGATGAAACAAATATTGTGGGAATGAAATCTTGTAGAAATTTTGATTTTACCCTGTTACTAGAATCAGCTTCTGTAATTATCGATGATTCAATCTGAAAAATGACCAATTATTAGGCAATTATGCTTCGATAAAATTGAATATTTTGTGTAGTATGATGCATCACCTAATTTTTTTCAAAATATAATTGAAAGGTTAAACTGTATTTTAGCATTTCAAATACCTTCAATAAAATTCTGTGTATTGATCATTTGTACGTAGACGGTATAAGTTCCCTTTCACCAACGGTTGATCCATGAAATAAGTGGGCTAAGCTAATGATTTTAAATATCACTGCGTTATACAGGGACAGCTAGTCAGTGATATATATACTTGATCTATAGAATTCAAGGAACGTCAGCAGTTCCCTTTCATATTGTTTGATATGGTATATCTCAAGACACACACACTTTGCACTTTACCTATAAATTAACTAAGATAAATTGTAGAAATGTGTATCTTTGTAATAAATTTTGATTTAAAGTATTTTTTATCAGAGTTTTACGATTAGAGATCAATTAAATGGAAATGTTCTCTGATTTTTATAATTAATTTGCTTCATTTTAGCAATTAATTCACAGTCTGCGACCATATTTTGGATACTGATATAAATACACTTTTAAGATACTGAGCGTATTCAAACCATAAACACTGGACAGTTCTGCAGTTCATCAGTTACAGAGGCAGTTATAAGTTAAATACGATTTATATATTTTCAAATAAATATAATATTATATTCATGACTACCAAACAATTTTGAAGAAAAGATAACGTTAAACCGTCAAAGGATACTTTAAATGTATTAAACTGAAATTATGTAACATTTTCTGAAATTCTCAAAATCGAATGCTTCGGTTATTGGAAAAACTTCAACTTTCATCCATTTTCAGTTTGATATTTTTCAATTGCATCAATTCTCGTATATATATATAAGTTATTATAATTTCTCCCATGAATAATTTCAAGAAACGAATTATGAACAATTAATTGTTATTCATTAAACAATGCACTGGTTTCTGTTCTAATTAAGTAAATTACTTTCTAAGAACCAAATGATTGGGTATTTTAAGTATAAAATATCTAAGTTCTATTATAAAAAGTTTTTATTGTTTTAATTTTCAACAATCTATTTTTCGATTCCTTGGGTATACTATTCAAAAAATATATTCCTTTTTTGTTCGTTCAACCGTTACAGTTATAATTATAATTAGGTAATAGTTGTTTCACTAAATATTCCAAATGTCTACTTCTTTATAGAAAATTACTGGTTTAAATTTAGTGTGAGGAATAGCTTTAAGATAAGGTATTTGATACCAAAGCTCAGAAATTGATCCACATTCATTATTAGAAATTTTAATAAGAACACATATGGGGTAATGTATATTGAACTGTTTATAATAATTTGTAATGGTTCAAATTTATTCAACCATTCATGTGACTTATATAGTTAGTATAATAATGAGGCGTATATCAAGCATATGTCGTGAAAAATAAAATATTTCATAAACATTACAGTGCAAATGCAAAATATTCATAGATTGCTCAACAAATATTGTAATTTAATCCTTTTGAAATGTACTAAAACCAAATTGTTCTAGAAATATTGTAATATTAAAAGAAATAAATTATTTATATCTGAAAAAACAAGTTTTAATTTGTTTTCATATAAAAAACAGAAGATAGAGATAAAATAATGTTATAAAAAGAATGGCAATAATTACTGCAATGTTATATCAAATATAAAGCGGGCTTAGTTTCGTTTTCATGGGGGAAAATATGTAATATTAAATTTTCAATATTTCATTTAAGTATATTTATCAAATAACAATTCCGTAAAATAAAAATTGAAAATCGCTCAAAACATGTGTGAACCATATATATTTTCATTTTTCTGGTATATTGTGAACCTCGAAAAAAAAAACAAATTTTCTTTGCTCATTTTTAATGAACATTTTTTTCGCTGGGGTTTTGCCATATTTACATCAATCAGAGAATGATCAAACATTTTTTTTTTTTTGCAATCAAAAGTACAACTTTCAGTTTTAAAGTTTTTTCATATGAATTTTTTCTAAAAATTAATCCTCATTACTCTTAGAGTCATTAATGAGTATTGTGGTGTGTCTCACATAAAAATTGGGATAGCATTTTCAACAAAGGAATCTTTATATTCTTTAAACTGATTTCATTTAATGAAAAACGCATTTTATTAACGTGTTAACTATACATTTGTTTTAACACACTATGTGTTAATCATACATTTTTGAAAAATGTTTTAGCTATGAATTTTACTTATGTTTGGGCGTTAAATAAGAGTGCCAAATATTAATATGAAAGTAATTTATGCAATTAAAAAATAAATGTAATTCCTAGGTAAAAAATAATATAACTGACACAGTTTTATTGAATTTTTTTAAATTAACCATAATTATTTAAATAAAAATTGGGCTTGAAAAATGTCAAATTGTGCATTTTAAGATTGATTTGTTTCAAAAATTGTGTACATCTTTTTGAAAAGTAAAGTTCAAAAGAAATGCTTTTTTCCTTTATTATGATGGTCAGATTTTCAGAAGACTCACTTTTATGAATTATATCAGTGCTTCTCAAACTTTCAATACTGGCGCCCCCCTTTTCGATCACAATTTTTATCGCGCCCCCTTTATACATTAATAATGTACTGAATGCAATAATAATGCACTTTGATGCTAAAGCTACAATATGCGATCTTTATTATAAACCATACAAATTAGTAACATAAATATCAAAATTTTGTATACTACTTTTAAGCAATAAATAAATAAAATAATAGGATAATTATTGTTATTTTTCCTTTCTCTAATTTTTAAATTGAACATATTGCAAAATGCGGCGGCTGCTTAGAAGACAAAATATAGATATCTGCCAAATATAAAAAATAACTCAGAGGGCGAATTTCTAATCGTAAGCATTCCTTATAAAAACTTTGCTTTACAAGACAAGCCCATGGAAGTCATTATTACTTATTAAACTTGTTCTTAATTTAGTATTAATTAATTAGTTATAAAATACTCTGTGCAGCACTGATACATTAAAAGTATACCGGCTGAAGTGCCCGCTCTTTGCACGAGTTCATTTATAAGAAAAGAAAACATTATAGATATAATAGCTGAATTGTAAGGAGTTCAAAAGCCAAATGCTCGACAATGTTTACAAAAATGTAAAATGATTTTTTAAAAATAGTTGCTCAAATTATAATTAGTTTTAAGCGAATTTTAATTTTAAGCCTCGCAGAATTAGAATTTATAATTGATGTTAAATAATGAACAATAATATAAAATTCCGATGAAGAATAACTGTATTATTTTTAATATTTAAAGCGAAAATACTTCAACATGTTTTAACCCGGGAGCAGGCGCACACTCGATACGGTCGAGCGGGGCTATTGAATCACCATAATCCTTTTTTTTTTTTGTAATTATTTTATTGTACACGATACAAATCGTGATTCCAGTGAATAATTTAATTAAGAGAAAGTTTAATTACCTCATTTCAAGGACTTTTAAATTTTCTTTGGTAACAAATAAAGTTTTGAAAGAATTAACGAGTTCGTAATCTGTGCGTCCCACGAAACCTCTTCCGGGTAAAAAGTGTATTCATTATAATTATATGAAATTGTGTAAAACGTTCTTTGCGTTATGCTTTATATGAATAGAATACTCGTAAAAATAAGTCTTGGCCAAGTAATCGTTTAAAGTGTGTGTGTGCTCTCCGTAGTTTTCCAAATATCATCTCTTTTGCATGGAAAAAAGCGTAACAGAGAAATACATTACTTACAACTTCCCTAATTGAGAAACAAACACATAAGAGAGGGGTCTTAACTAACTGTACCAATAACTTAGAAGGTTAAACAGATTACAGCTATAATGTGCAGTATTTCAAAAATAATGACAGTTATGAATTTTTTATGTTCCTAAATTTTTTCGATTCTGCGTCTGGGATCTGTTTTTTCTCTGAAAGAGTTGTATGTTAGGTTTAAACAGAAAGCGTAATAAAAAAAAATCTCTCTTCATGGGATTACAGCAAATTAAATAATTTTTTTTATTTGGTTATAGGATCAAAGATAGCTAATTAGGTATTGAAGAATTTTTTATTTTTGTTGACTTAATATCGCGCGCGCGCTTATAAATTATATCAGAGTAAAAGTGCACTTTTTTATTATGTCTGAAAGTATTTTGTTTTAATTCATTCCAGTAAATTATATATTTTTAAATCTTTTATTTTCGATATGCTCGCGCCCCCAGGGGAGCGCCCCACAGTTTCAGAAACACTGAATTATATACATGTACAAAATAATATGCTATGCTTTTTATCTTAGTTGTTATAAATTTACCTTTTTCACAGCCTTTTGGGTAAAACTTACTCAGTTATCTCGTAAACAATTAAATAAATTCGTAAGTATTCAACATTGTAATTTTTCCCAACTACACTTTTCTAGGTTTGTTCCTAAAATTTATGAGAAAACTCCTTTTATGTTTTATGATATTTATTATATAGAGAGATGATTTATTAATAATTAATATCATAGGAGAGCTACTAAACTACATTGGTGGAACTAATGATAAAAATTTAACAAAGCATCAGAAATAATTAGTAGTTAGTGCATAAATAATGCTACTTAGAGGTGTAATATATGGAAAAATAAATAACACAAAAACGCACAGTGTATGTTGGTAGATATACGGATATTTTAATTTGGCTTCATATGTAATTTTACAAAAACAAACATTTTCCATATCATGCTTTCAAAATAGGTGGGTTGTTAAAATGTATTTTTACAAATGAATAAATAAATAACAATCATGTGTGAGATTTAATGGAAGGTATTCCACCTTCAGTGTTTGATTCATTTAGGGATAACCTTTTCCGCATTATTTATCGTGTAAAGGTTACCAAGAATCAATTAAGAGTTTCTTGAAGGCCTTTCTAAATTCCATGTTGAAAATCGTGTATATAACAGGGTTGACGCAGCTGTTGATGTATCCTAACCAGGTAGTTAGCAAAAAAATGGTCATTCCTGGTCTCCAGTCATCATTTTCCAACTTGATGCAAATGGCATCTAAGATATTGCATGTGAAGAATGGCACCCAGCACATAAGGAACATACCTGCAGTGTAAAGAAATGTTATTAACTTATAGTACATATACTAATTTAGAAATTTTAGTAAGTTTTAATTTATTTTTTGCCTCTAAATAAATTATTGCTTATTGAATTTAGATTTTTAATACGAAACATTTGTTGAAAACTATTTGTTTCAGAATGAATCATTATCTTGAAATATCTTGGCAAAAAATGAGCATAGAAATACCTGTTTTGAAAACTTTCTCCTTTTATGGGATGTGATTCTATAATAATCATTTTTTGCCTATATATAGCTCAGTCCTCTGTACATAGCTTGAACAAGGATTTTTGAATTATATAACAGAGTGTATTTATCCATATTTTAATACAACAGAGTGGAGAAATTTTAAGAAAAGAACACCAATTTGTATTGGTATTGGTAGTTACTCTGAGAATAATGTGATTTTTTTCAAATTTTTTAGTTCAGATCTTCTGGACAAAACTTAGCTTTAAGCAAAATATTATTATTATTGAAGCATTTTTTCTAAAAGTAGAATGTTTTGAAAATAGTTAATTCTATGCACATTTTTTGCCAAAATATTGCATTTAAGTATTTTTTTATTCTAATAATACTCTTAAAATAATTTTATATTTGTATTCTAATCCAAGTGGCACTCAATACTATAAAAAGTATCCAGTAAGACTTTTTTTAAATCACGCGTGGTTCCGAACGTAGTCGGATACTTTTAATGTTAATTATATGTTAAAGAGTAGAATATTTAATATATGTTAAATTCGTGTGTACATAAGCACATAGAGAGAGAGAGAGAGAATTCAAAAAGTTAAAAATTATCATTCCCCGTAATCTCCTAGTGCTGATCTTTAAAAAAAACTTCCTTTTTCTTTTAAAAAATATTTTTTTAAAGAATTCATTTTACTTTCTAAAACTAGTTATTCAAGAGAGTCCATGTAATTTTATTGAAGTGACAGCTACACTGTCACCGTGTGCTTAATTTGAAACAATTCTCAAGCTAATGAAAAATAGAGTCCAATAATGTTTGAAGAAATTGGCGATGATAGCGTGACTGTAGATGTGTGGGCAGAGGCATTGGTGGTGAAAGCGGAAATATGGATGTAGGTACAATAGAATGGAGAACATACCTGCAGAATATCTCTTTAGTGTCCTCTAGAGCTACGGATATACAATGTAGGTGGAGGAAATTTTAAGTTATATAGATGGCTTAGATATGAGATCTTGATCTTTCAATACTAACATGCACACAGCTATATTCTCTATATTTACTATTCATTTTTCTTATTTGTAAAGAAAAAAATGTTGTAAGCTAAACTAAATCATTTATTGAAGGTTTTATTTTTATATATCTGTAAAATGGCTTCAATAATTTTAACCAATATTTTCCATGTATAGTGTTTAATACATTTGATACAGTCATTGAATAATGAAATAGTCAAGAAGCAAAAATAAACTCCGGATTTTTGAATATTTTTACTATAAAAACAAGTAATATAAAAAAATAATTCAAAATTCCTGCTTAGATCAACAAAGAAAAATTTTATTTTTTAGCTACTTTTTTTTAAAATTGTAACAATTAATTTAAATATTTATAATATATGACAGAATCGCATTATTAAGTGGTAATTATTTTTTATTAAAAATCATTAAAATATCGTATAGCCATCCAAAACAATCGCGTATATAAATTTCAGTTCAACTGAGTGCTTTAAAACGTGAGAAAAAAATTTTCAACATTTGACACAAAACGCCGAAAATGATGCCAACGTGGCTGTGATTGTAATTTTTTAATTCGATTAAAACTTATTTATTTTTATTAATTATAATTAAATTATTGTAGTGTCATCCAAAATAATCATGTATATTAAATTTCAGCTAAATTGAGCGCTTTAAAATGTATTTTATTAACAATTGAAAATTGTACCAAAATAAACAAACAAATAAATAAATAAATAGAGACCGTGAGCTAATAGTAGGAAGTGAATAAATACGTAACGCAAGTTAATGAGATACTTATTGGAATACAATATTTGCTACGGTATAACATAAAGAATGCATCGCACCTTATATTTTTCTTCTATTTGAACGTTTTAAAAGTTAAGGAGCTAGTATACTCCTTAAGAACTTTTGTGTCAGAGTTCTATGTCAAATAAATCTATCTCTTATCGAGCCTTAAGGGCTTCATATATTATTTTTCACTCTTAACGTAAGGAGAATGAAAAAATGAGTAGATACTTTGTAAAAAGTATCAAAGCAAGATACTTGAAAAATAAACGAATTCTTATATTCCATTTAACAATACCCACCTAACACTATCGCAAGAGTTTTTGTTGCTTTTCTCTCTCTTTTCGCGGAAGCTTTCTCCCTTTTCTTCCGGCTGCTTTTGTGTCTTCTTCCAAGATTAAATCTGGACTTTTTCTTAATCCCACCGGACGTGTCGCCTCCATCTCCCTTTTTCTTGGACGGGCCATTCTTTTTCTGCTGACCAACCCTTCCAGCAACCAAATCCATCCCGGGAAATACGTGCTTGGGGGAGGTCTGTTCAGACATGAATTGAGTCTCCTGTTCAACATGGGATGTTCCATATCCGGAATCTGTGTTGCCGTTGATGGGGATCTCAATACGGATAGTTTCCGTCATAAAAGCGCTCAGCAACATAGCCGAGGCTGCTGTAGCACCCCTTACGGATTCCTGACGGAAGCTGTCATCTCCTGCTGTATCGTCATCGTAATCATCTTCCTGGCTATTACTTCCGGTGTTGGTAGTCATGCCTTCCTTTTCAACTACTACCTGTAGGCCCTTGCTGCCTTGACCGATAGAGCAGCTGGGTTGGTTCTTGTTTTGAGATGTCCCAGCTTCAGCTGTTAGACTTGAAGAACCGGTGCTGCGGTATCCACCGGATTCGGAATTGCAAGCTCGGAGTTTGTTTTTCTTGGCTCGTTCGTGTATTGCCTGTGGGGGGAAAATACATATAAATATATTGCGTTTAAAGCAATTAAAACTTGTATATGTAATCAGTGTCAAAAGAAAGCTTTATTTTAAACATCTTGTGCGTTTAAGGAACATGTAAAGAATTGAAAAACATTTTAACTGCCGCATATTCATATGTATCCATAATTCATGTTAAGATTCGTGTCAAAATATAAAGAGTTGAAATGTTCGTTTCCAAATTAAGGTGCCTGACTAGATGCGGAGACATTTTTTTGAAATTTCGCTGAAAATTTATTTTTAAACTCATTTTTTGTTTAATTATAACTGAAAACTAATAAAAATAGCAAAAAAAAATTTCTTTCAATGTATTTTTTTTAAATATGGCCAATTTTAGGTTTAAATTAGACGTTATTTGTACGTTACGTTAAACATAGTAACATAAATTCTAATGCATAATATTTTAAAAACCCCACATAATTTTACTCAAAAAACAGTTACTAATGAATTGACCTAATATCTTTGAAAAATTTTAATTTGTTACTGAACTAGAAGTCAAAAAGTGCACGCAATGCTAATTTTTTAAAAATTTCACATTTATCACACAGAAAAAAAATCATAAAAAAGGTAAATATGCTGTTTTTTCTTAATCAATCCCTAGGTCACAGCATACATACTATAATAATGCACAATTACACAAAATTAAAGACAATTATCTACAGAACTTTTTGAGATATCATGCTTACCGTGTTGTAAAATATCAAAAAATCTGTTTCAGAGAAAAATGCATTTAAAGATTTAAGATTCAAAATTTAAAAAACTATACTGCTAAAAAAACCTAAAACCTCTCTATATCAAAAGAACAAAGATTTTCAAAGCAATTATGAATATTGTATACTTTCTTCAAACTTTTATCTTTTAATATTTTTAACAAGTTTATAGTGTCAAAAAGCTTTTTCTTAAAGTCTAAGTACACAGTTTACGAAATACAGATTAGACGTATAAAAAGCACTTTAAAAAAACCTTATTGCATTAAAAATAAAAACATTTTACACAGAAAAACAAATATATATTATTCCATATTATTTTAGAAGTTAAGAAATATATCATACAAAATATATTTGTGTTGTTTTACCAGTAAACATTCACGAAAAAACTCTTGAAAAATATTGTTTATCATAAAAGTTATCATAAATTAGAATAAAAATCCTGCAAAGAAGTACTTTAAAACCCTCCATATGAATATACTAAGCCTTCTGTTTTTTCATCCTTAGTACTTTTTGTTTTCCTAGCTGCTTTTCTTTTTTTTCGAGACAATTTCGCAATCGGTAAAGAATGTCTTAAAGATGTTGAAATTCGTTGTTTATCAAGTTTAAGTAACTCTTGAGCAACACTTTCAGGAAGGGAACCATTTACATTTCGAATTACTGATAATATATCTGCATAACTAGAATTATAAAGTATTAGAGCTAATAATGCACCCAAACGAAATGTTTCCAGTCCAATAAATATATTTTTGGGAACAATATTCCACAAAATGTTGTTATAACTTTCATTGCAGTTCTGTGTCTTACCATGAAGACATTTTTTCAACAAAGTTTCATTACACAGTTTTAGATATGTAGGCTTTATTTGGTTTATAATTTTATTAGGAAGTCTTTGCTCAATTTCTTTGAGGGGACTCCCAGCTGATTTTGCCCTTTGGTAACGACACCAACTCTCAGATCCTTCAGGACACTGTCCATGCAATGAATTGTTTTTTCCAGATACACAGTGAAAAAATGCAGCTATTACACTACTCATCATCTTTTGTAGATTACCTACATTGCTTCGAATAGCTATTCCATAATAGTTCTGAATTCTGTCGATTAATTTATCAGTTAATTTATTTTTCCCTCCCAAACCTTTCGTCGTTTTTTTTTTTTAATTGACGCAACCGCCCCCTACACGTTTCTGTACATGACCTATATACACTCGAGTTTGGTTACTGTATTAATTCCATAAAAGTTTTTAACAGATTCATATCCTTTTGAGTCCCCATCTCCGTAGTATTCATTGTACTGTACATTCCTCACATTTGATCTCTCAAATATACGGTAGGCTCCAACAACCTCCATGTTCCCCGCGGAACCTTTATAGTTCGAACATACATGTTTCGATGATTGGCAATTGCCTTTCGCGCATATGTGACAATATTGTGTCATAACTTCAATGTCTAAAATTTTACCGGTGTCAACTGATATGGCACTTACACACCCATTCAAAGATGAGTAGCCTCTGCGTTGCCAAGTACCATCAATGGATATTCCACATTTAGTGAAACTATTTGAGCCTTTGATTTCACTCAATGCAGCGTTGATGTTTTCTTGAGCAACGCGTTCAGTTGCTTTCAACAGTTTTCTTTCTTGATTGCGGAAAGCAAGTTTTGACAGGAAAGGTAAACCGAGGAAAGCACATAACTTTTTGCCAGCTGAAAATCCTTTCCCGATTATCCTTAGCCCCAAAACAATTGAAGAGTTTATAATACAAGAACCTTTCATCTTCTCTGTCGTAGGGAAACCTTTAAAGAAGGAGCAGTTTTTGCACTTTAGGTTCATATGTGAGCATAATCCACTGACAGAGTCTTCTATAAGTTCCAAGCCCTGAGAATAGCAATCAGGACAACAAACTATGGCAAAAAATGAAATCAAAGTTGTCCAGCTGACAATTCTATTGTCTTTAGAAGTTTCAAACAATCTTTCTGAGAAAATTTCCAAACTTGTATGGCTTGATTCCAACTTTTTGGCACTAGCGGATTCAGTAGAATTGAGCTCAGATGTTTCATCATTCTCATTAATAGTGGCACGAATAGTATAACGATTTCCAGTAAATCGGCGCTTCTTAGACCTCCCAGATCTTGATTTAGCCATAATTAATCAATATTTTGTCTTAAGAAAGACAGTTTTTTTCATAAAATATATCAAAATAATACACTCTGTCGCAAAAAAATATATGCACCCAGAAGAAATTGAGCTACATTCACGAAATTTGGTATGCATGTAGTGTATATGAAAATAAACAAATGATTAAAAATTCAGAACAAAATATCATTTTATTAAGCGGTTACAGCTTGCAAAAGGTTAAAAATCAGTAAGTAGTAAAGCCACCTCTGGCAGCTATACAAGCCGAAATTCGGCGTGGCATCGATTCAATTAGATCACTTATGACCCCCTGTGGAAGATCCTGCCATAGTCTTTGCATCTGCGCAGTTAATTCTCCTGTATCTCAGGACGGCTGCAGTTGCCTTCCCAGCGCGTCCAGACATGCTCTATTGGCGAAAGATCTGGTGACCTGGCAGGCCATGGTAGGACGTCATATCCTTGAAGACATTGTTGGGAGAGTCGTGCAGTATGTGGACGAGCATTATCCTGTTGATAAATGGCACCTGGGCGACTTGATAGCATGGGTAGCACAATCGGCGTTAAAATATCGTCCACGTATCTGCGAGCTGTCAAAGTGCCTTGAAGGACCACTAAAGATGATCGTGTGTCCCAAGAAATTGCTCCCCACACTGTCACACCTTGTGAAATTGCTGTATGCCGCTCGACAATAAATGCCGGATCGGACCGCTGGCAGGTGCGCCTCCAGACACGTGTGCGGTGGTCATCATCACTGAGACTGAATCGGGATTCATCACTGAAGATGACACGTCTCCAGTCTGTCACACTCCAAGTTGCCCGAGGTCGGCAAAAATCCAGTCGACACTGCCTATGATGTGGGGTCAGTGGTAAGCGTCTTAGCGGACGTCGGCTCCTCAAGCCAACTTCGGTCAGTCGTCTCCTTATGGTTTCTCTTGATGGCACTGGATGTCTGGAAGGAGGTAAGTGGCGTTGAATCGATGCTAGCGACGTTGTTGGTGCCGAAGTGGTCACTCTTCTGATTGCACGATCCTCGCGATCATTTGTGTTCCTGGGACGTCCTGACCCTCCGCGACGGTACACTCTACCTTCTGTGATCCACTGTTGCCAACACCGAGCAACTACCATATCGCTCCGACCGAGGTGGCGGCCGATACGTCTATTCGACCAACCTGCTTCTCTGAGACCTATTATACGGCCCCTATCAAAGTCCGTCAGCTGCTCGTACTGCCGCCGGTTACGTCTTAGAGGCATCCTAAGTCTCAATATCGTCTATCAAAGTCATCAGATTCGTTTGGATAGCCGTACGGCGCTCGTACTCATGCTTTTAAACTCTCCCAGTTGCGCAACTAATATGCGCATAGCACACTTAGCCTTGTCTCATTGGCTTCGAAATTTTAATCATTTGCATATCTCTTACCAGACTACATTCTTGCCGAGTTTCGTGATTGTAGCTTGATTTCTTTTGGGTGCATATATTTTTTTGCGACAGAGTGTAAATTAAACGAGGAGCGAAGAATCGAGTAGCTAGAACATAAACAAATCGAAAAATGACAACAAACCTGTAAAAATGTTGCCAAATTTTACTAAAACTATTAAATAATTTTAAAAAAATATCACCATATTCAGTTTTAATGTTACCAAAATTAATATTTTATCAATAAATTCAATAAAATTCCAAAAAAAGAGTAAAAATCTTTCAAATTCAAAGTACTTCCGGTTTCGATTTCTAACTTCCGGTTCGTTTTTGTTGTTCTCACTTGACATAAAAACTGCAATAACTTCGTAAATAATTAGAGTACAAGCAAAAGTAAGGTATTTTTAGAAAGAAGAAAATTCAAATATTAAAAATATCAAATAAAATTTTTTTGTCATGTTCATCAAAATTGATGATTTTACACTAGTCAGGCATCTTAATTATCATTCCCAAAGTTAGTTATTTTCCAGAGATGAAGTACTGTTGTGGTGTATGGCTAAACTCTCTTATCTGCAATGCCTGACATCTCGTTTTCACGCATGTGTATGGAATAACATGATAATTTTAATTTTTTAGTAGTACAAAATGTATTTTTAAATTCGTTGTACTAATTCTAGACTTAGATAAATGTATTTTAGATTTTTGTTAATTCTATGCTCTGTGTGTTCGTATAATACTGATATTACGTTGAATTCAAATATCAAAATGGTGGTATAGGTTTTTCTACTTTTTTATAGAACTATTTCTGGAACACAGAGAATATAGAAAAACCACTTGTTTTTCGAAGATTTCTTTTCAATAAAGGAAGAAAAAAGGGTAAGTACCATTTTTTTATATCCTATAATAAAAGCTCATATAGCCTTTTTGATTTAGCAAAATTTTAACTGATTTGTTCGACAATTATATTTTTATGACAATTTAGAAAGACAGTATATGAGTATCAACAATATAAAAAAATTAAGTGTTCTATTTTTTATTGTTACATATGAGCCGTTTTTTTTTAAAGTGATGCAAATCCATTTTATATTATATGAATATATTGAAGGGTTTGGATCTGAATGGTTTGAAAAACATAGGTGTTTTATATTAATACGTTAATTTTATGTTTTAAATATTAAATTGAGATTTAATTTTATAACGTAACATTTTTTGAAATATTAGTTAAAAGAAATTATACTTTTGATGGTTTCAATTGGACTTACACTAATTTTTAAGTCAACAAAATATGAAAACCATGCATTGTTGAAATATTAAATATGAGATTTCAATTGAATCAAACCAATTTTTGCATGAAATATTTATTACACGTGTAAAAATAACGCTTTATTTTAATATTTTTTCCGGTAATTTCATTTAAATTTTACTAATTACAACTTTATATTAATATGTTTCATTTTTAACTTTACTTTTGTCATTATTAATCATGCCATATATATAAAAAAGCAGTAGAAAAATTATGAAGAATAATTTTTAAACTAAATACTAGGTCTTACAGGAAAGTGGACTGAGACGATTTCAAAGTGATTACATTTGTATTTTCATTAACTACATAAATTTATATTGATAAAATGATGAAAATTGTAAAAGGATTTTTTGGGAATTGTTTATAGATAAAAAGCTTATAGCAGATTGTATCCAGTGTTATCATTAACCAACTTCTTGTCAAAAATGGACTTGCATCACTTTCAAAGAAAAAAGCTCATATATTAATTCAGTTAAAAAACACTACTTTAATTACTGTGATATTTAGCTGCATTTAATTTTCATAAAATAACTTACATGAAATATTTCATCCCACTTACCTTGAAAATTTTGTAGTAAAGGAAGATCATTACTATGCATGGAATATAAAAAGAACTAAGCGAAGAATATATGATGAAGTCCGAATTGTAGAAGACGCAGAGTTGCGGAGTCCTCTCTGGAGAAGTGTTGAGCCCGAGAACAATTGGGGATCCGATGGCGGCAGAGACGAGCCACACTATTGCAATAGTAAGAGACACTCTTGTACTATTTTTGTGCTTTGAATACTTAATAGGTTGGGTTACAGCAATATATCTGTTAAAAAAAGTACAGAGTATTAATAAATATTATATTTTTCATATTCCAACTGAAGATACAATACAAAACTGTAATTACAATCTAAATGTGTCTTATGGAACTTAACTAAATATATAAAATGTATTCAGGGTGTAACCTAATTCAACCGACAAATTGAAAGGTGATAGTAGGTGGCATGGGGACAACAAGTCAATATAGAACATAGGGTCGTAAACCAAGTTTAGTCGGAGTAATTCTGAAAAACAGTTATGAAGTATGTGATGTTGAGTGGACTGAGAACGAGCAATAAGAGTTAAGGAATGCATGTTTACTATACGAGCAATGCATCAGAGTTCGACGTCAACAATGCAAGTAAAAGTGTTTGTCACATGAATTGTTCGAAAGTGAGACTGTGTAGGTCACAGCCGACACTAATGAACGAAGGATTGTCGGACGTGTTCAAATAAATGTCGTGATATAACCTGATATGTGACATCAGATCTTCCACTGAAGCCACCGACGTCTCATACACAAGTGATTTCAGGTGGTCCCAGAAGAAATCCAAGGAAATGAGGTTCGAGAAGAGAGGAAGCCAAGAAACAGATTGTCTGAGTCTAATCAACCTCCCAGTGTATGTAGCATAGAGTTGGTTACGTGCCGCAATCCAAAAATGTGTTGGTGTACCATTGAGCATGAGCCACACATACTGATGCACAATGACCGGTACTTCCAGCAACATCTTTGGGAGGACGTGCTGTAGGAAAACCAATTATTTCACGTCATTCAGGCATTCGGGCAGTAAATGTATATCATCACTTTCGTTTGGTCCGAACCCTCGCCTGGCTTATCCTCCCGACAGCTACTGTTACCACGATTTACCCCGACTAAGTGTGATTTGCTACCTCGTGTTTTTTGGTGATTTGTCGGTTGAATTTTGTCAACACCCTGCGTATTTAACTAAACAGTTGTAAATCTTTAGACTCATAATTATTAATTAAATAGAGGTATATTTTTGCTAAAATACAATTCTTGCTGGATAAGCGTTATAAATGAGTAAATAACAATAACTGATATTCATTATACTTTTTTTTTAATCCCTCCAACTTTCAAAGAAATTTTCTTTTTATCAGAATAGAAATTGCAAAAAATTATTCGAGGGATTGCAATCGTAAACAATTTTTAGACAAGAATTTCCAGAACAACATGTGAAAGAGAACCTTCTACATAAGTAAAAGTATCATTATTTTTCTGTATGATGTTTATTGAAGATATAAAGTATTATGTTTTGATACACAAAAACTTAAAGATGTCTCTCTCTCTCTCAATCTAGATAATGAAAACAATGTTATCACAGAACAGTACATCAGTAGAGTTGTCTACAACATAGTTATAAGGTTCATTTGTGCAGTATCCAGCACTTATATCTTGCACATATATAATATAGATTCGCATTATTTCTTGTGAAATAGTTCACCGATTCATTCCTTACAAGAGATCGTGGTCTTTTGTCGTAGGAAAATAGCAGACGAACTTTTTTAAAAGTAAGAACAGGCAACAGCATCTTGGAGAAAAGGAATATTTTTTATAACTCCTGTTAATATATGTGAAACACATGTCTAAAGTCTCTCTGATTAAGCACAATCCTCGCAACTCCAATTGAGCTTTAAATGCAGTTACTCTGTCAGACAACATGAAAATAGTTGTCATTTTCCCCTAAAGGCGTAGATTAGGCTCATTGAACATGCTGATTGTGTCACAAAGGTAAGAGAGTTTTGCGATCCACGCGTTATCACTAAAAATCGCCACCAACCGTGACTTATTTTCTAAGAGAAGTATTTGCAATGAGACTCTCGTAATTCATGAACTCTGATTAATAATTTTACTCTGGACAACTAACTTGTATACAGAAATCGGAAAGGGCATGTTTAATCTACATTCTTCTCGCACAGTTTCTTAAACAGGGATGAGTTAAGTGCGTGTGCGTTGGTGTGGTTAATAGCTTTAACCCTCAAGTGCCGCGGGCGTGTAAACACGTCCTGCTTAGCTGTTTTTTTTTCCTGGACGTGTATACTCGTCCTTCCAGATGACGACCCTTTGTAGTGTGCAGCTATGTTTAAAACTAGACCCAAGGCTTTAAATCACAATACAATGACATTGACTGAAGACATTCTATAGAATTTACCTATTTCGGCGAGGAGGAGGGGAAGAAATTTGAAAGGGATATTCCAGGAAAGAGGAAATTCACAGCAAAGCATTTTTTAAGATAATTGCGATGCGAAAATGTATTGATTGTGCAAAGAAAAATTGTTTCCGTGAATCTCGTCATCAATGCATTGAATGTGATGCTGGTTTACGAGTTCAACCATGTATCAGGATATATCATACAACAGGTATAACTTTTTTATTATTATATTGTAACTGTAGATATTAATTTTTTTTACATTTTCATTTTATTATTTTATCCTTTTCTTTTTTAAAGTGAAAGTTAACACTTTGTAGGTAGAAAAACACGCATCTTCCTTTCCCCCAAATAAACCACATGGCAACGCGCGCTTGCTGGAAAAACGGGGGCTCTGAGGAGTGGATTTCGTAGTTTTCCTCATCGTTTAAGGGGTTAACGACATTAATCAATATGATTTTCAATCCCGTTGATATTTTTCGTCATATCATCATTTCCCTGTAAATAAGATAATGCATTGACTCTTTGTCAGGAGCAACTTCCTTATTCCAGCGGTCAAAATCAAATAGTCACATGCGGTCACGGTAGCAGCTCCGTCTGAGTATATGCCGCCACAAAACGACCTCTTTAGTTGTTCTGATATCTAACTATCCAGTGACTTGGACAGTTCAGCTCCTGTGGTGTTTGATACGTGTACTATCTTTTCCAACCAATTATCCTTCAAATCCTCCAGGTATAGGTATCGCACATAAAAAAGTTGATTTTCTTTGTTGTCGTAATCTACATATTCGTCAATTTGGAATTCATTCACCCTACAGTGTGGATAAATCCTCTCAAAAAACTGTGTCTCAATGTCTCCGACTATTTACTCAATCCGCTAAGTCACAATACTAGCAGACAAAGTCATACGTGCGATCTACTTATCAGGAAGTTCACAAAAAATGTCTTTAGTGGAAGTCAAGATCAATTCTTCACAAACAGTTTTAATCTTAGCGACATTTTTCTCCCAGTTGGGGTACAATTACCTGTATTTCCTTTTAAAAGAGTGCGAGTGCTACTTTCTAAACACAAAAAACCACGAACTGGTAAGAAATGGATCCACAACCCATTTGTCAACAGATTGTGTGGAATTTGCATGTCCGTGCAAAACAACTGCTAGATAATTCAAATGACGCTGGCCTAAATAAAATCATGGTGGATTACCCTAATACTGATATAAAAGCCCTTAAATCCTTATTGTAATTTCCACCAAATTGTCTGTATGAAGTGAAGGGGTCTGTCATATCAGTTCTGATTAAATGGTGATCAGCATATTTTTTGAAAATATGGAAAAAGGTCACACTCCCATCACATGATTAGATTATGTGGCCACAAATTTCACAGTGATTTTTTTTTAATTAACGCGCTTGTGATTGTGTGATTAATAGCCTCGCTATTAATCACAATCACAAGTTGGGCAAAATCTTGTACTGGTTTAGTTAAAGCTAATGTAGTTTAAGAAAATGCCGCCTAGATTTGAGACTTTATGGAAAGTACTACATACTATACTAGGAAAATTATTTCAAAAGGTGGTCCATTTAGTTGAAATTTGAAAATGGTGCTACTTTTCTATTCTTAATTTTTTACAAAATGATTTCTATTCAAAAATTGTAATTTTACCAGTGTAAAACTTAAACTAAGCAATAAATTTTAAAATAAAACGGTAAACATTTTTTTAATATTTTATCATACTTTGAAGGCTTAAATGTTCGAAAAGTGTACCGTCTAATTTCCTTCAAACTAAATGAAAATGTAACCGAACTGTGTCAAAGAATTCCTGAATCAGCAGAATAAATAATTTAGTCAGGTACTCAAGCGATCACACTTAAAAATATATAGAGACTGTTTTATTTTTAAATGTATTGCTCAGTTTGAGAGTTACTTAAGATCAAATTTTGTGAAATTGAGTCATATTGTTAAAATAATAACAATTGGTATCGATAGGAAAAAGGCAAGCGCTGTACCATTCTGAAACTTTTAATAAATAGGTCATCCTTTGAAAAATCTTGTGTAGGGTAGTATGCATTTTTTATGCAGAGTCGAAGTTAGGTGCCTTAATTTTCTCAAACACCAATTCATAAAAACTGCGTTAATTTTAACTAAACCACCAAAGTAGTTAGCAATTATTATTAATATTACAGATATGTAAGATCTAGAAAGTGAAACAATTTATGTAAAATTGTGAAGCTTGTGGTTACTGTACATAATGACGTAATACCAGATACGGGACCTGAGATTTCAATTACCACATTTTTAATAATATGCTAGTCATCAATTACTCATCATACACACCACCTGACCGGAACATGAGCACAGCAGGCCTTGGCCCTCATATGGGCTGTTACACCACCTGAGTTTTGTTTAGTTTAGTCATCACTGAAACAAGTGATAAAGATTTTCCCCCCAAGATCTGATATGACTCCTTCCTTTACTCAGTGTGATATCGAATTTCGAGACACCCTGCGTATAGATAATTACTACAATAAATTGCAATAGTGCAAAATGCAGCATTCTGCCAAAACAATCCCAGTAATCAAGTAATTTAATAAAATTAAATTTCTTCGCTATTGAAAAAATATTTACATCATTATATTTCATTACCTAGTATATTTGGAAAAGCTACACATTTTCATTATAACTTAGTGATGTTAACTGTCAAGACAAATATTGCGAACACTTTCACATTTTCAATGAATCCGTTTGAATGACGTGGAGGATACATGATTAAGAGATAATGGTACTTAACTGTGCAGCTGGAGCAGGTAAGCTACCTGTTACATAATAGTGAATGCTAAGGTAATTAATATCGGCATTTATGTGTTTTAAAGTTGCAAATTTCATCGATAAAACAAATTTGAAAGGAAAGTATGTATACAATACCTGTCGATGCTGATGGCAACCAGATTGAAGATAGAAGCCGTACTGCACGTTACGTCAACAGCAATGTAGAAGTCGCACAGCGTGTCACTGAGTTCCCAGTCTCCATTCACCTGCGACATCCACAAGTGGAAAAACAAAAGAACATAAGTCAATGGTGTCATAAAAATAAGCTGAAAGTTATTTAATTGGCTATATCATAAAATGATAATTAATTTCAGCTAAATTTTAAGTGAGGCTAGGTTCTATTGCTAAAAAAACTCATAATTTTAATTATTATCAACAAAACAAGTGCAGAAATAAATGTTTTTATATCGATGGGATATATTTGTAAAATTCCATTATGTTTTTTTACTTCTTTATGAGCTTAAAATCACGAATTAATAAACACATAGTATCAGTATTCTTGTCCTTGATATCTTAAGATATTAAAACATTTTCTTTCACACTAATTTCCAAAATTATCAGGCAAATATAAAATGTATTTTTCCCTGATATTTATAGCCATGATTTTCATTCAAATTTCCATCCTATGCTGGACTTTCTTCAAGTCAACAATCTTTCGGATCTTGTCTGAGGTTGTCAAATATCAAAACATAAGCAGCAACTTACTATTAACTTTTAATGAAAGCATGTTTAGTGAAACGCATAATAAAATTTTTTTAATTCACTTTGCATTTTTATTTATTTTGCTGACTGAGGCATAATTTTTTAATGTAAATTAATTTGCCAGAAAATTCTTTGCTTCAATTTTAAAAGATTACCCATAATACTGTAAAAGAAAATTTTAAAAAATATTTTTTAAAAACAGCATTGTTTAACAGCTTAAAAAATGTATTCCTTTTAGATAATTTTTCTAAGCAATTTAACGGTTACCGAGACAACCAAGAAGATTTCATGGAGGTTAGTTTAGTTCACATTTTAATAATTCGGTAATGAATACAAAATAATTTAATCGGTTTGAATTTAAGTATAACTGATAGCATATAATTTCATTTCTTAAGTGATAACATTAATGATTCTTTCGTTTAATCAAAACAAAAATGATCACAAATACTACGTACTTTAATTTTCGGATTGTAATTTAAAGCAGAAAAAAATCAATGATTTAACGATTCAATTCAATTAACTAGTACAATTATTTTGAATCCATTTCAATCCTAGATAAATTAAATTTCCCTTTTTAAACTTTTAAATCATTTAATAAAAAAATGCTGTAGTGAAGTTCTAAATTAAAGGGATAAAAACTTGATTGAATAATGTATATAGTGTAGCTTTTTATTACATTCTTTACGTACTTAGATTTGTTTTCCCCCTGTTTTTGTTCGTTAAAATATTATATTCTTGTAATAAAACCTGATTTCTAAATATAATTATGAATTCCACATTATGCACTAGATACGTGTTACTATTAAACATACAAGTTACCATTTAAATCATAAAACTTTACTTAAGGTAACCGACTGCTTGTGACCCCTTTTTTTTTAAAAAAATGGAGATATAGAAATATTTTTATGGTTTTTTGATTTATTTAGTAAATTTTAAGAAAAAAAAGCTTAAACTATGAAGAGAAAAATGAATGATTACAACTAAAATGGGAAAAAAGGGTAAAAATTGACTAAAAAATTACATAAACGGGGCCCGCTCTGTATGTACAAATAGTAAACGAACAAATTCTCAATTTTTCAATTTTGATATATTACCTCGCTATTCCTTTTTGAAATGACCTTCAGGATAAGAGATATTTTAATTTTTTTCAAAAACTAGAGCACTTTATCTTAGCTATTATATGAAATTACTCACAAAAACAGTGATTATATTCACATAAAGAACTGTAAATCTTGTAATAAAACAGTGATTGATTTAAGTTAAAACACTTCTACTGTTATACAGAACATACACACAAAATTTAAGCAAATTATTTAAAAAAAACTTTTTGAGCAATCGCTATACCCGTTTGAACATTTGGAGTGAAACGCATTTTAAAGTTTGACAAGTTATGTAAAGTTATAGCATCTGCTTTTACTTAAACACTTGTAGTTTTTGTTCTAGTGAAGGGAAATAAAAGACTTGGTATTTTTATAAAGCTAAAAAAATGACATAAAATAAATTCATAAGAAAATTATTCAATTTTTTAAAAAAAAAAACATGATTTTAGGGCAGTCGGGTACCTTAAGTATTATACAAGGCTTTATTTTTAAGTAAGGTCCGTTTGTTTTTTTTAAAAAAAAACGGCAGTATTTTGCTTCAAAAAATGTGTGTTTTTTAGGATTGCACACATTTTTGCCTACTTTTCTATATAGTTGCTGAGTTTATTAATGCACTTGTCATACCTTAGATCTAAGTTTTGAAAACCCTCTTCAAAAAAATCCGGCACCTGGTTGAACAGCCAAGAGTTCGCGTCCGATTTCATTTCTTCGTTGGCACTGAAGTGTTTCCCGCCAAGACTGCGTTTGAGGTACCGGAAAAGGTACCTCAAGCAGTCTTGTTTGTCACACAGATTCAAATGCTTGCATCAAATCATTAGCGATTACGGAGGGCCGGCCTGAGCATTCTTCGTCATGGACGTTTGTACACACATCTTTAAGCTCCCTGACTCCTTTTTAAACTTTTTTTTTGCTATCACTCACTGCTAAAGTGTCATAACCTTTTGTTACGTGACAACAGATGTCTACAGCCGACATGTTTCTCTCAGTCAAAAAACAGATGAGACCGTATCTCACACTTGGCGGGCGATTCAATCACCTTAAACATTTTAAAGACCCACAGCGAAGCTTACACGACTGCTACAAAGCTAGAAATGGCACGAGTGTGCTCGCAAAGGATGCTGATCAGTGACGCAGAGACGTTGCGGCGTATGCGTGAACTAGGGAACTATATACGCGCCAACGGACCATACTTAAAAAAAAACACCCTTGTAACTTCGACTGATTTCTTCAAATCGAAAAACATCGCCAAATGCAGCGATATTCAGCCAATATTTGTAACCCTTTACCTCTTATATTTACACACATATATTTTTGTCTCATGCATGCTTGAAAAAATCATTGTTTATTGCTTTCCCTTTTTTATATTATGTATTTATTTGTAAAAAAAGAATTACAATTTAGAATCCCTTTTCTACTGAAACTAGCGCAGTGAAATATTTCCAAAATATGTGGTCTAATACTTAAGTATCCCAATGATGACTATGGGGTATAGCAAAATGGCGTAGCAAGAAATATCGTGAATCTACGCTAGGGCATTTAGATTCGTTGTTATGAGAATTTATATGACGTCTTTTATATCAAGAAGAAAACTCAATAGTGACGACTTACAAATAGAATGCAATTATTTGTATTTGCCCACCTGAATAATAGTGTTAGATCATTTGTTTGTTTCAACTGTTACCTTGTTTTTTTAAGTACAATTCTTAATTCTACTAAGTGTCAGCTTATTTATTTATCGAAGGGATAATACGGAAGGAGCATGTGCGAGAAAATGTTTCAGTGCATTCGCGAAAACTTTGACAACATTTGGCGAAGTTTTTCGATTTGGCGATTCCTTATGAATTAGCAAAATTGGTCAAGGGTACAGTGCAGAAGTAACGATAAAATTTACAGATGCACATTATATATTACTTATTTTCATCTTAAAATATAAAAGAAAATATGAGAATATTTTGTTTGTCGTTGAATTATTAATTAAAAAATCTATTTAATTTGTTTACATAAAAATCAAGTAAGGAAGGTTTTAATTATTAATATGCATGTATATTCACTTCCAAAATATGTAGAAGCATAAGTTTATATTACTGTACATAATAAAATAAAGTGAGTAAAGTAAAAGTTTGGAATATATAGCAATCAATTTTAAACAGACAGGAGTTAAAATGTTAAATATTTGATGAAAAGCAAGAAATAATTATTCCGTGAGCAAAATGTTTCAAATTCAATAGTCATCAATTCCATGATGTTATAAATTACATAGTTCCTTTGTACATATGTCCTCTTATATACATTTATCATATAAATTTCTCTTGTCTTTTTAAAAAACGTGGAAACAAAATTAATAAAAAAATTATAAATATGAATTTGTATCTTACATTGCAAAATTCATAAATAGTACACAATAAAAAAGGTATTGTGGTATAATTGAATATATTACCTCTCAAAAGCAAAACAATTAAAGTTATCTTCCCAGATGTCTCATCACTTCATTCAACATTATTTACAAGAGCATCTACCATATAATGTGCGAGAAATGTGCTTAACAATTATTTCAATCTCAAAGTAAACCTATTGGAAACAAATGAGTCACGAAATTGATATCAAACATCCGCTTGATAATGTCAAAAGATGCGCAGCATAACATATTTTCATGACTTTTAAAGACGCATTAAACTGAATCTAAGGGTATAAAATCGATTAAGGGCTACGTAAATGGCCTAATTGGAAATCTAATATTATGATCAGCTCTGGAGTTGATCAATAACCGTCAAAACTAATCTTATATACCTTATTCTTGACTTTTAGTAACATAATAATGGATGTTTGCCTTGCAAACAATTAATACTAAATATCTCTTATGTTCTTTTTATATAAATTAACGATTGGATACTATAGAAAATTTATTCTGTTAACAAAGTTTATACTGCTTGATTAGAAACAATTTTAACGTGCTATACTTATAAATATTGAGAGCTATACATGTAAATTTAATGAGCTTAAGCAAGCAAGGTTTTAATTTATTGATTAAGTATTCCATTAATGAACCCATAAATAACCATTAAAGCGTGAAAATACGTAATGCCGATCGAAGCTAAATCAGGCATTAAAAGTACTTGACTTTAATTCAATCAAGCAAGTTTTAAAGTTTTATACATCCAATTCATGAATAATAAATAAGCTGAGAAGGCTAAGTTATATGAATATTTTGGCAGAATTTATGATATTTTGGCCGCAAGAGAACTCATAAATATTAGTTTATATAATTTATTATCTTTTTTAAAAGTGTAAAATTATTCATAAATAAGAAAAATCATTTAAAACATCTTTCTTGTTTTCATTCAAGTTGTTTTAAATTTTTAAGCTGTTTTTTTTGTCTTCAGCAATTTGTGAGGATATTTTTAACAAAAATACAGTTTTTAGATTAAACGAAAAATTCAAATGGAAATTCTGAGTTCTGCATTGAGTTTGTATCACAGCTATGAAATTTTACAGTTTTAACGGATATAAAACAGAAATGAGGTTTTTCCTTGCTCTTCAAAACGATCTCATGAAACGTAAAGAATAAATCTTTAGAATATGCTAATGATGGGTTAAAGTAGTCGAAAATAGAGAGTTTTAATAAATGTGTGTAATTATTACCCCTAACTAACCAAAACTATTACCATTATTATTAACTTGTAAGGAGATAAATTATATTTGAAAGGAATTTGTTAACTAGAACCAGATTAATTGTACCAGAAAAAATCACTATGTATTACCTCAGAAAAGGCTTCATCATATATAAAGCTAAAAATTACACTAAAACGATCAAGTTAAGAAAAATTCTTCCAAGATGCATCTTAGTTTAAATAAGTTTTAAAAACTGGTATATAATACTACATAAATGTATTTAGTAATTTATTCGAAACTAATATAATTTTTCTACGTTATTTTATTAAAAATACACCCATTTTTTCGTATTCTAAAAATACAAAAAGCAATCTTATAAAAAGGAGAATTATATATTATACGAATGAGAAAAAGTAAGTTTTAACATTTGAAAATGTTTAGAGACATATTAGACATATTATCTACGGAACATATGAAATAATCAAAGTGAATATTACTATTCTTAAATTGTGTGCAATCTAATAATATCAATTTTAATTATTTGTAATTATCATCTCGCTTATTTCGGGGTGTTTGTAGAAAAGGAAAATGATACAAAAATCAAAATATAACATATGTCCAATATTAATGACCCAAAGTATAATAGAAAAATGTTAAAGAACATGAATGTTTAAACAAAATATGAAAAATCTCATTCTAACTTTTACCAATGTTTCAATTCTGCGAAACCTACAACACGTGTACATTTATTTTCACATCTAGATCAAGAAATATTTAAAATTAATATTATAAACGAAAACTGAATAACTTTAAGGGGGCATATAAAAAATTATACTTTTAATTATTGGTCTATCCCGTCACGAGATATTTTTAAAATTGAAAACAAATTATGATGAGATATATTCGCATGTTCTCCAATTTTGAGCTACAATGTAAAAAAATAGATTTTACTGCATTAAATTTAAAAATTTATAATAAAAGAATAAATTACATAATGAAACAAAATCTAATTTGGAAAAACTTGAATGTTTCTCACATTCATTACTTTCAGAAAGTAACTTATCAAAAACAATTTGATAGGTGTTAGATTTTCAGATAAAAAAAAGTCAAAATATCCTCAGTCTCAATTTATATATATATATATATATATATATATATATATATATATATATATGTGTGTGTGTGTGTGTGTGTGTGTGTGTGAGAGAGAGTGAGTGAGAGAGAGAGAGAAAGCAAAAAATAAGTACTGTACTTGCGATATTAAAACTTTTCAACTGTAACCATTATTAACGATCTCTTAAAGTATGTTATTATGACTATAGTTTTAGTAGATTACTAAGTTACACGGGTGATAGCTTTTCCCCGTTTCTCATAGCCATATAACTAATAAAAGGAATATTCATTTATCAGATGATATTTTATTGCTTACATCATTTTCGTAACTATGCATTAATCTAATGAAATAAACATATTTATCGAACAGGAGAAATCAAGATTCATCTCTACATTATCAAATTATACAATAATGGTTCATTTGATGTGAATCTATATTCCACTCTATCTTGCATTTTACAGTCAATAATTAAAATTAAAGTAATACAAATACGGTTTTTTTATGTAAAAATATTCTTTGTTTCAACAATTAGATTTTGTTTTGTACGTTATTCTCAGTGAAGAGTTTTATTTATTTTTAAAGTAATCTTACATTTACATATTTTCCACAGCTAATTTTAACTTTTTTTCCAAGTAAATTTATGTATTTACTGAAAGAATCTAAACTTTTTTTATAACTGAAATATTCCCAAGCTTCATTTAGATTGTATATTTATTACTATGCAATAAATAAGAATGCATTATGTATTAAGTTTTTCAGTCGAAAAATGCATACATAATCATTCCCATAAAGCGGAAATATACACTTTTAAGCAATGTCTAAGATTAATATTTCCAAATTATATGTAAAAGAAAAGTACCAAACGAAAGGTAATTTCCGTAAACAGTTTTATAAGTCACTCTTGATCACGTGTAATCCTAAGATCCCACAACGAGCTTAAAAATATAGATTTCCTCAGAAAATAGAGTTCCTTACACATAAGAACACTTATTTAAAAAATTCTGATTTCATAATGAAGCCTTCTTCAGCGGATTTCCGTAGGGAGAATACAGGCACTATATCATTTTCCGAAGCATATCAATTGTTGGTTATAAGCAGAGAGAAAGGAAATTCTGAAACCGCCAAATAATCTCTAGGCATATGAAATCTTGCTTCCTTAACAACATTGCTAATGGACTAAAGTCATCATTCTTTTTGATAAAAGATTTCTACACAACTGAATAAATTTTTATACCGCATTCTCTTTGTTAAGGTGTAATAGAATTAAGTAAAAAAAGTAGGATTAGAGAAGAATTTAATCAAAGAGAGATATTTTTATACAATTTGCAAATAATAGTAATAAGAGCTTAGAAAAAATGTGTGTGTGAATACGTTTTTCCTTGAATGTTATTTATTAATTTGTATTCGGATAAAATATACTTATATGAATGAATATAACATATGTTTCTTTTCGGAAAATAATAACAAAATGATTTATTCTAAAGATAATGAAATATAATTTAACCAGTACTTGATGTATTACTTTATAGGAAATTTAAATCAGAAAACCATTAAAGTTTCATTTCTAGTTAAGGTATATTTTCCACGGGAGTTTTTGGAAAACATGAATTAAATTTATTTTAAAGCAAATTATTTTTGACAGCAATATTCGAGGAATAGCCCTGTAACACTAATGTAGTTGAAATATGAACGACAGTTACCTTACTGTCCTTCGAAATAGTCACTTCTCATAATTACGCACCACTTATATCTGCAATACATGCCTTGGGAACTTTGTAAAAGGTCTTATTCTTGGATGGGGTTAAAAAACCTCGTCACGTTTCGTCGGATTTGAGTAATATTGTCAAATCTATTTCCTTTCAAAGCGATTTTGAGTCTTGGAAAAAGGATGAAGAATAGAGGACTGAGATCTGTTGAGTATAGTGAATGTTAAATTTGCAGCACCCCATTTTTTGCCAGGAACTGTTTGACTGACCTTTTGTTCATTCATTTTCTTGTTCTCAGTTAAGAACCAATGCAGTAAACAAGCACTTCGTAAAACAAGTCTTACACTGAACACAAATAACGCTCAACTGCACAAGTCTGGAGGCAGGTGGTTAACACCTGCCGCTACACATGTGCTGCGTTTTGTTTCGCCAGTGTTGCCAGATCGGCCGTTCTGACGTCATTAACCGAACTTTACTGTCAGAGGCTGTATATATATAATGCTTGTTATAAATACAAATCTTTAAAAAAGTTATAATGCTTGAATGAATCTGTTGATATTAGCATGTATGATTAGTATGAATCAATACATAAAACATAATTTAGAATTCTCAAAAATATATCTTAATATAATTTTTTTTCATGAGTCGTTTTCCCACGTGAATTTTCTGTGTGTTACCTTTCTAATTCATTCCACGAACTAACAAAAACTTTCAAGTGTAAGAAAAATATATAAAGGATTTATATAAGTTATTTCTCATTTTCCTCTTACTTTGATTTCCTTACAAGGTGTATAAAAAATAATTTTGTAAGTTTCGAAATGTTATGTATATTTAACAAAGATAAATAACAATGTTTTACTTATTCTGACTATGAAAACACAATTATTAAATATTTAAAAAGAAAAAAAAACATGAAATATTTAGAGGTACCCCAATTGTTTCTGCTCTGAAATGTTCCAATAGAAAAATTCAAGGCAGGCATTAAAATCTGACTAAGCCTAGCTTTTTTTTTCTTGAATATAACTACTTGATGCAGTTGCGAACGGTTCTAAGAAGTTATTTTATTCCAATACTCTTTCCGTTATTTAATTTTCAATATTGTGTGTTTTAAATCACCTCGGTTTTATAATGTATAAATGAACTGTAAATTGGGAGATATGTCGTTTGTCCTGCTTTAGAATAGCTCAATAACACCAAAAAAGTGTTTTAAGTGGTAGAAAGTTTATCAATCTCGCACTATAAAACAATACGAGAGGCATTGGTAACGAACCTCGTAATTTTGAGCCTTGGGCATGTGTCGAGGAAGAAGCCTGAGCTCTATCACCCCTTCTCTAAATTATCACGGCATGTCAATGGGATAGCCTTATCTTAAACGAGTATCAGTCTTTCTATATTGGGGTTCTTCAATGCCAATAGCTCTCAAAATCGTGACCATATTTACTAGGCTACTGTAGCCCAATATATTCTGAGATCCACTCAGAAAGCGTAATTTCCCATCTATTCTAATGAAATATGATAGAAATTGAAAGTGGAATTAATATAGTTGAAAACAGACCATATAATTTTTATATATGTTACCGGCAAAGTATGAAATGCCGGACGTTTTCAGACAAAGTATAAAATAGGATAATTATTATACACTTTGCATATGTATTATATTGAATGTCTAGGCATTCTATAGAATGAACAAAGCTATTTAGACAAAAAAAAAGTATGAAAAAAGATCTTGATAAGGCTATTATATAAAGGACGCACATTCCTAAAAATACAACTGTGATTCTGACAAAATTCTGATAGTGTCATTAAAAAAATATTCAAAATGCGTAAAGGGAAACGAAGGTTGTACCAAACAGAATTTATGTCTTTCTTATTAAGGAAAACAAATTTTCATTTAAAAAATACGAAATTAAAATTAATTCAATTGTTGCAACATGGTAGACTTGAATGGCATTTTGAAATTAAATTTCATTACATTTTTCACGCAAAGACAATTCTTATGTTGGTACTTATTTTTACATATACATTTGACGAATCCTTCACCACTTCCATTGAAATGAGCATTTGCAACTGACAGGAAATGAATTTCATGGCCAGGAATAAAATTAATTCTAAGCAGGTTCTTAGGGCAAAAAGTAAATTGTGATTTCGCATATACTTGTTTTATAGTTCCTCCAGAAGTTCCATCCCGAAAGAAACCATCTTTTTCCACTCATTACATGGGCCAATATATTGGCCTTTGGAAAAAACTCGCAGGCTTCACAACAATACCTTTTTTGAAATAATTTTCTGTTTTTCCTAGTACGGCTCACAAAGAGGTGTATGTACAGTTCAATATCGTAACGGGTAACATTATTGTATTTGCTTGAAAGCTTTTTCAGAATTCTCTCTCACGTTCCCAGAATCCTTGACGTACTACTGTGTGTGTATAGAAGTGCTCTCTCTTCTCAACCTTTTTATCTTCCAAACTATTCAGCGTTTGTTATTTTTACCGCAGCGCGTTGAGGGTGAAACGTTGATTATTTATATTTTAAATTGTTTTGATTTTATAATTTAATTATATTTAAACATAAAATTCAGTTGCACTAAAAATGAATATAAAGATATTTTACATGAAATATTAAGTAATTTCCATTGAAGGTCACACAAACTAGAGAGAAATACACCCAGTAAATAAAATGGTGATAATTTAACACTCCTATATTATTTGATCCACGGACCGGGGGTTGAGGACAACTAATGCATGGTACTGACGCCTTCTTTAACAGGTTATCTTCCTCAAACATCACATCATAATTATTCAGCAACCAAAAGTACCTGGGTTCCTTCTTAGTACTCCTCTTGGCATATTGTACATCCGTTTTTAACACTTCTAGTAAGTAATTTCAGTTAAGAAAAACTTTTTTTTTTTGCCGTAGCATTAACTTAAATTTTGGCCAGCTTGTCGTCGAATAGTTGTTTTATTTCTATAGATCAGGGGTCAGTAACCTTTTATCTGTCGCCTGTTCAATCAATCTGGCAATATGAATCAGCGTACCACACAGTAGGGCGTTTTTGAAATAATTCCAAAATTGACAAATTTGCTGATGGAAAAATGCGAACTGCCACTTAGAACTGTACCACGTTCCTCATGTGACACGTGTACCATAGGTTGACGACCCCTGCTATAGACCAAAACTCCTTCTCTAACACCCCGGCTTGCTCCTCTATTTTCATTCAGCAAAGGAAAAAATTAAACTTTTGTCGAAATAGTTTAGGTAAAATTGTGTATTTTGACATTCCCAAACAAACCGTAATGTGCAACGGACAAATTCTGAGCCTGAAGCACACGATAAATGTCTCGTGTCTTGCCACGCAATATTCTCAAATGAATCGGAGATGTATTTCATTCTTTGCCGGTTTCTCATTAGGCATTCTATAGAATACCTAGGTTATGTGTGAAATACGAATCATTTCATACGTTGCGACTAGTTTTAGGCATTCTATAGAATGCCGGATTTCATACTTTGCCGGTAACATATATAAATGACGATTTAAAAAATTCGAGAAGATTGAGGTATTATCTCATTAAATAATCATTTAATTTCAATAAAAATTTGAGATAGGTTAAAAGAAATAAAAAATAAAATACTTTCATTCAAGAAATAAAGTAAAAAAAGAACCAATCAAAAGCAACTCTTTTATATATTACATTATATAATATCACGTTTTATTTAGAAGAATCCACCAATTTATGTGTCATTGTAATAAACTATATAAGGCATTTCGTGAGAATAAAGATAAAATTGAAAAAAATATATATAGATTTCATTTTGTATTTCTAGTGGAGCGGCAATGACTTTCATTTTGTGACGTCACGAATCCCGTGGTAAAAACTTTTCGAAAGAAAGAACACACATAGCTCTTAAAAACTGTCAAAATGCCTAGGGATTATCGGACTTTAGGGGAGGAAAATTCAATTTTCTTTTGAACAGTAGAAACTAAAGAAATGGATTTCTGAGAGGATACGATTCTATTGAGTTTTGTAATATATATATAACCCTGCCAATAACACAAGGGCTTTCACTTTGATATATATATATATATATATATATATATATATATATACGCAAGAAATAATTTATAAATATTCTTCTGCATTGAACATTTTCACATTTTTTGACAACAACAAAAAAATGCACGAAATATTAATTGTTACTTTATCTTTTCCTCTCTAGATATCTTTGTTTCAAATTTTTGAACATTTACAATTTGTTTTTCCAATATGTTCTAGGAAAGAGGGGCTCACTTCTTTTATCAGCGAGAAGCCGACTCGAATCTAATAAATTTTTAAAAGGTGTCTCTCTCTCTCTCTCTTTCTTTCTCTCTGTCTCTCTTTTTTTTCTCTCTCTCTCTCTCTCTCTTTCTCTCTCTCTCTCTTTCTCTTCTCTCTCTCTTTCTCTCTCTCTCTCTCTCTCTCTCTATATATATATATATAGTGAGTTTTTAATGATTTACTCTATTCATTTGTGAATATACTGTGTTTTTAATGTGAACATTCGGTTTTTAGAAATTTTTAGTTTGAACTTTCAAATTTTTAGTTTGAACTTTCGGATTTTTTAGCTTGAACTTTCAGATTTTTTAGCTTGAACTTTCAGATTATTTGGTTCGAACTTTCAGATTTTTTAGCTTGAACTTTCAGATTTTTTAGCTTGATCTTTCAGATTTTTTAGCTTGAACTTTCAGATTTTTTAGCTTGAACTTTCAGATTTTTTAGCTTGAACTTTCAGATTTTTTAGTTTGAACTTTCGGATTTTTTAGTTTGAACTTTCGGATTTTTTAGTTTGAACTTTTTGATTTTAGATATTTTTTAATTTGAACTTTCGGATCTCAAATATTTATTTTTTCTACCTATACAACTATTTTAAAGATGGGTGCATCATCTTGGGCGTTTGATGGTTCACTTATATTACGCACTAAATTGTTTTTAAATTTTAATATTGTAATATCTTTCAGAATGCGATGGCGAATAGTTTTATTTTTCAAGTATAATGATTTAATTTTAACTTTTTAATTTAAAGTATAATGGTTTATTTTAACTTTTTAATTTAATTTTTTTTTTTTTGGATATTTTCCAATTAACTTACCAAGTTGCAATAGGGGGAAGGTTGGCGCCATCAAACTAGTTTAACCCCACTTATCGGTCCTAAGTCCGAGATTGCACTTGGATATTTTATAAATTTTTATTTTATTTTATATTTTTTTTACTTTGTTTGAAAACTATGGAATATTATCTTTTATATTCGCCATTGATATTCTGAAGTGTTTTGGTATTATAGGATTCATATATTTCAATTTTTCAATTGATAATTGTGGTTGTTTTTATATATTTAAATATATATATATGTAATCCACAAAACATAAAAATACACAGATAGTTAGAACCTATATCATATATAATAATAATAATAATAGTAATAATATATATATATATATATATATATAACCTCATGCAACACAATTTTAAATAATTGTTTGACATTATTCTATTTATTTATCGTAAAATCCGGCGTGAAACGCGCACCGCCGTATAACGTACAGTTATACTTCCAAGCTGCAATTTTTAGTTTTTAGGTATATTCGCCGTATAAGCGCACCCCCTTTTTTACGAAGAAACCTGAAACGTACATATATAATACTCTAATGTTTTGAAGTCATTTATTTGAGGTCTTATAGTCTAAGGTTTAGAAAAAAATCTATTTTTATTTTAAAGCTTTTATTTTCATATCCAGCGTATAACGCGCACCCGTAAATTCCACTCTTATTTTTTGTGCCAGACGTGCGCATTATACGATTTTACGGTATGTAAGATAAAATATTTTTTAGATGCAAAATTAAGTGTTTCACATTTCTTAATAAATAGGTCCCTTAGTATCCAAAGTAAATATATTAAAGTGGCCACTTATTTTAAATTTGTAATTATAATATTTAGTTATGAATTTATATTTTGAAACTCCATTCCAAAAACGCACTTATGTATGAAATAAATTAAATTTTACAAAACAGTAATACAAATACTGAAAAAAACAGCATATTGTACTATGAATATAAATTGCAGAGTTTCCCCTCCTTTCAGTAATTTTTTTTCTTACTCTATTTGTGTGCTGTTCAGTAATTTTTCACATTAATACCATATGAAGGGGCATTCTTTGAACTTTCATAATATAAAGTAAAACATATCGAAAACATTTGTAGCTCGTATTGAACATCGGTATAAATCCTGGGATCGAAGACAAGAGATTCACCATTAATTTTCCTTCAAACCAAGAACGTATTGGAAAAAAATTTGAAACAAAAATAAATTATAGTCATTTTTTTTAAAGATAAATCCTGCTTGTAGAATTGATATTTTTTCCCAGGAATATCGATTTTGAATTTTAACATGAGAATTATTTTCGGTTTAAACTAACAACTCAACCCTTGTACCCAGATATGTCTTTTTGTAAAGGAAGGTTTCTAAGGCCTCATCTGTTGAAAAGGAAATCAAAAATGCCAGTAGTACCAATCCAGTGTGTACTGTCATTATTTCCGATTTAATATAAACCGAAGAAGCATTGATTATTCCCTATTTGATGCTTGTATTGAATCTGTTAGATTCGACCACCTTTACTCAAGGAATTGTTAAGACTTGAGTAACAGAATGGATCAAGATATTTCTTAAGTTCAGTCGATATGTATATTTACGTTGAATTATTGGATATTAGCATGACGTTGACTGAAAAGGATATGATTATTTTCTTACTTGAAATCAATTGTTTGGTACAGAAGAGGGAATTTATTAAGGATATTCGCTTTTCCGTTATTCTTTATTCCCAGTGATGTGAGATGTATTTTAGAAAGTCGGTCACACACACACAAATGCTAAAATTTATATCCATTGCGTAGTGTGCGCAAAAATCTCTTTTTTCATATATTTTTGATTACACAGCTGAAAACCGTTTCACTCTTATTTCTTATTATTACTCCTATTAAATGTGTTGTGACGTCCTCCTCTCGAAACGAGTTTCACTGTTTCAAAACAATACTAGACTGAGTTTGGTGCACGTGCAGCTGGGGTTCATTATCGCTTATTTAGCGTCTGGACTTTGGTGCCAGTTAGACTAGGCAAACAATAATCTGGCTATACTACTGTGGACGAGATCGCTTCCGAGGCAGCTGACTGTCGCCTTACATACACAATGGCGAATTGTCCTCAAAGGCGGTAAAACGACGACAGTGGGCTGAGGGGTTTCGGCCGTCGGAAGATGTGTCGGACACCTGCTGGTTTGGGAAGAAACCAGGGGAGCGGACGATTGGCGGATAATGTGTCAATGGACTCTAATGAGTTCAGGTTCAATGATCGACTCATATGGGCTCACCAATGAGAAAGCGTGAGGGGGGAGAAATGGACTGCCCCTGATGTTTAAAAAGGCCAGAAAAACCGGGAAGAAAAAGAACGAAGGAAAAAGAAAGAGCTCGAAAAAGAAGAGGGCTGGTCGTTTTAGGAAGCGGAGAGGAGGATCCCGGAGTTTTGGTCCGTGATGCTGACGAGGAATCCTGAACGCGAATAAGAAAAAACGCCTTGCGGACTGTACCGAGACAAGCTGTGGAGAGAGAGCGACTTCAGAACGGGGCTACCATACTGGCTAGGCACGGAGACTATCAACTTCATAATCTAATTTAATTTGATTATCCTATTGGAGGAAAAATTAAAAGTATTTTTTACTCCCACAACCTTGCTGTGATATTTTATTTTTACGCTACCTTCTCACGAAGTCTTCACTACCTTCTCACTTTACGCTTCTTCTTACTTCTCTGTTTTCAAATTTAATGTCTACTTTTCTATAATACGATAAAACTCCTTTTTTACACGGTAGATATAATGCTTAGAAAACCCTGGTAAATTTGGGGATGTGTTCCACAATTTTAAAAAGTTGTGTTAGATAAAAAAAGAACTAACACAAATTGTTTAATGACACCATGTTACATACTTATAAGAAAAAAGTTCACCTTTTTTGTAACAAAAAGAAGAAAATTAAAATTATTGTATAGTGAGCGTTACGTCCATAATCCAGCATTTCTCAAACTGTAGGGTGCGCCCATTTACGGAGGCGTAATAACTTTACAAGGGGCACGAACATATCGAAAAGTTGAGAATAAAATATTAAGAAAATTATAAATTTACTGAAAGGAAGCAAAACAAAATACATTCTGACATAATAAAAGTAAAATATACATTTACACTGATATAATACACTTATACATGCATCAGTATCATACAATGTGTTTGATCTTTAAGGGGGAGGGTAAAGATCAGGCTTTTTATCGCCCATCGGCAAATCCATGTTATATATATATATATATATATATATATATATATATATATATATATATATATATATATATTGTAACACTGATACTCAGTCGAAATGAAAATGTTAGGGTTTTTTTTCAAAAAAAAATATTTAATTAAAGAGAGAAAACAGGTAAAAATTAACATTTTAAATTATTTGCAACAAATGTGTTCGGTTATATTTCCTTCTGGCTTTCACTGGCTGAATCACCACTGGACCATTCATTAGCAACATCTTGAAGTGGACCAGCATATCTAAGACTTTGTGTTTTTGTCTATGTGTGATTATGACACCAGTATCCCAAGTACCAAAGTACAGATGCAATGTGTACAGCAGCCAACAACTGTATCACCAACTTTGCACTGTTAATACAATTTAATGTTTGCATTACGGCGTAAGCCAAGTCTTATCTTTATATTATGTACTTTTGAACTTGTGTGTCGTTACCTCAACTGGAGCCGAACAACTGAAGAATCTTTTCGATTTACGTAAAGATAGTACAACCTCGATTGATTAAGGTGTTTATGAGTATATGAAAGGCTTTGATTAAGCTTATATATCCCAAGAGTTTAATATCGTAGCTCCTGGAAGATCAAAGTCACTTAACAAAATCCATATCACCCTTTTTCTTGCCCAACCATTTTCTTCAACTGTTTGTTGTAAGTAATTAGGCGTCTTCACTAAATCCAGCATTGTCGTCCTCAATATTGTTACGTCTTGCTGGGTGGAAAGCATTAAGAATTGCAGAGACAATTTTAACATAATCTCCAATATATGGTATTTGGACATTTGGGATAATATTGCTTAAAGCTCTCCACTTCTTACGCTGGCCGTTTACTGCTTCAACTACAAAACGAATATATATCAACAAATGTGTCTCGTTAGCATAATCTATAAACGAATGTGCTTGTTTGTCCAGGAATGAAGGTATTTTAGGTACTAGACCCATTTCTTCGGAAAGCTCCAAAAAATCTGACTGATTTGCGGACAAGCTATTTTGTTTTGTATCGTATCTACACGTTCAA
Source organism: Trichonephila clavipes (assembly GCA_019973935.1). Classification (NCBI taxonomy): domain Eukaryota; kingdom Metazoa; phylum Arthropoda; class Arachnida; order Araneae; family Nephilidae; genus Trichonephila; species Trichonephila clavipes. The sequence goes on along the minus strand of BMAU01006116.1, from coordinate 146,787 downwards.
TGCTCCAAAATAAATGAATGACATTTTAACCCGTTTCCGCCCAGCGTCATATTTATAGGACAGTTCATTTTCACCATTATAAAATAAAGTTATTCAACGTTTTGCCAACTTTTTTACTCCCTGAAGAGTAAAGGTTTCACCCAAATTACTTAAGGCTGTTTGGACCGGATGGAAGCATTACTGCAGACACGTAAACTTCGCCATTTTCATGATTTTTTCTTTCTGAACTTCATTGTAATCGTACGAAAAGGTTTTAAAGGTAAGTTTAAATATTTTTTCAGAAAATATATTTCAGATATTCTATTTACAGATATCGTATAGCGTTTTAAAATTATTTTTACTTTTGTTAGTTTTAATTACAAATTTAAACTACTGTCCTAAAAATAGGACGCTGGGTGGATTCGTTAAATTTTCAGATACTTAGTTTATTTCATAGGTGCTCAAGATGTCGTGGAAAAAGTTTTTAAAGCTGCTGAGAAAGCTGTAGAATATCTATTTTCGGAGGAATTAGAGTCCGAAATGATTGGTTTGCCACCTGAAGTAGATGAATTAACAAATGAAGAAGGTTTTGGTGATACTGAAATTCTTAGCTCATCTGTAAGAGACGTTGCAGGTAGAATTGAAATTTCTGTACCTTATGAAAACCATGATGATCATAGAGAGAAGTATTTATCAAACAAAAGTAAGAAGCGAAGTTGCTCGGAATCAGGATCAAATACATGTAAGAAAGGTAAAAAAGAGTTAATAGTAGATTGGAAAAAAGTTCCGCCAAATTATAACTTTTCTAATGAAAGTAATGCCTCAATAATAAACTATGAAAAAGCTGAAAGTACTTCAGAGGGTTTACGCCCGTTGAAGTTCATGAAGAGTTTTTGTCTCCGACATATTTGGAGCCTATTTTAACAGAAACAGAAAAATACGCTTAACAATCGAAAAACAATCCAGATTTTTTCTTAACAATTGAATTAAAAACATTTTTCGGATTTTTTATTTTCTCTGGATATCATATGCACTATCAAGTGAATGTGACTATTGGTCAGATGAAGAGGATTTAATGGTTCCTATAATAACAAACTCAATGTCTAGAAACAGATACTTAGAAATAAAATCTATGATTTATTTAGCTGATAATAATGAAGCCAAGTCCCAAGCAAACGACAGAGCTTTTAAAATTCGAAAACTAATTGCTGAAATGAACGCATATTTTTAAAAATGGGGAATTTTTGACAAGCATCTATCTATTGATTAAATGGTGATTCGATACTACGATCATCGTTATTTCAAGCAATACATTCAAGCAAAAACATAAGGTTTGGGTATACGACGTGGGCATTATGTGGGAGCAATGGTTACTGCTATAATTTTGATTTGTATTGCTGCAAGAAAGTTGTCGATGCTGCTTCTACCATGATTCTTTCAAAAGAGCCCTTGGGAACTCGAGTTGCAAAAAAACAATGCTTTAGCCAGTTACTGATCCCAAGAATCATAGTTTATTTTGATATTTTTCTAATTCCTATAATTTGTTAGTTGACCTAAGAAAGAGTGGATTTCGAGCAACAGGAACAATAAGAAGTGACAGAATACAGCATTGTGCCCTTGAAATTGATTCTACTTCCAAAAAGACTAGCCGTGGTTCACATGATTTCTACTTTGATGTGAAAAATAAAATTACTGCTGTAAAATGGCATGATAACAAATGTGTTACACTTGCGACAAATATTGACATAATTGAGCCACTAACATCTGTTTCAAGGCGTGAAAAGGAAAAACTGAAAAAATAAAATCGAATATCCATGTTTCGTAAACAATTATAACAAAATCATGGGTGTGTAGATTCTCATAAATGGCTTTTAGAGAAACATACCATAAAAATCCGTGGAAAAAATGGTATTGGCTAATTTTTACGCGAATTGTAGACATGGCTGTTGTAAATACCTGCATTATTTTACAACATGGTAAATGCAGAGAAAACAAGTATCAAAGAAATAAGGAGATATATATTGCAATGCCTATCTAAAAACCCAACACAGTACAAAAGCAAATCGGCAGATCAAGTTATACAAATTCATCTCGAGTAAATGAAATACACTGGTGTGCAAAAATTAAGGACGAAGTCGAAAAATTAGCATATCAGCTGAACGAAGAGTCAGAGCGGACAGAAAGATCAATCAGGAGATTAAGTAAGGTGATGTACGGTAGCACATGCGCAGATATGCAGGTAGCCGTAATGGGGGAATGTCTGAGTAGTATAAGGCATGTTGTCGGTGTAAGATCAGTATTACTGGCAAAGAGATTGCACGCCGTATAGCAGTTAAAATCACACCGAGTTGCTGCCTCAGCGAGAAATGGTGAATAATCAATCTGTTAGACATCCGGATGCTTTTACCCGAGGTCGAATCATTGGGAAGGTTGGAGGAAGGCCGTAGTGTGACGAGTGTGGCTGCAGAGTTCGGAATTGCTCACAGCATCGTTTCACGACTTTGGAGACAATTTCAAACTACAGGAACAGCTATTCGGGAGTTCAGTAGTGGTCGTCCACGAGGAACCACACCCGCAGATGACCGGTACATTGTCTTACAGGCCAGAAGAAACAGGCGGCAGACAGCGGGAGAAATCGCTAGACACACGACACAGGCGACTGGATGACCGATATCGCGTTTTACCGTGGCTAGAAGACTGCACGGTGGTGGTCTGTTTGCACGACGCCCTGTACGGTGTGTACGTTTAACGCCTGCCCATCGGAGAAGGCGTTCTCTGTGGTGCTGGGAACACCGGAATTGGAGAGACAATGAATAGGGACGAGTACTCTTTACAGATGAGAGCAGATTCAGTTTGAGTAGAGATTCTCATCGCATATTCATCTGGAGAGAGCGGGGAAGCCGCAATCATCCCTCGAACATCATTGAAAGGGACAGGTATGGAGGTTGCGGTGTTCTCGTTTGGGGAGGCATCATGCTTTGTAGTCGTACAGACCTTCACATCTTCGACGCAGGTTCAGTCAACGGGACCCGTTATTGTAGTAACGAGATTCTTCTTCCATATGTGCGTCTTTTTAGAGGCGTTATGGGTCTGAAGTTCCTTTTTATGGACGAAAATGCACCATGTCATCGCACAGTAGCTGCCGAACAGTTCTTAGAGAGTGAGGATATTGAACGTATGGATTGGCCGGCACGATATCCGGATCTCAATCCCATCGAGCATGTATGGGATTTTCTAGGCAGACGCTTGGCAGCTCGTACCTTACCACCAGTAACGATTCGGGAGCTTCGATTGGCGCTGCAAGACGAATGGGCAGCAATGCCTCAACAACTCATTGACACCCTCATTCTCAGCATGGGCAGACGCTGTGAAACCTGCCTAGCAGTCAGGGAGATCATATCCCATACTAAAGACCGGATGTTTCTTGCTGGACACCCATCACAGGGATGTTTCGGCCTTTAGTCGCATTGCACTCCATGCTACTTTTTCCAATCAAGCTTCTTTTTATCCCTCTGATTTCTCTTTTAGTAAGTGTTGCTTACATATTACAAATGTCCTTACGTATTGGGGATCTTACGGTATTAAATGTGTTGATTTGGAAAGCTTTTGTACAAAGTTATATTGAAAAAACCGTCTCGTCCTTAATTTTTGCACACCAGTGTAGACACTGATAGACGTGATGGAGTTGACCATATGATTGGTAAAAGAGAAAAACAAAGGCGATGTCAAATGAAAAATTGTTCAGGAAAACCTCTTACATTTTGCAAGAATTGTGACGTAACTCTATATAGAAAATATTTTCCAATTTACCATAAATAGTGTGAATATTTTTAAACTTAATAAAAAATGTCAAATTTATTTGTGTTTCATTTTTTATTTTGCATTAAATATTAAAGTTGAATTGTTTGGGAATAGAAATGTAATCAAGTAACTAAAAACCAAGGAGAAGTTCTAAGAGTTAAAAAAACTTCCATAACCGCCCAGCGTCCTATTACTAGGACAGTTATTATCTCGGATTCTAAATTAATGGTGATGAGTTTAATTGCATATTATATTTAATTTAAGTGTTTAGAACATAATTTAAAAGGGTTTTAACAAAATTTCAATTTTAAATTAAGTTGGGCGTTAACGGGTTAAGAGCCTTATTATTGTAGTAGTTGAGATACGAAATAATATAGTGGTGCTTAAAGCCCTTAACAGTTTTTATTTAAAAAGAAAGTTAGAAAAAGCGCTTAAAATATCAAAATCCAACGAATTTGCCAAGTTTGATGACTTTTTATGTGAGACTCTATTTTATTTTATTTACTATTTTAAAATAAAAGTAATGATCAATACCTAAAGTTCCTTTAAACATAACAATATAACTTACTTTGTACTTTGATTATAAATACTTTGAATTTTCATGACTATGATGTGCGAAAAAAGACCGATCTTTACCCACCATCTTTATCAATACTAAGTTAAGAACAATATTAATAATTAGTAGAGACTCTCATGGGTTTATCATATGCAACATTATATACAAAAAGTAATATTTTTGATAACCTGAACGGTTTATAATTTTAGTCGCAGTACAGCCTTAGCGTCAAATATGTTGTTATTGAATTCCATACATTATTGTACGGAGGAGAGTGCGATAAAAATTATGTTTGAAAATTGGGTCGCACGTATTAAAAGTTTGAGAAGCACTACTATAGGTACATACAGCATATACAAATTCAAATTGAAATTAGGAATAAGGCTATTATCTAATTAATCGTCGCTACATGATAACAAGCGCGTTTATTGCGAACTGATTTAAAAATGATTTTGTCGGTAGATGTGATTAGATATACCTAGAATAAATGTCAGCTTTGTTTCAAATGAAAGATTTCGTTCATTATTAACGGTCTTTAATTGAAACAAAATTATCATTGACATAAATAATATTGGAGATTTCATCCTTGAATTAAAAATAACTTTTATTTGAGCATAAAATTTTAGAACTTCATTGGAATTATTTATTGCATCCGACAAACTGAACACTTTAACACAAAACGCAATTAAACAGAAGAACAAATTGCTGTGCTTAAGTTGAAGCGCAACAAAATGATGGGAAAAAAGTGATGATTAAATCCTTGTGTTCCCTGTAATTCTAGAAAGAAATAATTGGGAATCCTTCCAAGAACAAATAACACAGTAAAATATTATATTGGTGTACTATGTTGTCAAAATCCTGTAAATAAGACCGTGTAAAATTGTTGGGTGTATGCAATTCTTTTATCTGATTGGGTGAAGGAAAATTGTTGTATACAGCAATTTAAGGATGCAGAGAGAGTTTACTTTAATTCATACTTTATTTGCATACATTTTTAAAAATAAAAACGTGCGCTTTGAACGAAATATGGCCAATAGAACACATTAAGGTCATATAATTTGCGAAAATAAAACAGGAACTACCTGAAAAATGTAGTTATAGTAATTAGATGTAGAATATTACTTCATCAGAGTTATGATAGTAGAAAAAATATTTGAAAAAAATTATTAAAATAATTTCAGTTTGCAGGGTAAATTGCATGGAATGTAACAATCAGCATTGAGAGGAGATGTTTTACATTTTTAAAAATAATTACTATGCATTATGTTTTAGTGACCATCTCATTATTTTTTTAAAAAATATTATTTTATATTACACATAAAAGAACTTTCACTAAGTTAAGAAAAATGAAAGATAAAAGAGAAAAGAAAGGGATATAATCACTATTTTACAAAAATAAAAAACCTTAAAAATAGCAAAATTGTATTTTTTGTAAGAATGGTAAGGGGAATATATTTATTAAATTATATATGTTTGAAGGAAGTCCTTTATTTTTACCTGGTAAAAATTTTAAACAATACGGAAAATTGAAGTGACAAGTATAAATTGACTATTTTGTAAGTACTATAACATCAACTGAAAGAAAAAAAATTCTTATTTGCATTAACATTAACCTTTTAAAAATGTTTTATTTTCAGAAGAAACTTCTCTTCAAAATAAAACTAAGCTATCATGTGTTTCTTCTTCTTTGTCAATAATTGATGCTTGTATCTGTCGTGTAACAATACTAACAAGATAACATGATGTTCAACTCCTGAACGGAGATGCTCTTAGTGGTTCAAAAATTATGGAAGAAAGAGAAAAATTTATTATAAAATTATTACTAAAAAGATTTTGGTCAAGTGTTACTGGTTTTGATAGAGTACATGGCACTCACAGAAAACAAAAAAAGAGAGGAAGGAATAAAACTTTGTTGACTAGGTTGGCCCATCCCCCGTCCTACAAAGGTCTAGTTTTGTGTTTAATTGTTAGAAAGATTTATTTCACAAAATTACTCTAAAGTAGTGTAACTCATTGATTGATTGTATTATTAAAGGCGTACTTTGAAGCTGCAAGAGGGTTATTAGAGACAGATTTTGCAATTTAAACCACAGTCAAGTGACGAGATGTACACTTGAGATGACATCCCACTCCCCACATTTACGTGAAGAGTAAGGTGCCAGTATGATGATGTTAACGTGGACGTAAAGTGATGTCATTAAAATAAGGACTTTCAGCCTCATCAGATTTAAAGTTCATCAGCTTCTCTACTCAGCGCGTTTTTAGTATCATCAGGATTGGAATCCTCGATTTGGCAATGCCCTCCTCAAAAGTAACTAGATTTCAAATACGTAAGCTGTTCATTAAGTAATAAACTAATTTTACTGCCGTGAAATCACTCATCATAATGTTAAATTGTGTGGCATAAGAAAAGTTTGTTGTCCGTATTAACAAAAGCTACCGATAGATGGCGTGTGCAGACTCATGTTCCTGAGTATCACGTGCTTTAACCGAAGCGTGTTTGTGGAAGCCTACGAGCCGCGACCAGTTATTGAAATGGAAGCTAAAATCTGCATCGGAGACCTTTGGTATGATACGATATGATTAAAGACTGAAACAAGATGGCGACAATATCTTAAAGCGCTTCAGCACAGCAGACGAAACTTGGTTGTATCACTGATCCAAGCATAAAACAACAAAGCCGTGAACGGAAACATCCATCTTCACCCACTCCCAAAAAAGCAAAAACTGTGAAATTGGCTTATAAAGTTACGACCATATTTTTATTATGAAGGAGTTGTGTAACAACACGGTGTCGACCCCGGTACTACCGTAAACAGCTCGAACTACGTGAATGTCCTGAGAACAATGATACAGCAGGTTAGAAGGAAACGTCCATTGCTCTGAAATGGCTTCCTATTGCACCATGACAATGCCTCTCCACATATTGCTCTTTGCGTACTGGATGTTTCGCAGCAGAACAACGTAAGAGATTTTACCACACACTCGATACAATCCTGATAAAACTCCATGCGATTTCTGGCTGTTTCTTGAACTTAAGAAATCATTACGAAGCAAACATTTTGCCACCAAAAAGCATGTGTAAAGGCTGCAGAGGCGGTTTTGATAAACCTCTCACGAAACGAACTTTTACATGTTTTTAAGAAGTGGACAGAACGTTGGGATACATGCATTCCGGGGCGCGGAAGTTATTTTGAAAATACAATGTAAATGATGACGGTTAAATGTATTCTTTTTCCATTATTTTTGTCTTATTATTTATTGAACATCTCAAGCATAAGCAACAATTACATAAGCAATAATTACGTTTCAGAAACATTAAAATAGACTAAAAAAATAGTTGTGACAAGCATAAAAGTGCCTTATTTTTAGAGCCTACTAAACATTTTTTATTTGTTTGGGTTCATATCGATGCAAAAAGAACATAAATTGAATTTGTGTTTTATAAAAATGGGTATTAGCCCTTGACTCATTAAAAAAGCAAAAGACTTTGCACTTGAATTTTGAAGAAAAAAATTATTATTGATATTAGCGCAGTGCTTCTCAAACTTTCAATACTGGCGCCCCCTTTTCAATCGCAATTTTTCGCGCCCCCCTTATACATTGCAATAATAATGCACTTTTACGATAAAGCAACAATATTTATTATAAACCGTACAAATTCATGACATAAGTATTAAATTTTGTATATGTTATTTTTAAAAAAAAAAGTTCAGTAATAGTATAATTACTAAGTTATTTTTCCTTTCTCTGATTTTTAAATTGGAACATATTACAAAATGCGGTGGTTGCTTAGAAGACAAAATATAGATATCAGCTAAATATAGAAAATGAACTCAGAAAAACTCCTTTCAAAAACTTTGCTCTGTATAGTAGTAAAATTGAAACTTGTTCTTAATTTAGTATTGATTAATTAGTCCTAAATACTCTTTCATACATTAAAAGCAGTGTTTCTCAAACTTTCAATACTGGCGACCCAATTTTCAATCATAATTTTTTGTCTCGCCCCCCTGTACAACAATAATGTATTTACTGCAATAAAAATGCACTTTGAGAGAGAGAGACGCTAAAGTTACAATACGATCTTAATTATAAACCGTACAAATTAATACGATAAGTATATTAAATTTTGTGTATATTTTTAAGTAATATATATATATATATATATATATATATATATATATATATATATATATATATATATATATTTTTAAGAATTAAAATATTGTCGCAAAAAAAAAATATATGCACCCAGAAGAAATCAAGCTACAATCACGAAACTCGGCAAGAATGTAGTCTGGTAAGAGATATGCAAATGATTAAAATTTCGAAGCCAATGAGACAAGGCTAAGTGTGCTATGCGCATATTAGTTGCGCAACTGGGAAGTTTAAAAGCATGAGTAAGCGCCGTACGTATCAAACGAATCTGAACTTTGATAGACGATATTGAGACTTAATGCCTCTAAGACGTAACCGGCGGCAGCATCGGACTTTGATAGGGGGCCGTATAATAGATAGAGAAGCAGGTTGGTCGAATAGACGTATCTGCCACCCCCTCGGTCGGACGATATGGTAGTTGCTCGGTGTTGGCAACAGTGGATCACAGAAGGTAGAGTGTACCGTCGCGGAGGGTCAGGACGTCCCAGGAACACAAATGATCGCGAGGATCGTGCAATCAGAAGAGTTTTTCGGCACCAACAACGTCGCTAGCATCGATTCAACGCCACTTACCTCCTTCCAGACATCCAGTGCCATCAAGAGGAAACCATAAAGACGACTGACCGAAGTTGGCTTGAGGCCCGACGTCCGCTAAGACGCTTACCACTGACCCCATCATAGGCAGTGTCGACTGGATTTTTGCCGACCTCGGGCAACTTGGAGTGTGACAGACTGGAGACGTGTCATCTTCAGTGATGAATCCCGATTCAGTCTCAGTGCTGATGACCACCGCACGTGTCTGGAGGCGCACCGGCCAGCGGTCCGATCCGGCATTTATTGTCGAGCGGCATCACAAGGTGTGACAGTGTGGGGAGGAATTTCTTGGGACACACGATCATCTTTAGTGCTCCTTCAAGGCACTTTGACAGCTCAAGATACGTGGACGATATTTTAACGCCGATTGTGCTACCCATGCTATCAAGTCGCCCAGGTGCCATTTATCAACAGGATAATTCTCGTCCACATACTGCGCGACTCTCCCAACAATGAAGGATATGACGTCCTACCAGGTCACCAGATCTTTCGCCAATAGAGCATGTCTGGACGCGCTGGGAAGGCAACTGCAGCCGTCCCGAGATACAGGAGAATTAACTGCGCAGATGCAAAGACTATGGCAGGATCTTCCATAGGGGGTCATAAGTGATCTACATTGAATCGATGCCACGCCGAATTTCGGCTTGTATGAGCTGCCAGAGGTGGCTTTACTACTTACTGATTTTAACCTTTTGCAAGCTGTAACCGCTTAATAAAATGATATTTTGTTCTGAATTTTTAATCATTTGTTTATTTTCATATACACTACATGCATACCAAATTTCGTGAATGTAGCTCAATTTCTTCTGGGTGCATATATTTTTTTGCGACAGAGTGTATATTACTTAAAGAATTATGTTATTTTTTTCTTTCTCTAATTTTTAAATTGGAACAGATCGCAAAATGATGTATTTAATTAAAGATTTATTTCCTTCAGCATTTTTTTTAAAGCACAAATGTCATTAGAAAAATAGTCTAGTCAATGTCGCTCTCTATCATATCCATCACATCTGGCATTATAGGGTACGTTTGCGTGAGTCTGGGCAACCTATCGGACGTCTGCGCAAAACATGTAAAAATACTTTTCCTGGTACAATTCAGTCAGTTTTGGTCGACTCGATACTCCCTATAGCTACCGAATCTAGCTTGAATGTACATTTTTTAAATTTTCACGTTAATTGTAATTCACGGTAATTAAGTATTTACGGCAGTAAATTAAAACAATATCATACATACATTTTTAAGTCGTAAGCAAACATTCGAACATAATAAAGAATCAACAAGTACACAGACGAACGAGCATGGTTCGAAAATTAAATCAAAATCTTCTCAAAAATACTTAAATTTTGGATTTACCACTACTGAAGTAAATGATGGAAAAAAAGCCCCAGCTCGATATGTGTTAAAACTTACAAATCTGTAGAACAACATGTGAAAGTTGTTTTTAAAACATGTAAAATCATTTAACTATGTTGGCAAAGAATTTTAAAAGTATTTTCTGGATGAGGACAGCTTGGTAGCAAGTTACAGTGGATTAGGGATCTATTTCAAGATACTCCAGAAGGGCTCTCAACTTCCGAAGAGATCTTCATAGATTTCACATGCAGTGAAAAATTAAAAGGCAATTTTGTAATAAATCGCTCTTTGAATTTGGGGTAGAGGTGGATGAGGAATTATCTGTACTGAAAACAAAAGCACTTCGTATACTATTACCATTTTCAACATCCTACCTTTTGCAAACCGGATTTTCTGCAGTGGATGCCTTGAAGACAAAATATAGATCTCAGCTAAATATAGAAAAATAACTCTTTAAGTGTCAATTTCTGATATTAAAACCTTCCTTTGAAAAACTTTCCTCTACAAGAAAAGCCCGTGAAAGTCCCTAATAATTATTAAACTTGTTCTTAATTTAGTAATAAGATTGATTGATTGAATATTAACGTCGCACTGTTCAGCTGCACGAGGGCTTTTGACGACGGACCACGTAATTTTGAACCATGGTCAAGTGACGTGGATGACACCTGAGCTGGCACCCCCTCTCTAACTACCACACCACAACCAACGGGAGGACGTTTCAGCTCTCGACAGATTTTACGTGCAACGCTGCCCTACACGGCGGGTCTTTAGTGGTACTGGGCTCGAACTCGTGACAAGGCAAGCCACGATCTGATACCTATTCGGCTACCGCGGCCAAATTTAATAATAAGAAATTATTTATAAAATACCTTCTTCAGTACTGATACATTAAACGTATACTGGCTGAAACACCGACTCTTCGCACGAGTTCATTTTTTTTAAAAAAATAAAACATTATTCTTGATATAATAGCTGAACTGTAAGGAGAGTAAAACTGTGTGCACGACATTATACAAAAATGTAAAATGATTTTTTTTTTTTTAGATAAATGCTATAATTGTAAACAACTGTTTTTAAAGAACTGTAATTTTAAACCTCACACAATTAGCATTTAGAATCAATGTTAAATTATGAAAAAGAATATAAAATTCCGATGAAGAATAATTGTGTTACTTTTTTAACATTTAAAGCGAGAAGACTTCAAAAGTTTAACCCGGGAGCAGGCGCGTACTCGATACTAACATTAATGGTAGTGCGGGGGGACTCAGTCACCCCAATCATTTGTTTAAATTATTTTTACTGTACACGATACAAATCGAATTCTAGTGAATATTTTAATTTATAGAAAGTATACTTACCTTCTTTCAAGGACTATTCAATTCTTTGATGATTTGAGAAAAAAATCCAATAAAACTGAACTAAAATGATTCAAAAGTACAAGACCATAATAAAGGACGCAAATCAGACACTTTTCAATTATCCTACAGAAATGTTAATCCAATCAATTCTTTTTCCAAATATCATAAAACTCAATTATTTACAATTTCCTTAAGCGAAAAGCAAACACATGAAAGATGGGAGGGAACTAATATTGATAATAACCATACCATAAGATTGAAGGTCAAATTAACATTCAGATTTTTTATCCAGAAACTGAAATATTTTGACATCTACTAATTTTTAAGAAACATCTGTCTTTTATTCATAGCCTTTGTTGCTCCATATCCCACAAAACCTGAACTGAACTGAACGTACTTTGCAGCCTGGCTGAAAAGTGAATCATGACTTCCTTTTCTTTTTCTACAACTAATGTACAGTATTTCAATAATAATTGCAGCGGTGAATTGTTTATCTTCTTAAATTTTCTCAGGGTCTGGGTTTCGTTTTTCTTTTAACGGTAATATTTTATGTTAAAACGTAATAAAAAAAATCTCTCATTGAGGAAAAACAGCAAAAAAACAAAATGTTTTTTTTTTTTCTAATTTGGTTTTGGGATCAAAGATAGCTATTTGATGACGGAAAAAAAAGCTAGATAATAAATATAAATTATGCCAGTGTGTTGTTGTGTGTATTTTTTTTTATTATGGAAGAAAGCATTTTGTTTTACTTCTCTTTCCGGTTATTTTTTTAAAAAATCTTTAAATTTTCGATACGCTCGCCCCCTTGTATCATCGCGCCCCCGGGGGGGCGCCCCACACTGAGAAACACTGTATTAGCGTGTATTCCTGTACAAATTCTAAACCTTTTTTTAAATATTATCTTTTCTTGCCATCACAGTCTGACTGTATATATTATGTTAAATTGAGTTTCGAATCCATGCATTCATGTTGTAAACTTGACTTTTAAGTAGAATATATTTTCACAAGCAGAAAAAATTAAAAGATAAAAACATTTTCCTATTTACTTTTACTTAGAAATGGTACAGAAAACATATTCCGTTTACATGAACATTTTTGGAACGAAATCTTTTCAACGGCGTCTTATTTTGCATCAATCCGTAGTAATGTGAGCATTATTTTAAATTACATAATAATTAAAACAATATTTATGTTCGGAAACTACTTCACATACACTGCAGCTTCCTCTTAAAAGATAATTCTGTTACATAATTTGACAGTTGACAGACACATCGGTAATAGTTTTAGACTATAGTTTAAAATGTCTTGCTATTTTTACCGATATATCAACACATCATACCTCCTATTTAATTATCTTTTCCCCACAGGTATTACAAAGTTATGTACCTAAGTGCTTGAAGGTATAAACTATTACGAAAATTCTAATTATTGAATAAATAATTAAGGTATACTTAAGCACATAAAATATTATAGTGCACTGATAATACACAGAGAGAATCGTGTTGTTATATTGATGCGTCGGAGTAACACTTCTAAAATATATAAAGAAAAGTATTTATAAGAAGACAACTATTCGTTTTTTTATTTTGGTTTGTTTCATTTATAATCTGCGTCCGTGGTATTCCACAAGCTACACGTGCTCCCTGGATGGTGCTAAATGTGTAACAGCGATTACCACTACGATGGCGTTATCTTGGATGTATGTGAAGCTATAGCGCATTTACACTCTACTGAAGTAGCTCCTTCAAAAGTTATCTTCTTCATACACTCCCAAGCTGCAAACTTAGCTTTAAGCAGTAATACACCAAGCGACTGCCTTAACACATTTCAGTGCCGACCTAAAACTGTAGAGCTAATCTCATATGACTGGACTGTGGCCTTACAGTGGGTTCCAAGACATGTTGGGATCCCTGACAATGATAGAGCCGACCAAAACGCCAAGCAGGGAGCTGAGTCATCCCAACCGGAAGTCCCCTTGACTTTCAGAAGAGCAAAGAGTATTATTTTTAAATTCGTTGACAAATATACTATCGTGGCCCAAAAGATCAACTGCCTTGGAAAATCATGGAAAAATTCTGGACACTGTGGGATCAATTCCGAGGCACCTGGAGACAGCCGAGGGTGTTGCTCGAATTCGCCTAACCATCGGGTATGACTTTTTATGAGTATACCTCCACTGGCTTGGCCTGGCTTTTAATGAGGTCTGTCAATTATGCAGTCATGCCGAATGGATGGCGACCCCCTGCTTCAATGCACTGGACTCGATGAATACCAAACTGAAGAAATCGTCAGTCGGTACTGGGAGGCTCGGCGTCAAATGATTAAGAAGCCAAGCACGGGCGTAGGATAAATAAATAATTCATAAGTTTAAATTAACTGTTTAATTACGTGTCTATGTCATACACGTGCCTATCTCACTTTTTTTATGAGTGTATGTCAAATATTACTTACACTTTTCGTTCAACAGCTTTATCAAACAGATGGGTGATAGTTGTATGTGCAAGCATTCAATTAGTACATACATGATCACGTGTGCGGAATTTAATCATGATTACGTCAGTAGTCATCTAGCTACAACAGCATAAGTATGACAGCTCCATTATCAGGTTGTACCAAAGAGGAGCAATGGAGAGTAATCAGAGTTTTATAGTGAGAGGCTGTGAAAGATACTGTACTATAATGTTTAGTCGATATATTGGGTAAAAGGCTTTATTTTGTAAAAACGTATTTTGTGGATCTATGTGTTGAAAAGTGGCCGAACAAACATAACTCGATGACTGACGACATCGTTCATCAAGCTCGAGAGATGGTTAAAGCAAGCAGACAAGTTACTGCAGATGATATTACATCTTTTTTAAACATCAGCCACGCTTCTGTTTATCAAAGTATCGAAAAACTCTGACACCGTAAAGTGTTTGTGTTAATGCTTATCGGAACAAACACACAATATCAAGCGTCTGGAAATTTGTCAACGTTTACTGGATCGTTTCAACACAAAAACAATGTATAAGTTTATTAGTACAAAACCCGAATAGAAACGCTATAGTATAGAGAAGAACACCCAGGAATCTTTTGAACGAAAATAATTCAAGACCTCATCATCGGCCAGGGTGGATATCTTAATCCTATTTTTGAATGGAAAATAGTTTTTTCTAGGTGACTACTTGGATAGGTGTACAGACGTAAATATTAATTACTTGGAATTATAGACCAATAAACTGAAGCCACCATACTCATACCTCTATCTAGAATCAACGGTAATTTAAACGCAAATTGCTACATTTCTGACATTTTACAATCAGTTGTTGTGTCCTAGCTTCAAGACCTGTCAAATGCTATATTCCAACAAAATAATACAGACCAAACGTTGCACGTCACGTGCTCTGACCTTCCTCGATACACAAGATATTCGATTGTTTCCCTGTCCAACAAGGTCTCCAGATTTGTCACCCAATGAATACAACTGGGCATGGGTTATTGAGAGGAAATTTGGTATATACTAGAAGCAACATAGGATAAATTATCCGTTTCTGTTTTTCAAGCCTAGTTTGACTCCCTTAGTAATTAGGAAAGAGTCATTTTATTTCCCAGGGATGGCAGCTGTTATTAAAACTTTTACACCCCTGTAAATCCCAAACATCTTTAAAATGTAAGCATTTCGTTTCATGCCATACTATTTACGAACAATAAATATCTTTTTTTAAAAAAATTGTTTTTCTTCATGGTTTTGCAGTTTAATGTGGTTAGCATATAATTTATAATAATTATTCTCAGTGTATTTATTCTTGTAAGGCTGACAATGTTTTCAGACACAAACTTAGTTTTCATAAAAAAAAATAGTTGATTGTGTGATTTAGCAAACTTTGATTCTTTGATATTTATCACACCTAAATGAATGGAAAAGTAAATGTTTCGCAATATATTCCATCCCAGGCGTCTAGACGTAGTGATTCATCCTGAAAGGAACACATATGGTTCTCTTCTTATACAAGGAAGAATGATCTGAGGAACCATTGAAATCACCTCTGCTTGAAAAGAAAGATAGTTTGTAAGTCTGTTCTGCAACATTAACTTCTATTTCGATTATTATTATGAACATACATGAATTACATACACTTTCAGTATAAGTCCAAAAATATTTATTGCAAGCTATTTTAATTCACTTTGTGTAATTTAAAAGTTTATATTTCTTCTAGTTGAAATCTCTTGACTAAAACCAATTTTTCAAATTTGTATGCATTATTCCATAACTTGTATCATTTTTAACCAAATTAATAATGATAAATAATGACCATAACTGTACATAGTTATTTTATGAAAAATGTATATAGTAAATGTTCACTGCAACATATATAATTATATCTTTTAATTACAGAAAAATGTTCTCTTTATATAAAAGTATAATTAGTTAAAACTCTATAATGAAAGTAATAATTAAGAAAAGTAACGAGAAACAGCTAAAACATATGATTTCCTTGAAGTTTTTGCTCATCTCAGAAATTAGTATTTCATTCATTCTATGACAGTAGACAGAGTGCAGCAAAAATTTTAAATATTATAGAATTATTTTTTAAATTAGCATTAATTATTTCTTTTCTCAGCAATGTTTGATATCTTATTTCACCTTAACACGTGCACTTGAGTTAATTCGAGCATGATAAATAGGCCAAACTATGCACATTCGAAATAATTCTAGCGGGATCGTATTTTAGCTGATGTACTTTTCATAATCAAATATAAGCGAGCGCCGTCTGAACTCGATACATCGCTACCATTTCTTAAATTTATATATATATATAGAGAGAGAGAGAGAGATAAAGGATATTTTTTCTTATATTTTAATAAACTACATTTCACATCAGTATTTGGAACCCATATGGTTGTATAAAAAATGAGGGAGAAAAAATTAGATTTCAGAAGCAAATTAATAGAGAGTTACACTCATGTCCAGAAATTAAGGATAATTCAGAATCACACAGAAATTGAACTCTAAAATAAAAACACCCGTAGAATTATCACATACATCTTGAAGAAGAATATGCAAATTACAGGAAACCACCAGATGATGCGAATAGTACATCACAATGACGAAAGTATAAGAGAGGGGTATATAAGGAATGGTGGCAAAGGAGTAAAATAGTTCATAAGCGCTTTAAAAGCCTTTCAGTGCAATAACCGCATAGTTATGGCACAAAGGAAGCATTTGGATGTTTTTTTGCGTGGTAGAATTATTGGACGACTGGAATGTGGACGTACCCAGCTGGAAATATCCGAGGAATTTTGAATCGCCCAGAGTGTCATCTCCAGGCTTTGGCAACGATTCCAAGATGATGGTAATGGGAGTAGATGTTACAGCACAGGTCCCCCCTCCCCGAGTTACAACTACGAATGAGGACCAGTATATTTGGCAGTTACTGCCAAAAGAAACAGACGGAGCACAGCATCAGACCTGTCTCGTCAGCTCTCTTCAGCTACCGGTACGACAGTTTCAAGACAGACCGTGTACAGAAACTTAGGGCACATTGGTCTATATGCTCATAGGCCTGTCAGATGTGTTCCACTTACCACAACTCAATGTTGCCTGCGATCAACCTGGAGTAGAGAGCATGCATTGTGGACACCACAACAGTGGTCTTGTGTGATGTTTTCCGACGAGTCCAGGATTAGTTTACAGTCTGATTCTCGCCGGACATTATTATGGAGAGCGCCAGGTACCCATTACCACCAAGAAAATACCGTTACGGTGGTGCAGGATGGCTCGTTTGGGGAGGAATTATTCTTGGTTCCAGAACTGACCTGCATGTTTAGAGTGTAACGATGACAGGCCACATCTATCGGGATGTCATTCTGGAACATATAGGCTTGTTTCGAGGCGCCATGGGTGCTGAATTTCTGTTTATGGATGACAACGCCCGTCCTCACCGTGCAAATATTGTAGATGAATACCTTCAATCGGAGGATATTACCCGTATGGATTGGCCAGCATAATCACCGGAATTGAATCCAATAGAGCATGTTTATGATATGCTTTGCCGACGAATTGCAGCCCGTTAACCCCCTCACCTGTCTACTGGAACTTCAGAGGGCATTGCTTGTTTTTGCTCTTTACCTTTTGTTTAATAAATAGACTAGAAATAAGTCAAAGTTGTTTTGCTTCTGTCTCTTTATTTGCCTGAACTTCATTATCCTTAATTTAGAGACATGAGTGTATATAAAACTATCATAAGGATGTGAACATCAAACAAGTAATATAAAAAAATGAAAGTCAACTCCTATTTAGATCAACAAAAAAAATCCATTTTAGCTAATTTTATAAAATAGTTACAATTAATATAAATATGTATATGCATATGACAGAATCACAACCTTAAGTGGTAAATATTTTTCTATTATTTTTAATTAAAGTATCGTATTTTCATCCAAAACAGTCGTGTATATAAAATTTCAGTTCAACTGAATGCTTTAAAACATGAGAAAAAAAATCAAATTTTGACACAAGTCGCCAAAAATGATGCCAACGTGGCTGTATTTGTGATTATTTGAATAATTAGTTTTAATCAATTAATTTTTATTAATTATAATAAATGTACTGTATTGTTATCCAAAATAATCATGCATATAAAATTTCAGCTCAATTGAATAATTTAAAATATATTTTATTTACGATTGAGAAAATTCCACCAAGATAAATAAATAAATAGAGAGAGAGAGAGAGAGTGGGCGCTAATAGTAACAATTGAAAAAATTCGGGTAGACCAAAATCTTAAATTCTCCGACTAACGGAACGTCATCTTCCGAGTTTTTCTCCACCAACACCAAAAAAGAAGCTTTCACAAGATGCTGCTTTGTTTACCATCCTAAAGGTTTAGTGCTATGCCATGGACTTTTTCAAATCTTTGTCTTATGAAACATTTCCACGCAGGATGAAACTTGCTGGGGAATTGTTCTTTATATTTTAGTGGACATATAATTGCGCGAGCTAAGTTCTTCTTACATGAAAATCAACATAAGTAAACATAGTGGCAAGTTGGCAGACATTAACTCGCAAGTGGTGGAAAAGACTAAAGAAAATAGTGTTAAAGGACATTTGTCTCATTAAAATGATCTTAAAATTAAATGCGCTTGTAACTAAAGACGATATAATATTAGTATAATAAATAAATTGAATAAAACCTGCCACACTATTATATTTAATTTACATTTATTACTTTTTTATAATGAATGCAATCATTTTTAAAAGGGGTGACTCTCCCTTATCCTCCGTTTCTGTACTGTGGTGTGTGAGCCAAAACAAGTTGGCAAACCTTACTTTAGGAAATACATTTATACTTCAGACACAACAGTTAAGCTATGCAACTACCCTAAAAACAGTATTTTTTTTTAAAAAAATTGAAAGTTTTTCATGGTTTTATTTTATAGGCCATCTTATTAGCTTTATAAAAATACCATTTTTTTTTAATTTTCCTTTCACTAGAATAAAAACTACAAGTGTTTTAGTAAAAGCAGAGGCCATAACTTTACATAAGGTGCCGAACTTTAAAATGTATTTTTTTTTTTCGAAAAATTCAAACGAGGACAGCTATTGCTCAAAAAATTTTTAAAATAATATACTGAAATTTTGTGTTATGTACTGTATAGCAGTAAACGTGTTTCAACCTTCTGATTTATCAATCACTGTTTTATTACAAAATTTACAGTTTTTTATGTAAATATAATCACTGTTTTTTTAATCAATTTCATATAGTAGCTAAGACAAAAAGATAGAGAGAGCCCTAGCTTTTTATAAAAAAATAAAATATCTCTTATCCTGAAGGTAATATCAAAAAGGAATAGCGAAGTAATACATCAAATTTGAAAAATTGAGCATTAGTTCATTTAGTATTTGTACATAATGGTTCCCGTTTGTAATTTTTTTTGTCAATTTTTACTTATTTTTTCCCATTTTAATATTGATAGTTTATTTTTCTCTTCATATATTTAGCTTTTTTTCTTAAAATGTACTAATAAATCTAAAAACCACAAAAAATCTCCATAGTCGAATACCTGAAAAGACTGTTTTTGCCAACGTTTGAAATATTTAGTTTGAAAAATTGACATTTATATATATGTATTATATTCACATTCATAAATAGTTAAGAGAACTAAAATGACCAACACAAACTTGTTCAAACATAAGACATAGTAAACACATATAAATAAAAAAACCACCTAGAAAGCACTTAACTTTTTTGTACAATCATAAATTAACAAGATGAAGACAGATGTTTGTAAATGCCGGAGACATGTCTGTTAAGGGGTACTCATTGTTATTATCCATCATTAGTTTCATCGCCTGGCAATACACTGTGATGTCCTGTCGATAATAATTCATTCTAAATGTTTCATTGAATCATCCGGACAGATGTTACTGCAGTTAATGTACAATAAAGCAAAAGTATTTATGTAAGAAAATGTAATGTTCTCTGCGATGCTGTTCATAGTATAGTATTATATAATAAAAATTATGCATTTTATATTCTTAATATATACTTCAAACTGAAGAAAACTTCGTTTTTGAGTATGTTAAGGATGCATATATAAATATTACTTAAAGCTATTCATCAAACAGCAATAATTTAAATCCAGAAATACTTTGTCCACAATAATATGTTATCTTTATTCATCGGCATGTGTGTTAATGGAACAAAGTACTTTCAAATGTAATAATATTTATACTACAGCTGCATACTTTAATTGTTAAAACATTTTGAAAAGAAATAAAAATTTCAAGATTATTTTTAAGTAATATTGAAAAATGAACCACGTTATTCACATTAAGTATGCACGCCGTCTCATTCAGTTAAATACACTGCAATTCTTAGATTAATTAATTAAGTGAGCATCAGAATTATTGGACCACGTTTTTTGTCGTTAATAATTAAATATATTTCATTTCTCAACAGCACGAAACGAACCTTTTAAAAAGTAAAGACATACTAAATTTTTAAAATATTTTCTTTCTATTTCAAACTATAGAATTCTATTAATTAGGGTTTGAAGTCACTGTATGTTATCGATTGTGCTAAGGCTGCATTACCCCGAGCCTCTTTGGTTCTGGAATAACAATGCCGTACACAAAATATTCTCACAGGTGCTTATATTAAAAAATAAATACACACAGAGACTGAAGCACCGAGAATTAAGCTCTATGGTAAAAATTAAAAACCTGTTGGTCTATGGGGGAAGGGGATTAAAGCGCCAGAGTTCTGACATTTTTTAAATTTCCGTATGAGGTACTATTGTTGAAAATATTAACATATTTTATTTCAAGAAGAGGATTTACGAAAAATTTACTTTCATACTTTACTCAGAATCCAATGATCGATTTTTAAATTGAGAGTCTTATAAAATGGGCTTTGTTCGAAAATCATTTAAGAAGCTGCCTCCCAAAATACACCTAATTGCTTTTCCAACTTCACACACGAGCGGTCTATCAAAATCTACAATAATCATTTGTTCGATTGGAATATTCTATTTTTATTGAGAAGGGGTTATATTGTTCTATTTCTGTACTTCCTGAGTTATTTTCTGTCATTATCTAACGACATTATAAACGACGTCAATCACTTAACAAAAAAATAAATAAATAAATAACAAAAAGCAGATTAGCTGACCGTTTTGCCCAGAAAAAAAATCCTTTTCAAAACTAGCAGTCTCTTAAATGTTAACCATTTTACATTCTGATTGATTACGAAGTCAAAATAATAGTTCAAATAAGCATAAAAGCAATCATTTTTAGTAAATGAAATGTTTTATCTAATATTAACAATAATGTTATGTAAAGATGAATCTAAGCGTCAGGTTAATAAAATGGCTTAACAAAAAGCTGTAAAAAAGTGATTTCATTCGAATGTAATGACGCTAAGTATGAAACTATATTTGAATCTACGAACTTCGTAAAACCATTTAAGCTTATTTTGAAGGTTAAAAATATTCCTCTTCTAGAAATAATGCATCATACAACATAAACATTTTTCTTCGGATTAAGAAAAATAATACATGATAAACAAAAAAACTGTAATTTGCTTCTTTTACTTGTAAATAAAATGGGGAAATTCTCCCGGATTTGCTGCCGAAAGAAGCAGAAATGATAATTTACAAAAATCTTGCAATGTAAAAAAAAATCCAAGTCAAGTGACTTCTTCAAGTTGAAGAAGTCACTTGTATATGCTATATATATTTCAAATTTAATCATCAGAGACAGCAACTGCTTTCTGCATATTGAGAAAGTATATTGAAGAGACTTTTCATATTTTATTGGAAGACAACTTCCAAATTTATCATTCCATTTTCCTCAGAATAAACATGTTATACGTATCAGTTACCATGAAATTCTCCAACTATAAATTAATAGCACTGAATAAACTCAGTATGTATGTATTGTTGCTCAGTATATATGTATTCTTTACATTTCAATATCTAAAAGTAATTCATATGCTACTCTTTCATATCTTTAGGTTAAAGAAATATATATATATATATATATAATATGCACGATTAACAAATTTTTTAACATTTTTGACTGCAAGTTTTTAATGGCTTCGCGAAAATCTCTATAAAATAATGTAAGAAGTTCATGAAATCACTAAAATTTGTCTTCGTTAAATAGTTCTTGCATGGCTATAATACGAGAGGGGATTTAAAAGTCATATCGTTAATAGTATAACATGTTCCGACAAGGTAAAATAATAACAGATGTATCAGAATGAAGGAAAATTATTACTCTTATATATATTGTTAACTCATTTCTCAACATAGTCACTACTGACAGTTACACATTTTTGTTCAGTCGTTCTATCAATTTCTTTATTCTGTCCATGGAGAAAGATTTTGGTTGGCTGTGTATCAATTGTACACGGCTGCCTGAACTTTGACATCCTGGATTTATCATTATGACCCAGATAACATGGAATTTCGTCATCTAACTTCTCCAGTGTCATGAAGTTCAAAACTTTGATGTCAACAACAAAAGTCATACTCACCATCTTTCGCGATGACAGTGGTGTGATCTACACGGAATATCTGTCTAAAGAATTGACGATAAAATTCGACAGGTACTATGCAACATTACGATTCCTCAAGCAACGCATCTGTAGAATCAGACTGGTAAGAAACTTCTTTATTTGCATCACGAAAACGCAAGACAGCATTTCAGTGCACAAACACAGGACGTCATACGAAAAACGAAATTCACAGTGATTCCACAACTTCATTTCAGTTCTTTGGAAACAACCAAAATTGAAGCAGATGTTGAAAGGTATACGGTTTTCAACGGATGCCAAAGTTCAGGCAGCCATGCGTAAATGGATACGCAGCCAGCCAGAATCTTTCTACGTGGACGAAATGAAGAAATGGATAGAACGACTGAACAGATGTGAAGCTGTTAGCGGTGACTACGTTGAGAAATGAGTTTACAATATGTAAAAGTAATAAAATTCTTACATTCTGATACCTCAGTTATTATTTTACCTTATCAGAAACTTTATTTTATACTATTGGATACTTTTACTGTACTTTTTATACCTTACTTATCGATCACCCGTGTATGGTATGGACTCAAAGTAATTACTTACTTTAAAAATACGAATTGATTGATTGTTTGATTGTTGATTTTTTTTGGCACAAGAGACAAGTTTGGCTATACTGCGCCATACATTCGTTAGTATATTAAAATTTTAAAAATATATACACACTATATATATATACTTACATTTAACTTTTTATTTTAAAATGTCAGAAGAAAAATATAAAATTGAGCAAAGTATTTAAAAGTGCAGAAATGTAAAATTTTATAGTCAAATGGTACAATAAAATCCTTATGAAAATTATATTTCATGTAAAACATTAATAGAGTATAAAAATGCAAAAAGGTTTGGCTGAGGAGTTTCCCCAACCAAATCAGTCAAAGTTAAAAGATTAGTTTTAAAAAAGGTGTTTCTTTTAGATGAATTTTTTGGACAATCTTTTAAAATGTGTCAAATGGAAAGGTCACATTGACAAAAGTCGCATACTGGGGGACTCTCTCCTAGCAGCAAATGTCTATGCGTTAGACGGGTGCGTCCAATACGAAGTCGAGTTAAGCGGACATCATGTCTTCGTACTGGTAGTGCTGCCCAATGCGCAGTGGAAGGATGAATGCTATGTAGTTTGTTGAGGATCTATTGATCTCAAGTCCCTTGCCATATATGATGGATATAGTTCTGTATAGAAGTTTTTAAATCCTGGTAACAGACAGGTTGCTGCATGTGATCAGACATGGATCGTGCAGCGTTATCAGCCTGTTCATTACCAAGTATATCCACGTGTCCAGGTACCCAGGAAGCAATTACATCAAAACAAATTAACGCAATACAAATTATAAACCAAAATATGCTAATAAAAAATACCAATACCAGTTTTCTCATTAAAAAACTCATTTGAATTAGATACTTTATAAAATATTTGTCTGTGGTCTGGACGTGAAAAGAAGAAAAGGCAAAGTGGGATGACAAGAAAGAGGGTTGAAAATAGAGAAGGATCACTAGGGCGCCCTGGGTTCGTGAAACCCGTGTTTACCAAAGATGGTAAACTCCTTGGGAAAAGGAAAAGATCACTAGGGTACCTCGGGATTGTGACACCTGTACTCACCTAAAGAAGGTGAGCCCCCTGAAGGGATTAAAAATACGAAATATACGAGATAATTTTCAAAGTATGAATAGTTTTAATTTAATAAGATAAATATGCTAAATACTTTAGATGTGCATATTTATATATATATAATTACAATCAGGAAATTTATTATCTTCTATTATTAAAAACAGTTGATATATTTATGATTCCCATTTAAGCAATTGAAGAAAGCTATCAGTTCATATTAATACACATGATGTATATAAATATGTCTCATTATTTTTATTTTTTCTCCAGTTAATATTTCATCAAAAAATCCATTCTTATGAAAGAAAATGCCTGCAAATCCACTTAACTTAACCAAAAGTGATTTATGACGAAAAAGTAAAAGTAAAATGTGATATAACTTATACATCATTTATATTACAGTATAAAGAATATATTCCTTCAGAGAACATACGAGATATAGTTTTTTAACCATTTCCTTCTTCTTTATCTGGAATTTTCAATAGAATCTTTTTATGAGACCTTCAATAGGCTTTGTAATTCTGACAAAAACCATCATTTTCAACTCGCCTTTAAAAATAATGCATTACTTGGAAACATTTAAGAAGCATAAGGGAAAAAAATACCATTGTGTCATGCAATCCTTTTTTTTTTTTTCGTTACAATTTTTCTTTCCATATGTATCGACATATAGAATGTATCGTTCCCTTGATGTATTTATTATTATTATTTTTTTTGCAAAATTTCATAGGAATGTGTCTTTCAAATCGTCTTTTGGAATTTTGTATTCATGCCTCTATTTTTTTTACCTATAGAATTACTGCTAATTGTTAGTGTTCATTATGAAGAATAAATTAAATCACATGAATTATATATGATTATGTATTTTTTCCTTAAAAATAATTTGAAATTTATGAAATACGAAATCATATTATTTTTCAATACCTACTATTAGCTCTCACTCTATATATTTATTTATTTATCTTGGTGGAATTTTCAATTGTTAATAAAATACATTTTAAAGCACTCAATTGAGCTGAAATTTTATATACATAATTATTTTGGATAATAATACAAAAATTTATCTATGATTAAGAAAAATTAATTTTGATTAAAACTAAATACTTAAAGAATTACAAATACAACCACATTGGCGACTTGTGTCAAAACTTGAAACGGTTTTTTTCTTACGCGTTTTAAAGCATTCAGTTTAACTGAAATATTATATACATGATTGTTTTGAATGATAATACGATAATTGAATGATAATTAATAAAAATTAATTACCGTTTAATGTTGTGATTTTGTCATATGTATATACATTTTTATATTAATTGTAACTATTTAATAAAAAGTAGCTAAAATAAAACTTTTCTTTGTGGATCTAAGTAAAAATTTAATTAATGTTTTTATATTGCTTGTTATTCATTAGATTAAAAAGGCATGTTAAAGTTATACGTATATAAAGCTAAACCACAACTTATTTAATGGTATAATATATTAGGAATAACTTCTGAAACTGTAGAAGAAACTGCTGGAGTAATATATACTATATTAGTAATAATTTATTAAAACTTTATAGGAATAATATTAATTCATGTTTAACTCCAACTAAAATGACTAAAATCAAAAGCCCAAGGTGTATAAAAAGATATTTATAAATCATAAGCAATTTTTTTTTTACAAAACACCATTAGAAAAGCAATGATATTTACTAACACAAACTATTGTATCATTTTTATTATCAAAATTTTTCACACATTTTACAGTATTTACATTTTAATTTCCTCTTAAGATGTAAAAGAAGAGTATAAAGCTTAATTTAAATCTGTAAGAAACTATACAGTTTCCTTTATTGGTTTAAAAGTGAATTAATTATGCCAGTACACTATCTGCTTTTATGTAATTTATTTATGTACGAAATCTGAATTTATTCCTCTTAAGAAGCAATAAGTGTGGCATAATGAGCATTATGGAAGATTTCTTTTTAAATATAATTTTTTTAATATTAATAACATTATCAAATTCTATCAATAAGCAATTGTTATAAAAAGTTCGATTTGTCTTTTTTTTTCGGAACAATAGTTTGTATGATCCCATTTAACAAAACTATCATCCATTTTGAGAATTAACCAATGCATTTTCAGTACACATTTGGGCATGATTCCCACTTTAGCAAAACATGGTAAATAAAAATTAAATAAGAAGCATATTTTCGAAGATTTAAAAAGAAAAAATTAATTTTAATGCAAATTGTATGCATAATAAATAAAAGACAATTCTTTTTTAATTATTGAATTGAATTCGGCGTCTATATCTCTCACATTGTATGCTAACTAAAACAAAACTGTCGAGACAACTGACAAATACTACAATAAAAAAAATGTCAAACACTTCTGTGCTGTTTTAGTTTTGCCCCTATTCAGAATGCTACTGAAACTTGTAAGCAATTACACAAAAACAATATCTAAATGTTGAATTACGATGGAGAGCTGTTTAAAAGTTAAATGCAGGTTAATCAATTTCACGGCGGGAGTAGTACATTGGAGTATTCTGCCCAAAAATGTGGATTTCTGTTTACAGAACAAGTTTCAGGAGACCAGAACAATATGCAGAATACCAACAGCAAAGCACCTATGAGCAATTACAAACCTAGGTTACTATTTTTTGTTTTAACAGCAATGTGCAATAGATGACAACTACTGAAGTTGCAAATGAGTTTTTGTTTGTTTCTAGTACCAAAGGCCCAGTTTACATTTAAACCCACAGGGCAGGCTAAATGGGGTAAGAAATAAAAACTTTATTTTTCCCGGAATTTTTTAGCCCGTTTAAAGAGAATTTGGAGGTGGGTTGATATTCACGTAACTATACAGTATAACTGCCACACTATCCAGTATGGTGCTTATGATACTCAGCTTATAATCGAGTGGGTCCGGGTTTGAACCCCGATTAAGGCAGGGTGTATCTTCCGGAAAAGAAATCGGACCTGCAACTGAAATGGATTCCCGTCTCAAAGTGAAAAAAAAAGCAGCGTACATCTTCTGTTCTTTGTTGGGATCTTCGTTTGCAATAACATCTGTATTCTCTTGTGATTATGTTATATATTTCTGTTCATCTATCTGTCGTATGTATCACAGTAATAAACACGCGACAACAACAGTATAACTATAGAAACACTTAAGGCGTTGGAAGCGATGATCATCCAAAATCTTCAACACAATTTTTTTTAAGTATTTCCGAGTCCCGGACCATTTCATCGAATTTTCGTTGTTCACATATTAATAGGGTTTCTTAAATATCAATTAGGGATTTAATCTCTTCAGTCGATCAAGGCGCAGATTCAACAGCAAGTAAATGAGGCTTTGAGTAAATGAATCCCGGTCGCATTACATCATGGGGAAATATGAAAATGATCTCACTTTAATCCCTACTTACCATGGTCCAACAATTCAAACTCGCTAAATGCCATATCGTTATGTAAACGTGTCTAGAGAGGACTAATGCTGTTTTTTTGCCCGTAGTGTTCGTCCATGTAAAAGGTGATTAAGTAACGAAGTAATTTGTTCAACGAGAGGTTGCTGAAGTAAGTTTTTTTCCCAGGAGAATAATGATTAAATACCACTCATTCTAGTTCACAAGAGACCCCTTTTGACCTTATTGCAACAACATCATCCTTGAGCATGTATTTCCTACACCCGATGAGCGATATTCATTCCGAACTTTTATTCTTAAAGTGTTCGTATATAGCGAAAACCAGAGACCCAATGTCATCAATTTATCATAATGGAATTGGACCACTATAGGTATGGGGTTTTTAGAGTCTGCACTTGTGTGATGAGGAGCAATAGCACAGAACTGCATGTTTTTCATGGAGGTTTCTTGACTGCGCTAAGGTATATGGATGAGATCTTAGAACAGTGTGTGAGGCTTTTCAAAACGGAAGTTTGGTCTCGGATCTGTATTTATTCCGCTAAAGCTCGTTCCACAACGTCCTCGTCTGGTCGACGAATATCTCAAGGTTGAAGATATTCAAAGGATGTAGTGATCAAATCTCTAAATCTGAATCTCAGAAAATGCTCGAGATGTTGGCTCCGAAATCCCAGCTTTCCAGCCTGCAAGACCTTCTAAACAGCATGAGAGCTCGTTGCTGGAGCTACAGTGATATCAAAGGTGTGATCATACACCATATTTAACCATCATCTAGTGACCTCTTGATATGTCACTTCTGGACTATCATGCTGTCAGCATAAACCATGATCATGAGTATAAGTATCACTAATTATTTAATTTCAACTTCTTTTAATGAATTTTATAAGCAATTCCATAACAAATTGCTCTAAAACTATTTCAGCAGGGTTTGAAAAGTCCACGTAAATGTGTTTGATCCTTAACTTTTTTTTTCTCTTTTTACTCTTACCTTTTGCCATTATGATACAAGACCTTCTAAACAGCATGAGAGCTCCTTGCTGAGCTACATTGATATCAAGGGTGTTATCATACACCATATTTAAACATCATCTAGTGACCTCTTGCTATATCATTTCTGGACTATCATGCTGCCAGCATAAACCATGATCATGAGTATAAGTATCATTAATTATTTAGTTTCAACTTCTTTTAATGAATTTTTATAAGCAATTCCATAACAAATTGCTCTAGAACTATTTCAGCAGGGTTTGAAAAGTCCACTCAAATGCATTTGTTCCATAACTCCTTTTTTTTCCTTTTCTCTTTACTCTTAACCTTTGTCATTATAATACATTTGTGGAGTAATTCTGGTAATTGTTAGTATTGAACAGCTTAATTATACAACAAAGGTTAACTTAATATTTTTCCAGTTTCGTTTATCTTTTTAATGTTAGAATAAATTCCACAATTAAATTAAACATTTCATAGATAAAGCATTTAAGCTTAATGGTTAAGTCAATTTAATTTTAATCCTAAGAAACTCAATATTTATTCTGCAAACTCAAAAAGTTAATTTCTATCAGCAACCAAAATTCAAATGCAAACACTTTAGCTTTCGAATGAAAGCTAACATATTTCAAAGGCATTTAAAATGAATTAGTTATTTCCAATTCCTTTAATGTAATTCCTTTTCGATTAAAGAGACCTCGAACAGACGAGTTTCTCCGAAAAATGTGAATAAACGAACATCAAATACGCCAATGAGGTTAAAGAATTTTGAGACAACTTTAAATGATCGAGACCTTACAAACGTCAATTATCATTACTTACATTAATGCAATGTCCACACGAAGATGGAAAAATGCATTAAGAGAGAAAGTGGTATAAGAAAGAAAGTTGCATCGCAAGTTGAAACTATTCTTGAATGCAATGTAAGATTAAAGGATATTACACAAAGTGCAATTTTTTTTTTTGTTTCAGAAAATTTTATGATGCACTAATATAATTACGTGAATATCTATATTAATTTATATTTTGTAATTTATGCTACTACATATTATATTTATATTCTATTAATTAAACATTTGCACGTTGATTAATTGTTCTGATATATCAGTGGTATTCAATGGATGGCTCATAACCCCAAATGAAGTCTCAAAAAATGTCCCTGGGTTGACAAAATGGATTTAATTAAATACAAGTGCATCATCGACAAATCTTTCTGAAGGAAAGGAAATAATATGTCTTAAAATGTGAAATACCTCAAGTAAGGTCGCATTGCTAAAAGGTTTATGTGCCATTACTCATAATAATTGGCTCTAAACAGTCTTGTGACTTTGCACCGTGATCATGTAATTTTTTCTTAACACGAGTACATTTACATTGTCAGTCGATGCCCTATACTGAAAAGTTTGAAATACATATTTTCAATCAAAAATTCAAGATTTATTTTAATCAGTAAGCCTTCATATAAATTAAATACATCGTTTTTAGTTACTAAAACCATCATAAAACGACGATTAAATGCCTGAAAACTTTCAATATGTGCCTTTTAGTAAACTTAAATGATATAGTTAAATATTCAAGGATGTGAGACATATGTCTCAATACATATGTCTCACTACGTCAGTGCTTCTCAAAGTTGCAACAAGTTGAATTCAGTTTTTCTGGATTTAACGGTGTTTCGACATACACTTGTGGATTAAATTCACTCCAAATGCGGCAGTTTTGCCATTCAACCAGAAGTGCGCTTCATCGCTAAACAAAATTCGCTTATGAAAATCGGGAACAGCGATCTCGTTTTGGGCCCATTCGACGAATCTAAAAGCGTTGTTCAGGCGTAGTCTATTCAGGATGTATTGCCAAACCAAACTGAGAATAAATCACTTGACAGCTGTTAAATCGGTCGCCATCTTGGAAAGTAATGCCAACTTAAACTTCTATATACCTGGAAAAAGACACTCTTTACAAGTACTTGCCAATGTATACTACTTACTGTCTACTTCTATGGGTCATAGGAAACCAACATTTGTATACGGACATCGGGTCTTAATTTGTGGGGAGACCTACTCTTGCGTAGGGGCCCAGAGCCTCAAGGGGTCTTAAGACGTCTTTGGTTTAGGGTGTGTGTATATACGCCTTTCCAAAGCATGATCTTTGCTGTGCACTGCTATCCATAAAATTATTCCGAAGGCTTTGGAATGCAGTAAAAGAACCTTGAAAATGTTTGCGAAGGATTTACTTATTTCAGATTATTTGCTTCTTTATTCCTCCCCCAATACATTACATACGCGCTGTGACGTCTTCCATTGGGGTAAACCCCACCTGTCTATTCACGCCAAGTTTTATGGCTCAGAGTTGATGGTTGAGCGACCAGTACACGCGGCCTTGGGGTCATTGTTTATCGTTTGACCTCGGAAATGAGCCGACACCCAGACTGGCTGCCACAATGGTAAAAGAGAGCCGGTACCCATTGACAAAGGTGAAGCCTGGTTAAGAAGAATATAGACGCCTCGGCAGATGTCAAAATAATTGATTTAAGGAACAAAGGTAGTGTGATGAAGAAAATGCCCAGATGTTTCACGAGAATACTGGCGCCTTTACAGACCCCATTTGGCCGGGAGTGTATTTGTGGGTTCTGCACGAATAAGACTAGGGAGGATGAGGGCAGACTTTTGTTTCCTGCCAATGATAAGGGACGAGGGGCGTGATGTGGGCCCGCCCCTGGTGTTTAAAAGGGTTTTTTTTAGGACGAGAAGAGATCCCGAGAAAAAGAGACTTGGATGGTGGAGGATAGAGATTACAGTCGAAAGAGAGGATAGAACGGTGGCGTAGGAAAACCAGAGACCATGAACGCCGGTGACGTTGGAGAACTGGACTCAATGGTTGAAATAGATGAGGAAGTGGCTCTTTAAAAAAAAGATTGAACTCCCGTGATATAGACTGACTGCACCGGCCTGGCGCAGAGACTTTGCTTTATTGCATCAATGATAAATAATTTGATGTGAAAATATTTTTTTTCTTTTATATCTACATTTAGCTTGGACGTTACTTCCCCGATATCTGTCCACGACGTTACAGCGCGCCTACGAAGAAAAAAGTTGATACTAGAAAGCAAATTGCATCAGTTTTAACATATGGCAAATCCATGCTCTGTCACTGGTAATTAATAAACTTTTTCTTAACTTAGTATTGTTAAATTAGTTATAAATACAATGTGTAGTACTGATATATTTATAAGTGTAATGTATCAGTGTAAATGTGTATTTTTATTATATCACAATGCATTTTATTTGTTTATTTTCAGTAAATTAATAATTATTTAAAATAATCTTTTGTTTTCGACTTTTCAACATGATCGCGCCTCCTTGTAGAGTTGTTACGCCCCCAAGATGGGCGCGCCCCACAGTTTGAGAAATGCTGCACTACATTTACTTAATCAGTGGGATGGCGATTTTGAGTTAATTTTTCATAATAAATTAGAATCAAAATTATATATTTACTTATTTTTTTTCAACTTTAAGAAGAAGTAAGTGTCTAAACCTATAAAAATGCTGGTATACGAGATTTTGTTATGCTTGTGTTATGTGCAGTGTTTTTCATCCTCAAAAGATTATACAGAAATATACATGGTAAAATTACATAAACATATGCAGAATTAAAATCATGTACTGAGAGTAGGATAGCATTATTAAAAACAAGATTTATTAATGTAAACATAATTTACTAAAAATTTTTTTTATAAATACTACTATAAAATTATGTTTTTCAAAACAATATAATTCTGTTAATATATCTGATCTAATTGAAAGAAAATTGTATGCATTATTGTGTTAATTTTTCACAAACTGTTAAACTGTTTGAATTATTGCTCTCAATATATTGATATCAAGAATAAAGCCCTGACTTAATTCAATATCCTCTTATGCACTATCGAGACTTGGAATAGTTATAGCTAGCAAGATAATCATTATTAGAGAAGACATTAATATACAATCGAAGGCATGCAGGAAACTTTGAGGTGATATTAATTGCTTCCATGAATGGCCGAAGATCATTTTCATTCTAAGATGGATGCGGTAAAACACAGAATAAAACATTGATTCAACCGAAAACTTTAAGAATAGTTGCATTTATAAAAAAATCATGTAACTAATTTGATATAGGATTGCTGTGAGCCAAGCGTTGTTCGGCGCGATTCTTTAAATAGCACCAAGCAGCGTTTTTTGTAGAGTGACATGGAATCCAAGATGGCGGCCTAGCGGTAACGAATCGCCAGGAAAGCAATTATAAAGAACTGTTTTGAAATGTATTCCAAATGAAGAGTATAGGCATATATTAAAAATAGCCAATATCAATCAATAATGGACATCAATATAATTCTAATTCTAATATATATAATTATATATATTCTAATAATTATATTATATTATATATTATTATTATCATGTAGTATATAATTTAATACTAATTTCGATAAATGATAATATTCATATAATATAATTATTGTACATAAGAATGCTCATTTCACATATTAATAATTGCAAGTAAATAACATTTGTATTATTTATAAATAAAATAAATAATTATCATAAATAAATAAAATAATATTTGTTTTTGTATTATATTACAAATAATTGCATGATACATATTAAAATTACTAATGAATATCAATTCATACTTACTGATAGCTTACAATATTCCAAAAAACTGAGAGTTCCTTCGATGGATTTCATCGATTGTTCAAAAATGAATTGTTAAAAAGTAAAATAAATCGGAAATGTGAGATTTATATCGATAAGAAAAAACACAGCACCTATTCTCTTTAAAAAACCCTATTACTCACCCAGGATATATCCATTAGGAAATTTCATATTCAAAGGAAATATTCATATTCGAAAATAGCACAAAATACAACAGAAGATTGAAATAGTATCTTGAAGAACAAATGCAATGGAAACGGTTAAATTTTTCAAGAAATCGAATTAAAATCGTCTGAAATAAATAAGATTACCTCGAGAAAAACCCCCTATAAATATTAACTCTAATATACGTTATCCCTTTGGAAATCCCATTACCATACGATAAAAATATCAAGGTAACCATATTGTAATGTTATTGACCACCTTGGCGGAATCATAATGCAATTCAGTGATTCATGATTAAATACATTGAAAAACAAGTTTGCTATTTTAAAGAACTTAATTTTAACCCATTAGTTTTTCATTTACAAATTTATTACCAATTTGGAAACTATTTAATACATAGGGCTTTTATTTCAAGAATAATGATAAATTATAAAAGAACAGACTTAGATATGATTTGTACTATTTTAAATTTTTCACTTTTGATATATACCCGATTTCTTTTTTGCATAACCTATATTTTGTGTGCGTGTGCGATTTAAAAACTTCATGGAAAAACAATTTCCTTTTGTTACCGTTCTGTGATTGGTCTAACACTGCTCGATCACAGACTTTTGCGACTACTAATCAGTATGGAATAGAAGTTTCCTTACATGCGAGTATTATTTTTTTTATTTTAATGCATTCCCAATCCAGGATGCACGATCAATTTTTGATGTTTCCTTTATCAACCATTCAGCTCATTTTCACAAAACTCTATTTCATCAAAATTATTATCTCAGAATGCATTTCCATCAAGGGAAAATGCATACCTCCGAAAAATAGGATAATTAGAGATTAAAAAAATAATTACTGTTGTTTTTATGTACAATTTTTATTTATTATTACTTTGGAAGTTTTTACTAACTGTTCAGTGCAACATAAAAAAAACGCTATCACATTAAAAAAAACATATTGTTTTTTGTGCACGCGGCGCTTTTTGTTGGTAAATTCTGCAATTAATTTAACTGCTCGTTAAGTGAAATTAAGGTTTAGTTTTTTTTCCAATATCTTCAGAACGGATTGTGTTTCCCAATGTAAAGGTACAATTAAAACATTTTTTTAATATTTACCCACATATTAATATTGATTTACGAAAATTAAAGTTACTTTATGATAGTTAAATGGACATATTTTAACTTTTTGTGTATTGTAATTAATAATGGCTACATATTTGGAAGTTTTTTCTTTAGTTTAATTATTTAATAAATAGTCATTTCGTAATTAAAATGTCTTATCAACATAATAAATCATAATAAGAGACAAAGTGTCAATATTCATTTTCTATATTAACATTAGTAAAGCGTTGATAATACATTTTAAAAAACAAAACTAACAGAACAAATCATGAACTCTAGCAATATATATGTTACCGTTAAAGCGCGGCATCCGTTATTTCATAGAATGCCTAGGTATTCCATGGAATACCTAGGTATTTCATGAAATAACTAAACTAGTCAATTAAAGTATATAAAATTATTGATTTCTTCGATTTAACTAGATGTTCTATAGAATAGCGATTACTTGATTGTTAAAGTATGAAATACGGCACTTGGAAGTTCTTTTAACCGGTTCTAGCTACTTTGGGAAGCATTTGTTTTTTGATTAGGCGGAATAAAACAATTGTACTCTAGATATCAGTTCAGTATATGTCAGCGAGAATTAATTTCCATTGAAGAAGCTTCAAATATTGACAACGCTTTTATCTGTTGCAACAGCTCAAAGTTGCAATATTGATCAAGGATTTAAAAGTGCTCGTGTAAAAAAATGTGTTACGCTAAACAATGCGCTTGATTCAAAAATAATAAGCAGTTCAATCCAAAGTATCATTACAGCAATTCGTGCTTTAATAAATAATGAAAAGTAAAATAAAGGTATCTCATAAAATTTTAATTAATATTTTCTTTTTGTTTTAAAACGGTGATACAATTATTCATGAATCAACAGTTTTTCTTCCCAGCATGTATTTCTGTTGATAATATTTAAATATAATCCATCTTTGCCACATATTATTTTCCCCATTTCTGTTTAATGTTAACAAAATGAGCAATAATAAATTAAACCATCTGCAAAAGACAAATATATTTTAATAGAGATTTTAGTTATTTATAATCAATTAATTTATAAATTGTCTTTAAAAAATTGTTTATTTTTCATTTTTTATCATTAGTTATTTCATAGAATACGTAGTTATTACATAGAATATCTAGGTAAAGTATGAAATTGTTCATCTATATTATATATTTTAACTGACTTGACTAGTTATTTCATGAAATACCACAAGTTATTCTATGAAATAACTGAATTATACATTTTAACGGTAACATATATATTCAGAAATTTCAACAAATTTGGAATTGAGAATTTGAAAAAGTGACAATTGGGTATTTATGTGTGTGTTCTATTTCATTTACCTTCCCAAATGTTTTCAGTGTTCCAAGAGTTCAGTATGCAAGAAATATTTTGTGTATTTCATTTTTTTCCACTTGATATTGATATAATCGAATGGTTAAATCATTAAGTGATCAAAAGCCAGAAATCTAAATTCCAATTTTAGTTTATACAATATGCAATAAAGTAGATTCAGTTCAATGAACAAAGAAATTATCAAAAAAGAAAAATTAAAATAAACACTGTGTAGTTTATTTCTTTTTAATTCTCTGAAAGTCTTTACTGAAGTGGAAAATACAATTATAAAAAAGCATGGATTATATCATTGTCTCTATCATGCTTTCTCAAAGCTCTTTAATTATCAGTGATGTTTTTAATTGCATCAAATTCATCACCAACGTTATAACTGCAAACTAATGCAAAAATTTCAAAGTTCCAAGACGTTCAACTATTTTATCATGTACATGCTAATTTTATTTTTGTTAAATCCTTATTTGAAGAAAACTTTTCTGACAATTTTAATCAGAAAACTTTGAATTTACAGCATTCTCTTCTGAAATCAATGTGATTTTCTCTCATACTTGACCTGCTTCATATGTAAACATAAAACTCGTACATGACTGGCATATAATTAATTACTGTCATATAACATATTTTATATTTATATTATCTGCGATCGCATTTCTCTGGAAGTGCTTAAAATATTTTGTTTTGAAGTTCTGCGCAGTCTTAAACGGTTATAATATTTTGAAAACAAAGTTTTTGTAACTTGTAAATATATTGTCTTGCATTATGTATATCAATGCTTTAAAAATAGTCTATGCATAATTCTAAAAATTGCTATCTTATATAACAAATTTGATTTCATTTTTGATGTTATGAATAACTTTAAATAACATTTCAAATGCACATCATAAAACCAAAAATTTGCAATGCTACTAATTGCAACATATAAACAAATGGTTTCTAAAAGGATACTATTTACCCAAAATACAGAAATCTTTAATGAAAAATTTAGTTTTAATTGTGAACCTGTGTGGCTAATGCATATTTAAAAAAATAACGCTAAATTTTAAACAAATGACTATTAACCCAAAATACAGAAATCGTCATTTTTATCATTTTTCATGCTATTGATTGCTCTCCGTCACGGCTATAAACTATTGAAGACAATTTTTTATCATTAGTTTTGATGTCTTCGTATATTTAAAGGAAATCTAATGAGTAGGAGTAATCATCGTTTAAATATATCACCACTATTTGAACAATGACTTATGACAAGGAGAAAAAAGATAAGCTTCCGTCTATATGTCAGTGGTTTCCAAACTTTTTTAACCCATTGACTCCTTTTTATAGTCAAAACTTTCCCACGATAGCCCTTTTTATTGTCAAAATTTGCTCACGGACACCTTTTTACAGTCAAAACTTTCCCGAGTGAAAAAGCTATATAAATGCATGGTATAAAAATTGGGAATTTAAAAATTTCTGCTGAAAAATTATTTATTGAAGCTACAACTTTTTTAAATAAATTTTTTAAAAAATCATGACTTGGATGAACTTCATGAGATTTTATGAAGGTATTTATGTCCGTCTCAATGTTTGTGAGTATAACAGCAAATTCCCATGAGCACTAATTTTTAGTCGTTTGTGTGTGTGTGTGTGATGAGGTTTTTACGGTGCTGAATTCCCGTTCTACCAAAATGAAAGACGGAAAGTAGTCAACACAACTTCTATACAATAACCCGTAATGCAGGATATAAAATGGGGATCTGTTTTTGTATACAGAATAATGTGCGGTATCCTTATTCAATTATTGTGTTAAGTCCTTCATTTGTGAATATTTCAATGATTCCCCTGTATCAGTAAGGATTTATCTGTGTTTGGGATCTGAGCTATCCCACGGACCAAGGGGTTCAACACCAGTCGGGAATATCCAAGTGATTTAGTATTATTTATTTAAATTTCCATAACAATAAAAATGGATAATTTTTTTTTATTTTTTTAAACTTTACGTGGACCCCCTAACGAGAGTCAATGACCCCCAAATCAATTTTAATTTTCCACGGACGCCCTGAATAACACCGTGGCTCCCTGGAGGTCCATAGGATCTATTTTGAGAACCATTAATCTAGGTGATATTTTTTATTAAATCTTAAAAGACGATTAGTTTCCAGATAAAATGTTTTTAAGAACGGGATTTTCAGCTGTGTCGTTTGCTCCCCCCTTTTTTTTCGGTAATCCACAGTATCTGATGATATCAGTGATTGACACTGTGTCGTACAAAAAAGCATAACGTGCGGCTCACCTTCTGAGCAGATAGCGGTCCGAAAAAGTAAGAAAATTAAATTTTATAGATATCTCATCTAAAAAGAAAGGGATTTCGAGGAAGTGAATGATTTTTGTCGATTTAGACTGATGTGAGAGCTCAGATAGCAAAGAAGCTGTACAATATGCCCGGTGTTTTTTTGTAACTATTTGATAGATGTACCCTCAATGCAATAATTGATAAAATTTACTATAATGCCCGATTTTCTTTAACACAAAATGCTTTGATTTGTACCATAAAAAAGGTGAAACACGTAAAATCCACTCCTTTGTGACTGCAGTTAACATAAAATTTTAATACTTAGTTTTATTTGTTTCTATCGTCTATAGACAAGAGAACATCTTTCACCCATAGTTAGGTTTTGAAATTCTGGAAAAAAAATTTTCAATCCATTAAATAATGTACATTGAGAAACAAATTATACTTTACGTTGAGATGGTTATTTCGAAAATAGAAAAGCAAAAATACCTTCCCATTTCTAAGAAATAGTTGTTATTGGTTGTCTGAATTATAAGAATTAAAAAGCTATAAATGAGTGTCAAATTGATTTCAAATATTCTTAACAAAAAAAAGGTAA
Source organism: Trichonephila clavipes (assembly GCA_019973935.1). Classification (NCBI taxonomy): domain Eukaryota; kingdom Metazoa; phylum Arthropoda; class Arachnida; order Araneae; family Nephilidae; genus Trichonephila; species Trichonephila clavipes. The sequence continues at coordinate 107,726 of BMAU01006116.1, read as the reverse complement.
GAGAAAAAGAAGTTTTACAGTAAAATTTTGAAATCAATTTACACTTGTGATGATTTTATTTTTTAGTTGTACTACATTTAATTATCATAAAACATTACAATTTTACTCATGATGCACTAAACGTAATATTTTTTGAATTTCAGAAGAAAAAAATAGTAGAAATGAAATGAGGTTATAAAAATTAGAATCGTTGAAAATTAAAGAAGAAATATCATTTTTATATGCATCAATCAAAAACGCATTTAATGCATGCAAGTTTGTATGTGTAAGTTAAACATATATCCTTTGATATAGCTTATTTCTAACCAAATACGAACACAGAAGCTATTGTGTGGGACACAGAGTCATCTCATGTTAACGAAATCTTTAATTCTGAGAAACAGTTCATTTGTTATCAATGACCCTGTCAGTATATTCCAATATGACAGTCTTCATGGAAACTTAAGTGTATTTGTCACATCACTTCCTTTTTTTCGGGAGTTGCAAACGTATTTTAAAATCTTAAGCTACTTGGATGACTGAGTTTCCCGCGTGACTACTTTTGTTCTAAAATATTTTCTATGAACAGACTACATTTAACCCCTGTAAATGACAGTACTTTTGGTTAATGCGTTGCACTACTTATTACGATTTATAGGTAAATGTAAATTAACAGAATAAAAAATTTTTTTAAAAAAAGAAAGAAATGGGCTACTGGATGAAGTTGGAACTCATCAAGCAAGAGAAGAACCAGCTGAAATAATAGATATGAATCATGATAGCGAAAGTAAATTTGAGAACAGTGATGCACGTGAAAAATTTGACTTAAAGTAAGATTATCAAATGCCTACAAAAAACTCCATCAAAAAAGTGCGAAACCACTAGCGCACAACTAAACACACTGCGCCTTGTCAAGAAGACGTAACCAAGAAAAAAGTTCAACATCTATTTGCGATCATCTAAGGACAATAAAACTACAATAACTTGAACAAAATATGACAACTTTGTCTGTAAATAGCATTCCTGTAATGTTAGAAATTCTTTAAAAGTAGATAAGTATACTTTCTCTTAATTAAATTACTCAATGGAATCACGATTTTATCGTGTACAACAAATATAATTATAAAAAAGGCTTGGGGTGACTCCGTCATCCCGCGCAACCACTAAACGTTGGTATCGAGTGCTCGCCTTCTCCCAGCAGTATTGGATATTTATATAATCTCCCGAAAAATTTGCAATATTTATACATTCGCAATTTCACATATATATTTAAACATTCTCCTTGCAAAAAATATTCATCTTATATAATATTCAAAAATATTTTAGAAAATAAATATTTATAGACTTAATAACATATTTATATTACATAGAAATAAAAAAGTTAGCATAACATATATCACGATCAAAAATAAGTAAAATATTAGTATTAGCACAGAAAAATAATAAAAAATGTTTATCTTTTTGTAATATTCTTACATGTCAAGAATACATAATAAACCAAATATTTATGCATCTCATATCATATTCTCATATTACACAGAAATAAAAAATTAATATTACTTATATATATCGAAGGTAATATTAGTTATGTTGCGCTATATATCAAGGAATATATTTATATTATATTGTAAAAAAATATTTATTTATTTGGCAAAAATTATTATATTTTTCATTACATACTATAGAAATGATCATTTATTATACATACTGCAGAGAATATTTTCCTTATATACCATAAAAAAATTCTAAATAGTAATATTTAAGTAGCAAAAATACTTTAAATTCTTTGAAAAAAAAAAAATTAAGGAAAAAATAAAAGTATTTAAATGAAATATTAATGGTCTTTTGGACTAAAAATCGATCTTTGAATTTAAAGCATTCTATATATATTTTTCTTAATACCGTAAATTTAAATAAAAAATACAAACATTACTTTGCAGTAAAAATACTTGGAATAAAAGTTGGAGAAATAACTAAAATATTTAAAAAAAATTGAAGTAAATACTTTAGAATAAAAACTATAATCTTAAAAAACCATTGAAGAGGAAATATACTAAGAAGAAAAGAGGTTTGTACTTTAAAATAACTGTAGTGAAAAATGAGGTAGAATCTACAGTTTCCTACTTCAAGTCACTTCAACAAGAAGTGGAATCATTTAGAAATTTCTAAAATCGAATTCTTCTTAGAAAACAAAGTTCTTTAAAGTTTGTTTTTCTACTATTACTTGCCTACTGCGTTCTTTCATGATGAGAAAAATGAATTTCTGAACTACACGTTTGTTTATTTCCCCTTCGAAATATATTCTTGTTCAGAGTTCCAAACTACACTTTTTATTTATGAGAATATTTTTATTTTTGATTTAGATGAGCATGGTTTAGTTTGTGTGTGTGTGTGTGGCTGTTCTGAGATTTCAACATAAGACTTGTACGATTTTATTTTTTCGTCTCTATTAAAGTGGAAGAACAAGTAATAAACAATTTTATTTTGACGATTTCAAATAAGACTTGCGCCATTTGTCGCACTAGTTGTATTACGACAGAAAGAATTATTTTTTTAAAAATTAAATTTTATTAATGAATTAATATTTAAAAAACATAATGACATTAAGCTCTCACAAGTTTAAAAATTTAAATTTGATTGAACAAAGGAAGTATTTTATTAATGGAAAAAGATGGATTTTTATGCAATCTAATGGAAGAACAAGTAATAAACAATTTTATTTTGACGTCAATTCCTACTTCGTTCAAAAAACGTACTGGCGCCATTTGTCGCAGCTAGTTGTAATTACGACAGAAAGAATGCAGAATAAATTTTAGATTAAAAAATTAAATTTTATTAATGAATTAATATTTAAAAAACATAATGACATTAAGTGTCATCCATCACAAGTTTAAAAATTTATTTGAATTTGATTGAACGAATAGGAAGTATTTTATTAATGATTTAAAATTAAACAAGATAAAAAATTTAAAAATTAAAAATTAAAAAGTTAAAATTAAACCATTATATTTAAATTAAAAAGTTAAAATTAAATATATACTTAAAAAATAAAACTATTCGCCATCATATTGCAATATAAAATTTAAAAACAATATAGTAGGTGAACCTTCAAACTCCCAAGATGATGCAGATCTTTAAAATAGTTGATGGCACTGACGACATTTGAGATCCGAAAGTTCATCTATAATTAATTCAAATAGATTTAAAACCAAAAAGTTCAAATTAAAAATCTGAAAGTTCGTAAAAAAATGTTTACATTCAAGCAGTTCAGTTCGACATTAAATGTCCTTCAACGTCTTATAATAATCAAGAAGCGTTATCGTCTTTGGCACTCGACTTTACAACATGGCGTCGTCTCGGATTCCGTGGTCTTGGTCCGTCTAACAACTGGCAGGCTTCACAAATGAATAGCATTAAAAATACGTATATTCGTGAACATGCGCATAAGAGTTTTCTTATAGCACGACTTTCATTTTTAATATATCAATTACACATCATATTTTGCTCATAACATTAACCATGTCAATCCAATCGATTCTTGATGTATATGATATTGGCATTAGATAAACCATATCACATGTAAAAGACTTGGATTGGTCATAAATGTCTGTTAAAAAATGTTTAACGTAAAAATAATTTAAAAATTCAAATAAAATTAAAATGTAACCGTGTGTGGAATGCAAATGAACGAAAAAAGCTGTTTGCCTAATGGATTTGTGCATTTACGAGTTTAAAAATATTTTTAAGAAATATTTCTGATCTATATATATTCTCAGGAAAGTTACGTTAGTTCAGCGTTAGTATGTCACGGGATTTTTTTTAAGCTAGAAAAAAAAATAATTCGAAAATCATCCGGTAAGTGGCACTGTTACAAGCGTCTGTGGTGGAAGTATACAAATTAGACGGCTATAAAAATATTTGCTCTCAATTAATCCACATTCATTTCACCATTACAAACAGGGAATGTGAACAAGGACGCTCAGTGCGCCGGATAAAGCTATGTTGGTGAAGTTATTTTACATGAACGAGGAATCAGCGACCATTGCCTTGCGTAAATTACGAGTTCAGAAAAATGTGAAGAGTGCAAAAGGCCCTTTAACACCTGCAGGTTTCTTAAAGTTTGTTAAACGTTTTGAGGAAGCTGGAAAGATGGAGGATTGAGCACGAGCCGGACGACTATGCTTGAAAGAAGCACGTGCACCCTGCATTGCGGTCGAAATGGAAGCGATTGCGCCCGAAGCAGCTTCAGGGACCAGCAGTGCTCGTGAAGCTGCCAGACGATTGGGCTTACCACCATCATCTGTCCGCAATATTCTTCGTCGAATCCTCCAGCTGTACCCATACAAATTGCAATCGTGCAATGGACTTTTGCCAGCAGATACCGCACAGAGTGAAGCATTTGCGAAGTGGGCTTTCTCTAAAATGGAACTGGATCCCACCTGGGTTTTTAACATCTTGTGGACAGATGAAGCTGATTTCTCGTTTCATGGTGACGTTAACAACCATAACTGTCACATTTGGGTGACCTCTAATCCACGTGAGTACACACAGAAGCCATTGCATTCCCCAAAAGTGACAGCATGGTGTGGTTTCACGGGTTCATTTATCATAGGACCCTTCTTCTTTGAAACGCAGTGCCCAGTAAATGGATGGATAACGGAAACAGTAAATGCTCAGCGTTATCTAACGCTTCTGCGGGAGACTATCGTGCCATGTTTAATTCAACGAGGTCAGATTTCGAATGTCACGTTCATACAGGATGGAGCAACCAGTCACACTGCTATTCCGGTAAGGCATTCCTGATACAGACGTTCGGGGAAGACAGAATCGTTAGCAGACGCTGCAGGTACCCATGGCCTCCTCGGTCTCCAGATTTAACACCGGCTGACTTCTGGTTGTGGGAATATTTGAAATCTCGCGTGTATCTATCCAGTCCATCAAGTCTGTCGGAACTGAAAGAATGCGATCCGCAGAGAAGTATCCTTCATACATCCGGACATGTTGCACTCTACCGTTGCTGGATTTGTCACTCGTCTGGAATGTCTTCTCCCCTGTGGTGGTGGTCATGTGGAACATATTCTGGTGTAATAAAGTTGTGAAAGTTTTCTGTTCATTATTTATGCATTGTTTATTTGATTTGCGTACATCAGCGCCACCTGCCGTATGATTTTCGAAATATTTTTTTTCTGGCTTAAAAAAAATCCCGTGACATACTAATGCTGATCCTGCAAACAGTTTTTTTTTCGTTCATTTCTCCGGATTTTATGAATTTTTAAAATTTTTACGGACTTTTTGCCCACCCGGTATATATATATATATATATATATATATATATATATATATATATATATATATATATATATATATATATATATATTTATATATAAAATCTTCTGTGCGTGTGTTTGTCGCTAAACTCCTCTAAACGGCTGGACCGATTTCGATGAAATTTTTTGTGTGGGTTGAAGTAAATTCGAGAATGGTTTAGATTCACAATTCGGTCCGATATCGCAATAAGTTAAAAAGTTATTAATTAAAAACATTCAAAAAATACAACTCAACATTCACCTGCATTGTTGTAACAACGCTATTGTTATAAACAAGTAATATAAAAAAAATAATCAATTCCTACCTAGATCAACCAAGAAAAAATTTATTTTATTTTCTTTTTATTAAATATTTGCAATTAATATAAATATGTATATACATATGACGGAATCACAACATTAAGTGGTAATTAATTTTTATTAATTATCATTAAAATATCGTTTTGTCATCCAAAACAATCGTGTTTATTAAATTTCCTTTCAACTGAATGCTTTAAAACGTGAGAAAAAAAAAACTTTTCAAATTTTGACATAGGTCGCCAAAAGGGTCGCTAAGTCGCCAACGTGGCTGTATTTGCAATTTTTTAAATAATTGGTTTTATTCAATTAATTCTTATTAATTATAATTAAATTATTGTATTGTCATAAAAAAATTACAATGTAATAACTTTTTAATACAAATTTTACTCAAAACTGTCCGGATAGTTAAAGCTAATTCATAAAAATTTGGAATTTAAGATGTGTGACAGGACAACGTCTGTCGGGTCCTCTAGTGTATATATATATATATATATATATATATATATATTGGGAGAGAGTGTACTAATAGTAGACTTTATTTTTAGGTAGATTTATATTTAATTATAATCAAGTCTCGGAGCATGTAAATGCAATCTATATCGAGACTATATTGATGATTATCATCAGCACGTTGTCACAGGAGACCTTAGCATTTTGAAAGATGATTTGTTAAGAAATTTTATGGAAAAAGGTACCGGTTTTAGACTGATGATCACAAAAAATAAATCTAACGTTATGAAACAAATCATAAAAGATTTAGATAAATTCTACATTAAAATTGCAATTAAATACGGAATGCCGATTGAAGCTTTCAATCAATTTAGATCTTATGTAGCAACAGAAATTCGGGAATTAGATTTCACTGTTGAAAATGAAATTATGTATAAAGATCTTAAATCATCAATAGAAAATATCCAAAATGACTTCGTGATTACATATGTTGATATGGTCTCTGCTAATTATGCCATAATTTGTAAATACTTTTACAGTAAAATATTAAGTAACCACATTTTAAATAATAATTCATTTCAAAAATCAATACACAATAATAGAGAAGATGATAATCGTCTTTTGTCTTTGAACAAAAGACTGAATATTCATCTTAATAATATTTAATATCCAAGTATTTTTTAACACCAAAATTTCATAAAAGCCCTATTAAATTCCGTAGTATCACTAATGGATACAATACATATATCACGAAATCTGGGAAGATCTTACAATCTCTTCTTCAAAATTTAATTGATAACTTACAAAACACGGCAATAATTAAAAATAGCTTAGAGATTGCTAGATTTACTAAGGATATGTTAATTTTTTCCATGCATGGCTTTGATTTCGAAGACCTTTTTAATTCTATAGATATTGACGATATGATTAAAGTTCTACAGTTAATTTATGATAAATATGAATTATATACTTCAATGAAAAATGAAAAATTTGATATTCTTGTTAACCTCGTATTAAAAGAAAATTTCATTGCATTTGATCAGAATCTTTATAAACAGATCAAAGGATTACCTCAGGGTGGCCAGCTAGTAATTGTTTAGCGAACCTATGTTTACATTTTTTTGAAATTGATCATGTTGTAAATGATTCTTACTTGATTTATCGTTATATAGATGATATAATAATTTTTGATAAAAATAGTGAATACAAACCAAATATTACGTTCTACCCTGATTATCTCAAGCTCCTTAAAACTAACTTCAACTCTAATATGGTGGAATTCTTGGATTTAGACTTGCATCTTATTAACAATAATGTAGTCAGTAACATTTTTGACAAAAGAGTTTCGTTTAAGTTTCATATAATTAAAATTCCTGTATGGAATAGTAACTTGCATATATCAATTTACAGAAATATCATTTTGTATTTTTTATTTAGAAATGATAACTAAACTACCCACAAAATAGATAAATACAATAATATAAAAAAAAAAATTTCAATGTTGTTTAGATCATGAATACCCTTTTAATTTTTTAAGAACTTATATTCATCACAAATACATTAACCGTCTTGCTACTTCGAATTCCAAAATCACCACACAACAATAGGATTTCAAAGTCAGCATGTTAGTGGTCTCTTGCTGTGAAGATTATTTCATAACACTCATATCACAGTTTACATTTTTTCCACACACATCCTGAACATCTTACACATTGTTGACAACCAACCAAATTAGAGCCTAGCAAATTTACATTTTTGACAATCAACCAATTCAAATTCTATCATATTTGATTGTCGTCTTTTTTGATACCTGTCTTTGCTGGCTGGTTTAAAAGTTAGCTCAAAAGATGTGTTTATGTATATTCGAATTTTTTAACTTGGTGAATAATTGATTTTCATTGATGTCAAGACGCTTGATTCTCTTCGTAAAAGCTCTGTGAGTAAAGTTTTGTTAAATTATTTTTTGAAAGATACTTTTCTTATGTAAATGTTTTGGCATTTTTCTACTTTTCTTACGTAATTATTTTGCGATTTTTCTGCATTAAGAGTTTGGGAGAGTTTGTTACATAATAGTAGTGAGTGGTTTTATCATACTCTCTGAGTTATCCATACTCTGAAGTTTTGTTTATTTTATTTTATTTGGTTTTTCCTACCGAGTTGCAAAGGGGGAAGGTTGGCGCCTTCAAACTAGTTTAACCCCACTTATTCGGTCCTAAGTCCGAAATTGCTTTCTGACTCGCTAGGTTCTTCTTTTTTGTAGTTTCTTTTTTTATTTCTCTATAATTTTGTTCTTCATGTTCAGCTTTTATATTTTTATTACGCTATTTCTTGTTATGTTCATTATCTATTATTTCTTGTTTTTGATATATAATACATATTTCTTTTATATATATATATATATATATATATATATATATATATATATATATATATATATATTGGGAGAGAGTGTACTAATAGTAGACATTGAAAAAAAATCAGAAAAATTCCAGTTATTTTTTATTTTATTGATTTATGTATTGAAAATCAAAAGCAGAATAACCAAAGGAATTTAGATCCAGTCAAAATTTGAGCATAAGTTTGATTTTCTCAATAAAGTATTGTATGATTTGTCATGCATGCCAAGTGTCAAAAAAATGAGGAGTATAAATAAAGAAAACAAGAATAATTTTATTTGATTTTCTTTGAAAATTAAGTTAACTAAATATTTAGCGGTAAAGCTACAGAAGGTGACTCATTAGGCTGCTGAAAATGGAGTGCGGCTTAGAATTGAAGGAAACAAATAGTTGGTTGGGACCATTAAAGTAATTACAAGTTTATGAATGCATTTAAAAATTTGAAAAACTGGAAAAACAAATAATTGCATTCACTTTCATTAGTTCTTATTCTAAATTTATTTCAATTTCATAAAACCAGATGTCAATAAACAATATTACATTATTTTTCATTAAAAAATTAAAAATTATATTTAAAGTTAAAAAAACTTAAAAATTTTCAATACTTGTCTTCACTACAAGGGATCATCCATAGCCAGGACGTTCCGATATTAGCAATCGCGGCAGTTGCCCCTTTTGGTGGAATCTAGAGTGCGTATTTGTTTATTTTGGGAATTCCATAGACATGAGAAACCCAACAGCACATATAAACTACAGCCGGCTGGGTGGCGCAGTTGGTTTGTTGCTGGCCTTCTGTACCCAAGATTGCCAGTTCGACACCGACCCAAATCGGTGGATTTTCCTAAAGCAGAAAATTGACGGCGGTCATGTCGTATGATTATACGACATGGCCGTATCCTTGAGTGTCCATTTGGCTTGGAAGCTGTCGGCAAAATTTAATTCCTAAGTACAAATTTCGCATCGGCAGACCTAAGGTGCCTCCCTCTGGGGAAGAATTTGGGCGTCAAACTTACTTGCGGTAATCGGTATCGCCTAAATTGTGCCGCTCTAAAAAGTGATACCAGTTCCAGGGGAATGTACCAAGTCTGCAAATGAAGAAATACCAATACGGAGCCCCATTACAGAATATAAACTACAAGGATATGTAATTACTAAAGCGGTATTATTCCACTAAATAAGCAAATAAACACAATTTAAAATGATTAAATATATAAAGAGTGTTTTTTTTTCAGGTATAGAAGTTTAAGATGGCATTACTTTCCAAGATGGCGACCGATTTAACAGCTGTCAAGTGATTTATTCTTAGTTTGGTTTGGCAATTCATCATGAATAGACTCACGCCTGAACAACGCTTTCGTGTTGTGCAATTTTATTTCGAAAATAATGGTGAATTTTCATAAGCGAATTTTTTTAGCGATGAAGCGCACTTCTGGTTGAATGGCAACGTCAACAAACAAAACTGCCGCATTTGGAGTGAAGCTAATCCACAAGTGTATGTCGAAACACCGTTACATCCAGAGAAACTGACTGTTTGGTGCGATTTATGGGCTGGTAGAATCCTTCTTCAAAAACGATGAAGGCCACAACGTTACAGTCAATGGTAATCGGTATAGAGCCATGATTATTAACTTTTTCATTCCTGAATTGAACAATCATGATGTCCAGGAGCTCTGGTTCCAACAAGACGGCGCAACATGTCACACAGCGCGTGGCACAATCGATTTATTGAAAGACACGTTTGGTGACCACCTAATTTCACGTTTTGGACCTGTGAATTGGCATCCAAGATCTTGTGATTTAACACCGCTAGACTATTTTCTGTGGGGCTATGTAAAGTCATTGGTCTATGTGTATAAGCCACAAACGCTTGACCATTTGGAAGACAACATTTGCCGTGTTTTTGCCGATATACGGCCACAAATGTTGGAAAAAGTCATCGAAAATTGGACGTCCAGATTGTACTATATCCGAGCCAGCCGTGGCAGTCCTATGCCAGAAATCATATTTAAAATGTAATGCCACAAGATTATCTTTCGAATTAAAAAAAATCTTGTCAATGGAATAATACATCGTTGTTTTATTGCAATTTAAAGTTCTATATCTCTAAAAAAACACCCTTTATGTATAACAAAAAGAAAAATAGAGTTTTAGATTCAAAAGAGGTTGCATTAAAAAAACTGGAGAATAAAAACTCATTTTTTGCAGCTGTAAAACATGTTTTCATTAAAACTCTAGAATTTTTTTTAAAATTATTGCTCTTATTATGTAGTAATATTGGCCTTTTACTATTTCATAAACAATATTTTAAATAAACGCATTTGTTTTTGAAAAAAAATATTATTTATGATTTTAAAACACTTGTGTATATTAGTAGTACTTATAATGTTTTTGGTTAAACTGATTTATTCAATAGATATTTTTCCTTCGTATTTTTAAAAATTTATTTTCGTTTTTTCATAAGAAAAAAAGTTCTAAAATAAATTATCTAAGTGATATGTTGTGTAATAGAAAATCTTGCTAAAACGTCAGGTTAAGTAAAACTTCTTTCTTAAAAAAAGTATTCGATAGGAATTTTCTACAGCGTAATCTTTATCAAACAAATTTATAGAATTAAAATCCATTGAAAATTTATTACATTATCTAGTTCCTAACAGAATAGGTAATGAATAACGATCATAATTAAACACGAATCTGCCCATTTAGAAAGTTATATGAAATTAATGAAGGAGATAATGTAAATTAATGGTTGTTTCATAGAGCATGAACTTCATCTACTACTTGTGTACCATTAAAACCACATATCGAGCATAAATCTATATTTAATGCATAGCAGCTGAGAAGATTCTTGCATAACGGATTTTGAAAAGTTTTCTTTTTAGTTTTTTTATCCGCGTGAATGGAAGAGAGTATTTACACTTATTAAATTAAGAATTTTTATGAAATATTTATATAAAGTAGAAAAAAATACATCTAGGCAAGTAATCGAATAAGTGTTAAGAAAGTATCAGTTTTTAAGAATTATTATTAAAGATAAAGACTATTCTCCCTCTCCGTCTCTCTCTCTCTCTTTCTCTCTCGTTGAAATTTAATTTTGAAAAATAGTTTTTTGAAGTACATGGTAATAACTGTACTAAAATTTAAAATTACTTTGTAAAAATAAGCTTTTATCAGTGAATTTGTGAGAATTTTAATATTTATTCTATACATACTCTATAAGCTAAATAAACATGTTTTACGTGAAAAACTTTTATAATTTTTATATATAGCTTCATAATCTAAGTGAATATTAGTAATAGATAAGTAAGCCTTAACACATAGTTGTATAAATTAAATTACACATGACTTTTTTTTATTATTTATGTCTGTAATATATTGCTAAGTAAATTTTTGTAAAATACTCTTGTTTATAAATAAAGTTTCATTTTTTTATTTAAAAGAAACTTTGCACATTGTGCTTAGTATTTACATTCTCAAGCAATGCGAGACACTCAAGAGAGTCACGTGTATAGATCAGTGCATCTCAAATTTTCAAGGTTTGCGAACTAATTTTCCATCATAATATTCATCGCCCCCCAAATGCAATAACAATGTACGTTAACACTAAAGCATCAATACGACCTTAAGTATAAACCGAACAAATTATCAAGATAAATATTTTATATATAATTTTGTATATAATATGCCCATGGAAGAGTCAATAGTATCTATTAAACATGTTAACCCTCTCACTGCGTAGTTATTTTATCAAAGTAGGTTTAAAAATTGCATATTTTTAATTACGTATTTCTAATCTACATATTGAATCTACATTTTAGAGTTAAAATGTACAAAAAAATTGTAGAATAGTTTTTATTTTAAAATATAGAAATAGATCATAAAAATATAAGAATAAAAATATAAATGAACATATAAACAGGAATAGTACGGGTAGCACAGCCAAATAGTTGGAAAAAACACATACCCTCTGAAATCGAGGGTTCCGTAAATTTTGCTACATCTACGTTACCCGTGGAAAAATTAATTGTCAAATACATTGTGCAATAGTGATACATTTATAAATATATTACATTAATGTAAATATGTATTTTATTTTGATTATGTCAAAATAAAATTTGGTTTTGCTACATTTCATACACACTAAATTAACATTTTTTAAAAAATTATCTTTTATCTTCGACTTTTCAATGTACTCAAGTTTACCCGCCTCCGAATGGCATAGTGCCCCCCGCATCGTGGGAAGGGGGCACCTGGGTTTGAGGGGACAAAAAGCCCGTCTGACGTCAAGTATGTATTCTTTGTAAGATCCGGCTTGGAACCTAAATCCTGACTTTGCCGGGAGGCCCTAATGTTCTCCGTTATGCCACAGATGTTTCCAACGGGGGTGTACCCCCCAGTTTGAGAAACTTTAATTTAACCCATTGTAATCTTTCTCTTCTAAAAATGATTCACGCAGCAATCATTTCAATAAATACGTGAAAAATAGATAACTGTTCTTTGTGTCTTTCAGATTATAGTGAATCTTAAGAAAAGTCTTTATTTATAACCAGCAAATATTTATACGATTATTTTGGAGTAATTCATCTCTTACATGCGTGTGAAAATACTAGCTGGTGTACCCGTTCTTCGAGCGAGTCAATTTAAAAATAAAACAATATAAATTGAAGGATAAAGAATTTTTTTATGAGTAAATTTTAAATGAATTGTAAATTAACCCCCAAAAAATCTCTTAGCATATCTCTGTTCAACAAAAAATCATATTTGTAGGTCTAATGGTTGAAAAAAAAGGATTGTTTTTTTTATCCATAACGCCCTCGTAACCTCCTTGCGAATTGATTTTTGAGAAGCGCTTTCTTTTCTATAATCTCTGCTCAGCAAAAGTAACATGTTTTCCAAATTTCAAAGCTGTAAGTTTAGTAATTCTGTAAAAGGATTTTTTTAATATAAAACGCTCTCGTAAAACGCCCTCCGAGGTAGAATTTTGAATAACCTCTTTCGTAGAGGATCTTTATTCCATGACTGGAATATGCATACCAAATTTGAAGTCTGTAGGTTTAACATTTCAAGAACGGAAATATTTATCTACTTAGCCTATGCTGCTCGTTTAATCCCTCGCAACCCTCTTTGGGGAGCTACTTTTGTAAAATCTCTTTGATAGTGGACAGGAACATGTATAACTAATTTCCAGTAGGTAGATCTAAAATTGTTTTGAAAACAGGTATATTTACCTCGAATGCTGCTTTAACCCCCCCACCGTACCCAAGTTGGGGCGAGGGGGTAAGTTTGCAAAAACTTCTTTTGTAATGCTTATTTACTCCATGAAAGGAACATACCAAGCAAATTTTAAATCTGTTGGTCTAATAGCCTTGAAACATTAATATTCATGTATACGAGTATCTATAACTCCTTACAACATCCCCACGGGTTTCGTTTTTATCAAAACCGTTTCTTAAAGAATTTGTTCTTCATGAAAGAAACATGCCTGCTGAATGTCAAGTCTCTTGGATTAATAGTTTCAGAGATATCGTGAAGAGTTAGTGGGTAAGTGGGTGACAAACCTATACGGAACTTTCTCACTAACCTTCTGAGACGTCTTTTTTAGGGAAATTTAATTCCCCTACCTATTTCCAATCAGCTCCAAAAAGAGCACAAGATTCCTTGTTATGCAGATTAGATAAAGTATTTAAGTCAAACGGAATAGTAAAGTAAAAAGCAGTAGGAGAGAGAGATTGAAGCAGAAAGGTAGAATAGTGAAGTTAGAGATTTATTATTGAAGATTTCTTGTTGGATAATTTAATCTCAAGAAGACTTGAGATTCAGTGTGGTATAAATATTGATTTATATTTAAAGTCTAATTAAAGCTTTATATTAGGAGTGAGATTAAAGTTAAATGTTCAATAGGAATATTATTGAATATAATTTTGGGATCTCTTATCGTGGTAATCTCTGCGTGATCGATATTCTAATTGTTAGTTAATTGGATCATTAAATATTTAAGTTAATTTAAAGGAAAGTCCCTTTTAAACCTCATATAACTATTTTGATATATTTGTTAATAAAAGTCTTTGATTCTATTTGGGAAAGATAACCAAATAATGAAAGTTATTTATAAAAATGGCTACTGGCTCTTATCTGACTCCAAATTATTCTCGTTCTCAAAGTGAGATCCAAGAGGATCTTCACAAGTGAATGAATGAATGAACGAGTAAGTGATTGAGTCCTGTTTCTTCTTCTCACAAAATAGATTAATAAATATATATAAATGTAAATAGTTAATAAATATGTATCATCCGCTGGCGTATGCTCAAGTTTGTCCTCGACACAATTAGTGAGTTTTCATGATGCGAAATTCGACAGAGAGAGAGAGTCTCCACCCCGTATGATTATGCGGTATGTTAAGTATTCCTTGAGTGCTTGTTTGGTTAGAGTGCTTGCGGCAAAATTAAATTTCTAGTACTACATATTTCGCATCGTTAGAGCTCTGGTGCCTCCCTCTGGGGAGGAAACCGTTCGTCATAATCACTTGTGTTGATTTGCATACCACCCAAACGGTGCCACAGCTCACAAAGAATGTACAAGGTCAGAAATATTAAAATGCCAATCAGCGCCCCATTAGAAATTAAAAATATTACAATAATAAAACATTTTGGATAGTTAAATCATGGTAAAACGCAATGAAAGTTTTCAATGCCTGTTTAAGAAGGATTTTAGGTAAAAATTCTCTAAATTGTAAATGCTTTTGTAAAATGCTCAATGAAATTAATTGTGGAAAATAGGCTAATTTCCATAGAAGTGTGCTATATAAAAATGACATGAAGGATATCTTTACTGATTGGGAAAGTAGTCAACACAACGTCCACAATTCAATGTGCCCATTTAATAACGTATAGAAACATCATAAATAAAAAGTGTGTAGCATTTTTGAACAGCCTCCAACAGATCATACAAAATACATCCATTGAATAAAAGTCGCAATTATTTAAATCAATGTCTATAAGCAAATATCGACTTTATCTTTAAATTAAAGCATTCTTTACCATTTTTTAAAAACATTTATTTTCCCAGATATTAATGACAAAGCTGGTAGGATAACATCTAAATTTAATTTAACCAATGGATCCCCAAATTTTCATTCACTTTTTAAAGTACCGCCTTCTTTAGAACATTATGTACACATGTATTGATCTAATTCTAATGAAAGCTCCAACTGGGGGTGTAGGTATCAATAAACTTAACAAATGTAACTATACTTAGACTTTTACTTCCAAAGTACCACCTGCTTTCAGTAATTTCATAATTTTACAGTAGAAATTGCTAAAAAAAAGGCATTAGTTGGCTGTAAATCACAAATGTCACTACAAAGTGCCTTTTATTTCTAAAATGCCATATTCTGTGACAAATCTATACGGAGATTTATCACTAACCTTCTGAGTCGTCTTTTTTAGGGAAATTTAATTCCCTACCTATTTCCAATCAGCTCCAAAAAGAGGACGGGATTCCTTGTTATGCAGATTAGATAAAGAATTTAAGTCAAACGGAATAGTAAAGTAAAAAGCAGTAGGAGAGAGAGATTGAAGCAGAAAGTGATAATAGTGAAGTTAAATTTATAATTGAAGATTTCTTGTTGGATAATTTAATCTCAAGAAGACTTGAGATTCAGTGTGGTAAATATTGATTTATATTTAAAGTCTCATTAAAGATTTATATTAGGAGCGAGATTAAAGTTAAATGTTCAATAAGAACATTATAGAATATAATTCTGGGATCTCTTATCGTGGTAATCTCTGCGTGATCGACATTCTAATTGTTAATTGATTGAATCATTAAATATTTAAGTTAATTTAAAGGAAAGACCCTTATTAAACCTCATAATACTATTTAGATATATTTGTTAATAAGTCTTTGATTCTATATTTGGGAAAGATTACCAAATAAAGAAAGTTATTTATAAAAATGGCTACTGGTTCTTATATGACTCCAACTTATTCTCGTTCTCAAAGTGAGGTCCAAGGGGACCTTCACAATTCTATAGAACTTATTTTATTACAGACACCAATTGCAGAGCTTATTGGATAAAATATGCATTTAATTTAACTAATGGAACACTAGATTCTCTTACAGTTGTAAAGTACTGCCTTCTATAGAACATTCCTTAAATTTTATTGCTCAGATTGAAATGTAACCTCTGATTAGATGAAAGTACCAGTAAATTTAACCAATGTAACATTAGTTAATCCTTTTTTTAAAGTACTGCCTTTTTTCAATAATTTAATAATTTTGTAGCTTAATTGCTCACCACAGGGTTGATGGGAGGCGGGTCACTATTATGTTATTCAATATCAGATACTGACTTTATTTTTAAAGTACCACCTTCTTTTCTCAATTAAGTTTTATTGCTCATATTTTGATGACAGAGCTGATTGGATGTAAGCACAACTTATTTAACCAATGTAATTATAGTTAGACCTTTACATTAAAGGTTCTGCCCTCTTTCAGGGATTTAATGATTCATCGCTGAAATTGTGCAACAAAGCCTTGATGGGATGTAAATGCAATTATTTTATTCAACATCATAGATTGGTTTAATTTTTAAAGTATCGCCTTCTTTACTTAGTTAAGTTAAATTGCTCCATTAACCCAAATGAAACCGCTGATTGGACGGAAATTTCCATAAATTTAACCGATGTAATCATTGTTCGGCCTCTTTTTTTAAAAAGCCGACTTTTATTAGCCGACTTTGTAATTTTAGTGTTCAGATTCAAATCCAAATTCTAATTTGATGTAAGACAGTATTATTTTAACCAATATTGTTATTAATTTACTATTATATTTTTAACGTACCGCCGTCTTTTCAGCAGTAATTAAATTGTATTGGTCTGTTTTAATAAAAGCGCTTAGAGATACATGATACAATTAATTTAACCAATGTAATCATAGTTCGACTTTCAAACTTTAAGTACCACTTTCTTTAGAGGAGTCACTAATATATTTTTCAAATTCTAACAAATGTGACCAGTGGATGTTCGTCACATATAACCTTTTCCTAATGTAGCTTATTTCACGTGAAGTTTTGGACTTCACGAATCAACCTATTGCAGTGATGGGCAATTTAAGTGCTTTAATGATGACGTTAGACCAGTGCTTTTCACGCTTTCAATATTTGTGATCCAACTTTAAAAATCTCATTATATATATTTTCTCCACCCACCCATATAAAGGGTGTTTTTTTTAGAGGTATAGAATTTTAAATTGCAAAAAAACAACGATGTATTATTCGATTGACATGAATTTTTTTTATTCGAAAGATAATCTTGTGGCATTACATTTTAAATATGATTCCTGGCATAGAACTGCCACGGCTGGCTCAGATGTAGTCCAATCTGGACGTCCAATTTTCGATGACTTTTTCCAACATTTGTGGCCGTATATCGGCAATAACACGGCGAATGTTGTCTTTCAAATGGTCAAGCGTTTGTGGCTTATTTGCATAGACCTATGACTTTACATAGCCCCACAAAAAATAGTCTAGCGGTGTTAAATCACAAGATTTTGGAGGCTAATTCACAGGTCCAAAACGTGAAATTAGGCGGTCCCCAAACGTGTCTTTCAATAAATCGATTGTGGCACGAGCTGTGTGACATGTTACGCCGTCTTGTTGGAACCACAGCTCCTGGACATTATGATTGTTCAATTCAGGAATGAAAAAGTAAGTAATCATGGCTCTATACTGATCACCATTGACTGTAACGTTGTGGCCTTCATCGTTTTTGAAGAAGTACGGACCAATGATTCCACCAGCCCATAAAGCGCACCAAACAGTCAGTTTTCCTGGATGTAACGGTGTTTCGACATACACTTGTGGATTAGCTTCACTCCAAATGCGGCAGTTTTGTTTGTTGACGTAGCCATTTAACCAGAAGTGCGCTTCATCGCTAAACAAAATTCGCTTATGAAAATCGGGAACAACGGCAATCTCGTTTTGGGAACATTCAACGAATCTACGCCTTGCTTGATGATTATTTTGATTGATTGCCAAACCAAACTGAGAATAAATCACTTGACAGCTGTTAAATCGGTCGCCATCTTGGAAAGTAATGCCAACTTAAACTTCTATATTTGGAAAAAAAACACTCTTTATATCAGTGTAAATGCGTTTTTGATTTTTTGTGATACATGAATGTTTATCGTTTAGCTTCCTTTCAGTAAATAAGTATTTTTTTTTAAATATTAAATTTTCGACATTTTGATAACCTCGCACTTCCCACATAGGGTATCGTGTCCCTCTAGGGGGCGCACCCCATAGTTTGAGAATCGCTGGTATAGAGTTAAGTGACTATGTGAATCAAGTGGCTATACTCGAGTGAGTGAGTGTGTTGGGCTTATTGAAGCAAAAGCCACAAATGGCTATGAGAATCAAGTGACAAGGGACGACATATATGCTCTGTCACCATATTTCTCAATCGTTCACACTACGACAATGTGAGGACTTAAGTTTGATAAATTGAACGTGCATATGCCAATCTACAAAGCATGGGTCACATTTTACTTAAGAGTATACAAAATCGTGGAATTCGGAGTGTGATACTTAAACATATTTATACACATTGAAAAGCTTCAGTTTATTTTAAATCTATTAATTTAAGACTGTTTTCGCCATCTGTACAAGAGCGTGAACTTGACGCGGAGCACATTTTCGGACAGAAAAAATGCCTGAATTTTTATAAATATTTGTGACATTGTAACTCATGCGTTTGTTTATAATATAGTGTTTTTAAAATTTCAAAATATTTAAAAAATAATTAGTTTGCCTTTAAACATGTAAAGGGATGACTCATTTAGCATTACGGAATAGGGAAAAAAAGTTCAAAACACATTTTATAAAAGAAAAAAATGTGTTAACTCGGATAAAAATGTGCAGTATGATAAAATAAGTAAATATCTACAAGATAGTGTAGCTAGAATATAGTACTAATGTTTGAGTACTTTTATATCTGGAAAAATTCGGCCCCTATTCTTTAACATTAGCCGAAGATAGCCTTAATTTTGTTTCCTTTTCCCTTTTAAGGCTTCAGAAATATTCAAACCTTATCATAAGCGGCTACGTAAATAATATAAATGATTTTATGAATGCATGCTATTATTAAAGAGAGAGAGTTTCATTTTTATGGGCAATATAATAACTGAAAACAAATTTTAAATTCGAGAAACGAAATCTTTGTTTTTTGTCATGAAAGTGCATATTGCTTATTACATTTTATGGCAATTTATTCGGATACTGACACATTCGCTGAATGTTCTAAAAGGCACATCTAAAACCGTATTAGCCATAAGGAGTATAAATCATGCCAATAGAGTATGATCCGTTGATCATTTGTAGGCAGAAACTAAGTACCTTTCTAACAACCACTTAGGCGTGAAATAGCCCGATAAGCTATTTGCCTCCAACCATAGAAATGCATATAACTAACGTCAGCTCCTCTTTGACAACTGATCTACAAAATTCAATGGTTGTAAGCGTTTAAATTCCAAATGCTCTGATTCAGCCGCTTTCGAAATTCATATCATTAAACATATATAGAGAACTAAACACAAAATAAAAAATAAATAAACGGTTTACAAAAGTCATGATTTGCACATATTTTGGTTATGCTTTGCTATTAAACCTAGAGCGCTATTGATGAATATCGATTTTAAAACTGTGTACATCGTCATATAATCATTTTAATCACAAATACTAATAAAAACGTTTAATTACTTAAAATGTATTAATTATAATAAAAGTTGTGTGTGTCCTTATGACCACACGATAAAAGTGAACCATTTTGATTTTTTGGGGCAAGAAAATCCGATTCTTTGGATGTACCACGTTTTCTTTTTGACAATTTTGAATGTGGACTCTTTTTCATGCCCATTCATCGGTGGATTTGTTTATTTCATTCATTTTTTTATAAATGACAATGTTTACATAATTGTGTATTATTCTTGATTTATGCATGCGCATAAACGACTTAAATGTCAATTTGTCTAATTATTTTAAAATATTTATATGTAAATTCCTAATTTACATTACACAATATTTATATAAGTGTACATGGTTCTTACGTATTAATGCAACGTTCAAGGTAATTCGCCTTGTTGGTAACCCTGCTTTGACATATTCCGTATGCTCCGAATCGACAACCATGTGTTTTCTTTCATATTATCTCGCGAATACCATTGTAAGTACCGTTTCTGTAACTTATATAACGCAGTCTATTATGTAGGGGTTGGAAAACGTATGCCCTGAGGCCGTTTACTTTTCTTAAAACTCTCTAAGCAAACAAAAGGGGTGGGTTCGTACTTTTTCACAATTAATATTTTTATTTTCTCATAATCTCTTAGTTATCATTACTAATATAAACCAAAATATTGGAAACTTTCCCGCAAAGTAACATCAACAAAATTTCGGATTTTAATTCTTTTGACACATGTTTGTGCTTAAATGCTTTTTCTACTGAATAAAAAAATAGATTCCAATGTTTCGTGTTTCTTTTTATCTTCCTACATAAGAGAATAATCATTTTTTTTACAACTATTTTTGCTTACACTCTGTGATGGATTGATCCGCGTTCTTATAAATACTAATCATATTGGGAAATATTGGTCAAATTATTATATTATATAAATCCCCCTCCGCGAAGAAGATGTGAGTATGAAAATTAAGACTTGTATATAAAGATAAAACTTTCAGATTTGAGAAAGAGATAGAGAGAGTTTAGACCGTGCTAACGGCTAGCAGTAATTGATTAAACGTGAAATGAGGCGTGGATACTTCGTAGTTGATTATTGTAATATCAAAGTTGATGATTTGTCTCTCTCAATTCGGAATCAAATTAGATAAGGTCACTAATATTTAGGAGTTATTTCCTAGACGTAAGTGATCTGACCTTTTAAGTCTTCTCGTACCTCGTCTACCTCGTTATTGCTTTCCATGTTTAGTATGTGGGTGTATCTCTTAATTCGGTTAATGTAATTTGTGATGTTGTTCCTAACTGAGTATAAATTGAAGTTATTTTGAATATGACTAATCTTGCTTCCGACTCTCCCACACTAACAAATATCGGGGGGTGACCCTTACTACTCCTCTTCTCTCATTCCCTCGCTGGAATTAACTGAGTGGAAGTGGATGCATGACAGTAACACTTAAATAAAGAAAACAAAACTTCATGGGTAAAAGTGTTCTTTATATTTTTACTTAGAAACCACGCGCCTAAAATGTTTTCAATTGAAATTAAATCGAGCTTCACCAAGCCGAGCATGATTGCCAACTATATAGTAGTAAATCAAATTTTAAGTATCGAAACTGAACTTGACACTTAATTTAAGTTCACTTTTTTAGCAAAAAGCTTCTATAAAGAAGTTATTTCAAACAAACATACCTGTTGACGTCAGCATGCGCCCTCTAACGTCCATCTCTAACACCCGAAAGGAGCTGAATGACTGTCAGCAATAACTGACGTGGGTAAAATCCACTAACTCTAAAACCCAAAATCACTTTTTGTTGAAGAACATCATTTAATTGTTTTTCGTTAGGCTTATACTAAAAAAAAATAGTCAAAAGATTTGGTCCGTCGTGATCTATATCGCGTGTTCTTCTTACGAACAACAGTTTTTTTTTTGAGTAATGATGTGAGTAATACATTCATGAAAATGAAATAAAGAGCCATTTTTTTATTATATATTCGCGCTTGTGTGTGGGGGCGTGTCATATGCACATAACTCACCTTCACTCTCGTGGATACACTTGCACAACACCACCGTTCAAACAGCGTCATCTACTGCCTTAACACTAATGGTAAAAACCTGGTATAATGTAGTGTTGTATCCATACTAGTTCCAGAGACAGTTTTAAAAGTGAGCCCAAAATTTTACCTACGAAGAACCAAGTTCTTTATGTGTAAGGAAGGTACGTAGTTTGCTAGAAATGCGCAAAAAAATGATGCTATTTGAAAACAGAGGAATGAATTCCAATATGTAAATGGGCACACGCACTCATTGCTGATAATGTTCCAGTAATTGCCACTTTAGACAGCTGAATTGGACGAAGGGTAGACCACGGAATTATGTAATTCAGTATTTTTGGAAAATAATATAGGGAGAGGGGAATCAGAATGATGAGTCATCATGTTTAGTTGTGTGGGTGTGAAAATATCGGTGTCATGCGCCTGATGCTACACAGCAGATGGAAAGCTGACATGTGTTGTCATGTTATGTTTCGTATTGTTACGTAGGATATCTTTGTTTCCGAGATTAAAGGAAACTGCTTTGTAATTTATAAAGCTGTCAATAGTTTGCTTTCCCTAGTTGCTTCAAAATCTGCTTCAATATCCTCGCATAAAGTTTTGTCATTTTCATGGGTCTATGTCCTCTAGATAATGAAGCTTTTGTGCTACCTTTAGTTAAATATGCTTTATATATCCTTGTTACGCTTCTGTTTGACATTCTAAGTTGTTTTGAAATTTCAGATACTTTCACGCCGTTTTGTCGCCATAGAAACAACTCTTTTAAACTCACTAATAGCTTTTTTTGATGTAATCTTAAAACAAAAACACGCACACAATTACATTTATAAACTTAAAACTATATTAACTTTAAAAAATGAAATCGATTTTTTGACAAGTAAATTTTTAAGATATTAATTAATATTTTCTATAATTACAGTTTAAGGTATAATAAAAATATAAATAAGTGGGAAGTGACAAATCATGTTGCATCGAAGCTTATATGCATTTAAAAAAGATGTATTAAGACAACACAAACTTTTGAATGTTCTTGATAAGTCAAAAAAAATACTATAATAATACAAACGGGTTTTATATATTTCTTGAAAGAATTTCAGTTTCGTTTCAGTCTTGGGGTCAAGCAATATAGGTACTTTCATGGAAATTTTTTTAAGTGTGAAGTTTCGATAAAAATAATTGAATCACATATACTTCTAACTAATATCAGATTTTACTGTATGAAATAAATTATTATTGTTACATTCTTCAAACTATAACACTTCTTACTTTATTTTAAAAGGTAGCACCAACTATTTTTTTAAAAACATTGATGGGGCAGATAATAATTTTACTGTACCTCTTTTTATATCGTCTTTTTCTTGACTATTTCCCTAAGTATCCCTCTTATTTTTTATGTCAATAGCGAAAAAAACTATGAATGATAGAAATTAACTTTAATAACTCAGGGTTTTAATAATAGGCGCATTTACCTCAACAACATTCTTACTTCTTATGTTAAAAAATAGACTTTTCAGATTCAAAAATAGTACTTTTTCCCTTACACCGTGACTGTGTGCATATTGCAGAAAGGCAAAATACACTCAGGAACATTAAAAATAGCGACCCAAGAAGAAAGCATCGGATTAAAATTAAATTTAATACACATGACACAGATGAGAGATTCACTTGATATCAAAAACAAGACAATTAAATGAATACAGGGTGTGCAACGACACAAATACTGGGCAACTTCAATAGCGCGTTGGACCACCTCCAGCTGCAATGTATTCCGCCACACGGTCCGGCATTGAGTTGATTAGACACCTTATGTTGTCCTGAGGCAGATGGGCCCATAAATCTTGAACATCCAACTCTAAATCATGTACAGAGTGACACGATGGCATCTGCCGTTTTAGCTGATCTCAAACGTGCTCTACAGGGGACAAATCGGGGGAATGGGCCGGCCATGGAAGAGTCTGAAAATGACGTAGGAAGTTTTGAGCAACTCTTGCTGTATGCGGACGAGCATTATCTTGCTGGAAAATTGCCCCTGGGAGACCATTTAAGAAATGTCCTACATGGGGTCAAAGAATATCATCAACGTAACGTGTTGGCCTGTTAAGATTCCATGCATCACAATTAAAGTGGACCGCCAATCATAGGCTATGGCCCTCCCAGACCATTACACCAGCTGTGATCGCAGTGTGACGTAGAAAAGTGTAGGGGAGTTGTACCGCTCACCAGAGCGCCTCCACACCCGTACACGGTTATCATCTGTCTCCAAAACAAACCGGGATTCATCACTAAGCACAACATTTTCCCAATCTGCGACATTCCACATTGATCTGGCTTGGCACTACTGTAGACGCAGTTGCCGATGTTCCGGTGTTAAAGGGAGTGCACAGAAAGGGCACGTGGATTTAAGATTTGCTTCTGCAAGGTGTCTGGAAATTGTTTGGGGAACAATTGCTACTCCTACGTCTTCTCGTATCGTTGAACTGTGGTATCCACAAGTGCTCTCCGCACGATCCTTCGATCTTCTCTCCTCGTGGGTTTCCTGGTCACCCCAGACCCGATTTTCCGCACGTGGGCACCTTCTCGTATCCATTGCTCCCAACATTTTCTAACGGCACACTCCGAACGATCCACCTGGCCAGCAACGTGGCGCGTTGACCAGCCTGCAGTTTTCATCCCGATGATCAGGCCTCTCTCAAACTCGCTTAACGGTGAGAAATGTCTTCTAGCTCGTTTACCTCGCATGTTTCGTTTACCAAAGTCTTTCTACAATCGGCGGGTAATCGTTACTTTTATGAATCTTAGAATTTGCGCTGGCTTATATAGCACCCTCTTCCTGATTGTAGCGCCACCTCGCCGGTATGAGCATGCGTATTGTCACCAAATTTGGATCATTTTCATATCACATTACGCTGTACTTATTTGCAAAGTTTCGTGGCTGTACTTAGCTTCCTTCTTGGGTCGGTATTTTCAATATTCCTCAGTGTATAATTACTTAAGCAAGTTTTTGCGCAAAAGTTAATGATTTTTGAAATTAAGTGTATTTGTTTTTATACATTTATTACTTATATATAATCGTGGGAAACCACAGGTTTCTCAAAACTTTACCAATATTATACAAAATCCAATTCAACGAACTAAATTCTTTAAACTATACTGAGAGACACAGGAGTATTTCTGTCTTATATACATAAATACTTGCCAAACACTTATCTTGTTATGGCTCTTAGTTTGAATAAATATTTGGTTGTTTTCCGCAGCTCATTTATAGGCGCAAAGAGAATAATAACGTTTATTTTTAATTTAAAAAGTAATTTTAAAATATTGTGTTTACCTCATTTAAACACACAGAAACTACGATAACCAGTCACGCACACAAGAGGTCCCAGGTCCGGACCACCCCCTCCATCGATCTTGAATTAGTTTCAATTGATTATAATCTTATGTATATAGTGCGTAAAATTTCATTAAGTATTTGTTATTAATAATACGTCTTATTAATTAATGTTAATTTTTTATTCAATAATTTATTGTTTACTGTTTTATTTTGTTCCAGTTGACAGTGAAGTAAATATTTAGAAACCGTACAAAATTATCAAGATAAGTGGTAATTTTTGTATATCGTTTTACATATGACATCCCGTGGGGACATTGGTAATTAATAGATTTGTTTTCAACTTAGAAGAGTTAAATTAATTAAAAATACATTGTGCAGTACTGGTACATTTATAAGTGTGCATGATGTGTGAATGAGAATTTTATTTATTTTTTTTGCGTCAGATTTTACTTTGTTTACTTACAGTAAATTAATAATCTTTTTAAGAAAATCTTTAGTGTTCGACTTTTGAATATGCTTGTGACCCCTCTTAGAGTTATCACGGTCCTCTATGGGGGCGCCCCCTCCCACAGTTTGAGAAACGTTCTTTATAGGCAATATTTATCTATATATCTTGCTAAATGTTTTCTAAAAATTCTAATACTTCTTAATTTTTATTAAAAAATCACAAATACTATAACATTCTAAAAATACAATGAACATGCACTTCTAAATCCGTATTAAGAATTAAATCTATATTTTTCTCTATCAGATCCTTTTAGTTTTATTCTTGTAAATTAAGACACATTACAAGCAACGGATTGTGAGTCATTAAATTGCGAGGCGAATACTATTTCTAATCATTAAATGATTCCCCAGGGATATAACAATCGACGATTTACGAATTATGAATTGTCTGAAATTCATTTTAAATTGAAAACTGAGGGAAATTACCCAATCTATTTCATAATTGCGAGGGCACCCTAAGCTAAACTAATTTCGAGTGCTCATTTAACTAGTTGCAAGTGTAATTTAAATTACAATTGCTTCAGTAAGTGCCTCAAATTTGTGTTTCCGTCTCAGAAAATCACGTGCTTCAATTTAACGTTTGGAATATTAATAATACGCTTAGGTTGGAATTTAAAGTCATAGTTCACAATATTTATTCTGCGTGCGTGATTCGTAAAGAGAATTAGGTTCATTCATATGAATTAATAAAGGGTGATGTTGTAATAATATATAATGGCTCATACATGTCCAGATGTGAATGACATAAGTAGATCTGTAGTAAATTTTGTAAAATATGTAAGCTTTCGAGTAGTCTTCGCAATCTCCTAAAATCTTAAAAGGTAACTTATGCAACTAGATGAAAATATCTTTACTGAAACTGAAACCAATCCCAATTTAAAAAACACTTGGTGTAAAACCATTTAAATGTTTTCAACAAAAGTAGGAGAGAAATTCGCATAATTGTGTATTTTATTATTATTTTTTTTAAAAAAACTCTGTCGTTGTATTATTATTTTTTGTAAATGAATATGCAATATAAGGTCAATAATAATATATAATTAGGATTTACGTTTATTATTTACCCATATTTTGAATGTAATTTATATATACATATATTGTTTATTAATAATAATAATATTGATCATATTTTGCATGTAGTTTATATATACATATATATATATATATATATATATATATATATATATATATATATATATATATATATATATATATATATATATATATATAAAATGGATGTTTGTATATATGACCTCGCTTCCCTCCAAACACCGTTCAATCGATCACTATGAAAATGGACATGTATATGTATTTTTTTTGTGAAGAAGGTTTTTGTGATATCATCTTTGTTGCAGCTGCTCTCCAGGTAGCTCTACAGCATATCAACTTCAGCACCGTTCAATCAATCTTCAGGTTGCCAACATGGTCGCCAAAAATGCCAACTTGGCTCTATTGCCTTGGAAAAGGCGCCCACGACCATCTAATTTTAGTTTTTATTATAAAAGGAACGACGTTGCTTGCGAATATTACAAGTTCAACATAAAATAAATACAACAGAAAGTAATATTAACGTATCACAGATCCAGATATAAATAATTAACGCTATTTTAAGCGTTCATTACACAAAATTTGCAACAATGTGTTACTTTTGTTGAGCAGAGATCAGAATAGGAAAGGTTTTTTCCAAAATAGATTCACAAGAGAGTTACGAAGGTTATAAGTAAAATAAATTCCTTTTTATCAGCTATTAGTTCTACATACGTAAAATTTAACAAATCTGATTTTTTTGCTCAGCTGAGGTATACACAAAATGCTTTTTATTTTTATTTAATTTGCAATTCACGCAAAATTAATTTCTTAAAAACTCCTTTATTTTTCAATCTGCATTTTTTAATGTTTTAATTCACCCGTGCAAAGAACTAGTACACAAGCTAGTTAAAATAGCGGCAATACATAGAAAACATATTTAATACTCTTATAAGTAAAATTCTTTCTTATTTCTTCTGTAAAATTTTATACCTTTTGCGAAAGTTGGGGAATCGTAGGAAATTGTTGACAAGACATTCGTTGTTGAGAACAGCGAAGGAGCGTCTTACAGTTGAGAAAAAATCTGATGACTCAGAATTTGTATAAACTTTAGGAAAATGTCAAAATCACTTGGATTCATATCAGATGAGTACGGTGGATGTGCCAATACCACATAATAGCCTCATCGGAATATATTTACTACATTGTCTGTGACATGAGAATGAGCTTTGACCATCTAACACTTTATGACAGTGTTTCTCAAACTATGGGGCGCGCCCCCTGGGGGTGCGATAACCTTACGAGGAGGGGCGCGAGCGAATCGAAAATAAAAGATTTAAAAAACAATTAATTTATTGAGCAAATACTTAATTAAAAAATGCACTTTTACTCTGCTATCATCAAAAAAAAAATTCTTCAATACTTAATTAGATCCCTATAACCAAATTAAAAATATTTTATTTAATTTGCTGTAATCCCATGATGAGAGAGTTTTTATTACGTTTTCTTTTTTTTAAAACTAACATTCTACTCTTTCAGAGAAAAACAGATCCCAGATCCAAAATCGAAAAATTCAGGAACATAAAAAAAAAAATCATCACTGTCATTATTTTGGAAATACTGCACATTATAGCTGTAATTTGTTTGACCTTCTAAGTTATTGGTACAGTTATAGTTATGACCCCTCTCTTATGGGTTTATTTCTCATTTAAAGAAGTTGTAAGTAATGTATTTCTGTGTTGCGCTTTTTTAAATGCAAAACAGTTTATGATATTTGGAAATCCACGGAGAGCACACACACACTTTGATGGATTACTATGCGAAGACTTAGACCAAGATGAGTATTTTCAAACATATAAAGCATAGCAATTGTTTTTAGCAGTAACATACATATTATCATAAAGAATACACTTTTTACCCGTAAGTGGTCGCGCGGGACACGCAGATCACGAAATTGTTAATTCTGGCATAAGTGTTTATTTGTTACCAAAAAAAAATTGAAAAGTCCTTGAAAGTAGGTAAGTAAACTTTCTCTTAATTAAATTATTCACTGAAATAACGATTTTTATCGTGTACAGTAAAATAATTATAAAAAAAGGATTGGAGTGACTCAATAACCTCGCTAGACCGTATCGAGAGCCCGCCTGCTCCCAGGTTAAAACTTGTTGAAGTCTTTTTGCTTTAAATACTAAAAATAATACAATTATTCTTCATCGAAATTTTAAATTATTGTTCATTATTTAACATCAATTATAAATGCTAATTCTGTGAGGCTTAAAATTAAAATTCGCTTAAAACTAATTATAATATAGCAATCATTAAAAAAAACATTTTACATTTTTGTAAACATTGTCGCGCACACTTGGCTTTACTCTCCTTACAATACAGCTATTATACCAAGAATGTTTTATTTTCTTATAAATGAACTCCTGCAAAGAGCGAGTACTTCGGCCGGTATACTTTTAATATATCTGTGCTGCACACAGTATTTTATAAGTAATTAATTAATACTACATTAAGAACAAGTTTAATAAGTATTAACGACTTCCATGGGCTTGTCTTGCAAAGCAAAGTTTTTATAAGGAATGCTTATGATTAGAAATTGACCCTCTGAGTTATTTTTCTATATTTAGCAGATATCCATATTTTGTCTTCTAAGCAGTCACCGCATTTTGCAATATCTTCAATTTAAAAATTAGAGAAAGGAAAAATAACGTAATAATTATCCTATTACTTAATTAATTTATTTTTTTGCTTAAAAGTAGTATTCAAAATTTAATACTTATGTTATTAATTTGTATGGTTTATAATTAAGATCTCGTATTGTAGCTTTAACGTCAAAGTGCATTATTAATGTATAAGGGGGGGCACGATAAAAATTGTGATAGAAAAGGGGGCGCCAGTATTGAAAGTTTGAGAAGCACTGCTTTATGAAAATGTCTCGTAATAAACATGGTCGTTTGCACAGCATAGGTGGACGTGTACTTGTACAAGTCGCCAATAACAGCCTGTTTTACCAGTTCATCTTTGAAGCACAGTACGCGTAAGGGATATCCTGATGTCCTAACCTTTGAATGTCATAATCAGCATAATTTTCACCAGAATGGCTTCCTATTAAACATCTCTGTGGACATAGAGAACCCAGATGA
Organism: Trichonephila clavipes; assembly: GCA_019973935.1. Taxonomy (NCBI): domain Eukaryota; kingdom Metazoa; phylum Arthropoda; class Arachnida; order Araneae; family Nephilidae; genus Trichonephila; species Trichonephila clavipes. The sequence continues at coordinate 77,483 of BMAU01006116.1, read as the reverse complement.
TGCAATCCATTTGATCGACACGTTGTTTCAAACTCTAGGTTTGCATCCATATCTCGTCAATGACAAAAATATGCTGCAGAAATGCATGTCCGTCATTTCGATACCTTTCAAAGTTGTACCAGTCAGCTTACCAGTGACGTTTACGTTCACTAGCAATCCAATGTGGAACTCAACTAATGAAGTTTTCTTCATATTAAAACATTAGTTTAATATGTGCAACACCTTTGATGACTGAGATTGAACTCTGTGGTTAAATGCCAGTTACCCAATTGAGAATTCACAGAAAGGAGTATATATATTATGTTAACTTGATATAGAGAAATAGATAGCAGACCTATGCGACACAAGCCTGAAGTCTTATTCCATCAGCAGTTCTACTTTATGGTAACACATTATCGTTACAGATTTCACGTAATCCTTGATAGAATTCAGATGTATTTATACCACGGAAACCTTTACTTGTAATTCATGACTGCTAAGCATCTCCTGTAAGTTTGATTTAGAGTGGTAAAGAGAAAGCAACGATGTCACTTCAACGTCACAAAGTAACTATCCCTTCTAACTAGATCAACTGTTAAAGCCTGAGCAACAGCGTCAACTCCATTTAAAGATATCATGTCAAATACACAGGGACATCTATATAGTATCTAGATATATACAGTATCTACTATAGTATACATATATAGACGCTTATACATAAACATGTATATAGTTAGATATAGCGATTTCTTTGACATTATTTCACTTACAACTTTCGTTTATAGCAGCGCTTCTCAAACTGTGGGGCGCGCCCCTAGGGGGGGTGGTAACCCAACAAAAGGGGAACGAGCATATCAAAAAGTCGAAAATAAAACTTTATTTAAAAATATTATTAATTTACTAAAATGAAGCACAAAACACAAAATACATTCTGACATAATAAAAAATAAAACATGCATTTACCCTAATGTAGTATATTTATAAATGTTTCACTACTGTGCGCTGTATTTAAAAATTAATTTAACAATATCAAGTTAAGAACAAGTTTAACAATTACCAATGACCCCATGGGCTTGTCATATATAAAATTATATGCAAAATATAATAGGTATCTTGATAATTTGCACGATTTGCGATTAAGTTCGTATTGTTATACGTCAAAGTACATTATTATTGAATTCAGTACATTGCTGTTATTTTGATGGGAGAGGGGGAGCGCAAAGAAAATTATGACTAAAAATTGAGTCGCAAGTATTGAAAGTTTGAGAACCACTGGTTTATAGTGCTATGTTATTATGCTGTCTAAAATTTTGCTTCAGATTTCATTGTATGTATTTAATACGGTATTACATCATTTCTTAACACCTTAACTTCTACCGGCGTTTGTGGCCGCGGTAGCCGAGTGATATAGGTATCGGACTGTCATACCACTAAAGACCCGCCGTGTAGGGCAGCGATGCACGTTTAATCTGTCGAGAGCTGAAACGTCCCAAGTTAGGAGAGGGGTGCCATCTCTGTCGTCCACGTCACTTGACCACCGTCGCCAAAAGCCCTCGTGTAGCTGAACAGTGCGACGTTAATATTCAATCAATATTCAATCAATCAATCTACCGGCGTTTATTTAAACGTCTCCTACAGCCAATGCGTTAATTATCCAGGCGTATATATACGTCTCTCCAAAATATGATCATTTTTTTGCACTGCTATCAGTTAATCTATTCCAAAGACTTTGTAAAACAAAAAAAATATGCCCTTTTAACAGAAGGATTTGATTTATTTATGTCTTTCCTCCCCCTCTCATTACACCACAAACGTACGTGGTACTCGAGAGCGAATCGTGTAACTTTAAATCGGCAGTTAAGGACTTAATAATCACATTCTTAGTCAAAAACCAAGTTAATACTTAGTCAAATACCAAGTTTCTATTCAATTAAGAAACATATCTGACAGATTGGAGTGAATTGTAGTATATATATACAACACGCAATCACTAAACATTTAAAGAAACATGTAAGCATTCATAATAACTGAATAACAGCACTTTTTGAATTTTTTTAACTCTGGTATGAACAATTAAATAATAGTACTCAGAGCAGATATAAATTTAATAATTAACGCTTATGTCGAAAAATTACAATTTATTTCATCTTTTTTTTCCTGAAAACTTCCTAATGAACTTAAGATTAATCCAAAACACTTTTTTTTCTTTTTAAAAATGTTAATTTTTATGTAACATCAGTGGTGTTCAATAAATAATAATTTATTTGATTAACTCAGGCAAAAAACAAACTAAGAATTCATTTTTTAAATCAAAAATAACTTCAAAGAAAAAAAAATACTTCAGCAGTAAAATTTTCGATATTTAATTTTTCTGCACTTCAATCATATATTAAAAGACCTTAATGGTTAAGGAGGCACCAATAATTTATTCATATATCATCTTTAATTAGCATTATACAAACACAATACTTATACCTCACTCTTTTTTTAAATAAATACTAGTCAATTTAATTTGATTTTTTTAAAGAAAATCAATAAGTTATCGGCCGTAAAATATTTCGTTGAAAAATATTTTGTTTTCATGTTTAGTATTTTCCTAACCAAGCAGTTATATTAAATAAAGACGATGCCTCATTTTTTATCACAATATTAAGGATGTTATTTAAATAGATTATGAGAATTAATTAAAATTAGTGTGATAAATATATTACAGTAGTTTATCTCATAAGGAACTGAAATGAACATAAATAAAATAATTCATTAGACCACACATTTTCGATAAACTAATCATTTAACTAAGAAATAATAATTTCATAAAAGCATAACTAGTACGAAAATCTAATTTATTCAACCATTAACAATAATCAAATAAAAATGTTTGTTTCTAATGTTTTTCTTTGAAATATATGCACGAAAAATACATTTAACTTTTAGCAAAAATATTGCATTTTCTTCGGCCTTCTGTTATTAGATAATCTGTTTATCCGATGTTGAAACTTATTTTTGTTATACTGCTCTAGGTGGGAGTATGGAACTTTTTGTTAATAGAATATCTAATTATGTTCTTAATATTATTTTTTGGTATGTGTGTTTCTTCCTCAGTCTTTAGAATTATTAAAGTCCAGGAAAATATAAAGATGCAAGCAGATATACAAGATGTGACACAAAAAAAACCGAGACTGAGTGTGTAGCTTGTTAAAGGAGTGGAGTTGGCAACAACTGTTTTGGTGACATAATCCCATGCACTTCTGCTATCCATATGGCTGGTTTCGCCTTAATTTATCACTCTAGTTGGGAGTACTACGTCATTGAGTGGACACGTGCAACTACATTCTGCCAGAAAATATCGAATCAAAATTAAGGTTCTTATGAAAGTTAAGAAATCAGTTACGAAAACATTCCAAATACTAACCGAGGCTTAGATATGTGAAAATTTTGTCTCATGCACATGTGTTTGAATGGTATAAAAGGTTTCCTGGAGGAGGGGACAACGTGGAAGATAATGAACGTGCTAGGCGTCCGTGATTAGAGACCAAAACATACCCAAAATCCATGATGTGATGGGTTTCCACTCACATCAGTGGTCATACTATTAATCAACACTACTACATTGAAGTACAAAAAGTAAAGTAGTTTCTATCTGTCAAGTAGTTTCTGACCAGCAAAAACGTTACTGTGATGAGGAATCCAACTTATTCAACTGAATTCACCCCATACATGCTACTTTTTTTATTTCCTACAGTTAAATCTTGTTGAAAGGGAATACTCTCGTTCCAGAACTGTTACCCGCAATGGCAGCATCGAATGCAGAAGTGTGTGAATGCTGAATGGAACTACTTTTAATGTGATACTGTCATGGAGAAATGATTCTGTATAAGAACAATGATTTATTGGACCAGTCTCGTTTTTGTGTGTGTGTGAGTCACACCACGTACATGTTCTTCGCAAGGGTGAAAAGGAAAAATATAACATTCGATACGAAATGGTGAACAAAAATCTCCTCTCTCTCTCTCTCAATGAGCTAAAATTCAGTAAATATTCAAATAATTTTAAGTAATGGCAAATGAAATAATGTGAAGGAAGAAGCAATTTACCAAATAAAATAAATAACGAACGCTGAAAAAACCCAGGTTTTCTTCTGTCAATCAATGTAAGTAATATCTAAAACAGATACAAAAATATTCCTTTTAAGGCCATTGCTGGAGTCTACTTCTACAAAAATTTTCTTAGTGAATCTCTACTCGACAGAGCAGCAAAAAAAAAAAAAAAAAAAAAAAAAAAAACAATACCATGGCCAACAAATTTTAAGTATATAGTATAAGTATCTAAGAAACGGATTTTTCAGAAATCTAACACCCCTAAAAACTCATCTTTGGAGAGGATTTACGTAAGCTTCTTTCTTAATAAATCTCTACTCATCAAAAGTAACATGCCTGCCAAATTTCAAATCCGCAGGTTTAATAGTTCCGGAAATCTCGCAACGGGTGAGAGATTGAGTGCATGTGTGCGAATCTATTTCTCCCCTTTATGCATTCTACATTTGCATTTAATTCAGGGCAAACATAAATACTACAGAAGACTAACAAATTTAATTCATTACAATTCGGACCGTAATTATATTCTGACTCGTTATCAAAAACATTGTATTAGCTTTATAAATTTCGTATTCAACAAAAATAACGTTATAAAATTATGGGAAGGCATATTTTGATGCTATTTTGAAAGTCCCCCAGTACTTTACTTAAGAATAAGACATTAATTAAAAGTAGTAAAATTATTTCGGAACACCATTTCAAAATAAGACAAAGTGTATAAAATATTAGTAAAATAAATGTATAAAAATAAATAAAGCATTTATAGACATTAACGAAGTATAAATTGTGGGGGCGCGACACATCGAAAATAAAAGATTTAAAAACATTTAATTTACTGTGAAAAACATTAAAACAAAATGCTTTCAGGCATAATAAAAATGCACTTTAATCTGATATAATTTATAGGCGCGCGCGCAATGATAATTCTGTAACACTTTAAATTAATTATACATTGAGCAATCATTTAAAAAAATCATTTTACCATTGTCGCGCAATCTGTCTCGATTATTTCAAGTTTTATTTTCTTAAAATGCCTGCAAGCGGGTTTGTTAACTAATTCACTATTTAGTTTATAACTAAGTATCACAAGTTTAATAAGTATTAACGACTTCCATGGGCTTGTCTTGCAAAGAGCAAAAGTTTTTATAAGGAATGCTTGTGATTATTGACTCTCTGAGTTCTCTATATCTTTATCTAATTTGTTTCACAATTTTGAGTTCATTTAAAAATTTTAACTACTATTAATTTATTTTTATTACAATGTTGAATTGAATCTTTAATTTAATGGTTGTAGTTGCGAAATTTATTTTAGACAGTACATGAGTTATGTTGCACTTTTTCAAACCCTACTATTAGTTAACAATCTTCCTATATATACAGAGTGTTTTTTTCAGGTATAGAAGTTTATTTAAGCATTTTGTTAACTAATTCACTAAGCTGGCAGCTCTACCGATTTAACAGCTGTCAAGTGATTTATTCTCAGTTTAATTTGGCAATTCATCATGAATAGACTCACACCTGAACAACGCTTTCAAATTAAGCAATTTTATTTCGAAAATAATGGTGAACTTTCATAAGCGAATTTTGTTTGGCGATGAAGCGCACTTCTGGTTGAATGGCTACGTCAACAAACAAAACTGCCGCATTTGGAGTGAAGCTAATCCACAAGTGTATGTCGAAACACCGTTACATCCAGAAAAACTGACTGTTTGGTGCGATTTATGGGCTGGTAGAATCCTTCTTGAAAAACGATGAAGGCCACAACGTTACAGTCAATGGTAATCGGTATAGAGCAATGATTATTAACTTTTTTTCATTCCTGAATTGAACAATCATGATGTCCAGGAGCTGTGGTTCCAACAAGACGGCGCAACATGTCACACAGCTCGTGCCACAATCGATTTATTGAAAGACACGTTTGGGGACCGCCTAATTTCACGTTTTGGACCTGTGAATTGGCCTCCAAGGTCTTGTGATTTAACACCGCTAGACTATTTTCTGTGGGGCTATGTCAAGACATTGATCTATGCGGATAAGCCACAAACGCTTGACCATTTGGAAGATAACATTCGCCGTGTTATTGCCGATATACGGCCACAAATGTTGGAAAAAGTCATCGAAAATTGGACGTCCAGATTGGACTACATCCGAGCCAGCCGTGGCAGTCCTATGACAGAAATCATATTTAAAATGTAATGCCACAAGATTATCTTTCGAATAAAAACAATTCATGTCAATCGAATAATACATCGTTGTTTTATTGCAATTTAAAGTTCTATACCTCTAAAAAACACCCTTATATATATATATCTTGTTCAAATTTTCAATCGTTAATAAAATACATTTTAAAGCGCTCATTTGAGAAGACATTTTATATACACGATTATTTTGAATGAAGATACGGTAAATTAATTATAATTAATAAAAATAATTTGTTAAAACTAATTGTTCAAATACTTGCAGATGTAGCCACGTTGGCATAATTTTTGATGATTTTGCGACCCTTTGGGCGACTTGTGGCAAAACTTCAAAAGTTTTTTTCTCATTCTTTAAAGAGCTGATTTATATTGAAATTATCTATACACGATTGTTTGGGGTGACAATACGATAATTCAATTATAATTACCCTAAAGTCTGGTGTATAACGCGCACCTATACTTGCAAGCTTACTTTTTTTTTAAATTTTAGGTACATTCGCCGTATGACGCGAACCCCTTTTTTTACGAAGAACTCTAAAATATTAATATATAGTGCTCTTATGTTTTGAAGTAATTTATTCGATGTATTATCCCAGACTTTTGACTAAAACAACAACCCTTTTAGTTCATTAGGCGAGTCATTTCTTTTATATAAGCAGTATTTCGATAAATGTAGAAGTAAAAAATTATTTATGCTCATCTCTTTTGTTATTTTTAAAGCTCGGTGTATAACGCGCACCCTAAAGTTTCGATCTTTTTTGTGTTAAAAGTGCTCGTTTTACCCCGGATTTTACGGTAATTAAAATTAATTGACTGAAACTAATTATTTAAAGAAATATAGATGCAGTCACGTTGACTTCATTTTTAGCGACATGGGCCAAAACTTTAAAAGTTTTTTTTCTCATGTTTTAAATCATTCAGTTGAACTGAAAGTTTATATACAAAATTGTTTTGGGTGACAATACAAAACTTAAATGTTAATTAATACAAATTTATTGCCTCTTAATATTGTGATTCTATAATATGTATATACATATTTATACTAAATAGGTTCAGAAGAATAGTTAATAGGTTCACCGTGTCCGAAAATAGCAACACTGGACCAATTCCGAAGTCAACGGTGAAAATGGGATTAACAAATCATTTAAAAAAAATGCTTGTAAGAATCAGAGTAACTATAAGTTCATGTATGTATTTGATAGTTTTTAAAACTGGTAAAATATATTAATTATTAACTTCTTGCCATTTCTCATTGAAATCTGTTTTTTTTTAAATTTCTTAAGTATCGGATATCAATATGAATGATTTTACATTTTTTTTTATTCTTTATCAAAATGTGTGGAGAATTAGAGGTGCGGCTTATAATCAATGACGGCTTAGATTCGAGTATATATATATATACATATATATATATATATATATATATATATATATATATATATATATATATATACTCGAATCCAATCCGTCATTGATTATATTGAAATATATAGAACTATATAGAAAAATAGGCAAAAATATGTACAATTCTTAAATAAAAATTTTTTGAAAAAAAAATATTGTCATTTTTTTAACGGACCTTACTTAAAAAACATTCCTCGTATATATATATATATATATATATATATATATATATATAGAGATATAGAGATATATACGAGATACTTTGGTTATATATATGTATATACGAGGGATGTTTTTTAAGTAAGGTCCGTTACCAAAAATGATGACAATATTTTTTTTTCAAAAAACTTTTTTTTAAGAATTGTACAAATTTTTGTCTAATTTTCTATATAGTTGCCGAGTTTTTTAATGTACTTGTTATACCTTAGAACAAAGTTTTAAAAACCCTCTTTAAAGAAGTCTGCCGCCTAGTCGGGCAGCCAAGAGTTCACGGCCGCTTTCAATTATTCACTGTCACTTATGCGCTTCCCACCAAGACTGTGTTTGAGGTAACGTAAAAGCTGGAAATCACTCGGAGCAAGGTTGGGGCTGTATGGTTCTTAGTTCAAAACCTCCAAGGCTAAAGATTCGATTATCTCCCGGGTGTTTCGAGAAGTGTGAGATCTTGCGTTATCGTGGAGGAGCAAAACACCTTTTGACAGCATGCCGCACAGTTTGTTTTGCAATGCTCTTAGGAGCTTCCGTAGAGTTGCGCAGTAGGCACCTGAGTTGATGGTTGTTTCTTGTGGCATAACGTCCACCAGCAAAACACCACCAGAACACCGTTGCCATAATCTTGCACTTTGACAACGTTTGTTTGGCTCTGACCTTGATGGGATAGGATGTGTCTCGCCATTCCATCGACTGTTGCTTTGATTCCGGGGTGATATGGGATACCCATGTTTCATCTCCAGTAACGATTCGACTCAACATGCCCTCCTCTTTTTCCTCGTAAAGGTACAAAAAAGTCCAATGGAATGACAAACCTCTTCTATTTGTGTTTCACTGGGAGTAGTCTGGGTGCCAACCGAGAAAACACTTTCTTAAAAGTTGAGGTCTTCTGTCACTATTTTGTACACCTCCGACCGAGAAACATCGGGAAATTCCAATGAAAGAGTGGTCATCGTGCATCTCGTGATTTTACGAATTTTGTTTCAATCGCTTGCGTCAAATCATTAGTGATTACAGAGAGCTGGTCTGATCGTTTTTTGTCATGGACGTTTGTCCACCCATCTTTAAACTTCCTCGCTCATTTTCAAACTTTGCTGTCACTCATTGCTTCTGTGCCAAAACTTTCCCTTATCTGGCGATGATTGTCTGCAGCCGACAAGTTTCTTACAGTCATAAAACCGATAGCAGACCATATCTCACATTTGGCGGGCAATTCAATCCCCTTAAACGTTTAAAAGATGCACTGTGAAGCTTACACGACTGCTACAGAGCTTGAAATGGCACGAGTGTGTTCGCAAAGGATGCTGTTAACGCAGAGACTCGTCGCGGCGTAAGCACGAACTAGGGAACTATACGTGCCAACGGACCTTATTTAAAAAATAGCCCTCGTATATAGTCTAAATTCTCTACACAAATAAAAAATTATTTATCAATCAAAACCGAAAAAATACAGACATAGTAAGAAACCATACATTGAAGGATATATGAGTAATTAAAATTTAAAAAATGGATGCTGCAATATTATAAACATTGCTGACTTAGGACAGCTTATATATAAAATAATTTATATAAAAGGGGAGTTGGACATGTTTTGTGGCCTGTCAACCATCCTCCTTTATGTTAAAACTATTGAGCAAAAACCTATTGAAAATAACGGATAGAATGTCTAAATCCATTACAAGATAGAAGTAACTTACGTAAAAATTGCACTTAAAAATGCAGAGCCTGCGCTAAATCTGAATGCAATAAATAAGTTATAGCCAGATTCTCTTGATCCAAAAGTAAATTCAAAGCATATGAATGACTGAATTGTAGCACTTAAAAAATATGAAAAGAATAGAAATAAAAATGTTAAAAAAAGAGTTTACAAACTACCATAACTTTAATGTGTGTGACACTAGAGTTATATATGAATTAAATAATAATAAGTAATTCTATCAAATATTAGAATATGAAGGTAACTATAACTAGGAAAAATGACAAATTTAAGTAATAAACTATTATTATTCTATAAGGAATTTTTATTCTTACTATTTGTAATTTCTTTATTCAAAAAACTATTAATAAAAATAATTGGGTATTTCTGATTTAAGCAATATTTAGTAAATTGTTTATAGTTATTTATTGTTTCAAAATTCTTTGAAACTAGAAATTGATTGTGTTGTATATAATTAATAACAATACTTCTGAATATAGAAACATATACATTACTCTCCCAATAAGGAACTAACTAAATAATAATTCCTAATTCCAATAGTGATTGTTATTAATTGCAAACTTCTGGGAAAACAAGCATTTCGGAAATCGACTCCGAGGGACAAGAAAGGGGGCATAATTGATTAATATACTTCCATTTTATAAATTCAAGTTTAACATTATTAAATAAAGATGAGAGTGCTATAAGAACGTTTAAAAACAATTAAATACTTATTTCCAGGACTTAGACATCAATCACTTGCATAATCAATATAGATTCATACAGCACCATGAAATACCCAGCGCGAAGCGAAGGGTTAGTAATTTATAAACTATTTTTTACCAAAACGTTTTCTACCTAAAATGTAAAAAAGCTATTTGGAGTTTATTATGAACCGCAGAAAAATACTAGATAAATTTAAATAAAAAATACTGTAATCGATTTGAAATATTTCTTAAAAATACCCACTTTCATTCTTCTTTCCTAAGTGAAATTCCAAAGAAAGAACAAATCTCTCTATCCATTCCCTCGAATAACTACATAAGCAAATCCTCGAATGCGTGGAGACGAATCCTATTTCTAGCAGAAAATAAGTATCTGTAGAAAACAGAATGCAATTTCAGTCTCTTAAATAAACAAGTGTCTTGATTTAAAATACTCTTTACCTTATCTTCGTGACGAAATGATTCCAAAGCAAGACGCTCAAAAACAGTTCTTTAAGAGGGAAAACTTCTACTTTAAGTCGAAGTTTTAGAACTGAAACGTTTTAGGTAAGATTACGACGCTGCATACATGTGGACACAACTTTCCACTTAGTATAAAAAATTCGAAGGCTTACAAGCTGAGAGACTGAGATTGCTTTCTTTATACGGCTGTTTGTCTGTCAAGTATCAACAGCCGAGGAAACGGTTGTCTGTTATTTTATGTTCTTGCTTTGTTTTTTTTTTTTCTGTATTTGGATTTTTCAAGCGAATCGACAATTTTCCTTTTAAAAAAATGCTATTTATACTTTAACATTTTTAGGAGTTATTTCATGGAAGTAAGTTAAAATATAAGCTTGTAATTCAAAAATGAATGCTATATAAAAATACACACATAAGGATAAGAATTAATTGGCTTATGAAGGTGGATGGTTTTTTTAATGTTTTTTATATATATATATATATAATAATAATATAAATAATAATAATTTGTTATGTGATTTTATTCTTGAAACTCAAATAAAATATTTTCAATAGAGCTCCCCAGTTTTACTTTATTTTCTCCTCCTTTTGATATTTTCGTTAACTAATTTGTTCTTATAATGTTTTTTCAGATGTGAATACATTTGTGTAGTTTAATCTTCTCGAACTCTTATTTACTCTATGATTGTACAAGCTTTTACAAGCAACTAGAAAATAATTTACCATTCTGGTCAGCCAAAAACAGAAGTTCCTCTCGTCACTAATTCGTGCTAACTTTTCTCATCCACCTTTTTCCCATCTCACACACAGATTTCTTTGTTGCAAACAGGTTAGCTAATCAGCTCCCTCCACTTATTCCCTAATCCCCAATTTCAATCCTTCACATTTTATGTATTTTTTGCCGTACAAATTAAATTCATCATTATTAATTATCTACAGCAGTGTTTCTCAAACTGTGGGGGTTGCGATGACCTTACGAGGGGGGCGCGAGCATATCGAAAATAAAAGATTTAAAAAATAATTAGTTTACTGGAATGAATTAAAACAAAATACTTTCAGACATAATAAAAAATGCACTTTTACTCTGATATAATTTATAGGCTCGCGCGCGCGATATTAAGTCAGCAAAAATAAAAACTTCTTCTATACCTAATTAGCTATCTTTGATCCAATAAACAAATAAAAAAATTTTGATTTGATTTGCTGTAATCCCATGATGAGAGATTTTTTTATTACCCTTTTTTTTTAACCTAACATACTACTCTTTCAGAGAAAAAACAGATCCCAGACCCAGAATCGAAAAAATTTAGGAACATAAAAAACTCATCATTGTCATTATTTTTGAAATACTGCACATTATAGCTGTAATCTGTTTGACATTTTAAGTTATTGGTACAGTTAGTTATGACCCCTCTTTTATGTGTTCTCTGTTGCGCTTTTTGCCATGCAAAAGAGTTTTATGATATTTGGAAAACCACGGAGTGCACACACAAACACACGCACAAGCACATGAAGGATTACTTGGCCAAGACATATTTTTATAAATATGCTCAACATATAAAGCATAACGAAAAACGTTTCACACAATTTTTTTAGCAGTAACATACATATTATCATAATGAATATACTTTTTACCCGGAAGTGGTCGATCGGGACACACAGATTACGAAATCGTTAATTCTGGCAAAACTGTTTATTTATTACCAAAGCAAAATTGAAAAGTCCTTGAAAGATGGTAAGTAAACTTTCTCTTAATTAAATTATTCACTGGAATCATGATTTGTATCGTGTACAATAAAATAATTATAAAAAAAAAGAATTGGGGTGACTCAATAACCCCGACCGTATCGAGAGCGCGCCTGCTCCCGGGTTAAAACATGTTCAAGTCTTTTCGCTTTAAATATTAAAAATAATACAATTATTCTTCCTCGATATTTTATATTATTGATCATTATTTAACATCAGTGGCGCACACAAGGAGGGGTCCAGATCCCCCCCAAAGCCATTGATTTTTTCCGATTGAATATAATTATAAGTTTTTCGTTCGCAAAATTTAATTAAGTATGTTATTAAGGATTAATTTTATTAATTAATGCTAATTATTTATTCAAGAATTAGTTTTTTACTGTGTTTTGTTCCCGAAAATCGACAAAATCAAAAGGAACCTGATACAAGATTGGTGAACTTTCGACCCCGGACCCCCTCTTGAAAAATTCCTCTGTGCGCTACTGTTTAACATCAATTATAAATGTTAATTCTGTGAGGCTTAAAATTACAATTCGCTTAAAACTAATTATAATTTGAGCAACCGTTTTAAAAAAATAATTTTACGTTTTTGTAAACATTGTCGAGCACTTGGCTTTGCGCGCGCGCGCGCTTCCCTTACAATTCAGCTATTATATCAATAATGTTTTATTTTCTTGTAAATGAACTCGTGCAAAGAGCGGGCACTTCAGTCGGTATACTTTTAATTTATCAGTGCTGCACAGAATATTTTATAACTAATTAATTAATACTAAATTAGGAACAAATTTAATAAGTATTAATGACGTCCATGAGCTTGTCTTGGAAAGCAAAGTTTTTCAAAAGAATGCTTATGATTAGAAATTGACCCTCTGAGTTATTTTTCTATATTTAGCAGATATCTATATTTTGTCTTTTAAGCAGCTACCGCATTTTGCAATATGTTCAATTTAAAAGTTAGAGAATGGAAAAATAACATAATAATTATCCTATTATTTTATTTATTTATTTATTTTGTTTCAAAGTAGTATACAAAATTTAATACTTATGTTACTAATTTGTATGGTTTATATTTAAGAGCGCCTATTGTAGCTTTAGCGTCAAAGTGCATTATTATTGCATTCAGTACATTATTAATGTATAAGGGGGGCGCGAAAAAAATTGTGATCGAAAAGGGGGGCGCCAGTATTGAAAGTTTGAGAAGCATTGTGATCTACAGTAATACTATTTTATTAAAATTTAATTTTTAAAATAGGCAATTTAAAAGCATTTCAGAGTTATTCAAACTCTCAAGATTGGAGATAAGGGTTCGACGAAACAAAATGCTCTCACTCTGACCAGTACTAGTACCAATATACTACACCAGTACTAGTACAATTTAATCACAATATGTTTAACGATATCCTTGATACAAAATATATGCATTTATCTTTTTTACCCCCATAATACGTAATCATTACAAAATATAAATTGATATAAAAACTATTTATTAACCATTTTGTTTATCATATTCTATTCATCGAAGAAGTTAGAAAACTGTTCAAAAACCGAAAGTTTTATCATCAGCTCCCCCACATGCCCGCTTGGAGGTTAATTTCCACAAAAAATCCATAATTAAACATTGCCAAATCAAAAGATTTTGCCAAACACAGCAATCGTTCTCTCGAGTAGGAACAGTTTGCCACTATCAGCTGAGCATCACGGCATTTGGTAACTTCGTCAAACACACACATATGTTTCCTAACGCAAGGGAGGTTTTGAAAAAGTTCATTAAAAATAAATATGAAAATTTTTATTTGCAAAAATATTATTATAGCTCCTTTAAAACATCAGCGGTGCTCCTTGAAAAATTTTAACTCCATACGATCAATGATGTGGATTTGTATAAGTCCCGAGTGAGTGAAATTAACGCGGCACTGCTCAGCTACTCGAGAGCAATGGACCTCGTAATTTTGTACCATGGTCAGGTGATGAGATTGTATATGTCTTAAACATACATACATTCAACTTTATACACTGCTCAAAACAATTAAAGAATATTGTAAGTTTTTTTTTTATAAATTAAAGATATAAGCGAAATTATTTTTGCCGAAAATGGAAGAAGAGAATCACAAATGCAAATTTTTCTGAATTTCAAACTGTGGAGAATGCTAATTTTGAGTTCGACGTCAAAAACGTCGTTTCAGCGGCAGCGAATGAAATTTGACTTTCAACTGAAATGAATACAAGGATGATCGGCATTCAGTGACTGCTTTGTTTCGATGAGTACGATGTGTCTCAGCGAAGTCATTTAACCGATTCAGAAGCTTGGACAGTTGTTGGCAGGTTAGAAGGGGGCCAAACTCAAGCCGAAGTAGCGCAAGCCATTGGAGTGTCACAAAGTGTGATTTCTAGGATCTGGAACCATTTTTTGGAGACTGGAAGTGCAGACCGAAGACTAGGACAAGGTCGTAGACGAGCAACAACGCCCAATGAAGATCGTTATTTAGTGTTAACGGCTCAGAGACACCGACATATATGAACGCTACTCTTCTCCAACAACACCTTCGCTCGGCTACACTGGCACCACGGTTTCAACTCAAGACTGTCCGAAACCGGCTCCATGGTGTACGTCTGTATGCTCGCCGACCGATGGTATGTGTTAGACTAACATCAAGGCATTGTCGCGAGCGCAGGGAGTGGGCAACAGAGCAAGTGAACTGGAGGAGAAATGAATGGAGCAATGTTCTTTTTTCTGACGAGTCCCGTTTTTCTGTTCATCTGGATAATAGGCGTATTTTCATCTTGAGGGACCGTGACAGAAGGAATAATCCTGCGTTCGTGTACGAAAGTGTCAGATTTGGCGGTGGGGGAGTGTTGGTGTATGGTGGCATCTCCATTGACGGCCGCACAGACCTCTACATCATTCGAGATGGACCTCTGACTGCTCGCCGATATTCAGACCTAATGTTGTTCCTCACGCTGCAGCAATCGGAGATGACTTCATTTTTATTAACGATAACTGCAGACAACATCGTGGTAACCTGGTGAAGGATTTCCTTTTCAAGAAAGGAATCGTACGAATTGAATGCCCAGCGTGTTCTCCAGACATGAATCCAATAGAGCACGTTTAGGACGCTCTAGGAAGACGAGTTGCTGGCCACCAACCACCCCCACAAACTCTCCAAGAACTGGAGAGAGCTCTTCTGGAAGAGTGGTACAGAACACCCCAACTCGTGATAAATAGCCTCATTGACTCCATGCCTCAAAGGTGCTCAACGGTGCTGGCCGTCCGTAGAAACCATACCCCCTACTGAAAATGATTTCGTTTGAAGAAAGCACCCTTTCTTATTCTTTTTTTTCTCATATGCACAAATTGTGTTTTTTTTCCTTTTGCACACAAATGCGCAATAAAATTCATTTTTTTCTGCCAAACATGTGTAATTTATTCTCATATAACCTACTACGTCTGTCAACCATGTATCAATCAGCTAAAAAGTTTCCCAGCCACAAAATCCACCTAAAACTGCAATATCATTTCATTATTTTGAGCAGTGTATATAAGATAAGAGTATCATAGTAATGTATTAATTGTACTATATTATAGTGTGTAATTGAAACTAGGGGTGTGGTTGGCTAATGACTGGTCTTCGGCACCAAAGGTTACGGGATCAATCTCGGCCCAAGTCGATGAATTTTATTGATGCTGGAAATCGACAGCAGCCATTTCGTATGATTAAGCGACATACAAAAGGCTCTCGAATACCTGTTTGGCTTGGGTGCTCTAGACAAAATTAAATTTTAAGTACGGTGTTTCATCCCCGTAACACAAGGGCCTTCCTCTGGGGAGGAAACTGGACGTCAAAATTACCTGCGACGATTGGTATCCACCTATATGGTTCCGCACCAAAAAGTGATACCAGCTTCGGTGAAGGCATGAAGTCTGCAATGGTAAAACACCAATCCGCATTCTATTAGAAATTTAAAAACTATTGTATAATTGTAGAAATATGCTCAGCATGAGAAAATATAACGAAATATTTACTCAAACAGAGGTCTATTTAAGCAGTTTAATAAATTTTAATGTTAACAGTTTTATCATGATAAAAGTATAATTCATTATGCATGTACCCCCTTTCAAAACAATATGTAAAAAATATATTTCTAACATACATATATATTTATTTAAATTTACTGACAATTAAAAGTTTTCACGTATTACATATCTCTTAAGCCAGAAGTAGGGATTGCAATACCGGTAAACCTGATTACCGAATACCGGTAGTTTGAGCCATTTGTCCAATTTTGTAATACCGGTATTCACAAGTTTTAATACCGATTTTTCGGTATTTTATATTTAAGTTTTTTAAATTGTCTCCAGTGTGTGTTCAGGGATCGCCAACCTGGCAAAATAATATACGTTTTTGTTTTTATGTCTCCCTAACTGGTGAAATTTTTCGGACTGTGAATACAAAGTTCCAGCGTACTATCAATAGAAGTGATAAAATGTGTGAATCATACAAGACGGTGGATCAAAACTATCCTGTTACATTTCACAGCGATACTGAAAACGCACAGGATTCGTAGTCTGATAATCGTATCAGTGAAAATAAGGTTGTAGTTGTGAAGAAAATGCGTAATGTTTCGATATTTTCAAATTGGCGAGTTTGTTATTCACATTGTATTTGCATATCATACTTAAGGGTTCAAAATATTTTTCAGATTTATTATATATATAGTCATTAATAATAACACATAACAATGAATAACTTTAAAGAACATAAAAAATGAGCTGATAATGCTTCGGTTTGGTTTCATTATTTATATGATGAAAACCACAAACTGAATAGCGATATTTAAACTTTTTTTGTGATTTAATTAAATAAGATGTTCTCCTTTGGTTTTTTTTTAATTCTTTATATGCTGTTATGATTGATAAATTACACATTATTTTTTGTGATATTTACACTCTTCAGTAAGGCTGGGAAATAAAACGAAGAAACACTCGTGTTTTCTTTCTTTTTTTCTAAAATTTCTGCTACAGGTATTAAAACCGGTATTAAGACCTAAGAAATACCGACTACAGGTATTGAACTTTTAGTCCGATATTGCAATCCCTAGCCACAAAGAAAAACAAAACATTCACTTTTAAACAATAGCCATTCAAATAAGAACAGAACACATGATACAATTTTAATTCAAAAAGAAATAAAAAAAAATATTTGTTAAAAAAGAAAGTTCGCGTTTCAAAATTTAGAAACAAAAGAAGTTTGCATAATTCTGAACCCGGCAGAGTATCAACGAAAAATGCAAGAACAATTCGTCATAGGTATTAAAGAATTTACTTGTAGTTTCTCAAAAGGAAGCCGGTGCCTGATTTACATTATGAGTTTGATCTTGCCTTACCGAGATTTCTGCTCCAAAGAAAAGTCAAACTAATTTGTTCCGTTGCTTTACGGAAAGGCGCGTGTACCAGATGCTACAGATTGATAAGATATATTCTGTTTTGCAAATTGTGTTCCCTCGGTATTCGAAGTATGCTGCAATTTACGTCTTCTTCCAAATGCATGGTGGAAACATGCGGGAATAAATTTCACAAACACATCTTATGAACTGGATTCTTCTTTCTCTTCGGATATTTATTTGTTTATTTATTCTATTTTTTACAGTACTTGGAACAATGCTTGTTACATGAAAATTTATTTGTTGCGAAATATTTTTGAAAATATGTTTCTAATGTGCCGTTAATATATAAGAACTCCACATTGTCCTAATTAATAGTCGTTTTAAGGTGGTACACTATGATTTAATTGACAAAAATCACTCACAAAATGAATTATTTAGCATAAAATACATTTATACATTATTCTTTAATACGTGTTTCTCAAAATTTCAATATTTGCGATACAATATTCAATCATAATTTTCATCGCCCCCTTCGATACAATAACAATGTACTTAATCCACTAATACACTTTGAAGCTAAATGTATAATACTACTTTAACATGTTAAGTGCCACCAGCGTATATAAAAGTTTAGTTCATCCAAAGCGTTAATTGCCCAGACTTGTATATAAGTCTTTCCGATGCACGATCTTTTCTGTGCACCGGTATCCATAAAATTATTCCGAAGTCTTAGGAAATAAAAAAGTGCCTTGACAGTGTTTGAAAAGGACTTACTTATTTCAGAGGATTTTCCTTATTTTCTCCTGTCCCTCCTCTCCAATACTTCACATGCGCCTGCCTACTTGGAAAACAGTAGCATTGGGGAGCGAATCACGTAACTTTAATTTGGCAGTAAAGGAAACAATTACAAACCGTACAAATTATCAAGATAAATGTTAATTTTTGTATACAATTTTGTATATGACAAGTCCATGGGTTCATTGGTAATTATTAATGTGTTTCTTAACTTAATAGTAAAGAGTGTTTTTTTTCAGGTATAGAAGTTTAAGTAGGTATTACTTTCCAAGATGGCGAACGATTTAACAGCTGTCAAGTGATTTATTCTCAGTTTGGTTTATCAATTCATCAAAACGATCATCAAGCAAGGCGTAGATTCGTCGAATGGGCCCAAAACGAGATTACCGTTGTTCCCTATTTTCATAAGCGAATTTTGTTTAGCGATGAAGCGCACTTCTGGTTGAATGGCTACGTCAACAAACAAAACTGCCGCATTTGGAGTGAAGCTAATCCACAAGTGTATGTCGAAACACCGTTACATCCAGAAAAACTGACTGTTTGGTGCGCTTTATGGGCTGGTGGAATCCTTCTTCAAAAACGATGAAGGCCACAACGTTACAGTCAATGGTGATCGGTATAGAGCCATGATTACTAACTTTTTCATTCCTGAATTGAACAATAATGCTGTCCAGGAGCTGTGGTTCCAACAAGACGGCGCAACATGTCACACAGCACGTGCCACAATCGATTTATTGAAAGACACGTTTGGTGACCGCCTAATTTCACGTTTTGGACCTGTGAATTGGCCTCCAAGATATTGTGATTTAACACCGCTCGACTATTTTCTGTAAGGCTATGTTAAGTCATTGGTCTATGCGGATAAGCCACAAACGCTTGACCATTTGGAAGACAACATTCGCCGTGTTATTGCCGATATATGGCCACAAATGTTTTGAAAAAGTCATCGAAATTTGGACGTCCAGATTGGACTCCATCCGAGCCAGCCGTGGCAGTCCTATGCCAGAAATCATATTTAAAACGTAATGTCACAAGAATATCTTTCGAATAAAAAAATCCATGTCAATCGAATAATACATCGTTGTTTTATTGCAATTTAAAGTTCTATACCTCTCAAAAAACACCCTTTATTAAATTAGTTATGAAATCTTTGTGCAGTACCGATGCAGTTATAAGTGCACTATATCAGTGTCAATGTGAATTTTATTTTTTATTATGTCAGAAAATATTTTAATTGCTTACTTCCAGTAAATGATATTTTTTTAAAAAAATCTGTTTTCAATTTTTTAATATTCCCGCATCCCCCTCGTAGAGTTATCACGTCCCCCTAGGGGCGCACCCCACAGTTAGAGAAAAACTACTTTAATCACATAAAATTTGAAAGCTCTAAGTTAAAAGGAAACTAGAGCTATGATACATTTTATGATCAATCTTATATTCACATCCGAATATCAAACCAATAATTTCAACCAATTTATTTTAGAAAGGAAAAAAAAAAAAAGAAAGGAAAAAAAAAACATTAGCTTTTCTTCATTTGAAATGATAAAGCTTTTTTTTTATTTGTGTCAAATGCTTTGATGTTTTTTTCTACAATAAGTAACATAAAATGAATTATCCATAATGTAAAGCCTACCAGAAACGGAAGAAGAAAACTTTATATGCAAATCAAAGTTTGACGTCAAAAACCAGAAAAAAGGAGATAAGGGCAGAAATCGGGATGTTGCAGAAACGTCTGTTTTATTGCCGTAACTGTGAAATTCGATTGCGCAGTATTTTGTTTTTGAGACGAAGTTACAGAATGTCTCAACAACGTGATTTACCTGAATCCATGGCATGGCGTGTTATAGGCAGACTGGAATCCGGCAAACACAACGTTCGCGGACGCTGTTGGAGTCGCCAGAAGTGTTGTTGCAAGGCTGTGGAATCGATCACAAGAAACAGGAAATGTTAGACGCCGACCAGGGGCAGGTCGGCCACGCGCCACTACATCAACTGATGACCGGTATATACAGTTAACAGCCCGTTGAAACAGAACAGAGAATGCTACGCAGCTGCAAAGACAGTTTTCGGCAACAGGATGAAGGGTGTCCAGCCAAACAGTACAAAATCGGCTGCATGAGGGAGGGCTTATGCACGTAGGATAATGGTCTGCATTCCGTTGACCCCACGCCACCGTACGGCCCGAAGAAGATGGGCTTTCGAGATTGGGAGCAACATGATTGAGCCAAGTGCTGTTTACAGACAAGTCCCGATACAGTCTAAATGTGACACGCGACGTAAAGGGGCACTCAAAATAACCCCGCATTCGTCCGTGAAAGGTCACAATACAGAAGAGCTGGTTGGATGGTATGGGGTGGAATCAGCATAGGCGTGTACGGAATATGATTCGGAATGGCACTTTGACTGGCCGAAGGTATGCAGACGAGATACTTCGACTTCATGTCATCCCCTTACGCTGGAGCCATTGGAGATTCCTTTGTTTTCCAGGATGATAATACCCGACCGAATAGAGCTCGTCTGGTGGAGAACATTTGAAGCTGAAACAATACAGCGTATGGAATTGCCAGAGTGCTCTCCTGACCTGAATAAATGTTTGGGACATGCTCCGACGACGCATTGCTGCGCGACCAAGGCCGCCTGCTACTGTCCGAGACTTGGAGATTGCACTTCAGGAGTGGAACAGTATTCCCCAAAGGCTGATCGATAACCTCATCGCAACCATGGCAAACAGGTGTGCAGCAGTCTTAGCTGTTCGAGGAGACCACACGCCCTATTAAAACTCATGCATCTTGTCTAAACAGTACCTTTTTTTATCGTTTACATGTAACCAAATTGTTACCCTAAATCATCTTTTCATGTTTTTTCCATATTTTCAAAGATTAAAGCTTAATTCCAAAAAATTTTTACGCCTTTTTTCTGTATTTCGCATTGATACGCGTGTACTATGCATTGCATGCCAATACGTGGCTGTCTCACACGGTTTTCTTCACTTTTTTGCTTGCTCCCCTAATTGTTTTGAGCAGTGTATTTGCAACTTTTCGTGGTATTTTGAACATAAAAACTATTTTACAAATTACCTATACACAGGGAGCACTCAAAAAAATTTGCGAAAACCAAAAAATAAAAGATTGTTTTTTTTAAAACTCTACATGTCCCTTTAAGTCAGTGTTTGTCAAACTATGGGGCGTGCTTCCTAGGGGCGTTGATAACTCAACAAGGGGGCGCGAGCATATATATATATAAATTTTAATTATTTTCTCATTGGCTATATTATAAAGCTCTTATCTAATGACTATTTTCATGCGTAACAAGCGTGCTTTCAAGCATTTATCGACTGAATTACACTGAAATAAAATTTTTATAAAATACGTTAATATTTTAATTCTAAAGCTTTAAATCTGTAAATTACTTTTGTCATTAATTCCATAATAAAATATGCAAGTAACATTTTAAGTATTTAAAAAAAACATTTTGCAGACAATATAAGATTAGAAATATACACACGTTTCATTATTTGTAACTTATTGTTGAGCATTTTAATACAGTTACGTTACTTAAAAACTCTTTGAGAAGACGTTTATAATCGAAATACCACAAAAAAAAGTTACAAAATCCATCAGGAGGTTTTAGCGTGCATTTGTATGGAATAATTAAGTTTTACATGTATTTTTCAGCATGTATTATTGTATAAAGATGTGCTAGACAATAACACAAAAAAATATTAACGGACACATTAAATTTTCTCGAGAACAGCACAGAAATCCTATTTTATATGCATTCAAGAAAAATTATTTTTATTAGGATTTTTTTTAGATTTAGATTATTACATTTATTAGATATTTGTTTTTGATTGCTGTTCAGCTTTTGATTAGTATTTTTCTCATATATTTCAGTTCGTTTCTTAGATGGGCGTGGCTTAAAAGTTTTATACAATAGGGATATTTCTCTTGACATCTTTCAGAAAAGATTAATGACATTGTCAAAAAAGAAGTTGATGGCTTTAGAAACAGCGGTTTAATTTAAATGTCACTTGTTAACTAGTTCTTTTAATTATCTTCCAATGCTGTAGGGTTCTTTTTTACATCACATATTCAAATGACTCCCTCTTCTGCCATGTCTTCATTCTCTGCAGGTTTTTTTTCTCTTTTATCTTGTTTCCGTACTTTCTTATCAAGTCTAGTTTTGTAGTGGAAAGTTCAGTAAACTCGGCATTTTGTACTGGATTACCTTCTTTATGAATTTATTAGTTTTTGCTATTGTTAATTCTTCTTGTAATAACTCCGTTTTTGTTGTAATATTTGTATTATAATAAAATATATTTTAATACTATGAATAGATTTATTGCATTTACATTCTTATTAGAATATAATTCTTATTGTAAAAGAATATATATTTTTAATACTATAACTAATACAATTCTTATTTTAGTTGAATGTGCTCGTAATTCCCATTATAACTAAATGAATCTTTATATTTCAGTAAAATCAAATTTTTAGAAGAATGGAATTTCCAGTGATATTTGTATTGAGAGAGAATCATATTACAATTCCCATAGAATATTCTGGCAACAATAGAATAAATTTCTTCGAAATACTTTATTAGAAAACTCAAATTCTTGCAATATTCTATTTTTTTTTTTTTTTTGTAGAAAAAGGAATGTTTCTTTATGAAAATATAATATATTTCTAATAAACTTACTATTTAAATAGAGCATAATTTAAAGTTAATAATCCTATATGAATAAGACATAGTTCTCAATACATTATTCTTAATGGAAGAAAAAAAATGTTACTATAATATACGCAACAGATATGTATTTGTAGAGAGAAATATGTTGGTAACTTGTTCAGATTTGAAAAAATAATTTTTTTTTCTGTTATTTGAAAATTTTATATAGATTAACCGATAGTTTTTGAAAAATAACTGGAGCTATATTCATACATAACACGTATTGCACTTATTGTTATTTGTTATGCATTATAACTAAGAATGCAAAAAGAAATGCATGTGTACAATATGCATAATTTCTTTACATATAAACCTCTAAAACAAAACAAAACAAAAAAAGTTGCCGGGAAGTAATTGTGAGAATGTGATAAAAGTTAATAAGGTTGGTAAAATACTTATGGAAAAATAAATGAATAAAATTCTAAAGTGCCGAAGAGTAATATCACTCAGAAGGCTATAACCCCCATAATTCCTAATATAACATGCCAAGAGCCATGGTACTGAGTCGGTTTGGTTCTCAGTTAAGTCTGGCGATAGCCCATTTCATACTTTTTGAACCTTGGCAGGTATTTTCGGTAGATTATGTGAAAAAGTTTGAAGTGTCGTATTTTCTTCTTATGTCATTCCATACATTTTCGCGATCGGAGAAGATCCGGGGTCATGGACGTCTTAAGACTTCTTGAGAACCTGAGCCTTTAAACCAGCGATAATCAACCTACGGCACACCACGCCTTTTTAAGAAGCCCGGTAATGGCCCATTGCTCTGAGAAATTTACTTATTTAAGAACATAGTAGTAAAAATTTGGTGGGGAATTATTTGTCAAGAAATCAAATACATCAAATTTGCTTTTTGCTGTTAGTGTCGTACAGGCACGAATTGATATTCATTTTCTATTTTCAAGTTATGGTTATTTACAGTTAGGGCTAGTGATAACAGACAACAGTGTAGTAGCGACCATTCTTAGGTTGGAACTTATTTTTAACTATCTTTCATATCTTGCAAGCGAAAAATACTTGAAAAACAATAAATCGTTACAAGACGATTGGGAGGTTAACTATTATGTATTGAAAAATAAACATGGATCAGTAAATATTTGATTTGTTATGAAAGTGCTGTATTTGAAAAATACCAACAAACAGGAATTATTCAGTGACTTTTCCTCGAAGATCTCTTTCAAGAGGGGATAAATAGGTTTTCTTGAACAATCTTTGCAACAGCAACACAGTGTTTTGTCAGTGGTGATGTCACGGTGGTAACAAAGACATCCTATGAAGTATGTTACATTATTGATAATCATATGAAACCTTTTACTAATGCAGAAATTGTGAAGGCGTGTTTCTTAAATGCTTCTAATTTAGTGTTTAGTGACAAAAAATATCAAAATAATAACTAAAAAAAGCTAAACATGAGTTATATTATTTTGATCAATTTTCCACGTTTTAAATTTCCAATGTTATCGGGGTCTTAAAGCATTTCCCCCTCTCCCCATTTATCGTCATATTGCGGTCCGCGTGAAATAACTAGCATATGTATGCGGCCCGTGTTAACTAGCTGATATATGTATGCAGCCCGTGTGAAACAGCTTACATATGTATTCGGCCCAGCAGAAAAAAGGTTGTGTACCCCTACTCTATACAGAAGTAGGCCCAACCTATGACCGTTAAAAGAGGACAGTACATAACATGAGTTGTCAAATACTCGTACAAACAATATTAGAGACAAATAAATGCGGGTGACTTACAATCTCATAAACCGGTTCGGCTTACTGCCGCCTTTTGACTGAATGAGTAATGATGATGTCCTAGGTCTATGCTTGGACGATGGTCATCACATAGCCAGTTGACAGATCGTCCGAAACTCACACTTGTTCGGAGGATAGAACCTGAAATTTTGTAACATTTGATGCGCTTATTGTGGCCGAGACACTAGGCCCGGGTCTAATTGGTCTTTGCCTTTAGGCATCCCTGTTCGGAGAGATCTTCAGCTATGGTAAAGTATCGACGTACTGTAAACATGGTCTACAGACGACACAGATATGTAGTCAAACATTGTCTTTTGGAAAACGTTTTGAAACAGGGAATTCAGGAATAAGACTGCTACATGTTTCATTACATTTTGAACGTAACTCTGGTCCAAAAAAGAGTCATGACAACCGCTAATGCTGATTTAGTAACCTATGCAGCTGCGCCTCACATCCTAATACCAGATTCAAGACATAGGAATTTGCATAACGAAACATGTGTCTTGAAACTGACCACGTAGCCTCCACAATACTATCCAATTACCATCTCCAACAAGATAGAAGTGGCTGAATGATTGAATGTTTATTAACGCCGTACTTAAATAACGGGATGGATATGGACGACAAACCTCGTAATTCTGAACAGCAGTCAAATGATTAAAACGGCACTCAATTTTCCTCACTTCCGTGACACATCAATGTGAAAACTTTGAGCTATGGTCTATATATCGTTTTCTTTTAAGTTATTAATATCTACGTCCTAGCATTTTCCCCTTAAGTGCCTAGTAAAAGTAAGGCGATTCGTACCCCAGGATTATCGTTTTTCACATAGTCGTCCATATGCGGTGTATTGTGGGAGGGAATAAAGGCACAAATAAGCAAATTTTTCTCTGAAATAAGTAAATCCTCCGCAAACACGATCAAGATCATTTTACTACATTCCACACCCTTCGGAATAGTTTTGCTGATGACAGAGCAAATATAAGAATTTTACTATGGAAGAACGCATATATACATCTGGAGCACTCAACTCACCAGTTGAGTAAGACGGATATATACATCGGTGGCGCTTAAGGGGTTAAGTTTTCTATTGTAATTAAACACTTTTTTATAGCCCTCGATTCTTAATATAAACAGTTTGAAACTTGAATTTCTAAAAACGGAAGTATATTTATTTTTTACTCCCGATGTTTGTACGTATCATATCTGAAAAACAGAAAATTACCTATTACGCATCTGTATCTTATCCCACCCTCTCTTAGGAAGCTGATTTTCTCAAAACTACTTTTCAGTGGATCTCTATTTAACAAAAGAAACATGTTTGCCATATTTCAAGTATGTAGCTCTATTAGTTCAAAAGCGAAAAGATGTTTATAAGAAACCTCTGCGCCTCCTCTTGGGAGTAGAATATCAAAACAACCATTCTCCGTGTACATTTATACAATAAATTGTAGTTTAAAAAGACTAAATACACGATTTTATAGCTAACCGAGCTAAATAAAAATCTTAATATAAGAATAAAATGATTAACGAGAAAATTAATGATATTATGGTAAAAGCCAAGGGGTGGTTGATATTAATTGTTATAATTTCTTACTAGTTCTATTCAGAAATGCAGAGTAAGTGTAAAAATGTAGAAGATTAATTTTCTCTTTAATCATTTTATTCTTGTTTTAAGAATTATTTTTTTTACTTTTTAGCTTGATTAAAAAAAACTATAAAAGCGTGCTTTTTGCAGTTTTGTTACATTATAACTCATTTTTCATTTTTTTAGTTCGATCTACAATAAAAGCGTGTATTTTTAGTTTTTTAGCTATCATTTATTCATTGATGAATTAATCTTATAAATCCGTCATTTTTTTAGAATCTGGAATACCCAATGACATCCTGTGAGTGCATCGATACGGCCTGGTTTGCAAAATGTAGGATCAGCTAACTGAAGGAAATCTGGAATAGCTAAGTTTGAAACATGCAATGCGGAAGAAGGTGTGAAGTCAATGATATTTTTCACTAAAAATAGCTCAATATTCTTTCTAAAATTTGCAACAACATTAGAGATAAAAGTATACGTTTTGAATCGAAGTGTTTGTGGGAATTTATTTAATCCGGTGACTTCTGTGAATCAATTGTCAGATGCTTTGGTAGTCACCAATTCTAGAAATGTAATATGGAAAACTGGAAATGGGAAATCGTTACTTCTGATGATCCTGATCAAGACAATGGAACTAAATTATTAAATTATTGTATTGGCATCGGTCCTTGACAAGTGTTCAAAATTTCGAATTAATCTGTCATTTTAAAATGATTAAAAGTCGAGTTCAAAAATTCCGTTACATACAGTTGAGACTAATAAAAGAGTGCTAATAAAAGAAAGATTGCTGCCAAATTTCACGTCTGTAGGTCTAATAGTTCAAGAGATATTGTATCAAATGTGTGTGTGTGTGTGAGAGTCACTTTCTCTTATATATGTAATTTACGTGTGTTGAGCAATTTGTAAATCAAGTAAATGCCTAAAACTATAATTTTTTTCCATCTTAAAACTGCATTTTAAGTTAACAATTATAAAAATGACCATTTTTTAAATTTTTTTTTACTATTGAAAATAATAATAAATTTCTACACGAATACATGTATTAAAATAACATTTCTATACTTCGAAGCCTAACTTATTTATTACAAGATTTTGTAATAAAACATTTTCACAGCGTAAAAAAAAGGTAAAATCAAATTCTTATCGAGTCTAAAAATGATTTAATACCTTATCTACAAGAACAATATTACATTGAAGAATAAAAGAACCAAGTTGAAAAATAAAGGAAATAACATTTTTTGTAATAATTTTTATTGCATCATAACTCATATACTTTAAAACATTTGCAATTGAAAATCATTTTTTAAGCAGTTTTGTATTTGCTTTTTTCTTGTAAAACAGCGTGATAACTTTTTAATTTTATCACGAAACAGTGTTGAACATAAAATTAATTTTACTTCACGAAGAAAGTTTAAGTCAAGTTTTACTACACTTTTCTTCCCAAAAAGATAAATTTTTCTAAAAATTTAATTTAGGTCCCCCCCTTAAGTTTAGTATCCTGAATACGGAAAAAGTAGTTTCTTTTTTTCAGTGCTAACGAAGATAAAGATTAGTTAGGTTAGGTTACAAAACTATCTCAATTTCCCAAAAAACTGATCATCACGGCATAGTAATGTCGCACGTTCAAAGTAAAGAAGGTCGTATAAAAAGATTAATGATTTTAATTAATTTTCCTAAGGTTGTAGGAATTAACTTTTTACTTTTTTATTTTTGTTATGTCTGTGTTAACTGTTCTATTTTTTTTTGTAATATAACTAGAAAGGAAACGAGAAAAGAGTTTGAACTTTTGTTCTCAATTCAATAATTTTTTAAAAAGTAAATAGAAGCCAACGGATATTATAAGTAGAAAAAGAAATAGTAAGATGATTTTTTTTTAATGTTAGAAAAATTTGGGTTTTTTTTTTTTTTTTTTTGATAAAGCTACTTTGTTATATTCAAAACTTAAATAAGAAATATTAAAATGAAAATTAAATATACTGTGTGTTCATAATTAAATTTGAAATTGACGAGCAGTCTGTAGCAAAAAAATATGCAGCAGAATTGCATGGAAATTGGGTAACGGCAGAATGAAATAATTGGAATTTCATCGAGGGAAAATACAATGTGTTTCAAAATCACCAATAGATGGCAATGTATAATGTAAATTATTGGCATATACATGCATTGCCATATTGGCCATACCAATTCTGTGGCGGCAACCTACAGCTTAACATCCTGGATCCCCAGACAGAATCCGTGCCACTTTTAGCTGAGATGATACCTCAAGGCCATGGTTTACCATGATCCCATCACATCTCGCTCCGACCTTAAAAAAAGCATACAAGGCCATGTGCGTAACATTCCCCAGTTCATGCTGCTTTCAACAGTCGAAAATGCGATTTAATGCTTTCAGATGGTAGCAGAAAATAGTGGACAGCATATCGAGCATATTTAATAACCTTGTGAAGATTATTTATATGTTCTTAATAAAGCTATGATAGACCACCTAGAGTGTTTTTTCAAAACTCATTCTATTGTTTTCTCTCGATAACGTTCCCGTCATTTCATTCTGCCACTACCCAATTTTCATGCAATTCCGCTGCATAGTTTTTGCTACAGACTGCTCACAAATTTCAAGTTTAATTATGTACACCCGATATATATATATATATATATATATATATATATATATGCTGAAGAGCCAAAAAAACTGGTACACCTGCATAATATCGTGTAGCGCACTCACGAACAAGCAGAAGTATTGCAACACGACATGGTATGCATTTGATTAATGCCTGAAGCAGTGCTCGATGTAATAGGTGGTGGAGATTTCTTATGAACAGCACGTTGCAAGGCATCCCAGATGCGTTCAATACTGCTTATGCCTGGGAAATTTGGTGGCCACCGGTTCAGAAGAGGGATCCTGGAGGCACTCTGTAGCAATTCTAGACGTGTGAGGTGTCGTATTGCCTGCAGAAATTCCCCAAGTCCGTCGGAATGCGCAATCGACATGAATAGGTGCAGGGGATTAGACAGGATGCTTACGTACATGTCCCTGATCAGAGTCGGATCTAGACGTATCAGATATCCCATAGCACGCCAAATGCACACGCCCCATACCATCACAGAGGCCTCCACCAGCTTGAACAGTCCCCTGTTGACATGTAGGGTCCATAGATCCATGAGGTAGTCTCCATACCTGTACACGTCCAACAGCTCTATTCAATTGGAAACGAGACTCGTCAGACCGGGCAACATGTTTCCAGTCATTAACAGTCCAATGTCAGTGTTGATGGGCCCAAGTGAGGCGTAAAGCTTTGTGTCATGCAGTCAACAAGGACGCACGAGTGGGCCTTCGTCTCCGACAGCCTATGTTGATGTTGTTTTGTTGAATGGTTCTTTCGGTGCTACTTGATAATGGGCCAGCTTTAAAATCTACAGCAATTTACGGAAGGGTTGCACGTCTGTCACGCATAATTATTCTCATCAGTCGTAGTTGGTCCCGTTCTTGCATGATCTTTTTCCGGCCGCAGCGATCTCGTAGATTTATGTTTTACCGGATTCCTCATATTCTCGGTACACCCGTGTAATAAACGTACGTGAAAATCCAAGTTTTATCGCTACCTCGGAGTTGCTATGTCCCATCTCTCATGCGCCGTCTATAACACCATGTTCGAACTCACTTAAAAATCTTGATAACCTGTCATTGTAGCAACAGTAACTATCTAACAACTGTGCCAGGTACTCTTTGTCTTATATAGGTTTAGCCGACCGCAGCGCCGTACTCTGATTGGTTCTATATCTCTGTATTCCTCTACGCATGCCTGTACCAGTTTCTTGGCTCTCCAGTGCATATTTCGCTGTCCTAAATCAGTGACAGCCTTAGAAATCATAGTAGTTCTCCATTTTAGTCCAGTAACTCTTTCCGTCTTTGCAAGTTTAATAGCTCAATACCTCAGATTCTTGTAAATTTGGTTATTATCCAATCTTAGTAGGATATTCATTTGCATCATCTATTTCAACATGTATTTTATATATATATATATATATATATATATATATATATATATATATATATATATATGTATAATAAATTACTATAAATCCGACTTAATGCTAAATAATAAACAGTTGCTTAATAAAAGAGAGTCTATGAATTGAAATTATATGACCACAATGATATATGAGCAAACTGTTTCTCTTAGGAAGTAAAGTATCAGTTTAAATATAGTTTTAAGGTGCCAATCTACTCCTAAATTTTCCTATATCAGTAGGTTGAAAAGAAAACAAAATAGCGTAAGAAAATTTTATTAGTCACTTTAAATCCAAAGACTTAATATTATGAAAATGTAAATATACAAACCGCAAGAAAATAATTCAAAATTTCATAGAAAAACTCGAAAATTATAGCAGAAAAAATCCTAACAATGAAACACTAAGTAAATTTTTCAACCAAAACCCACCAATAGATCTGCAACAAGAAAACATTTAATGGTAAGCTGAAAATTCCAAAAAGTTTTCTTTCAAAAATATTTCAAAGAAAAAAGTATGCAGAAAGTTGTAATTGTTTTACAATATTAATTGATGAATTATATTTAAAACTAGTTAGGAATTAATAAAAACTAATTTGTTTTGGTTTCATTATTTTTATATAAAAAAGAGTTTATATTAAAGCGAAAAATTATTATTATTGATTTTTAAGAGGTATAAAGTTTTTGCTTCTAAACTTTTATAAAAGTCAAATAAATTTGCATCAGTTGCTTTGAAAATATATCAGTGAAAAGTAAAATGCTGGTCACATTAATTATCCATCTATGTAAACAGTTGTGATTTTAGCACAACTTTTAACGTGGTTTTCAGTTTGTTCTTACTTCTACAAAAACTTTAAAAAATTTAATGCTATATTTGTTTTCTTAAAACAAAGAAATGAATAAACGCATTTCCACAATTAACAGCGCATTTTATAATGGTGTTGTTACTAAGGCTAACTATTATGGCAATAACCTTTTTAAAGTAAACTATTATTGTTATAATGGATAGTTTTTTCATAATGCATTCATTGACTTAATGTATTTTTCGATAAGAGTTTGGATTTGTTCCAAATATATTGCACTTCTCTTTTCTTAACCAGCTGATATAGATTTGTAAACGAGCATTAAATACATTTATTGAATTTTTTGTGGATATTTATTGCGTGTGCATTAAGTGTATGAAAACTTTTATGGTATGGAATTTCTTTAATCCTTCTTGTTTAAAATCACAAAACAAATTTTGCTCTCAAACAATTTACTTCGTTACTTATATACTTATTTATACTAATGAGATTATGTACTATTAATTTTTTTTTCTGATGGGCTGAATATTGACACCTATACCTTTGCAAATACGGCAAGTCCTCATATATGAAACCAATTTTATGTTGGAACCATTTAGTGGTGGCTCTCTCAACCAAATTTTGATGTTTGAATTAATTTTAATTCAGGCTGTCGGCGGATGCTAAATATCGAAGTAATTTAATTATATCGAGAATACCAGAGTCGGATTGATACTCAAAGAGTCTTTTACATGCTGCAAAAGCATTTGACATGCATGCCTACGATTTTTGCAACCATAAAATCAATGGTTTTCAGCCGGGATCGAACCCGCAAACTTAAGCTTAAGAAGAGGCCACGCTACTTCTAAGCCACCAAGACGACAATTAAGTATTATGAGAGTTGTATAAAACAAAATTAAACTTATGAATTAATACTTTGACGATAATTGGTTGATTTTAACAGACGTCGTGGAATGCTATCAGATGGTTAAAGATACGGAATGTTATCAAAAGACGAGAGAGACACCTGGGTTTGGTACTTATTCCTTCGACCTCTACATCAAGCTTGAAGTTATTTTTAACATAAAGCAGTCCTTACAATTTCAATCAGTAATCTTTTATTACATCAGAGTGGGAACCATTAACATTCCCCAGCACGTGATTTAAAATGTTCAAAAAGGCTTTAATTTTGTTCCCTATAAGTTATTTTAAGTCATAACAACGAGTGTTTCACTAAAAACAAGTAACATATAAAAAATTAAGTCAATTCCTATTTACTTCAATATATATATATATATATATATATATATATATATATATTGATTTTAGTTAGATTTTATTAAATAGTTACAATTAATATAAATATGTATATACATTGGGACAGAATCACAATATTAAGTGGCAATTAATTTTTATTAATTGTCCTTAAAGTACCGTATTGCCATCCAAAAAATCGGGTATATAAAATTTCAGTTCCTCTGAATGCTTTGAAACGTGAGGGGAAAAACAAAACATTCATTTAAAGTTTTGACCCAAGTCACTAAAAATGAAGCCAACGTGACTCTGTATCTGTAATTCTCTAAATTTTATTAGTTTAAGTCAATTAATTTTTATAATTACCATTAAAGAATTGTAGTGTCATCCCAAACAATCATTTATATAAAATTTTAATTCAGCTGAATGATTTAAAACGTGAGAAAAGAAACATTTTCAAGTTTTGGCTCAAGTCGCCAAAAGAGTCACTAAGTCACCAAAAATTGATGTCAACGTGGCTGTATTTGTAATTCTTTAAATAATTAGTTTTGATGAATTAATTTTTATTAATTATAATTAAACTACTGTATTGTCATCTAAAATAATCGTGTATATAAAATTTTACCTTAATTGAGTGCTTTAAAAAATGCATTTTATTAACGATTGAAAAAATGTGATCAAGATAAATATATAAGTACAGAGAGTGTGAACGAATAGTAGGAATTGAAACATATTTTAGATAATTAATGATGAAAAATAAAAACATTAAAACATTTTCTAAAAATTAATTCGTTAAATCTTTTTTCTAAATTTCTTTATTTAAATACAATATAATGCAAAACAAATTATTTTATTTTTATTATTATTATTAGATTTAATCATATATATAAGTTTTTCTTTTTACAGTATGGTAATAGTTTGAATTTATGTTCTATCATCAATAGCCATTTGCACGCTTACACACATACACCCGCTGTGTATTCTAAAATACTTTTTTTTATATTATACCACACTCGGCCATAAAC
The DNA here is from genome assembly GCA_019973935.1 of Trichonephila clavipes. Taxonomy (NCBI): domain Eukaryota; kingdom Metazoa; phylum Arthropoda; class Arachnida; order Araneae; family Nephilidae; genus Trichonephila; species Trichonephila clavipes. Next base: position 43,663 of record BMAU01006116.1, on the reverse strand, counting down.
TCAAAATTTTTATAAGCATTAAATTCATAACGAATAGCATACAGATCAAAGTAAAAATCAATATTAATAAACGAAATCAAATCAAGAAACAAAATTTAATATCAAGATTAAAAATAAAATAATATATTTTCGTACAATTTTCAAAAAGCAACTAAAAAACACATATCCACCCCATCCCCCCACACGCACCCGATTTATTTCAGTGTGTTATTTAATGAGATATCAGTAAGTAATATTTATATATTTCAAAATGTTTTTGAGACAGACTTTCTTAATCAGGTATATTTTCTCTATTTCACGCTTCCAGCTATGATTGATTTTTTTTCAACAAACGGATATATAATTAAAAATGAAAATATTCATTGTTCAACTCGAAAAAACTAAAAATATAGCAATAATTAAAATCATGAAATTAGATTTCTTGCAACATGTATATTTGCTTATAATTATTAATTTTTATTTTTCTCGACAAATTAGAGCTTTGTTCGTAAAAGGACAAAACCAACCCATAATATGTTTAAGGTATGTGGAGACTTGAAAATCTTCAAAACAATGAAGACTGCGATTTTTCAGATGCATACCCGAAATCACCATTCGACTTTTCTTCCTTTGTCACCCCTCACATGGCGGGTTTTGAGTCGGATTAGGAAGATTTCGAGTTAAGACACTCCTTGACCAACATAAGCTTTAAGTTTGACCTCCCCTTTCTCAGTTTATATATGGGGAATGTGTGCCCCCAGACATTTTTCCTAGTAAAACCAAGTGACAATTGGGTTTCCTTCTGAAAATAAATAGATAATTGACAGGAGGTCGGTTCGGAAGTGGAGTTCGCCGTAGGATGCAAATGTAAGCAAATCCCTTCGCTTTCATTTGACAGTTGAACTTCAATTGAAAGTTTTATTTGAAACTTTTATTTTAGTTGTGAGCTGCACCTTGCGCTTTTTTTAACTGATGAGAAATCTCACAGTATCTGTGGCAGATATATCTGTGTATTTGCGCACATTTGCAACAGTTATTGTTTTTGATACTTTACGAGTTTTTTTCTTTATAGAGAGCGTGCTGGCAAAGCACAATGTTAAGCTATCCACCCCCTCCCCCTAAATATTTCTTATCCTGAAATTGTGTCATGCCTATATCAATGAAATTGACGATTTAACAAAGGCAAATGTAAAAATACCAATACTCAATGTGCAGAACGCTCATCAGCAGGATGTTGTGAGGACTGTACAAACAAACCATTCTACTAAAGGATATTTGCCAGTGGAAATAATATTGTAAATATGCATCTTTGATAAACATGGGGTGCTTACTCTTGATATAGTAATGTGAATGTGGATATTCATATTTTAACTTATGTGATCTTGAATGAGTAGAATGTTTGAAGTGAGAAAAGACAGAATTAAAACTGATACTACAAAAGTTGCTGGGGAGGCTGTTTGCAGCCATTTCGAATGATCTTCCTATAAGCATGTGTGATTATACTTTTTAATTCAAAAAACATTATATCCTGATACTATTCTAACACTATGATGATAATTCTGAAAACTAGGAAATTAATATTCGGTTGCTGTATATAATGTGAAACTTAGTGAGTGTTGTTGTTAAAGTCACAATATGAAGCAGCACTTGTAAATTTAAAACATGTTCAAGTGACGAGGACGATACCTGAGATGGCACTCCCCCTCCCCTCCAGACTAGATTCGTAAGCAATCTTTAATTTTCAGAAGCAAATGCAGCGTGGAAAGGTAGAAAGGTGAAATTGTTTGGAGAAACTTTCGTAAGACGTAATTTTCAAATGAATGCTGGCGGTCAGGTTAATGCACATACGGGCAGGCCAACTGAATATAGCCTAGAATATTCACAATAATTCACAGCTTGAGTATTCACAAAGAATTTTGTGTATTGTAATATTATTCTTAAGAAAATAAAATAATGCATTTAGAAAAAAAATTATTCATTAAGAAGTGATGAAATTGTATATTTAATTGCCCATAAATGCACAGCCAAAATATTATATTTGTAAGCAATACAATATTTTCATAATTCATCTTGCTTCATTTAATTTATCATTTATTTTATAACAAGTAATAAGAAAAAAAAATATTAAGGATAAGAAGATAAAACTCCTAACATTTTCATTAAAATAAATTGTAATGATAAAATGATGAATTAATATATAATACGAGGGCTTAAGAATCTCCTTCGCCGTGTTTTGCCATTTAAAGCTTAACATCACAACCTTCAAAAAAAATTAAGCAAACAAAATATACTATTTTCTAATCTACCCTCTTGATTTTTAACTTTTCTCTTGCTATAGAATATTTTTCTTAAAGACCTAGAATAATAATTACGTAAAACAGGAAAAACGTTAATTGCATTCATAACAAGTACCTTTTGTTATACAGTGGATGAATCTATTTTTAAATATAAGAATTGGAATAATTAAAAACTGAAGAAGCAAAATAAAAATGAATGCATGGCTTGTGATGTATTATTCGCTTCAAGAAAGATTCCCCTGTTTTCATCGTATTAAAAATAAACAGGATTAATGAAACATAATTCATTTGTCTTTATTCTTTTTTGGAGAGCATGAGACTTTTAAAATCATCCATCACTTGTGTATTTATTTCAAGATTATTGCTTTGACGTCATGTATCTCTTAAATCAATACTTCCTTTCAATGAATACTTATTGTTAGAGCATGTTCTTTGGAACACTTTCGTAAAAATAAGAAAGTGTTGTGTATATTCCTTCCACCCCCACCCCCACCCCTTGAAACACGCATCCGCATTAATCAAAATTTTAAATGTTTTAAACTACTGTTGTATGACAAAGCCATGGAATTATTGATTATCCTAAAATAGTTGTATTCTTTTATTTTTGTGTTATTACTTTCATTCTAATCGTTTATTTATGACTCATACTGCAGCGATGCTCTGCTTTCGTGTTCTGTTTCGTGCAGAATTGCAAATACAATTTTTATGCATGAACAATACGATTTTGGTTTGGTAAATATTAAAATATTTTTTCCTTGTACTCTTTGTATGTACTGCAATAACTTCATTTTGTGTTTTAAGATTATAAAACTTAGTTGTTGAATATTAATCATGTATGCAAAACTGAAATTCTATAAAAATAATTATATAATTTAAAAAATCTATATTAGCAGTTTTTTTTCAAAACAAAAATAATAGAAAAATAAATTCAATTAATTGAATCGCTTAAATCAGTGCTTTCAAATCTTTTTTATCGCCGAGAACCAGTCAACTTTTAAAACTTTTACCGCGGCCCGCTGAGAGTGGGTCATTGAATATTTATATTTTAAATTGTTTTGATTTAATAATTTTAATTTAATAGTATTTAAATATGCCTTAATAATAAAACACAGTTACATCAGAAAATAAATGTAAGGGGATTAAACATGGAATGTAGTGTGATTTTCATGGAAAGACGCACTAACCCGAGAGCAATAAACAATAATAAATAAAATGGAAAATAATTTAATATTCCTAGGATTGCCCATTTGTTGTGGGCCACTGGTTTAAGTAAGAGATGAACAATATTATATACTTTTCAAAGATACCAATATGCAGGGGCCATTTCGCCCGGGTTCAGACTTAAACTCTTTCTCCACTCGGCCTGTATGAGGTTATGATCCAAATATTTTAATTAACTATATTTATTCATGGATATTTTCTTCGAAAAACTACGAATTTCGAACTATATACCAATTGGAGAAATTGCATTATTATGCCTTTTTGTCCTTTTCAAGGCCTAGGCCAATCTTCATATGCCACCATTAGTATTTTAGTCGAAAGATATCATTCGATTGCATCGATTAGGTCCTTTATTTCTGAGATTGCTTAGAGCATACATTTATTTGTTAAAAGTTATCGTTTGTAAGGGCATTTGGCAACGTATATAATGCATGCAGTGGGGTCTACTTTTGCACAGAAGTCTAGAGCTTCAAGAAATCTAAAGATATAACTACCAATATGTGAGAATTATCTATTTAAATATTGAACTATTTTCAGCAAACAGGAAGCAAAGATACGAATAGTTATGTTGTAAAATCCATTAAATCATGTGAAAAGAAGATCTATCAGCGAAAAACAAGTAATATAATTTTTTAAAGTCAATTCCTACGTTAGAAAAATGCACTGGCGCCATCTATTGCAAGTAGTAGTAACTTCGTAAGAAATAACGCAGAATAAATTTAAAATTAAAAATAAAATTTGATTAATGAACTAACATTTGAAAAAACTGTGTCATCCACTACATTTTTTTTAAATGTATTTGAACTTGAATGGATGAATAGAAAGCTTTTTATTACCAATTGAACATTTGAACATTTGAACAATATATGAGGTGATTCTAGTAAAAAAAATGATGTGCATGGAAAAAGAGGGTTTACTTATACTAAATAAGATTCTTGTTATTCCATACCACTTCAACTTTGACTCGATATGAATTTATGTTACATTCTTAAGAAACACGATGTCAATGATCAATAGACCTTGTTGTTTTGAAACAAGATCAAGTGACCAAGAAGACATCTGCCTTGGCATCCCAACTCTCCAAACTTGCACACGACACAACAAGAAAGCTTGACAGATTGAGTATGCATCGGCCCCTCTACGAGAAAGGGTGTTTTAATGTCTTGGGGGCATTTTAGAGGACGAAAAAAAAGGGCTTTTGGGGGATTTTTTTTTCAAAAATACTACAAGATAAATTGGGATTACAAAAAAACAGGGTATTATCGCACATATTACTGTTAATAATAATTTTTTTGAAGCGATTAATTTCAAAATGGTGGCTCTGCAGTGCTTTTGGGATGACGTCTCCATTTTTCTACGGTTCACGCTCGACTAACAGCTCCTGCAGTTTTTTAATCATAATGAGCCAATGATTTGTTTTTGATTATATACAATAACTGCTACAGAAGTACGTAGAAGTTTTGCTATATATATTGAATTTTGATCAAATGGCACACTTCTAAAGTGGGAGATGAAAAATTTGCCTAAAAACTCTTCAGATAATTGTTAATAACAAATGAACTATGCAATTTTTTTTAAAAAAAAACTATGAATTTTTCAAGATACATTCAAATTTTCAAGTGAATTCGTTGAAAATTGTCTGAGTTGTGAGTCCCGCTAACTTAAGAAATGCAGTTTTTAGATAAACGCGTTTGAGAAGTTTTGAGTTGTAGAAAATCATGAATAATTTTGCAATACCTCTAAACTGCGATGCTGCACTGTACAATTGGCCATCCGAATTATCGTTCTGCTCTTACATTTATTTTCTGCTTGATCTTCGAGTGATTCTTGCCTCTTTTAACCGGTCAGATAGCAATCTATTTAAAAGCTTAATGGGCTATTTGGCGATCTCCAGGCACATTTCGGACCGATTTTCAAGTTCATTGCCTTCATTATGAGCAAAATTAAAAAACACCGTCATTGAACGCACGAACCGCAATATTTGTAGCTACACCCAAGACTGTTTTACCAGATTTTAATTTTTTGGAACATTATTTTTGATATCCTAAGCGACCATTTAAAATTTTAAAAAATCGATTTTTTTGAAAATTTTAGGGTGGCCCAAGGTTTTAAATATCGCAGCTCATGTTAAACTAGTATGGTGGTAAAATAAATTTAAAAAATAACAACATTATATAATTTTTCAACTAGTTCCTTATTCCTGTATTATAATATTACAGAAAAATATAACAATTATTATGTAACGCTTCATCAATGCATTATCAATGTTTAAATATTTTTTTCAAACAACAGTTACACACTTCAAATTTGAAACTAATTAAACATTTTTGTGAATGAGATTTTAGCTGTTGTTGTATGACTAAAAATGAACTATTATACCCTTAAGAGATTATAAAACCTTAACATGATTCCCTGATTGAAAAAAAGAAATCCATACCCGAACTGAAAATTCGGCCATAAGCATTTTTCTCCCTAAAACTTTAAAACTGGATGTTTTTATTAACTATTTAAACGTATGAAAATTTGCACTCAACGCACAACATTCTTTACAATTAAAAAAATACCTCAAAACGATTTTTATTATAAATACTTGTGTTTTTTAAAGAATCCGTTTAAAAGGGAAGGATTTTTAAAAAAATGTAATGTTTCCGACTGCATTCGTGACCGTGATTTTACGAATGCTTACAAACGAATATTTTTTTTAATATTTAGGGCCACTTAGAATATAATACACGTATAAAGTTGTTTTGAGAATAGTATTGCAATAAAAATTTAAATGCTATACATCAACAAAAAATGAACATAGAATTACTTATTTTCAAAACCTTTTCCTTTTATGGAAAAGGCTCTTATAATAATAATATTTTGCTCTTATATATATATAGCTCATACTTCTACACAGAGCCTGAACTAGGATTTTTGAAATATATAAATTGGAAGTGGATTTATTCATATTTTAATACATCAGAGTGGAGAAATGTTAATAAAAAAATTATTAAAATTGGTGATAGCTCTGAAAATAGTGTGAATTTTTCAAAAGTTTTAGCACTGGCCCTCTGAAGATATCGTAACTATATATAGGCAAAATATTATCATTATAGAAGCATTTTTCATAAAAGGAGAATGTTTCGAAAATAGTTAATTTTTTACCAAAATATTGCTCTTAAATAATTTTTTATTGCAATAATATTCTGAAAAGAGTTTTATGTGAGTACTCTAATCTAAGTAACATTAAATATTAAAAAAAATATTAACTTCTAAGCTTTTGAAAAATCATGGTTCCGAACGTAGTTGGATATCTTAAAAAGAAAAAAAAATGTCAACATACAAATTTAAAGAAATATAAACATTAAAAAGCACCTTTTTTTAAAAATATTTATTTCAAAAAGTGTTGAAATATACCACGATCTAACATATTTATGTTAGATCGTAGTGTATTTCAACCCTTTTTGAGATAAATATTTTAAAGAAATGTTTCTCAATATTTATATTTGGGTCTAAAGTCCTTTCAGGTCTGTTGATAAAATTATAAATCTTACATTTATTTTATCAATAGACCTGAAAGAGTTTGCCGATGCAAATGTTTCGGAGATTTATTCATTGAATTTAAGAGGAATGAATAAAGAAATGACTAAAACTTGATGCGAAAAGTAATTTCATTCGTAATATTTTCTTTCATTGAAATGGTAAAAGGTTCGTATCTCATTCATCAATACCTAAAATTGAACACAGAAAATAAATTTCAAACCAAAATGGAAAAACTGTCTCGGACTTTTGAATTTATTTTCGAAATTGAAATTGAATCTCTGTTTGAAAATATACCAGATCGCTTTTTGTAGAAAACTCCAATAAATCAAACATTGAATCCAGAGTCTTTCAATGGATAAATATATGTGCATAAACAAACAATTTAAAAAATGAAATTCACTTTTGCTGCTAAAAGTCAGTGTGAAATGATATAAAAAGAGACAGAACTTTTCATAGTAGAGGATATTTCAAGGAACTCTACGTTGAAAAATCGAATTTTTAGAGATAAAATAAAGAGTTTATTCACTTACGAATATAAAAGTTCGCTATTTTAATAGCTACTACATGCTTTAATGCGAACAATTTTTTTTAATCTACCATTCATATGTTTCATATCAATGGGAGGCAAAAGCATTTCAAGGCTAAATACATGGATTATATTTCATTTTTTATTCATTCATTCGAAGAAACTTTAACATTTGTCTCTGTACTGCGTATTAGAGCATGCGTTTCTTCTAAAATATCCTGAAATACTTTTTTTATGCAAAAAAAGTATAAAAGTTGTTTTAAAATAAAAATTAAAGCAATTGTAGTACTTGAGATTTAGTTAAAAGATGGTATCACTTAATATTAAACCAGACGTTTATTTAATCTTTAGAAGTACTTTTGAATTATCGTTATCACGGATCTAATTATTCTTATATATTTTGGTGTTCAATGCCGTGAAATATAGAAAAAGTATAAATAATAAAAGAATGATAAGTCATAGCAAAAAGATGTTTGAATTTTGCTTTTTAATGCTACCCCTACTCCAGAGCAGGACTTCAAGGGACAGTCCCTCTACCCAAAGGATGGACGAAGTCATTATCCAAAAGGAGGCAGAGGGAATGGCAGTGGTTTAGAAAAGAGAAAACGGCTTGTGACTAGTAGTGCTCACAATGGGGTTCCTGGGTTCGCACCTGCCCCCCAAAGCCCTTGAATTTTTTTCGATTGATTCTAATCTTATGTATAAATACGTAAAATGTAACTATTTTTTAATTAATTTTATGAATTAATGCTAAATATTTATTCATTAATGAATTTCTTATAATTTCTTGCCCCGCAAATCGTCAAAATTAAAAGAATATGTTGGACGACGTATTGGGGTATGATTCGTGAATGGTGGGCTTTCAACCCTGGACTTTCTCCTTAAAAAATTCCTGTAAGCGGCTCTGTTTGTCTCAATAATATTAAAGGCACGTTTTTTGAGTGTAACTGCATATTGCGTAAGGAATAGAGGGCACAAAAAATTTACAAAATTATAAAGAACAAAAAAAATGCACTGCTTTTAGAGTTTATGAAAGTTACTCCGTCGAAGAATAACCACATGAAATCAAATAAGAATAAAAAAAGAACATTAATTAAAAATGCTTTTCTTAACATTTATTGTGTTTAATGAAAATGTTTTAGTATATGTTTCAAATTACAAATCAATTTAAGTGCATGGATTACCAAATAAAACCAGTCAGCATATTGAACTATTGTGTTTACAGCCATAAAAAAATAAAATGTTAGAATTAAAACAAACGTGGGAGCCAGTGAAACTCTCTTATCACTTATTGGTGTGTGTGAGCATGAGACACAATATAAACAATAATAATAATTACTCATTGAAATAATTCGTAAAATACAGATAATCAAGAAAGAATAATTTCAAAATAAATAACTTGATCTCACCTTGAGAAAATTGTGATATCCATTGTGTTTTAATCACAAAACAAACTCAAAAGGCATTTGCTGTACTTTAGTATCTAAGAATCTTTGCATTCGCTGATATTCAATAACAATATATAAAACAAATAAAATGAGCATTATTTTCAATTTTAAATACATAAGAGGAACGAAACGAACTGTAAGTAATTGTAAGCTTTCACATTTTGTGTATTTCTTATACTTTTTCACCCAATTTCCATTTTCAGATAGATTTCCTGAGGAGAGAAATAAATAGAAAAAACTAACTTTGAGTAATATAGATTACTTCAAAAATATTTTTTTTTACTCTCACTCTTTAATTTCTTCGGATTTTCATATTTTTTAAAGGATGTTATGCGAATATATATCTCATTTGTGTTCATATCTTTAATTTGCGAATCTTTCTCAAAAGATGCACTTATATATTTGACAATAAACCCAAAGTTGTATTTTAATACACCTTAAAAGTTTTTTATTTAATAGTTACACTTACAGAAAGACCACTGAAACAAAAGGTTTTTAAATGCATTTAATAATAATTTACAAATACAATATCTTTTTTCTTCAAATTAGGAAATTGTTCAGCAATTTGTTTTATAACTTTATAGAACAAAAATTTAGTTTTTTTTCCTCCCTTTTGGTTTTAAAATACTAAACATAAAACGATTTAATTTATTTTGGTTCACACTGATATCTTATATAACATTAACTAAATAAATCAATTAATTTTTTTTTAAAAAAATCAGTTACAATAAGAGAAATATAGCTTACTTTCTTTAAAAAAATGAACTAATGGTACTAGTTACGAAAAATTAAATGTAAATTCATCTTAAAAAAAAAAACCATAAATATTTTTTTTTAAAAAAAAATAATGAAAAGATTAATTATTGAGAAAATCATTTAACAAATAAAAATTGTATACAATTAAGAATCATTTCTTTATATTTGATTTATTTTTAGTTCAAAAATGAATTTTGTTTCTTTTAAATGAATATAATACAGTTATCTAGAAGATTTTTTGTTTTTAGTTTAATTGTAGTGTTCTATGGTATTAATAAAAATTTAAGTTTGGTGCTGCCATCTTTTGGGAATAGGAAGAAATATATCTATTAAGTAGAAATTCAATTTCGCTTTAACGCATGCGTTATTTCCAAAGAAAACCCACATTTAAAGGTATAAATTGCAAGTTTAAGTCTAGTGCTGCCATCTGTTAGATAAAATATTAGATATACATCTTAGGCAATAAAATGTATACCTAATGATACAGAATATACTTATTTTCATTTTATTATGTAAAATAATTATCAATTGAATTATTTAAACCCCTTTCTTCTCCACAAAATACTTTTTTCAGATCCCTTTTTTTCGGATTCTTTAATGCACTCAAGAAATATTTGTTGAAATCGTTTGAAATGGAGGAGCGTTTTATTAATATTGTATACGCAAAGAGAAGTTCACAAAAATGATTTTTCATTTTATTGTAAGTGAAATAAAGCAAAATACACTGACATAGTAAAAATTTGTTCATTTTTGGTTTTAGTATGAAATATGAATTTAACCTCTGTAGTAGAGGATATACATGCATATCATAAAATTTATAAGGAAAATTATAAAATAGAAACTGCATTTAACGAAGGAAATTAGTTGAAGTGGAGATTTAGTTGAAGTGAAAAAGCCATGATCTCCTGCATTTTAATTTTTTTTTTTAAAAAATTCAGATTAGAGCAAAATAAATCCCTAATTTTGCTGTATACTTCATATATAGTACACCGGGTACAAATGGAAATGATTGGAAAATAATTGTGGAAAGAGTAGTATTTTTAATGCAATACTATATCATAAAAACACAAACTGAGAATAATCACTTTAATGTTTATAATTCTGAAAAAAAAGAATTATAATAATCTTAAATAAACTTAAAATACCACTTTAAGACATTAAATATATATGTTTCTTTTAAAAAAAATGATTTTTCTTATTTGTTCAACCCATACATTTTTATAAATGATGAGTTTTTAGAGAGGATTAATTGCACAAGAAAATTCAATACAAATATTAAAAAAATTGTTTTCTGTCAAGACAGAAATTTTAGTTTTTTTTTTTCTTCACAATATTGAAGTATAATTTTTGTATGATAAACATATGAGAAATAAGGACTGATATCATGAAATTATTAATATGCAATACCTTCATACAAAAATTTGACTTATACACATTTCAAAAGCAAAAAAAAAGTACATTATTGTAACGCATCAGTAATATTCTGCTTTATATATTACACCTTTTTTGAAGTTTTTATTTCTCTTTTTAAAATAGAGATACGGAGAATTTTTTGTGGTTTTTAGATTTATTTAGTGCCTTTTAAGAAAAAAAAGGCTAAAATTAAGAGAAAAATAAATTATTACTAATAAAATAGGAAAATTTGGCCAAAACTAACATAAAGGGGGCCCTATCTGTACAAATAGTTAATGAACAAATTCTCAATTTTTCAATATTCTGATGTTTTACTCTACTATTCATTTTTGAAATGACCTTCTGGATAATAGAAATTTTAATTTTTACAAAAAACTAGAGCACGTTATCTTAGTTGTTATATGAAATTGCTTAAAAAACAGTGATTATATTAAAATAAAAATTCTAAATTTTGTAATAAAACAGTAATTGATAAATCTGAGTGTTAAAACATTTGTACTGTTATAGAGAACATACACAAAATATTTCAGCAAATTATGTTAAAAACTTTTTGAGCAATTGCTGTCCCCGTTTGAGCTTTTTGGAAAAAAATACATTTCGAGTAAAACTCATTTTAATGTTTGACATTTTATGTAAAGTGTAAAGTTATGGCACCTAATTTTACTAAAACACTTGTAGTTTTTATTTTAGTGAAAGGGGAATAAAAAAACTCGGTATTTTATAAAAATAGTAATATGGCCAAAAAAATAAAATCATAAAAAAATGTCAATTTTTAAAAACAATCATAATTTTTGAATAGTTGTATACTTTAATAAAGCAACAAATATCCAGCTTTGTCAATTTCAAGCTAATTTCACTAATATTTTTTTAAGAAATATCTGCCAGTTGTATGTTTACTGAATAACAAAAATTTTCAGAGCTTATTTGAATTTTTTAAACAAAATTTTTATTTTTATATAATAATAATATATGTTTAAAATAATGTCAAGTCTCAAGAAGTTGTCGAGATATAATATAGTTCGAGCTTATGTATTATATTAAATTACAGTAATATGTTCTATATCAGTTTAAATTAATCGTCAAAAATGTAATATATTCCTGAAGAGAATTAAAGAAGTAAATAAATTTGAAATTACTATTATTCACATTTTTGAGTTTCTTCCAAATAGTATTACATTTAATAAATATATTTAGTTTCAGAATAATTATGAGAAATATGTATATGATTAAAAACATACATGTTTAATTCTAATATTTATATTTACTAAATCTAATATAAAATTAAGTGCGTTTATCTTTGAGAAAGAGTTATAAAAAAAAAGGGGGATTAGTTTTAAATTTTCTGTAACATTTTTTTCTAAATCATTTATAATACAAGTGAAAGTAAGTTTAAGTCTTTGTTCGGAGAAAGTTTTAGTATATTTATTTACAAATTATTGTGGTGGTTTTTAAATTGTATTCTGTGGACCCACTGAGGGCCCCAGATCTTTTCTAGGGTTTCGCGGAGATATTATTTGAGATTTTCTTCTTTTACAAACTCTGAAAGTCCTCGTGGAAAAATTGAAAGACCTGCCCTCCTAGTCTAGACCACTAACTTGCCAGCAATGAAAAACTCCTCTAGGCAATGTATTTCTATTAAGGGGTATTTATTTTAAAGCTAAAATCTTATTTTTTTGAAAATTTGAGATTTTTACATTTTTAAATTGTACAGATTTTAACCTTTCTAAAAATACCTTACTTTAACCTCTAGGGTATTTAAAAGCCCTTCTAACGTATTTTTAAATAATCGTCGAATTTGGGCAACGCCCATTTTAATGGAGAAAATTGTAAACAAATTAGTTTGATTTTGCTTAAAAGTGTAACGACTGATATAAACCAAAACATGCATCTTTTATTTTAAATTGGACCTTTTATTTTTTTTATTTCCTAACCGATTAGAAGTCTCATTGTATACATTAAAATCGATTTATCTCAAAATGTAAATTTTAATGTGCGATGTACCTTTTCTGAGAAACTACTGTTCACAGGTATGTAAATTTTTTTATGAATTATTTATAATAATGTCTAATATATACGAAAAATGAGCTTTTTGTAAAAAACTCAAAAAATTAATTTTTACAAATTTTTTAAGTAAAAAATTGGTCAAATTTCGCAATGTTTGATAAAATATTTCCTAATTTATTAAAAAAATCAAAATTAGCTAAAAGCTAATTTTAGTATAATGAGAGAGGTGTACTTTAATAGTATGAAAAATTTCAAGCATGTACATAAACAGATTTTGAGAAAAGGTACATCGAAAAGAGCCAATTTAACATTGTCAGTATAGAGAGAGAGGTTTACAACTTCTCTTAAGAATATAAGTTGAGTTATTTTTTTATTTTTGGGAACTATATATAGTCTGTACTACAACGTACCAATTTCAAAAAATATTAGAAACACATGTTGAAGCTTAAGAACTGAATTCATAGCTCACCAATATGACAACGATTGCAGCTATCTCGATTTCTTAACAAAATTGCGCTGCGATGTATTAAAAAATTGTATAAGTAGCAGAAGTAGGATTATTGAGGAACCCTTAACCCGGTATCACTCGCGCAAAAAAAAATGACCTAAAGTTCCCATGCAGGGTATCTCATACCCAAAGGGATTTACATTCTGTTTTTACCGTAAAATCTGTATACAAAAGATAAAAAGAACGAAAAGTAGGAAAAACAATATGTTTATTACATTTTTCAATGGTAAATTTCGTTTTCCCTTGTTTTTATAAGGGCATTCAGTACATTGTTTACACACTTCTTGAACCTTGTCGTGAGTGAGTGCGATGTTTTCACTTGATCTTCATTTTTTTTAATCTATATCTTTTTAAAACTAAACATATAGAAGTAAACTTCTCTATTCTTATAAATTCAAAAAAATTTGGAATTTCTTTTTTAATTTCTCTTATTGTTCCAGCAATAGGTTTTTTTTTTTTTTTTTTTAAAAGTTCATCTAAAAGTGGATAGGATGTGTACCAGTTGTCTCCTTTAAAATTACGTTCTTCTCAAATGTTTTGTGTATCTACATGTAAATAATTTATTTTCAACAGTATATCCCTCTTCTAAATATGGATCGCTTTCAATGGAGGAATTATACTTGCTGTTGCACTCTTCATCATTTGATACTTTCTCATCATAACCGCTAAGAGAGTTTCTGCATCCGAAAATACTGTTGTACTACATCTTTAAAATACTGATTCTGTTAAAATATTTATGTATCACATTTCTTAATCATAGAAACAATAATACACCATAGCATAAGGACGATGTGAAATGTGTTCATGCATTCAGAACTCTAACGGTGATTCACGCACAGGGTTATGATATAACCGAAGAGGCGGTATCAAAAATATATAATTAGATTTCACATACAAACGAAGGACCTTTAAAAGATATGACCTTAAAGTCAGCTACACGAGAAATTATCCATTTTCTAAAAAATAAGCTTAGAAGGAGCGTTGGAAAAAGTGAGATGGTGGGTATGACATACACTGCGCGAGGAGTGCTGGGTTAAATCACTCAATCAAGTGTAAGGAAACAGGGACGGGTGTTCAGAATCTTGGAAGTGCACGATGTAAGGCCAATGCATAAAAAGTGGGAGGGATGATCACGCAAATTCAACCTTTTAACTGCCGATTAAAAGTTATGTAATTTGAATCCCAGTGACACGATTTTTCCCATACGCACGTATGTGGTATAACGGGTGGGGTGGAGAGAAACAACATAAAAAGGCAGATTTTTTTTTAAATTAAGTAAATCCTTCACAAACATTTTCAGCATCATTTTATTGTATTTCACGGCCTTCAGAATAGTTTTACTGATATCAGCGCAAAGAAAATAATCGTATTTCGGAAGAACGTATATATCCGTCGGTGAAATTTAACGCACTGGTAGGGCAAGACGGATGTATAAGACATTGGCAGTTAAAATGTTGATAACCACTGAAATAAGGCATTAAAACATTTCAACATGTCAGATTATTTACAATTGTGTTAATAAAAATTCCTTCTTTAAAAATTGCTTTTCCTTTCTGAAATCCTTAACAGATTCATTGTATGTGGGCTTCAGTTTTGTCTCTTATATTGCGATTATATGCACCTTATAAACAATTTGGTTTTTAGAGGTAAACAGCTACTGAAAATTTTAAAATATATCCCTGGTAGGGACTGCGGAGGGGAAGCTCGGACCTCTGTCGAAATACATATATTACTTTTATTTGACCAATCCTTCAATATGGTGTACATGTCTATCAGGTTACCCATGCAAGCAACTTTGATAAGCTAGAAAGGGCAAAACTCTCTGCCAGAATCATCACTGATCTCCGCAATAGCTGCCCTAGCGATATTGTTTTATATGAAGCTTACTTGCAACCTCTCATATTACGAAATAGATACGAATTGATACTTTGCCAAGCTTATCAATTATGGTGTTCAGCACAGAACCTCTAGTTATGTGCGCAATTGGAACAACAATCATCGTCTTAAGAAAGGAAGTCCCCTTAGCTGTGTTGGAAGCGAGGAATGACTGCATGATGAAGTAGAATATGTCTCTATGTTTCGCTGTACGGATGCTGCTGCGTCGTTCTACGAACGGGTCTTTTTTAAAACAGAATTATCCTCATATACTAAGAAGAGCACTCAGCAACTAGAATATTTTAGGCATCTTGCTTTGGAGACTATTCATAAAATCCCATGCGATGTGTTACAGATTTATATTGATGGCATAATGGGTGTAAGCGCTGTCTCAGGTAGTGGAATATCCATCAAAAAGTGGAACGATATTAGGATATGTGAGAGAAATCCTGACTCCCGCTCAGTTTTTTTGGGCAGAACTCTTAGCTATTGAGAGGAGTTTCAAATTTTGCTTTACCGAGAGTGTCAATACAGATATTTGGATAATGAGTGATAGTCGAAGCTCTATTTAGCATTTATCTGAAGGGCGGGGCATGGTGACAGAACGACTTGATTGATTGATTGAATATTAGCGTCGCACTGTTCAGCTACACGAGGGCTTTTGGCGACGGACCACGTAATTTTGAACCATCGTCAAGTGACGTGGACGACACCTGAGCTGGCACGCCCCTATCCTAACTACCACACCACACCAACGGGAGGACGTTTCAGCTCTCGACAGATTTAACGTGCATCGCTGCCCTACACGGCATGACAGAACGTCAAGGAGTATTGTCCAGCTATTAAATGGCTTGAGTGCCAATGTTAAGATCTTTTTTCAGTGGGTACCATCACACGTGAATGTCTGCAGGAAGGAGATTGCGAGATGGTTTGGCCCGCGAGGGCAGCCATTAAGGTTCTACGCATGATGAATGCCTTACTTTTTTAGGAATTGCTATCCGAGTCAAACAAGATATCGGTTCCACTTGGATTCAGGCACCCGTACATGAGTGGTATGAAGAAACCCGTCGTGATGCCGCTTTGCTTGGGACAAGCAGTAGGCGAGATGAAGCTACTCTTGCTAGGCTTCGCAGTGGACACCCTTCTTGTATGAATTGCAATGTGACTCAAGTCACTCCTACCCACATCTTGGCTTGTATTGGTTGCTATAAGAGCCAGTTGCTTTCAAGCGCTGTTACAGTTATTCATTGTTTAAAAATGCAAACCATATTCAAACGGTACATGCACTTGATCAAAATGTTTCTCCCGATCAAGAGGTATAAGAAACATAAAGTTCATTTGAATATATGCCGTGTAAATAACCTGCTTATTAGGTTTCAATTGGCTCTAATTCATTGATAAATTTCTTGTGTATAAATAGCACAGCTCTCAAATTTGATTTTTAAAAAACAATTCCCTTCAAGGTATCCGACTACGTTCGGAACCGTGATTTTAAGAACACGCATAAATGGATAATTTTCATGATATTTAGTGTCACTTAAATTAGAATAACTGTATAAAGTTGTTTTAAGGACATTATGACAAAACAAACAATTTTTTAAAAACAATATTTTGGCAAAAAAATAAATTAGAATAACCTTTATCCAAAATCTTCTCCTTTTATAAAAAGGAGTATATATAATATTTTGCTCAGATAAAGTAAAGACTTCTCCAGAGAGTCTCAACTAGGACTTTTGAAAAATTCTAATTTTTTTCAGTGTTATCATTAATGAAATAATTATCGACGTTTTTTTCTTAAAATTTCTCCCCTCTGTTGTAGAGAAATATGGACAAATCCACTCCTAAGTAATATGTTTAAAAAATTCTAGTTGAGCCTCTGTACAGAGGTCTGAGCTTTATACAGGAAAAATATTATAATAGAAGCATTTTTCATAAAAGGAGAATGTTTTAAAAACTGGTCGTTCTATGTTCATTTTTTGTCAAAATATTTTACTTAAATAATTGTTTATTGTAATAATATTCTTAAAACTATTTAATATACGTTTTCTATTCTAAGTGACACTAAATAACATAAATATTATCCATTTATACGCTTTTGCAAAATCACGGTTTCGGACGCAGTCAGATATCTTAATAAACGTGCGAATTTCTAATTTTGATCTGTTATTTACAAACTATATCATAAAAGGCGTTAAAAGAATAAAATAATAGAACACTATTTGTGCATGAATAATGATCTTTACAACGCTAGTGAAGTGATTTTATTTTTCTAGTAATTACCATTTTGTATTTCTATATGGATGGCATGTTGCCAATATTCAGATTGAAAAGAATGTCTCGTATGCAAATGAATGGTTTAAAATGCTGCAGTTTAACGATTCTAACTGGATATCATCACTTCTTAACTAAAACTAAATGCTTTTGTTAAACGTCATTCTAAAGTAATGTACGATTTATGAACTATATTTCTTTTGTCTTTTTGATAAGTATTTCCAACATTTTATTTGTTTTTAAACTGTTATCTAGTTTTTGCTTTATTATGGCTTAAAGAAAACTTTAAAAAAATGTTTTACTTCATCGTGTAATCGTATTTTAAACTTAAAAAAAAGTAATGATTTTAATTTTTAGAGTAAAATCTTCTTTTTCCGAACTTAAGAATACTTAGATTGTTGTGTGTTGTTAATTACGACGTGTAGAACCTGCTAGTGAAAAATAATAAATCTTGTACGTGAAACAAAGTGTATTGATAAAAAAAGGAATTATGAATTAAAAAAAATATTTAATAAGTCCTTGTCACACATGATATTAGCAACATATTTAATTTTACTTAGTGTTTATAGTGTAACATATAAATTTAGTAATAATTCCAAATCGTTTTCAAAGTAGTTGCTGAATTTTTATACACTATGAAGCTGGAATATTTGAATTTGTATATATTATACGTCATTTAATGACCTAGAGAGATATATAATTTATATTCTGATTACATATATTAAATCTAGAAAAAAAAACTTTTTTCATCGTTATATGTTTTAAGTGGTTAACGTTACGCGAAGACAGCCTTAATCATTTTAAGAAAAAATTAATGACTATAACTACAATTATTTCGAAATAAATGCATCGTACGTAAACTTCCTTATATTTTTGTTTTCCAGTTTTTTGTTGTTGTTGTTTTACTGTACTAATAATTGTACTAGGGAAAGTCTTGAATTAAATATGTATTAAAGTAACATGTATGTAGTTTTCCAGCCAAATATTTTCCATTTTAAATTAGTTTTCTGCAGATGATGTTTCAATCTCATATAAGCTGTGACTTCATATTATTGACACACTGCAAGTTATTCATATTTTTCTACTATTTTTTTTTCTTTGTACTTTTGACCTTTCTGAAGACATTTTATTAAATTTCTGTCTGGATGCTAAGTAATTTGTATTGGATGTAAGCAATTCGATAATAGTGTTATCCGTCTTTTATTTTACTATTCACAAAGTGGTAATCAAAAAACTTCTTTAGAAAAAATTTTAACCCTATAAAAATGAAATTGTAAAACGAATAAAAAAAGTGAAATAAATCGTGATAAATCTTTGAGTAAAAAAAACTCATGAAAATAATTTTTCTTTATTGATGATATGTTGGATAGTTGATTACTTAATAACGCCTCACTCAGAAGCTGCATATAGGCTATTTTCACTAAAAGTCCTCAAAATGATAGGCCCTCAATTAAAATATTGATTTTTTTTTCAATTCCTACTATTAGTTCACTCTCTATCTCTCTCTCTATATATATATTGTTCAAATTTCCACTCATTAATAAAATACTTTTTTCATCCACTGGAATTCAAATACATTTTTTAATTTTGCAGTGGATGACATTTGATGCTAATACAGTTTTTTATATATTAATTCATTAATTAAATTTTATTTTTAAATTTCAAATTCATTATTCGTTATTTCTAATAAAGTTTTATTTATCTGCAACAGATGGCGCCAGTAAATGTTTCTAATGAAGTACGAATTGACTTTAAATATTTTATTTTTATATTACTTATTGAAAATACATTTTTAAAATTTCAGTAACTATATTCTATCATATAAGGATTTGTTTCTGGTAAACTATTATAAATATAATCTTGGATTATATTAATATTCAAAATTACTAAGGTACTATAAAGCTATTCACTGTATTTGAGAAAAGAACATTTTATAAAAAAGTAAAAACAATATTTGTGAAATATGAATCTAGTTGTTCCATATTACACAGTGAATTATTGTGTATCAAATTAGGTGTACACATCAAAACAATATTTTTTCTATCACAAACAGACATTTCAAACAGATCGACAATGCGCGTCCTAACGCGGGATTAAACAATTTTCAAACATATAAATTACCTGGAAATATAAATATTTAAGTTGTTATAAATATTTATGAGCTTAAATTAATATTTGATTAGTTATTTAAGAAGGAACTTTAAATGAACAATATTCAGTTTCGTATATAATCCTATTATAAATCAGAAAAAGAGTGCTATTTTATTTCAGTAACACGGAGCGAAAAAAAATGAGCAAATAGTATTTTCAATATTGAGTTTTAGGGATAAAACATATTTATTTCCCCGGTTTTAGATTCTTTTCATGTTATTCTTCAGTTAATGCGATTTTACAATATGCTGATCAACTAATGTTCTTAAGGTTTTAAGGAAGCAATTGAAAAATGTTTTTGTATATAATTATTAAAATTACTTACATGGTACAGGAAATTGTATACAGTGAATAAAATACTCAACCAGATATAATTTTACAAAAGAATAGTTATGCAATAGTGATAACTTAATACTTATATTCAGAAATGTATTGAATAAATTTGTAAAACAAAACTATTTCGTTTTAACTATAAGCTGACAAAATCTTTAATATCCGAATTTAATTTTTCGGAGATTGAACAATGCTGAACGTTAAAGCATAGGTGCATGTACATCATAAATAATTAGAGCGATTTTATCTTAAGCATTTCTAGCATTAAAATTAATTAACTTTAAAGTAAGCCCACACAAAATCATGAAATATGAGATGACTCAAAGCATTTTATACAGTTCATACAATGTGATCGAATTTCGTAAATAAGGTTAAGTATTGGATGGATTTTTGAGTTCAGAAACGTTTCAAGCAACAATCAAGTTAATTAAATTAAGGAGTCCGCTTACTAGCTTAGCTTAGTTTAATATTTCCTCTCCTGTTAAATAATGCTCACCTTGCCTCATCACAGCAAGGACTAGAATGAGAGCGAGATTATTAAAAACACATTCTGGTATTAACCCAACAATATTCTATTTATAAAGAAAGAATACTTGCTATTCTGAAAAAGATATTTAAATTAATCATTTCGTTAGATGCAGAGGCATTTCTACTTTTTCTCTAAATAACAATAAACTTCAAATTCAACTAAGAAATTAATGTTCTACTGTCCTGTTAAATGCAAATTCTTCAAAGAATTAAGCATATTAAGTTTGTGTGACAAAAAATATTTTTAGTTTAATCTGAGTAAGAATTTTGATGCAGCAGCTCGATGACCCTTATGCTGAATTGAAAATTTGATTTTTTGTGGAGACATGGTAATGATCCACGATAAGAAAAATATTACAATACAATACTAACCATGATTTGTAGGGCATTTACTCAAAGAAAGAGAAAGAAAGAACTAAAAATGTACATGAAGAGTTTTAAGATAATAACTCATTAACTCAAAATATAATTTTTCAGTAAAAAGAGGAGAAAAATACATCTATTGTTCCTGGGAAATTTTGTATAAAATATGAAATTGAGAAAACAAATTAAGAGATTTTTACGTCAAACGAGAGGAATCTGAGACAACTGACATTTGAAAGACGAAGCAATTTCAAAATTGCAATGCCTTATACTTAAAACGAAATTTAATTTAATTTACAAAATACTTTTAAGATAGTTCCTGCGTTGTGTAATGTTTGTAATCTTTCATTTTTTGAACAACGTCATTTGTTGGTACAACGTACACAAGTTTAAAGAGTAAAACGATTTTTTTTTATGAAACTTGATTGAATTTCTGTTGCATGGGTTTATTGATTACTTTTGAGATTCTGTGAATACTTAAATTGCAATATATATATATATATATATATATATATATATATATATATATATATATATATATATATATATATACATATTATAACTTAGGTATTAACAGAATCTGAAACATCAGAATGTATATATATATAGTGAAGTGTAGCCCCACGAAAAGCATAAAAATTGTGAAATTTTCAAGATATCTAAGGTTTAAATCACACCTTTAAAGTGTTGTACGTGAATGTTTTTGTGTTCAAGTATGGTGTTCAATTTCCGTTGCAAGTTATAACAAAGAACAAAATCTAATTTAGCCGATTTCCCAGAAAGTGATTTGAAAAGAAAAAAAAGACTCTCGTTTTTACTTTTTTAAGAACAAAGTAATGTTGCTGAATTATCCATCTGTATTGACTTTTTTCTTACTCTCCACGCAATCTAACGCCAAAATCATATTTCCGAATTCACGCACTATACTGATATTTTTTTTTCTCTGAGAATGATAGTTTTTTTTCTACTGGTGATATTGTTAATTATTTTACATATAAAAGATAAACCTTTAAACAATAGTTCGATTTTGGTCGTATATTTGAAATTAAATTGATTTTTATTGGTTTTTTTATATATTTTTACATAGAATATACCACTTATTTTATTTCGCGTTTTATTCTTTTAGAAAAATGCATTTGCTAAAAATTCAATTACATCTTAATTTTAAATTTGTTACTAAAAATTTAATCTTTAAGTATTTTTTATTATTTTTGGTAGCATATTACCTTTCGCTAAACTAATTATTTTTTCAGTGAAATAATTTGTTATATAATGGTTTTATTTTATATTTTGAAACTGTTCCTTTTATTATAAGGGGGGAAAGTATTTAACTCAGAAGCAGATCAGCACGATAAAAACAATAGAAGGAAAGAAGAAAAAGAAAAGCAAAGCAGGAGGCGAAATTGCATAAATTAAAGAAAATAAGATTTGAAGTTCAAATTAAGTCGAGTCAAGGAACATTAAGGAAAAATAATCGTGTTCCGAATAATGATAAACTGTCTTATAAAATTTATGTAGTAATAAGCTGCTACAGGAATTTTATAAGGGAAGATATATCAGATTAGATTTGCTATTATTTGAGCTTGAAGCCTGTATGATTACAGTACCAAAAGAGCTTTGGGATCACTTATTTTTTGGTTCCACTTCCTCAAGAAATTACTCAGTAAACTGCTCAAGAGTCTGGGGAAAAGATGTAAATAATCAGTCGTGTAAAGACAGTATTGCTGAAAAAATTCAAATTGATTCAAATGATTCAAAATGTTCAGGCAGTTGTTTGCCGAACATCAGAAACATGCTGAATAAGTTTGACGCGATTTCTATCGAGAAATCCATATGCTTTTTTACGTATGAATTGAGGGAATTTTTTTGGTTTTGTTTCTAATGATAGAATACTATATAGTCTATTTTTAAGTTCGTACAACTTTAAGAAAAAGTAAGACAACTCCAGTTTTTAAAGTTATTACATTTTGGAAAGATAAAAAAATCTAATTTTATACACCACGCAGGAAAAAATTCTGTAAACTACAGAAATTATGTATAAGTTAAACGTACTCTCAACGAAATGTATATTAATTCTTAGTTAAGTAGCAACATTGCACATTTGAGAGGAAAGAAAACAAAGGATAAATTAGGGACCAGGCAACAAAAAAAATGATGGAGCTCAAATAAAACATATTATTCCCACTCTCAGCACTCCATTTCAACAAACATGGTAGTATTTGAAGAACGCAAATAACGATTTGAGCTTGAATGAATCCATCAACCTCAAAGGCTTACAAGAATGTCACCGATAAGAAAAGGATGGCTCTTACTCCGTATTTGCTTTTCAACTGCTTCCTGAAGTGACTACTTGATCTCAAATTTGATCAGTTCCGTCACGGGAATTCGAGTAATTTACTTTTAGAGTACTTTAGTGGAATGACGTAATTTTGTAATTGAAGAGTTTGCCAGCAGGGGAGGAAGAAAGTTCTTGTAAAGCTCTTGGCAGCAAATGAGTCCATTGAAAGAAAATCGAAGGGAAAGGAAACGCAACTTGCAAAAAGGGTTTTTACTTGGAAGCTAATTTCGAGGAAAAAATGTTTATTCTATTTATAGATGTATTGTGCACATTCATTTTTTTAGCTTTAGTTCAATTTTTAAATAGTATGGATCAGCAAAATAAATATAAACGTTAATATTTTCACATATAAAATTAATCGGATTTTGTAATTTATGTTGCACGCATAACAATCCTTGCGACAAATAAATGACTTTCAAACTTTAAATTGTAAATTGATTACACTGTATAATATTGTTCAGTTAATTGGTAAACTTCCTTAATTTTTTCTGAATTATTAAAGTTATTCATATGTATGATATTAAATTACCTATCGTTAAGTATAATACCTTTTTTCTATTTTAATATATCACTTTAATTTGTATTAATTTTTTACAATTGAATATATATATATATATATATATATATATATATATATATATATATATATATATATATATATATATATATATATATATTATAATTTCTATCTTCTCAAAAATATAATAAAAATTATTTTAGAATAGAATAAACTATGTTTTAATGCAAAAATTATTCAAACAAATATATTGTTGCGTTAAATAATTCAATTAACGTATAAAAAAGTGAAATATTGTTTCGAATACAGAACGAACTTAAGTAAGTTTTCATGCACCTTACTTCCCATTCAAATCCAATGGGTGAATGAAGGAAGTGAAAGGAGGAATTAAAAGAGAGAAAGAAGAAAACAAAACTAGGTGGTGCGAAAAGGTTACGTAGGAAATCCTGTTGTGTGGACTCAGAAGCATTGTGTGGAATAAATTTTAATGTTTATAAATAAGTTTTAAAATTTATATCTGTGAGAGATAATTAAGAATATAATTAGTATTTTAAAATAAATTCGTAAAATTACAAAGTGATTTTTTTTGGAAACATGATAAGACGTATGACATAAATTTTGAAGTATACAGTAGAACCTGTTTTTGTGCTGTCCTTTTTTATGCTATTTTATTTTTGTGCGATACAATTTTTGTACGATCGTTTTTAAGCAGTATATGAATTTCAACGGCTTTGGTGTCACTGCAATGTTTTATATCAATGTACATACATGCACTTCAAGATGCTCTGTTCATTGGTTATAAACAGTCTCTCGCCAATGCACGTTTCATTGCTTTCTTCCAACGCTCTTGCAGCACGCATTTGATTCAAGGCGAAACTGTCAATGACAATGATACTATTAATAATTTAATAGATTATGAAGACGGACAAGAAAAATCGGATTATTTGAGCGTGGATAAAACATATGCATGTATCCAGCTTTCCCACAAATCCGAAAAAGTAGTTTCTTAACATAGATACCAATGCCGAAAGAAGTTTGGAATTCCAAAAAGAGCTTTAATCATGCATACCTGGTTATCACAACGTTCACAAGCAACTGACCAACCGACCGCGTCACAAAAACTTGTCACTTACTTTATGGTGCCAAACAAATTAATCAATTGAAATTGTACTTTAAAGTGATGAAAGCGATTTTGAAATTCATATGAGGAAGATGCAGGTTTAAGATTACGATGAGTAGTAGTAAATTACACTCTAAAACGAAAAAAAAACGACGTACCAAGAAGGAGTTGCCCGATTGTAATGAAATTTCGTATGGAAAGACATTTGTACTGAACATGCAAATGATTACAATTTGGTGTCCAACAAATGAATATCTTGAGCTACAGTGCATCGGAACTGCGCACTCAGGAGGTGATAATAAGAAGCAATTTTCTATAGGAATGTCAAAACATTCTGTTGCATTGCGATTTAGGATACCTTTCAACGACTGAAAAAAAATGATTGACGCAGGATTCAAGCTTATTACGAGCATCTGTCCAAGTTTGAAAGAGGTCGCATCATTGCATTGAAACAGGCAGGTTGAGCAAATCGGAGAATCGATCGTCATATGGGTCGAAACGATGCGGCCATTAGAAGACGCTGGGAAGAATGGTTGGACAATGACAGATTTTAGCGTCATTATGGTAGTGGTCGACTTAGGGCCACAACCAATTAGGAGGACAGATTGGTTGTCAGATCAGCTGTCACAGTGTGTTATTCGTTGTCATTAACCATCAGACATACGAATAGTACACGAGTGTCCATCACGACCATCCCCAGGTGGCTGATAGAGCAAAATTTACAGTCGTACCTACCACTACGGCACCTGACACTCATGTCTGCACAATGTCGAGAGGTACTTGGCTCTATCAGGTTGAAAATATGCTAACTGGGGACGTATAATGTTGTGCGACGAATTTTGCTTCTAACTGCGTCCTGAGGAACATCAAAGGCATGTCTGGAGACGCCCATTACAGCTTGTAGATCCTGCTTTCGCTATTGCACGCTACTCAGGCCCTCAACCCGAAGTTATGGTCTGGGGAACCATTTCTTTTGACACAGCTTTGGTAATCATTAGAAGCACACTTACATCCCAATGGTGCGTCGACGATATTGAACTGTTTTGCTACCGTTCATTTTGCAGCACCTTGACCTTATTTTTCAAAAGATAAGGCCAGACCACATACGGCACGTCTTATAGCTTGTCAAACACTTCCTTGGTCAGCCATATCACCATATCTCTCTTCT
The DNA here is from genome assembly GCA_019973935.1 of Trichonephila clavipes. Taxonomy (NCBI): domain Eukaryota; kingdom Metazoa; phylum Arthropoda; class Arachnida; order Araneae; family Nephilidae; genus Trichonephila; species Trichonephila clavipes. The sequence continues at coordinate 17,319 of BMAU01006116.1, read as the reverse complement.
ATAGAGCATGTCTGGGATATGATGGGAAGGCGACTGCATCTACCAGGGAATGCTGAAGACCTTGCCAAATGATTGTAGCAAATTTGCAAGAAATACCGCAGGAGACCCTCAACGTGCTTTATCACTTTATGCCATGTCAAATGGCAGCTTGCACCTAGGCTGGAGATGGTTTAACACCTTATTTAGATCGTTAATTTGTAACTAGGTAACTCTGAAATAAATCATTCAATTCTTCTGAAACATTAATCATTTTCTCTCTATTCCGTACATAATCTTTTTATACTCAAATTTTTGTCTTTATTGGACAACTCGTTCTTGGTGCGTCGTCGTTTTTTTTTGTTATACAGTGTATGTATGAACATTTTGGAAACTTCTTCATGTACACAATGAGAAATTAATTGTTTTTATAAAAAAATGTTTCCGTGTGAAATTTAATTCTTTATTTTGTTTGGAAGTACTTTCTTATGAATTTCGCAAATAATTGACATGTTTTTCAAGTGAGACTTTTTATGCAATTCCTCTCCGTTGCATAAAAAAAACATTCTGTATTACATTTACAAAGTTGTTAGTTATGTGTTGTTAGTATTTATGAAACTCTTGCAAGTTTTGTGTGCGGTGTTTTGTATGTGACCCTATCTACTGCACAGAAACATATTTTACTATACTTATATCACTTGAATGGAAAAACAATAAGAAACAGCTGCATTACTTCACAGCCAATTATCGAGATAAATTAGCTTCAATAGTGGTTTAAAATACAGGAAAATCTGTTTCATTATCTTATTAATATTAGGTTGGGGAAAAAGAAATCCCTTATTTTTTCGATAGAGGACTGTAGTGTCGATATCTGGTGAAGTATCGATCAAACAAATACATATTTATGCTCGTTGTTAAGGTGACATTTCCCACTAAAAAATTATTTTGCTGTTTTTTGTTTGATCCATTTAATTATGAGTTACAGGGTGTTAAAAATAGATGTCAACAAAAAGAGATTTCGGTACATTTTACAGTTTTTCTTTGATAAAGGCGAAAATGCAAGCCAGGCGGTAGAAATTCTGAATGGTGTTTATGATGCCGATATTGTAACAGCTAATTACGGGCAATTTTGGTTTCGTCGATTCCGTTCAGGCATTTTTGACGGCTAAAGTTGCCCTTCACTCAGGCAGGCCGATCTTCGAAAATGTCGATAAAATTAAATAAATAATCGAAGTTTACCGGTATGTTAGTAGTTGTAGCATCACCCAGGAGCTAAAGATTGACTATAAAACAGTTTTAAGCCATTTGAGCAAAGTTGAATTCAAGAAAAAGCTCGATGTTTGGGGGCCACACCAAAAAACATGGTAGAAGAAGCCCTGGCCAAACGGAATGAAATCGACCCATTTCTTAAGCGGATGGTGACTGGGGATGAGAAATGGATCACATACAACAATATTGTGTGAAAATGATCGTGGTCAAAGCGCGGTAAAGCAGCTCAAACGGTGGCCTAACCCGGACTAACATCCATGAAGGTTCTACTGTGTATTTGGTGGGACTGGAAAGGAATCATTTACTATTCGTTGCTTCCGTAGGGCTAATCACTAAATTCAGATAATTACTGTCAATAACTGGACCGTTTGAAACTTGTGACTGACTAGAAACGGCCAGAAAAGGCCAACAGAAGAGGTGTGTTCCATCAGGACAACACCACGCCATATACGTCTGTAGTGACTCGCCAGAAAATCTGGGAGCTTTATTGGAAGGTTTTAATGCATCCAACATATAGTCCGTACCTCGCACCAAACGATTACCACCTTTTCTCGCATTGCAAAACTTCCAGAGTTATAAGAAATTGGGATGAAGAGAAGATTGTGAAAATCGATTTTACTCGAGTTTTTCACCATTAAAGGCCAACACTTCTATGAAAGAGGCAATATGAAGCTACTTTTCAAATGACAACAAATTATACAATAAAACGGTATATACTTTACTTCAATCGGACAATCCGAAACATGATAAATAAAGTTTTGAATTTCATGCAAAAATAATTGTTTTCCCCCCAACCTAATATAACAGTGTGATTTTCAGATATAATTCATTCACAAATTAAAAAGAATTTAGTGGACATATTTTAGAAACAATGAAATGAAATACAATTTTGAAGCAACTGTTAAATGTCTAATCTTCATATTCAAGAATCCTCTTCTGCTTAACAGAATTTCAAAATTTGACTTTAATGGATAACAGTATAATCTAAAATATGGATTATATAAATGAAAGAGGAGTTATATATATATAAGTAAGCTCTTATCTTGTTGAAGTAGAATTTAAACATATTTTTTATTTAGTTTTGACTTCACATAAAAGGGTGTTAATCAAATCTAATGATATTGCAAAAAATTGCAGCTTTGGAAAACAGTTGAAACTTTGACATAAAATGGTTTTATGAGAAAATACTATTTAGTTTTACTTTTATCTAGTTCGAAATGCAAATTACATAATTATCAAGATTTTTTTCAAATAATGGTGTAAAACACTAAACTGTAAATGAGAGTACACTTTAATTTTATGATAATGTGTAAAAAATGCTAAAGCTGTTATGGTCACTTTAAGACTTGTCGATTTGAATCATTACATATAAAAGTTTGACTTACTCGTAAGTTTATAGACTATTAAATACACAATTTGCGCAGTTATATTCTCTAACTTTCAATGCTATTGTACCAGAAAAAGAATTTTAAATTTATACGCTACTTTATGGTACCACATAACCATAAACTTTCATTAGATATTCGTTACAATTTTTAAAATGTTATGCATATCTAAAGTTCAGTGGGGTTTATTTTCAAGTTAAGTGGATATTTAAACATCAGTAGAATACTTCAGGGATACTCTGAGCATAACTTTGTAGATCACTTTTATACCCCTTAAACATAAAATAAACATAAATACTTTTTATTTAAAAAAACACTCATATTCATTAAAATTTTCCTTTTCATTATAGTTCTAATTAAAAAAATAATTATAATAGAATATTATTAAATAAATGTATTTGAATTAGTAACAACTATATTGAAATTTGGTACATTTATACTGTTCTTAAAGAAAAAAAAATAAAAACATTATATAGAAACAATAATTTGTTTTATACAGAAAAAATTAGATTTTGTGAATTTGCGCACTTACAATATGCAGTCTAACTATTTTTGACAAATATATTTTATCAACATTGATGTGAACACTGCATCATAACAAGCAATATACAAAAATTAAGTCAATTCCTATTTAGTTTAACAAAGAAAATTTTAATTTAGTTAATTAAATTTAATTAATGAATTAATATTTGAAAAACTGTATTAACATTGAATGTCATCCACTACACGTTAAAAATATATATTTGAAGACAAGAAAAAAATTCGTTAGAAAAACTTACTGGTGCCATTTGTTGGTGTTAGCTCTAACTTCGCTATAAATAACGCAGCATAAATTTAAAATTAAAAACTAAAAGTTAATTAAGGAAATAATATTTGAAAAAAAATGTATTACCATCAAGTGTCATCCACTAAAAGTTTAAAAAATGTATTTGAATTCAGTGGATAAATAAAAAGTATTTTATTATCGATGAAAAAAATCTGAACAATATATATATATATATATAAATGGTGAGATGAATGAACTAATTGTAGGAATTGAAAAAGAATCAATGGCATTTCTAAAAACAAGTTCTCAAAACATTTTCGATCTTGGGATTAAATAAATATTTCATTGAAACTTTGGAACAGTTTCGGTACTCTATACAGTCTCATACTGTCATTAACTAACAATGAGCTGCAAACTTACGAAGTTTCTCTAAGAGTTTATTATTATCTCTTAGTATAGCGGGAAAGCACGAACTCCCTTGTTCTAAAACAAGAAAATCATTTTTTATAATTCTTTGTGGAAAAACAAAAATAATTGTTCAATTTATCAAGTTTTCCACGATAACAACTCTAGCAAATATAAAAAATAGCCTCGTTGATAAGTTCAACTGTAATAACGAAAGATAGGAAAAAGCAGTGCTTGCCAGATAAAAGTCAGACTAAAAACGTCCCATTCTCCAGGGGTCATTATTTAATACCGGAGGCTCCCAAATTTGATCTGGACCATTTCAGAAGTCTAGAAGATTAACAACACCCCATCTGACCTTTTGTCAACATTGCTTCTAATTATCTAAAGTTCCCTAGAGCGAATTGTTTCTTTTTTTATTGTTATTGTTGTTCCAGACTGTTCTTTTTCTAGATGACAATCGTTGGACAGCCATATCATAAAAATAGAACAAAAAATAAGAAAATGGTCAATCTTTGTCTTAATGTGTTGGCCGTTTTGGTCTTATAAATTGGACAAAGGGAAGTTAATAGGGAAAAACATGTGGAACTGAAGATTTGATAAGGAGGGGAGTTGAGATCTATAACTCATTAGGAAAGCAGGCATTAAGGGTCAGACAAGAGCATAAAAAGGAAGATATAATAGGGAAGAACACTTGAAAGACAAAAGGAACATTACTGTGTGTAGAGAGAATGAAGTTGAAATGAGGTATATAATGAATATATAAAGCTAAAGAAATACATTTTTTCTAACTGTTGTTATTAAGATGTTGAGTAGAAAAAATACACGCATTAAAATGGTAAAAGAGCGTCAAAAATGATAGGGCTATTAGGTGCGAGAAAAACCATCAAAGAAAGACTGGAAAATACTGCTGAAGCACGTAATGAGTTGAACAATGAATTCTTTTTTTTAAAAAAAATGGTTTATCGACTACGTGAAAGTCTCAATTAAACGCATGAAGTTATCTATAAAAACGCTT